>LR990486.1:13080034-13767534 GCA_905147785.2 Thyatira batis
ATACATAAAAATTCTAAATACGTACTCCTTAGATTGTTTAAATATATAGTAAATAGAGCTAATATGGAGTTACCTGTGTTTTTTGGTAACATTTTTGGTATTTTTGGGACGTGCCTAATTTTTTATTCCTGTATTATTTTTAGTATAAGTATTATCAGTTTAGTGTCAAAATAAAGTAAGACATTACGACATTAATAACCTTCGTTTATAATATTTATAATTATTTTCTTCCATATTTATTAATCCAATTAAAATCGTAAATTACAAAATGTGTTTTTGTCTATCCTTCATATCCTAGGGTGAATAACACTTACGTAATTATTTTTCTAATTTTAAAAGAAAAAATTAAAATATGACGAAGTCCACGATATAATGACTAAATTTAAAAATAACCTTTAAAATAAAGATGAACCACATTTTGGCACGATGATACTTATAGTAGTTCAGAAGATATTTGGATTTGTTTTTTTTTCTTAAATATGGTAATGATGTCAGCTTGATGGTATTGATATTACCAACGGTACAACAATGACAATAACGTTGGAATGATTAATATCATTTATTTATTTTATATCATGAGAATAAAACACTAGTTTTATTCTAATAACATTTTATTTTCTCAAGAATTATTCAATAAAATTACAGGAACTAGGTATGTATGTTCTTTGGATAATATAAACTTAATACTTAATAATAACATAATAACTTTCGGTATAAATGTTTTTATTGTTTTTCAAGTGTTATATGATTTACCTAATATTCAACCGAATTTCTTTAAAAAAGAATTATATAAAAAAAACCTTCAAAATTACCAAATATTTTTATTGGATGTGATATTTATTGTAGATTCTCCATATTTTTTTAAAGTACTGTATGATTTGACCAATGTTTTATTAGATAATTAGATAATCTATACTAATACTAGTGGCTCCCCGCGGTTTCACCCGCGTTCCCGGGATAAAAAGTAGCCTATGTGTTATTCCAGAACATATTCTAGCTCTGTGCCAAATTTCAAGCAGATCCCTTCAGCCGTTGGAGCGTGAAAGAGTAACAAACATCCATACATACATACATCCATACTTACAAACTTTCGCATTTATAATATTAGTAGGATTATAAAGGAGTAGAGTTTGTTTGTTTGTTTGTTTGCTTGAACGCGCTAATCTCAGAAAGTACTGGTCCGATTTGAAAAATTCTTTCAGTATTAGATAGTCCATTTATCGAGGAAGGCTATAGGCTATATATCATTACGCTATGACCAATAGGAGCGGAGAACCAATGAAGAATGTTTCAAAATCGGGAGATTTCTTTTCCAGTGGAGAGCTTCCGCTGGGTACGCTGCGTAAACGGTTAAAGTTACGCTAAAATGATGTTCCACAGAATTGTTCCTCTTCAAAAGTTCTAAAAAAAAGTCCGCGATAGCATATGTCTACCTATTAAGGTTGGCTCACTATAACCACTTTTATTCTAACCAAATTTCTTCGAAAATTAAGCATTATTTGTGAAGGTGTTTTTATAAAGATGATATTAATCCTTATCCAAATAAATACGTTATTCATCGCAAGTATTTAATTTAAAACAAAATTGCCATTTACATCATTCAATTCCAATGAATATCTTGGGAGATATCGCAAATTTAAAATAACATCGCACCAAAATAATTATCAAGTACTGCGCGCGCCTTTATGTGCTGGGCCGGCCGCGGCGTGCAGTCACTTGCCTCTGCGAGGCCATCCTTCTACTCTACGTAAACGAAGGGGGTTGAAAGTTAGCGTCAGCCCAAAGTAACTATTCCACGCGGACGGAGTCGCGGGCAGAAGCTAGTATTACTATATTTGGATTTTTGGTTTTACTTTTATGAAGAAGAACAATATCGTCATCATTCTGTTTAGAGGTAGATGGCATTTTTGATTACTAAAATGAAGGTAATGACAGCGATGGTATTGACAAATTCACAAATTTTATAGAATATTCGAGATATTCTTTGAAATAATGTGCATCATCACGTCACTTACTGGAAAAGTTATGATTCAAAGTATAATTAGCTATCACAACAATTAAATTAAAATCATTACTTTTCTCAAAATGTTTCTGTTAGGTAATGATGAATGTACGTGACACACCGCAATTTAAGCCGGATTTTTTATTTTTTTATGGTTATTTAATGGAAGAGACGGGAAAAGTGTTTCACGTTTCTTTGACCACTGGTTGGTGAAAACAGTGCGGGGCGAGGATGAGTCGCAGGAATGTTTCATCTATACTAATATTATAAAGAGAAAAGATTTGTTTGTTTGTTTGTTTGTTTGTTTGTTTGTTTGTTTGTTTGTTTGTTTGTTTGTTTGTTTGTAATGAATAGGCTCCGAAACTACTGGACCGATTTCAAAAATTCTTTCACCTTTGGAAAGCTACATTATCCCCGAGTAACATAGGCTATATTTTATCCCTGTATTCCCACGGGAACGGGAACTACGCGGGTAAAACCGCGGGGAGGCAGCTAGTTCTACACAAAACTTGATTTTGTTCTGAATCCTGTGAATGATGTAATCAATGTAACATTTTTGATTTATATCTGTTATTGAGAATTTCTAGGGTATTATTTTTTAAAATATTTTTTTTTTAATATTTCGTATGTTACCTAAAAACTCTATTACTTAATTACGGTAAAATGGAACCGATTAATAAAATAATGGTACCTAAGCAATTTGATGTACCAAAATCCACGCGGAAGTTTTTGACTTTATTTTATTAGTATTTTACTGTGGGGCAAAGCTGCGGATATAGAAACCATTTTTATTTTACAAAAGAGAGCGGTACGAGCTATTTACAATTTAGGTTCTCGTACTTCCCTCAGAGATAAATTTAATGAAATCGGCATACTCACAGTTGCATCACAATATAATATATATACCAACATAATATTTGTTCATAATAACATTAGCGATTTCGTTAAAAACAGTGATTTGCACTCCATCAACACAAGAAATAAGCACAAACTTGTGACCTCTGCTTATAGACTCCAAAAAGTGCAAGGTTCATTTTTAGGACTGTGTACACGCTTCTATAACAAAATACCTAAATCAATTGTAAATTTGCCTTCACAAAAATTTAAAGACCACATCAAAGCCGTATTAATAAAAAGGGCTTACTATAATGTAAATGAATATCTTAATGATAATAATGCTTGGTTATAGATTTATTTAATTTGTATACTTTTGATACTTATATGATGTAATTTACCTAATATAAACATGTTAATGGTCACACTGATAACATTGGGGGTGTGTGTTTTGTTCATTCATTTGTGGTTTGTTGCAAGCTTGGGTTAGTCATGCTCACTTAAAAGTCTTTGCTTGCGGCGGCGTCGTGTGACGGGTCGCTCACTTCCCTAAAATATGGCGAAGAGGGCGATGGCTGCCACATGCGTCATGCTTGTGAACAGGTGCTGCTTGTGGGGGCTGGTCTGCTTAAGTTTGCTATTGTTATTTTTGTAAACTTTCACTTTAAATTATTTTATTTTAAGTCATTCCCCAACACCCAAATATTGTCAGTGAGACTAATTCCTTGATATGTAAATAAATCTAAGTTTGTTTTGAAAAGAGTAATTGCTGAGTTTATTGCCGGCTCTTCTCAGCAAAACCAACCTTCCGAACCGAGCGTTAGAGTTTGACTATTCTTAAGTGTCTGTGAAGGCCTAATTGAATAAAAACATTTTTCATTTCATTTTCATTTTCATTTCATTTCATTTAATGATTTTTTGTATTTTATTACTACAAATAATATTTTTGATCACTGGTGCCAAACCGGACTTTTGTTAATTAACTATTTTGCATTTATAGTTCTTAGTTATCAGCGTCACAAATCTAGTAATTTTGAGACACGCGTATAACGCACAATAGTGTTATTTACCCCCTAACGGAATAGCAGATTATTTTACTTTTTGAGACAGAGAATTTTTGCGGGATGATCCCGCAAAAATTTTAAACCTAGAAACACGAGTAACACCGCGAGGTGGAAGCTAGTTAAAAAACAAATACTAGTTTATTATGGTAATATTTCGGTAATATAACCACTCTAATACGACCCACTTAAGTAAAATTAAAAAGTCGTATTTGTCAATTTATCCATATAAGTAATTAGGTAGGCCATAGGGCTGGGACATGTGGGCGGGATTCTATCGACATCGATCAATTGTCGCCCTTTTTTGACCATATGGCTAGATATGGCCTTCCGCCCACGGTTTAGAAGAACGTCTACTTGTGGGCGGGCGGCGAATGGTATCAGGAGATTATTTGCTTTTGATAATTTTATTGTTTATTCTATTGGTTTATGTGGGTGGCTATGGGATCTTATCTAACAGAATTAACGCAATCAACGGTTCATAATTTTTTTAGAAGGCACAAAGTAGCTTCCCGCCGTCTGTACACCTTAAACTTAATGGATTTCAACAATAGAAAGAGCGATTCAAGAGGAACGCTTATGTGTTGTAGAAATATGACATTTCTTCAGAATTTACAGGGTCGGCAACGCGTGAGTGACGTCCCTGGGGTTGCAAGCGTCCATAGGCTACGGTAACCACTACACAATCAGGTGAGTCCGTAAGCCTGTTTGCCACCTTTGTGGTATGAAAAAAAAATTACAATTATGCTCTGCTTACCATGTGAAACTGGGGCCGACCACCCTAAATATATACACAGGAAAATTTCAAAACTCTTGAGAAAACAGTGGTACCTAAAAACTTAATAACAAAATTTGAAAATTCACCAAACGAGCGCTTATAAATAAATTAACAGCATTTTAATTACGTGCATATATTATGGAAGACTATATATATAATAGACCACCCATCTCCCCTAATGGATGCAGCAACAGGCAGTTAACTTTATTATCACAGTTTACGACAACCTCGACCGACAGAGAACAGCATCATTAGGGAGGTACCTACCTATCTACCACAGACCTATAATATAATCTAAGTAGACATCGCGAGTGTATGTAATTCGCGTGCCAAAAAATGGCTGCTTTCCACGCCGTCATTTAGGCCTCATGACACGAGAGTTAATTTAACGAACGTTAAAAAAGCGTTCAAATACAACAAATGCACTCCCAAGTATATATTCACACGACATCGTTTTTAAAACGCGACGCTTTTATCGATCAGTGTTGCATTTTCAACTTTGGACGTTAGAAATATCGCTCGTTCTTGGGAATGCATTTGTTGTGTTTGAACGCTTATTTAAGGTCCGTTAAAAAAACTCTCGTGTTATGAGGCCTTAGACCGTTATTGCCTTCGGACATCGATGAAAAAGTGACACGGTTGGGCTACAAATAAATTGTGGTATTTACTTATGTTATCTAGTTAGATTTATAGGTCTGTGGTATCTACCTACCTACTATTTCGCCTCTAACTATTTGCAGGTACGCCGTTCAAATGTCAACGGATATTGCTTTTGCTGATTGAGCGAGTCAGTGCAATATAATGATCTACAGTCTACCCTGATATCTAAATAAAGAGGACTTTTTTATAGTAATGAATATTTCATTGCCAGTAATGAATAGTCTCCGAAACTACACTCCGAATACTTCACCAATGGAAAGCTACAAATGCGCAATATTTTAATTTTAGACATTTGCAGTGTCATCGTGCATGATCATCAATACAATATTGACCCCCGATAGCCTCATAAAAATACACTGCTATTTCGTAAAGGAGTTAGGTAAAACTTCGCTAAGATGAAAGATGCTTCTTTGGCCTTTATTTATTTACATTAACCCGGCGTGAGTGAGGTGGGGTATGTCATACCCGCTAAGTTTTTAAACGCAAATTATTTAATGTTATTGGTGTTATGCGAGTCCGGCCTTTACAGTAGCTGGAGGTAAGGGTCCAGGGGATGAGATGCTGCATCCAGTTCAGCGTTGCGCCGACGGAGACTGGAGATACACGCGCGCAAAAGTTGTATGGGTATGTTATACCCGACCTCGTAGTCGGTGTCACATATTTGTGTTCACAGTAAATTTATAATTTATTGTTATTTATAGTAATTTGTGATTTGTTTTTAGATTAATCAAAATATATTATGAAGAGAGTGAACGTCAGCTTCAAGAATTGTTAGAAAATTACACAAGAAGTGCCAGTTCCTGTGATTCTCAGAGCGTAAAAGAAATTGACACCGTATCTCAGAGGAGTGAAGAAAGTGATTCAGAGCAAGAGGGTATTGTGGATTGTTTAGAAGAACCAGAATCTCAGCCGGCGGATACCAATCAGTTACAGAAACACAAAATATTGCTGTTCAAATTGTGATAAGCCAATGTATTTGGAACATGCGAATTTTGTGTGCGGAAATTGTACTGATTTGTAGGTGTAAATTTAGCGTTATGTTACATGATGCCATAAAACTTTCAGTAACTTGTTTGATTATAATTGAAAGAAGATACTATTTTATGTTAATTTACCCAAAGAAGTTCGATTTTTGTAAGATTTTTATGCGAAAAGTAGTACAACTACCGAAACTCGTAATTTTTCTCAAAAAAATTGTTACAATATTTGTTTTAATAATAAATATATAACTTTTTGAACTTAAAGCAGATTTTATTTGTTTACCTTGTTGAATGGGTCCTATTATTATTATATAATCCATTTAAAATTATAATTACACAATCTAAATAAAAAAATAATAACATCAAAATTTCGGGTATCTCATACCCACCTCGTAGTTGGTGTAACAATTCGTCACCTCATTCACGCCGGGTTAAATATCACGGTAGAACACCAATGCTAGTTATTATATATGTATCATAATAAACATTAAAAATTTGTTGCAAGCCACCCCCCATCTGTCCTAAAGTGTACCACACACCCGCACCGGCGCAGGCGCATTGCACGTTTTAATGCGCACACATGGGCGCATGCGCAAACTTGACATTGTCTGTCTATTCTTACACCGGAAGCGGCAGGCGACTGCACCGGCGGAAACAGCCACGGCCTTTCAAAGGGGTTACATTGTTTCAGAGAAAAACATTAGCGACAAACAGTTTATTTGTAAAACACGCTTTAAATAGCCGTTTACAATGTTATCTTTAAAGCAGGACACGACGGGGTAGTTTGAGATGACTGATCGAATTCCGAAACGGTGGTATGACCTTCATTAGAGCCCTAGTAAGTCCTGTAATGAATAAGTAGCTAGGAACTTTCGAAGCCATTCCCTCTTAAGAACACAGTGTTCACAAACTATGGACTAAAGCATAAGAACTGAAGGTAGAGGATACCGTAAGAATTCTGTACTGGATTTTATGGGCCAAAGTCCAGTTATCGCACCCCGAATACGCAATCAAGATAGATAGATGATGATAAAATAATGGATCTCAAACTTAAATTGTTTTTTAAAAGACAACTACTTACCGCTTCAATTAAATAAAGCTTGAATGTTCATGTGAAGTTGAATGTGTACTAGTTAAATATTCTTAGATAAATGTATAATTAATTAGGTACAGTAATAAGGTATCTACATCAATTTACATCCAGATACAGAAAGCCTTCATAAACCGTTCGTTATAAACAAATATATTTTAAGTATGCGATCTTAAATTCTCTCATCTACAGTCACATTTTAATGACTAAAATTTGTCTCTATCGACATATTTCAAATTAGGAACCAGAACTGGCGAGAAGCAAGAAGCGTGAGATTGGAACCACGACGCAACTGCGACAGATGAAGATGATTATTATAAATAATAGTGTTGGGCCTCGCCTTATTATCGAGTCCGGGTGTTTTATAGACATCCCGGTATCAATGAGGAAGGGAACACATGCCCGGGACTCGGGAGATCCGCTGCGCGCGCGCATCTGTCAGCATTTCCCACACCCTCGCGCTGATTTTTTTATAAATCTCGGATATTAGTGTTTTTGTCGATGGATTGTTTCATTGTGGGTGGAATTCGGAAGTGGATGTCTTTTGTGGAAGCGGATATTTAGTTTTGGTGCTATTGTTTAAGTGCTTGTGTTTCTGTACTTTAGGAATGGTTGTTTGATCAAAGCTTAATGATTGGAGATCGACTTTTGAGAAATCAATAAGATCGAAGGAAAGTAAATATTTTTCTCTAGATATCTGAAAATGTCAAGTTACTGTATTATTGTCAAAATTTATTTTATAGGTATTTTAGCTGTCAAAAAAGTAATATGTGTAAATAAATCACTATGTTATTTATTAAGTCATGCAAATCCAAAATGAATTATTTAACAACCTTCATAAAAACCACAAAAATCCCTGTGTAGGCGTGACAGAATTAGCAAAACATTTCTACAAAAAAATCTGCTTCTTTAAACTATTATCAACATTCATTAAACGCCATAAGGTTTAAAATGGCTTGCTCGTTGCATGACAAATGTAAAATTTACGAACTTACCGTATTCATCTGACAGGTGGCAAATCTCTAGTTCCCACATAGCACAATAGTGTTTTTTTTACAAGAACATGCACAAGTGCCTTCCCTAGCTCTCACAGACGTGTCGAAAAAAATATACGAGGTTAAGGACGGGATCGAGATATCGATAACTCTATCTGAATTTATAGTATAAGTATATTGATTTTGATTTTGACAGCCCGGTTGGCTTTGTGGTTAGTGACCCTGATTTTCAAGCCGCGGGTCGTGGGTTCGAATCCCACCCAGGACAAACATTTGTATGCATGAATATGTCTGTTTGTCCTGTATCTGGATGTAAATATCTATATAAGTATGTATTTAAAAGTAGTATATGTAGTATATCAGCTATCTGGTTACCATAACACAAGCTCACTTTGATGCTTAATTTGGAATCAGATTGGCCGTGTGTGAAAAATGTCCCAGGATATTTATTGATCGATATGAATTGCAAAAATGTAGGTACTGACTTGAACGATTCAGCTGCTTATTTTTTTGTTGTGTTCGTTATTGTCAGTATATTAATTAATTATGAAATTGTCATTAGAAAATCTACTGCAAATATCTATAGGAAATTCAGATGGTATAATTGCCTAACTCGGGCAGATAGATTTTTTTGTAAAACCAACCTGAATACCTAGTTGGAAATTCGGGTCGGCCGAGACAATGTGGTACATCATGGTAATTATTACTAAAATAATAATGATGTCCTGCCGTTCCAGAAATCGAACCCAGTACCTTCATGAAAGATTAATTAATATTTACAAGCTACTTAGATATCTTGACAAAACTACTTCCTAGTCAAATCATATTTAGACTACCATTTGCAATTTATTACAGATTGGCTATATATATATATATATAGAAAAGTCCTGTGATACTTAATATTTTATCGATATCGATAACCAATCCCGTACACCCGACATCCCTAATTCACGTAACGCCTTCCGCAGCCACATGCATTATGGCGTCAACTGTTCCACTTGGAACAGAAACGAGAGCAAATTGATAACAATAGCTCTATGTACACGGAAAGGTAAATAATTAGCTAGGAAAGCTGGAAAAATGTACGGACTTACGCAACATAATCACTAGTGTATTGAAGATAGATTTCAATCTGATATCTTGTACATACAAACTGTAATTAGGTTTGTTATGGCCGTTATGAGCTGTAACTATCAACTAAAATGTAAATCCTTGCAAATATTATAAATCCGAAAGTAATTCTGTATATTTGTTACGCTTTCACGTCTAAACTTCATTTTCATTCAAAACCACATAGCCGATTTAGATGTATTTCGGTACAGATATTAAGCTGGAGCTTGGGAAAGGATACGGGAGTTGAAGGTCCCCCTGAAATGCAGCGGAAGCTATATATTAGGTACTTATACAATAGTTATATATTTATATTAGCAAAATTTATTTTAATTCTAAGTACGTTTTCTTCTTATCTAATAAGTACGCTATCCATTTTATGAGCAATACACGGTGATGAAATTTGTATTCGTGATATTTGGACAGGCGTTGAATTTTTTAAATGTTTCATCTATATTAATTTATTGAATAGTTTCGGCCGCGTATTTATCAATAGAGAGATCATTTTTTTATGTATTTCTCTAAATACTGTCCCCATATTATAAGACATTTGGAAAACATCACTTTTTATTTAAAGATTATTTGAAGAATCCGTGAAGTGAGAAGAACTGGCGTGATATGTAATATGTAGTTTTCAGAACTTCTCATACGATTGAGTTATTTATCTAATAGAACGCGATTGACGAATATTGAAAACTGAATTTTTCTGTCCACGGGAGCATTAAATCCCACAAGAAAATAGAGGGACGTTACCATAGTATCCTTATGGCTTATATATTATGTATGTAAGCGCCATCTCGTGTTAGAATATAGAAAAGGTTTTCG
This sequence comes from Thyatira batis, assembly GCA_905147785.2. Taxonomy (NCBI): domain Eukaryota; kingdom Metazoa; phylum Arthropoda; class Insecta; order Lepidoptera; family Drepanidae; genus Thyatira; species Thyatira batis. Next base: position 13,090,370 of record LR990486.1, read on the forward strand.
TATATTCCCTTTATAAACAGTGTCAATCCCTCTATCTATGCAAATATGATAAAGATGAAGGCTAAAGGAGGACAAGGCCAAAATGTGACCCAATTTATTAAGACGACTAATATTACTTGCATTATTAAGACGAATTAGGGTTGTGACATGAAAAATGGGCGTGTAATATACCCGTCAATATCCATACTAATATTATAAATGCGAAAGTAACTCTGTCTGTTTGTCTAGATTTCACGCTAAAACTACGGGACCGATTTATATGAAATTTGTACTCAATGTGTTACTCTATGTCTTTTCTCAGGCTCTTTATCCCGGGAAAATGGAACGGTACGCAGGTAAAACCGCGGGGAGCCACTAGTATTTAATAAAAATGTAATGAACAACACAATAAACACTTGGGAATTTTTTTATTGTGACCTTCGTCAACCCAAATAGCACCTTAAACAATAATTGTTAGATTTGTCTGTACGTTCTCCGATTTGGATGTGGTTTTCACTAATATACTGTGGTAAGCTTCACTCAACATTTAGTACTTGTTTCATGTCAATCAGTTCATAAATAAAAAAGTTATTAATAAATAAACAAAATATTATTAGGTACCCAATACATAGGAACATTTGTTGAACTAAAAATTGCTGCCTAGTCACTATTCCACGCAGACGAAGTCATAGCTAATTCTAACATATTTTCTTAATTATAGCCATAAACATGAAAATATTTGTCTCATTGGTAACATTTTGAACTTAAACTTATATAAATCAACACTTACTACATACTGTCTAGATACATATATATTAATAATAATATATTATGTTACATTTATCAAACAATACCATACAATATATATTACAATAAATAATACCATATATTAAACTAAACCTTTACCAACAACTAGTCCCTTAACATTACATGTTCCTGACAGTCAGATTAATCTGGTAAATTAATCAAATTAAAATTATGATCAGTGTTTTCTGCGGGTGAAACCGCAGGACGGCAATTAGTTCGATAGATTTATTTATACAAAGAGGCAATTATGTATTGTCGTCTCAAACAGTTTGGTTTTTTTTTTTTATACCATAATGGTGGCAAACAGGCATACCCACCTGAAGTCACCGTAGCCTATGGACGCTTGCAACACTAGGGGCGTCACTCACGCGTTGCCGACCCCGTAAAAATCTCTTCACTCCCTTCTTGAAGAACCCCATACTGTACTCCATTGAGAATATATAATATATTAAGAGTGACTGTTCATAAGTGCTTGTAAAGGCCTATTTGAATAAAAAGTATTTTGATTTGATTTGATATCGTTTCACAAAAGTAGGCCTCCCATCCCTCTTTTATTTAAACACTTATAAATGAAATTAATCTGACTTTCAGGGTTCAAAAATTGTACTACATATTATCTATTTACAGCTAAATACATAGTTATTCTTTAAACATACTATACAGTACTGAACATAGCCTATACAACGGTAAACCAACTACTGTGAAATAATCACCTTCAACTCTTTCCACAAATGTCCCGCCAACTCCTTGGATACCGTAGCCTCCTGCTTTATCCCTGAAAAATGTAAAATTTTATTAATTTATTTTTAATAATTCTCGTCATAGACCAAGAGACTTAATATTACATACTTTGTCATTGTTCTTCTAATCAAAATAAAATTTATTAAGATTGGTAAGAACCAACCTTTTTCCATAATAATTTCTAAGACTGTTTAAGAGTAAGGAATGAAAAATTAACATAAATTAAAGGGAACAATTTAAGTTCAGTGTGTGTGCTACATATGTTTGACTCTGTTATGCCAGCAGAGTCGTCAAGATTGCATTGAAGAATCTAAATGTAAATTAAAAGTCTATCTAACATTTTTCACAATATATTTTCCAGAAAATCTGTCATTAATGAAATGAAATATTATTAATTCAAATAGGCCTTCACAGGCACTTATGAAACGTTGATTGTAATGCTACTTTTCTAAGGTTGCTTTTGCTGAGAAGAGTCGGCAAGCTTAATACATAGCAAATTTGTAAAAACTTACATCGGTTCTCCAGTTGCTATATAGCCCCTGATCTGCGCCTCATCCATTAAACCAAATTTCACGTCAGTTTTCTCCGTGAATTTCACAATTTTGTCAGATGCTTTTACAACCACTCCTGTATAGACAGTGTGACTTCTGTCTGACAATCTAAAAATGGATGTTTAATTAACAAATTATACATCTTATCTGAAGCTACTTGTTCAACCTACTAATATTAGAGATTCAAAAGTTTGTGAACATGTGTGGATGTATGTTTGTTACTATTCCTGCCAGAATGGCTGAAGGGATTGCAATGAAATTTGGCACAGATTTAGAATATGCTATGTGAATAGCACATGCTACTCTTCACCCTAGCAAAATAGAACCTGGGAACCCAGGTGAAATGCCAGGAGTGTTGACTAGACTGGTTGGTTGGCTTTGGGGTTAGTGACTCTGACTTTCAAGCCGGTCCTTGTGGGTTCTAATCCCATCTAACTCAAACATTTGTAGATGAACCGGGATTAAAAGTAGCCAATATCCTTTCTCAGGCTCTAGACTAGATAGTCTCATACATAGACAGACAGATAGATAGTCTCAACATAGATTATGTACCAAATTTCATTTCAATCAATTCAGTAGTTTTAATGTGAACAGACCGAGTTACTTTTGCATTATAATATTAGTTAGGATTTCCATAGAATGATTTTGATTTTGACAGCCCGGTTGGCTTTGTGGTTAGTGACCCTGACTCTCAAGCCGCGGGTCGTGGGTTCGAATCCCACCCAGGACAAACATTTGTATGCATGAATATGTCTGTTTGTCCTGTGTCTGGATGTAAATATCTATATATGTATGTATTTAAAAGTAGTATATGTAGTATATCAGCTATCTGGTTACCATATCACAAGCTCTGCTTAGTTTGGAATCAGATTGGCCGTGCGTGAAAAATGTCCCAGATATTTATATTTATATATTTTGGCTTAGTTTGGAATCACATTGGCCATGTGTAAAAGATGTCCCGGGATATTTATTATTATTACTCACTTTGATAGCATCTCAAAAGCATCTTGTTCAGAGGTAGGTTTACCAAACATTTGCTGGTCTAAGGTCACCATAGTGTCAGCACCAATAACAATATCAGGAGTCTGCCCCTGCCTTTTCAACCTCGTTTCCACTTCTAGAACTTTCTGCAGTGCAGTTTCTTCAACGAACTCGGAAAAACTAGTGAAGGACTTTGGGTCTAAGTTTTCTTCAAATAACGAAGCGCATAACCCCACTTTCAAGCCCTATAAATAAAGGAATGGTTGAAATTATCAGTATTTTATCATATTGTACCTTTAAGATAATCTATAACTAAAGAAACTTACAATATTTTCAATCAGTTCCTTTCGCCTCGGAGAACCGCTGGCCAAAATAATGTTTTTCTGTTTCAATATGTGCATTACCGGCTGCAACATTGTGGAATTGGTAAATAAAAGTCTTGATGTAATCACTTTTACCGTATACAATACATTGATATCTTAATTATTTGATTTTACAATTTCGTGCACAGAATTCAAAATGAACTATTTTGATTCAATAATTTTTTTTTTTTTTTCCTTCGCCCATTACGGGCAGGCTGTTGTTTTGACGTTCGGATTTCTTGTCTTGTTAAAGCAAAGGGAAGAGATAAAAGAGATTAAATATGGGTTATTTAGACCTTCAGTCATATTGGTAAAATTATGAAATTGTTAATATCTTTATTGGTTTTACATAATTCTAGGCATTTTTATATTAAATTCTAAGATGCTAGAAGCCAGACACTGCAGTGCATTATGGATAGTTACTTACTATACTCTTTGCTGCAGTGGCTAATACTGCTAAAAGTAATATTTCGCTGATTTGTGTTGTAAAATAAAATAATGGTACAATACTTTGATATATTTTTTTTAATTTAGTCTTGGAGAAGTAGTAAAATTGTCAAAGTGTTTATCAGCCACTAATATTAATAGAATTTACTAACATACGGCGCAGTTTCGAAAGAATATAAGAATTATTTCCAAAACCTACTAAAAATATTTCCAATAGGAATTTTTTGGGTTCTGAAACTAGCAACATTATTTGTCAATTGTCATATTTTGTCTATGGTCAAACTGTACAGTTGTCTTTTGAGGTTGAGTAGCGTTTTTCGCATTTTACGTTCTAAAAAGACGACATTTGTTGGTGATGGGAAGTTAAGTTATCTAAAATGAAGTCCGTAGTGGCTTACGTTCGCAGTCTTTTAGGTTGGTGTGACGAAAATTCAGCTATCAGGACTAGTTTCAAACGCGACAGGTATGACATTTCATGTTTACAACACTAGTTATGGCGGCAACGGCGAAGTCGGCGTAGGATATTTACTCCAGGCGTTGGCGTTGTGAGAAAATATGTTTTCGGTGCCGCTGCGGCAAGCATCTAAGTTCTGGAAGTATGCAATGCTTCTGCGGACACATAGACATGTATTTTCTACGTAATAATAACTATTGCTTCTTTTTAGAGTCGAAGATGATTTTTCCTCTGACGATGAAACTCCGGCCCTCAAAAGGCTCAAACACCTGAAGAGGTCAAGTTTTCCCGACATCATGGCCCCAAATGGTATGTATACATTGTTTGTTAGTAATGTTGTAGTGTTCGTAATTTATAACCTCAGGCTGATTTATGTGCACCCTATGTTCCAGTTATTAATTTTTTTAATTGTATTATTCCCATTTAAAACATATTTACATTGAAAATTCCTAGAAAATAACATTCTAGAACATTCTTTACACAATGCCAATCTGATTCCAAACCAAGCAGAGCTTTTGCTACTGTAAATAACTATAATACACATATAGATTTTTACACCCACACACAAAATAAACAGAATCAATACACACAGAAAGTAACACACAACCAGAGGGTTGAAATTTAGGTTAGAATCCACTCATGGAACCAACTGATTTCTAAAAGTATAAAAGACTAGTGGCTCCCCGCGGTTTCACCTGCATACCCGGGAGGTCTTCCATTTTCCCGGGATAAAAAGTAGCCTATATGTTAATCTAGGTTATAAGCTATCTTTATTCCAAATTTCATTCAAATCCATTCAGTAGTTTTTACGTGAAAGAGTAACAAACATCCATACATCCATACTTACAAACTTTCGCCTTTATAATATTAGTAGGATTATTTAATTTCTCTGAATTTGATCATTATTGTGAGGCAAATATATCAATTGAATTAGATCTCAGGATCACAGGAACTTAGAAATTTTGTATTTTGCAATAAAATTATAAAAAGAAATTACAATGAAATCCAAATCAATAACATTTGCCAGGCTATTGAACGATATTGAATAGGCTCTGAAACTATTGGACCGAATAATTCTTGCAATACTGGAAAGCTAACATATGCTATATGTTATCCCTATAATCCTATGGGAACAGGAGAATGGAGAAGCTTGTTGAACTATATTCTTGGTTAAGTAAATTGTCGTGATTGCGAAGATTCATATATCCTAACAATATTTATTGTCGCAGATTGGGAAGAGGTTGAAAAACCAGCTAGAAATGTACGCTATGTACCAATACAACTTGATGCTGGTCGTCCAAGCACATCCACCCCCAATGAGGTATCAGGGAAACTTATCAGCAGGGTCAGGAATGTACCAATCAAGCTTATTGGTCTGTCAGAGAATGGAAGTACACCTTCAAGGAAGCCGAGGGTAGTCACACCGGCAAGACCTGCCATACATGCCGTTGTGGATGATGATGACGATGTTGATGATGAGGTATGTCTGTTTACTTTATAATAATCTTATATATAAAATTCTCGTTTTTGCTTTTGCTAAGTCGGGATTTTGGAACTTTTTGAGTGAAAAAAGCGGGATTCTCTCGTCGAAAGCGGGACATAATAAAATAAAGGTATATAATCAACAGTTTTTGAATAAAATTACGTTTATGTGACCATAGATAGTAAAGATATCCATAAAAATTGTATTTTAATAAAAATATGATTTTTTTAATCAAATTTACCCTATCGTTAAATAGTTGAGTAAAAAAAAAAAATTATGAATATTAAAATTTAAAAAGAATCTATTAAAACAAATTATTTTTCAGGTCACATGGAGTAAAAACAAGAACACAAAGAAACCATCTAAAGTATACATTAATCTGGAGGAGGAAGATGATGAGCCAAATGATGATCAAGAAGAGGATGATGTAATATTCGTCAAGAAGGTCAAAGCTCCCGCAGCAAAGCCCTACAAATTCTTTATATCCAAAAATAGTCATGATGTAACAGATTTTAGGGAAGAAGATCCTGTCTACTACAGGCTCAGACGGAGTAATGAAAGAGAATCACCCATTCTGTCACCAAAAATTTACAACAAATTTAAAGCACCAGCAGGTATCACTAAGTCATACAAAAAACCACCTACACCCGTTTCGAGATGGTTGCAGACATCAAAATCATCGAATCTCTCGGCGACAAGAAATAGGCTACTGGGTCAAGACGGCGACAACGCCAGAACGACCCTCAACAAAGTTTTTAATTTAGTAGAAAAGAGAAATTATCAGGAACTGATAAGGCGAGTATCAGATAGTATGAAATCAGTGAAATTCGCTAAACCAGGAGAGGTCATCAATATAGCAGACGACGCAGCGTCCTTCCGATTGACTCAGAGAGCACAGAAGAAGGCGTTAAACGAAATAAATTTCTTAGAACATGGCTTGAATGCCGAGAAAAATAGTGGTAAGGAATACGATCCGATAACTGTAGCGTCGATAAACTCATCAGACTCAGAAATCGAAGTGGTTCCATCAGAATCATCCTCATCTTCTGTAAGAATCGACCCAATAAACACGTTGAAGGATTCGTTCAAAGACAATGCGGTCACATCAGGAGATTGGCTCGCTAAACTAGATAGTAAGTATAGAAAGAAAAGACAGGAGACTCAGGAGAAACTAAAAGACGCCCGCAGAGAGTCAGACATAATATCAAAGGTGAATAGTGAACAGAAGATAGCACAATTAGAACAGAAACTTAAGTATGAGTTGAGTATACCGGAGAGTCTGTTTGAGGAGCCCCAACCAACGGTTGAGCTACCAGCATTGACTCCGGAACAGGAGAAGTTAGTGAACAAAGTACTAGGGCCCGGACCACCTGGCCAACTGCTTGTAGAGAAATTCAACTTAAGGATACACAGGTGAGATTCTGAAATAACTTTATAACTGCTGTTATAAAGTTATTTCTGTGAAAGTATTTTTGCTAAACTCTGGATCTTATTGTCTGTATGGGTGGTCTTTCTCAGGCTTTGGACTATCTGTGTACCAAATTGAATTCAAATTGGTTCAGTAGTTTTAGCGTGAAAGTGAGACAGACAGACAGAGTTACTAACGCATTTATAATATTAGTATAGATACATATAAACCTCCTTGACTCAACATATTGATGAAAACGGAACCAAATTAGTAACGATGATCAGTTAGGGGTACAGACTAAAGGAAAGCTAATAGGCCATATAACATCATCCTAGAACTAATACAATGGCGGCATTGAAAGATATTGAAATAATGAGAAACATGACCACAGTCTGGTCAGCTAGTTAGACATATTTCCATCTCATATTCTGTAGTTTCTGATCTCCCCTTCCTACATTCCAGACGTGACATCCAGACCTTAGCCGGCCTCAACTGGCTCAACGACGAAGTGATCAACTTCTACATGAACCTGCTGATGCAGCGCAGCGAGGAGCGGCCAGACTTGCCCAAGGTGTACGCGACCAACACCTTCTTCTATCCGAAGTTGATGCAGAGCGGACAGGCTGGCTTGCGACGGTGGACTCGGAAGGTAAATTATAAGTTAGAAATAATAACAGGAAAGGAACAATCATTCATTGACAGCCCAGTTGCCTTTGTGACCCTGACTCTCAAGCTGCGGGTCGTGGGTTCGATTCCCACCTAGGACAAACATTTGTATGCATAAATATCTCTTGTTTGTCCTGTGTCTGGATGTAAAAATCCATATAAGTATGTATTTAAAAGTGGTATATCAGCTATCTCGTTATCTTAAAACAAGCTCTGCTAACTTTGCAGTCAGATTGGCTGTGTGTGAAAAATGTCCCAGGATATTTATTTGTCCCTGGATATTCTCCTACAAATATTAGAAATATTAATCAATATTATTTTGACAACTTTATTGGTTTACGGTGTAGGATACTAGCATCATAGCATGCCCTTGATGTCACAATGACATGTGAAGTCTGTCACCGCACTAGACCCGCGTGGCGAACTACGCTCTTAAACCCCTTATGTTAGGGAGGTTCATACTCCTCACATTGGAACCCCAGGGGCTTAGTGGGTAGGCACCGGCACCTTCAGTGCCGGTGAGTCTCCACATGACCCGGCGGCTCCCCCCGGAGCTGCCGGGTATCCTATGAGGATTCCCCTGGGTCATCAAAAAAGAACAGGTTCATACTCCTCAGTTGAGACATATAAGCTGATGCTGATGATAAATACTGATGTACCTTGGACATAAAGTATACCTCCATAGTAATATGTGTACGGTATCCAGGTGGACATATTCTCGTACGAGCTGATGGTGGTACCCGTCCACCTGGGTGTGCACTGGTGCGTGAGTCTCGTCCGGTTCCGCGAGCGTCGCGTCGCCTACCTCGACAGCATGGGCGGCGCCAACCCTGCTGCATTAGCTGCCCTGCTGCAGTACCTCCGGGATGAACATATGGACAAGAAGGGACAGCCGTTCGATGATGATGGATGGAAGACTGAGAGTCTCAAGGTAAGATCTAGTAGGACGAGCATCTCGACAGGAAGGGACAGTGCTTCAATGATGATGGCTGGAAGGTGATGAGTTCATTGTATATCCCCAGAATAAACCCTAAGGGGAGCTTATGTGCTACATAAATATAAGTAGTAGATCCCCGTGGTTTCACCAGTGTTACCCAGGAAAAGGTAGTATTTCAATTCCCAAGGTTTAGTATCACTATGCGAAATGATTCCACTATTTATTGTTTGTTAGATTTAGTATGGTCGGAAGGCTCTATGAAAGAAAAAATATATAAAGATTTGTCTAATATAACCTCAACACTTTTGACAATACATCTTCCAATCAGCTAATTTTATTTTTCTCCTTTTATTTCATAGCAATCTGCCGATGACTTCAGCAACTTCCGCCAATGTCTTGTAGAGTCTCGTCTTCAACTTTATAGAAATTTCTTAATAGTAATAACTTATTATTCTTTATTATATTCCAGGACATACCTCAACAAATGAACGGCAGCGACTGCGGCATGTTCGCGTGCACCTTCGCCGAGTTCTCGTCGCGGAACGCGCCCTACTCCTTCAGCCAAGCGCACATGCCCTACTTGAGACGCAAGGCCGCTCTTGAGATACTCACCGGGAAACTTATGTTGTAGAACCAGTCATGGAATAACTCTTAAACAAATTAAGCAATTGCCTAGCATCACGTCTGGGAGGGCACCAAAAAAATTATAAATTATGATTGATTGTCACACCTCTTCCATTTCTAAGGTATGTTAGATCTCATAATCTAATTTACAAAAAACTAGGTTTTAAGACCGATTCTAGTTGAAACAAGGATAAGTGGGCCCACAGGCGTGAATTGCTTAGGGCATCAAGTAGTCTTAATCCGTCACTGTGTAGAAGCAAGTCCTATCGAATTGTGTAACACTCAGAATTAACTACTAGCGGACCCGGCAGACTTCGTTCTGCCCACCAGCGCCACCTACCGGGTCCAAATTGATGTATATAAAAACCTTCCCCATGAAATACTACGTAATTTGGTGAAAACCGCACGAAAATCTGTTCAGTAGTTTTGTGTTCATCGCGTTCAGACGGACAGAGGCGGTGGGGACTTTGTTTTATATATATAGATATGATAGTTCTGAACTCGAAAAGAAAAAGAAAGGGTGAAAGTTTGTTTTCTCTTAACATCAATGTAAGTACCATTACGTCCCTTAGCTTACAACACCGCATAAGTCATTTTTACCAACTTTTCAGGAGACGCAAAAAACTGTTTATTTTATAAGGCCAACCGCCTTACGCGCTGACACTACTTTTTGAATAAAAGCCTCTTATTGACTGAAATCTATATCATGTGACCCATAGTTCGACGCGCAATGCAGCTCTATCCAACGGCATTAAAATGTAGAAACTGATAATTTTTGACTTGAGCGGTATTGTAAGCTAAGGGACGATTATCGACTTATGCTGAGAAGCAAGTCCTACCTAAATTGAACACTTAGAATTTTGGTTAAAAATATTGTCACGGTTTTGAACCTCGAAAAAAAAGAGATAGATAGAGTGCTGTTTGTACTGTTCTAACATCAATGAAAGAAACATTATCGACTTTAACGCCATTGGAATAAGAGCGTAGGTTACCATTATGAATTGTGCCAACGCGAATAAACAATTTAATTATGGTTAATTGCATAATATGTGTTGTCAACAATATAAGTAGTATGTGATCCATTTTATAAAAAAACTTGGTGCGTGTGCCGCTGGTCGTCGGTTCGATTCCCACCCGTGACAAACATTTGTGTGGATAAATATGTTAATTCCGTACATGAGTGTAATTATCTATATAACGGTAGAAAGCAATTTGTCGTATCTTAAGATATTTACACCAGAGTAAAAAAATACTTAAAAAAAATATTATTAAAAAGTCTATGATAATTAAGTGATCAAAAATAATGATAATTCAGGCGTCTGCCTGAAAAAATCAAAAAAGAATTTAAAATACATTTATTGAAGACTTGATTGAAGGAAAGAAAAAAAATTAAATTTTTCTAGATACGACAAAATTGCTTTCTACTGTCGATAAGTACATAATGTAGTATATCAGCTATCTGAATACCATAGAGCTTAGTTTGGAATCAGATTGGCCGTATAAAGATGTCCCGGGATATCGGGATGTTTATTAAATAGAATAATAACAAATTTTGACAGACAGGTTGACTTTGTGGTTACGACTCTGACTATAAGCCGGTCGTGGATCGATTCAAGGACAAACATTTGTATGCTTGAATATGTTTGTGTCTGGATGTAAATATCTATAAGTATGTATTTAAAAAGTAGTATATCAGCTATCTAGTTATCATAACGCAAGCTCACTTTGATGCTTACTTTACTTATCTTACTTTGGAATCAGATTGGCCGTGTATGAAAAATGACCCGGGATATTTATTTATTATCCATACTAACATTATAAATGCGAAAGTAAGTCTGTCTGTCTGTTACGCTTTCACGCTAAAACTACCGAACCGATTTAAATTAAATTTGGTACACATATAATCCAGAGCCTGAGAAAGGACATAGGCTACTTTTTATCCCGGGAAAATTGAAGATTCCCCGGGAACGCGGGCGAAGCCGCGGGGAGCCACTAGTTATCTATATTTGACTGCTTTGCCATTGTGTGAACCGTGAGAATTAAACCTTTACTTAAAATTATGGATTTATACTACTTATTAGTGATGTGCCGAGTCGCTGTTTTGGTGGATCGAGTCGACTCGAGTCAGTTTATACGGTATTCGAATCATGACTCGATTCCCTCTACTCGAATTCTATGTTTGGTATTCGAATACTGACTCGAGTCCGGGTGGACTCGAGTCCGGGTGGACTCGAGTCAGTATTTGAATTGCGGCTAGACTCGAATCAACCCTCATTACCGATTCCTTTTTTCCTAATGTTGCGGTTGGCATCGACCTCAAAAGAAATATTGCTCATATCCGATTATGAAGACGCTTCATGATTTTCAATATTTATGTATCTAAGTTATTATCAGGTATCAAAGTTATTACTTTTCAGTTATTCGTTTGTGTTTTAAAGTCCGGTAAATGTTGTTTTAATTACTTTTTAATGAAAGATAATTAAAAACATAGAGCGTAACAAAACTCGTATACTAGACTCGAGTCAATTGAACTCGCATAAATAGAATCGAGTTAGCAAATACGAATCGATTTTTCCTGACTCGAGTACCGGAATCGAGTCTGGCGTACTCGAATCAAAATAAATTGGTATTCGAGTAGGCGAGTCCAAAGCAGGAATCGAGTCTGACTCGAGTCAAACCGTACTCGGCACATCGCTACTACTTATATTAGTGACTTTCTTAGCTCCTACAAAAGTGAAGTCAGGCTGCAGATGTTTTTAATATGATTGTCGAATGAAAAACGACTTTAGGCGTATTGTAATATGACTTAAGCTCAACTGTGAGTTGTGAATGGATAGCTGTAGTCTAAAGCTATTTATTCTAATGAATTAGGCTTAAAAACTTAATATTATTCGTGTATATTACCTAAATGAAACATTTGGGTTTCAAGTCTGAAGTGTTCGTTTAAAATTTGATATTTTTGTTCACATACCCTTTAATATGATATGATAATTTTCTAAGGTGTAAATAGTTAGTTTCCGGTTATAAAAATACAGTGTCTTGACAATGTAAGTGAGATGAATCACTTCATTTTTTATTTATATATTATCTCTGGTTATTTAATTCAATGTTTCATGAACAAAAATCACTGAATAACTTATAACCAAAATTTTTGTGTTGATATTAAATGAAAAATTAATAATTTGGCAATTTTAAAAACATTTTTCATTCTTAATCATTTAGAGAATTTGGCAACCCTATTATTGCAGCAAAAATTGATGTAACTTACTACAGATCCTAATACTTATCATATTTTTATTACTAAAAAATGCAAGTTCATTTTTTGCAGCTTTGTCGCCCCACAAAATATTTTTTTATTTAGTATAATAAATCAAAAAGATTCCTTCAAATTGAGTTACAATATAAACAAAAACTACCTACTATTAAATGGAAAAACAAACATTATTTAATTAATACAATCCATGACATAAAGACGGACAAATGTTTCGTTGAACAAAGGCTATATCTATAGTAATTTTGTGATAATTTATGCTGAGTGTGATTTTTTGTATTTTGTATTGTATACGAGGGTGTGAATGCGTATTTACAGGGGTGTATTTAGATGTAGATATAAAATTAATAAGGAATACGAATATAGGGTAAGGTGATGCATCCTTTTAAAGACTTGTATGTTCCAAAATGGAAATAGTCCTTTAGTTTTTATAACAAAGTCAACGTTGCTTCGACGTTATAATGTACTCACTGTTCATTCCTAATTGAGCTTTTATGTAGCTTATTTACGGATTCTGATAAATAGTTTCTCGTATTATAGACGTAGGGTACGTATTCCGCACATAATGTCCGTCTTTATGCCCCGGAAATAATATAAGTCTTAGCCCTAAGTACCTCACTGTATTGTAAAAATTATCATTAAGTAATCTAACTTAAAAATTCACATAATTATAATAACATAACAAATAAATGTTTCCAACCTGTAAAAGGTGTTCTGGAGTTTTTTAAGTGATGGAATAAATAAATAAAAGGAAATGTGAAATGTTTTGGTCTTTTTATTCCAAACAATGATTCTTTAAATATTGGGAAGTACATTAATATTTTAGACAAATCAGTTGTTAGTCTGTGTTGACTCTTAACAAACGTAGCTTGCCTCCTTCGAGTAATGCGACCCCAGAATCATTAGTACCACCGCAGTAGTGTGAGGATGAAAACACCGACACCAAACGGCCGCGCAGTTGACACTAGAAGAAAAAACAATATATAACAGAAAATAAAGCAATATGAAGAACAGACTTTAGATACTGAAAGTGGGTTAATTTCATGTTACCGCATCAAAATGAACCCAAAATGTCTGTGTTTCACGGGACTTTATTCCAGTCTTAATTATAGACGTGAATGTTAGCACAGTTACACAACACGCCCATGCTAAGCCATATCTCAACTCTTAATTTGAAACTGTGGCGTCACATTGAAAGAGCCTCGCTTGCACTCTTTAATTCCAAACTGTAATTGGACAATTTGGTAAAAAAATCCAAGAAAATGTCCATCTTAACCTGACCAGTTTCTAATAGACCCACGCTCTGCTATAAGGATATTAACTACAATGAATTACAGACTAGATACCATAAACCCATTCTGGTGCATCTCATGAGCTCGCACGACGTGCGACAGCTGGTTGGTCACCAGGAACCGGTCGAGGGCGTTCTGGTCGAAGACGTGGCCGGTGCCTCGCTTAGCGTTCGCCGCAAACCCTTCGTTAGCAGCCAGTTCTAGTGCTAATGTTGACGTCAGCTTATTTGGTCTGGAAGGGGAAGTTAAGAATGCCATGTAGAATAGATATTTTGGTACGGTAAAGGGCTGCAAGTGTGATTTTATTGTTACGAAGATGTGATGGTAACTAAACCGTCATGAAAAAGGCAAAATTTTAAATACAGTATAGGCATTTGAACATGATACATGCTCCCAAAATTTTCCTAAGGAAAACCTGTATGTTTTAACTGCGTCATAACTGCTATCGAAACCAGTATACCAAAAAGATTCTAAAGCAGTTAACTTCAATCTCATCAGCTTATAACCGTCTCCATCGAGTGGACTTAACATGTTTTTAATTGTGGTATCTCTGGCATCCAGTTTCCTGACTCAATTTCAATGTATCCTTAATCAGGAATAAAACAAAACACAAACTTGACTGGATCATTCCACAGCAGTTCCCAGGCTATGGAGCTCTGTTCCGCCGGCCGAGGCAACGGGACCGGCACTTTGTCTATCGCAGAGATCAGAGGGCACACCCACGGTGGAGGTATACCGCCGTGGCAACAGAACACCTTGGATGGAAATAGAGGATATTTCGAGAATCTCTATGTCTTTCTCATGACATCAGGCCATTTAGGTCTATAATACATATTTTTCTCGGAGAATTGATTCATGTGTTTTTCTATAAAAACAAACTTAAAGGTCTTTATGAATAGTTCACCAAGGAAAGTACCTGCAAACCAAACTGTTTTTTTATGTAGGTACTTGTATGTATTTCGACCTATAGAATAAAATTACACTGGTTAACAGTGATTTTGTTGCCTACGAATAAGTTTTGGACATAGGTACATATTAATTCTGCTCACAATTGAGGAAACTACGATCGATTTATGTATAATTTTCTCTCGTTTATTTTAAGATCTCTTACTTTTACACGGTATTTTAACATAGGATAATAAGATAAGCAAATATCATAAAAAGCATGACCACATTCAGCACTTTTATGAATTTATTCTTAATCAGTTGAAAACATAAAAAATCCAGGGCAACAAAAAACTATTTGTTGAGCTGTAGATATTACAGGCACCTGAGACATGACAGTGTCTCATGGAGAATCGAGAACGCATGGCGATGCTCCTGGTTTTTCGAAATTATCCACCGCTAGAGTTGCCTGCCTACTTAACATGAAGTTATGTATGTTGATACCTTGTCATCCACGACGGCTGCTAGCGGAAGCACGTCGAACACGTTGTTGATGGCATTCCATATTTTAACGCCGTCTGTTTCGCCATATTTACCGATGCACTCGCTGTGGAATATAAGATCTTTATTTACTGTACGCTACCTGGCTGTATACTTTTATAGAAATTGCCGTCTAGAAGAGTCTGTCAATTGCACGACAGGATAAAGGATTATGTCATATGGAGGACCAGGGACCAGCTTAACTGTTGAAGACTGTTTCTCTGTTTTTCTGCACATAGATTATTCTGTGAAGGTACTTTTTCTATAACAACTGTAAGTAGGTAGTAACCACAGACCTGTAATTAATAATCTAACATGATAGCGTAAGTATCTACCTCAATTTGTACATCAACGGTGGGTGTCTTTTGACTACCGATACCAATAACAATCGATTGCGGAATAAATGACGACGTAGAAAGCTGTCATTTTTGCTGTTTTTAAACGACTTCAAACAAAAGAAGGAGGATAGTGGAGGTTTTCAATTCGACTGGTATTTCTTTTACACATAAGCCCATAAACACAATAGCCCATTTCATCCGCCCACGACGTCACGACGTCTAGTTAGGTCTGTGATACCTGAGTTACCTATAGAAGGTGAACATCTTCTGTATGTCCCTGGTCTCGTGGTTGCCGCGCACCAGCAGCACGGCGGCGGGGCGCTGCAGCTTGGCGGCCAGCAGGTAGGCCAGCAGCTCGGCGCCGTGCGCGCCGCGGTCCACGTAGTCGCCCAGGAACAGCAGCCGCGCCGGCCCCAGCGCCGCGCCCCACGGCCACAGCGCCTGTTCCATCGACAGCAGGGCGCTCAGGTTGCCGTGGAGGTCGCCTGATCGGTCATATCACTTTTAGCTGACTTTCAGAAAAAAGGAGGTCCTCAATTCGACGTTTCATTCTTAGCTCATTCGTTCCCTTGCAGTGGGATATCCCATATCCCTCAGATCAGAGAGGGATTTTGGACATAGTCCACCACACGGGGCCGGTGCGGATTCGCGAAGTTCCTATGCCTATGAATGTGACATCTTGGACATATACTAAACTAGCGACCCGCCCCGGCTTCGCACGGGTGCTATGCTTATACATCACATTAGAAACCACCAAAATTGTCAGAGTTTCTCTAACTTAAGTATTATGCATGTATTGTATATAAAAACCTTCCTCTTGAATCACTCTATCTATTAAAATACCACATCAAAATCCGTTGCGTACATAGGGATATAGGGACAGAGAAAGCGACTTTGTTTTGTACTATGTCCCTAGTGAAGAAGATATCACTAAACGAACCAACAGCATATACCGGCGAAGTGAGCCGCAGTAGCCTCGGCTCGTTGGCGCAGATTGGCCTCACGGCTTCAGCCAGCTTGAGCAGCAGGCTGCCCAGCGCCGCCTCCTCGCCCGGGGAGGCCCACGCCCACGCCGGCTTGGTGACCACGGTCGAGCCGCCGCACGAAGCACGCCTCTGCTGTCGAACATGGAACAATAAACGCATGGAGTCGATATTCCATTATGTGTAATTAGCTTTCGAATAAAAGTAGCCTGTCTTTTCACAAGTTTTATACCAAGCTTCATCAAAATCAGACTGAGTTACTTCCGTATTTCTTTGGGGAATTTGACTTTTTGTTGGTTGCGCTTTTTTTAATAAGAATAAAATAATATATCGAACTAATAAGCCTGTATTATCTCGCTGCTAAACGTAGGTCTTATTTTTTATCATGCTTCATGGTATAAGTATAATACCTACACAGATTACAACTTTTATTGATAGCTAACTACCAATAAACACAAACAGTGCTTACAGAAGGTGCTTTTTCAATGGATGAGGCGAAGTAATGAACAGCCGCCAGAGCTTCGACCGGTGATGAGGTTGGCCCCAGCACGTCGATCGAGTTCGCCGTAGTGGTGATCAATTTAGCTGTCGATGCACTCACAGCATCTTCTGCATTTGGAAACTCATTAACTAATTGGTACTAACCTGAGTTTCGCATAAGAAAATCTAAGCAAAGGAACAAACAATATCGTGCGCTAAAGGTGGAACACTTTGTGGGACATCCATCTTTATGGTTGTCTATAAACTACAGCGAAGATCGTGAGTTATTCCTACGTTAAAAAAATACCGATCATCTCATTCGCATGACTTTAAGGTATTTCGTAGGCTATCACATTTCCAAGAATCTAACTTCTAATTACCATCAAACTGGTTCAGCTCCAGCATATCATTGGGCGGTTTCCTCCGCAGGCGCACGGTGTACACCGCCACGCTGTAGTCGCGCGGTGGGGGTGCTCGACGGGCTGCACTGGCATTGCCCGCACCCCCGCCAGGCCCCCCCGACGTGCGGAGACCCTCGCTGCGAGGGGCACTCGTCACCACACCAGCTAGTGGTCAGGAGACTTCTACTGTCTTTTATAGACTCATGGTAGTTAATAAATTTGATGACCTATCTTTACAGAAGGCAAAAACAAGCATAGGGAAATATCCTGTAATATTTAGAATAGCTTTAGAGACGGCTAATCTAATCCCAAACCTCAACATAACCTCAACTCTTCGAATACGCCCTAACATTGATTGTGGGAACAAAAATCTTCTATAACAGACTAACCATTTGTTGGGGACAACTTCGATGTGGTTGCCATGTTATTTTGATTAATCTCCCGATCGCGTTCCCTGAAGAAAATATAGGAGGGTTTAAATAATAGCGTCCGTCGGAAATGCGAGGGCATTTGAACAAAAATGACAGTCAACGTTAGTAACCTTGCTAGAAAGTCCACTGTAATGATACATATATTTACTTATAGGACCAAAAAACATTACTGACACTACTGTACATTAAAGCAATCTTACTGCAAATCCAGAAGATATGCGGTGGCACTTCTAGGCGATCTTAACAAAGAGCTCGTACCACGAAGCCTAAGCTCTCCGACCCCACGGAGGAATTCAGCCAATGGGAGTTGGGAATTTGGCTGTATTCCTAGCTGTCTGAAATGGGTAAGCGGAAAGTAAAATTGCCTAATTTTTAGCATTTTTACATGTGGAAAACAGCGAATTGGTTTGGTTACCTTAAGCAAACATCAGCGTCTCTAGCCACACTCAGCGCATCAACTGGTAACTGCCTCGCCGCCCGTGCAGCGGCCACCAGCTCTTTAAACTCCACGTACTCTAGCTTCAGGTCACGGTTGCTATCGAAATATCTGTAGGTACACACAAATCTAGATTATAAATACCTACTCTAGATTTCAAAACTAACGAGGTTTTAAAGGATGTACCTAGTGTGTAAAATAGATAATAACAAGTAGATAATTAAGACACCTAAACTGAAAAATTGGAAGCTCGTCATCCTATTCGTTAAGTTACCACAAATCTACTGAGATTTTTAAGCATCTAGATTTATCTCAATAGTAAGTATTTATCAGCATATATACCCTTTACCTAAATATATATCTGCACCGTATTTCGGCTGGAATGCCGCTGTGCTGGGTTGCAGGCTCCAATGCGGCATTCCACAACAGCAGTTCCAGAAACGAGAGGCCACCTCTACCAGATACATCTGCAGCTCTAGATGGCAAAACATATCATAATGTTATGGAGCATCTACTGATAGAAAGATAGAAGACTATAGAATAGGTATTTTTGATGAAGAATCATTTTGAGAGTTCTACATCTACGAGCTATTGCAATTACCTGAAAAGACTTGAGCATTGCGATCTCTGCCAGCCAAGGTCCAGCATGAACTGTGTGAACACATGCAAGCTCATGTAAAGCGCTGGGAACACCATTAGCAGGAACTCTCGGTACATACGGATCTGATCTGGAAATTTGAAGACTCTTATAGAAGATAATTTATATTTAGGTATGCTCTTTCTTACCTATCCTGCATAGAGCAAAGTATCTACTAGAATCTACTAGGTAACTGCACTTTGCATCATCTATTAAACAAACATCAAAGGGAACACAAAGAGAAGATACGTAAGAAGCGATATCAAACATTGATGTTAAATGTGGTTAAGAATGCTTGATGCTCACCTTCGGCGCTGTAGCTAGCAGCAAGTAACAGCTGGTAGTTTGGAGAAGTAATAGCCACAGCTCCGGTAGCCATATCCACTGCGAGGATAGCGTTAGCTTCACATATTTCTATTAGAATACCGTTTTCCATTTCCTGAAAATCGATAGGTTCTTGGAAGGACAACCTTGCAAATTTTTAATAAACTTCCTTGTTCTAATGTGCTAAAACGCATAAATAACGTAAAAAGCAACCCCAAAATATTTTTTTTATTGTTATAAATTAGAGCTTGACCGCGATCCCACCTGATGGTAAGCAGTGATGCATGTTATCTACTATTTTATTTAAACAAGTGAGTAACTACCACACTAGCGAAAATATAGCCACGAAATAATATAGCTCTGGCTCATTTACCCCACTTTCGGTATCTTTAGGCTGTTCTCCCATGGCCATCTGTGCGAAGATTGCCACCTCCGGGCTACGTAGTGTCGAGTGCGCCCTCTGGCGTTCCAACTCTACTGTGTTGAACCATTGAAGACGATTCCGTACACCCTTTAAACGTCATAAAATTATGATTGATCTGGCAATGTTTTTCGTCATACAATTTGAAGATATGATTGGGATACAAAGTGTGATACCAAGTAGATCAAAGTCTACTTGGTATTGGTATAGATTTTTTTTTATTAGGTACTAGCTGCCTTCCCGCGGTTTTACCCGCGTAGTTCCCGTTCCCGTGGGAATACAGGGATTAAATATAGCCTATGTTACTCGGGGATAATGTAGCTTTCCAAAGGTGAAAGAATTTTTGAAATCGGTCCAGTAGTTTCGGAGCCTATTCATTACAAACAAACAAACAAACAAACAAACAAATCTTTCCTCTTTATAATATTAGTATAGATATAGATTTAGTTTTAAATGAAACCTTCGTGGCACAATCACGGCATTTCGGCCAAAGAGTTCCTAATGACATCAATGTTCCTCTACCTTCATTTTGGTCCTCTTCTTGATGTCAGCCTTGATCGATACTTGGTATACCGCGTGGTAGACACACGGCAGCTGATGGTTTGGTAACCAGACCTTGTACACGCGCAGTGGTACGCACTGAGGGTTCGCGTCCATTCCGAACAGCTAAACAATTACCAGATTTGTAAACGAGGGTAAATTTTATGGCTATAGCGACTGACAAAAGTTGCACATATAACGGATAGATGGCGCTGCATGACAACATGAATCAAGGGTGCTGTTTCCTGGGCTGGGATGTATAGAATCTCCCAACGTCCTAAAGTAAGGCTGCAAGACACGATCACCCAGTATCATAAAAGAGTTTATCGACTGTAGGTACTTTTTCGTAGGATATAGCTAACGCAATTTCTTCCTATCCTAGACTCTGGCTGCATATTAGCTTTAGCCAGTTCATCACTTACTCGGTAGGAATATGATCGGTTATGCTATGCAGGTAGGTACCTACGGAGTAGGCGTTTATTTAGGAAAATTTGTGCCTTAGCTAGACATGACTTGTCTTGATATCTACCATTATGACCAACAAACTCGTAAGATCCTATCTTTACGAGCCGCTGTAGTTCGATTGGCTTATTTCGCATCACACCATCTGAATCATCTTAAGTAGGTAACTAAGTAGGTACTCCATAATGTTGCATCATGCATGTTTAGAAATGATAATAATAATCTATAAGTCTAAAATACCTCTCAACAACATTGCAACTGTAGGTATCTATCTACCTATCACTCGGCAATCACAAGATCGATTTTTGATTCAATTATTTCTAGTATATAACTCATGAAATTTATGACAAACATTATAGCGGTGTACTTGTGAATGCCTCACCTCAAAATTAATTTTATGTGCTGTCATTTTCCAGCAGTTCTTTTCAGATTTATTAGAAGGTATCCAAAACTCTCCGCTAGCCTCTTTAGTAAGGAGATACGTCCTTTCAGAAGGACAGTATACCAGTAAAGAGACCACATCGCTTATTTCTTTGTATTGCTTAAACATAATGCTTGAAATTTTGATAATAAATAATTAAAGTGCTCATCCAATATGTTAAAAGTTGACATCATAAAAATTTCTCTGAGATAGAGAATTGTGTCACACCAGTCGAATGAACGTCAACTTTCTAGATAATAAAACGGAATAGAACCTTATCGGATGGAAACATTAATAAAAATACAAAAAGTTTTCAAAACAATTGTATTTAGAAAGTTTAATAAGCGAACCACTAGATGGCGGTAAAATCAACACTTCCACAACATAAAAGAGATCTAAGAAAACTTATTGTGATACTAATAAACTAAACTCTTTTCGATTTTAAGGTACACTTTTAAGGAACTTCGTTTAATTTCATTTTCTTCGTGTTTTTCAATTTATTGATCAAAATTCAGTGTGTGCTAGCTTGTTCTATAGACATGTATAGCGTGACGTAGGGATCACGCCACCTTTTCATTCCGTTTGCTGTACTGCGATTGGCTGAAATATGTGACATCCCCACCCTTCCAAAACAAAATTGACACATTCAACATGTCTAGTGCTGCCTTACAGACATCGAAACGATTATTAATCGATTGAACATTTAATGTAAAATTATAGAAATAAATTCCTGATAGTGACTAAAAGTCAACAAACTTAAAGTAAATACAATAAATTGAACTTGCAAATGGAAATATAGATGAAATTATATTCATTAGCTAGTAAAAATAAATGTTAAAGTACTAATAAATCGATTACGTGGAGCAAATGTCAAATTGTACAAATTTTACCAGCAGCACTAGTTAATTGTTCGGATTTGCTGAACGTTGAGAATCCCGCTAGTGTTTACTTCGCATTTATTCAAAAATTGAGTGATAATTTACAAGTGTTATATTTTCAGTGGGCCCAAAAAGACACTAGGTGAGTATTTTTACATGTATTATAAAATTTATGATGGTCGCAAATTCAGTGTAATTCGTGAAATACATAACCTACAAGAAGAATTTATTTCTATGTCTCCACTATGAATTTTAATATTTTCTATTGGAATATCGTGTATCTACTGAAGTACGATACTAGAGAATATTTTTACTGGCATTTTAGCATATTAACGGTGATTTTAGGTGGTTAACATAAGCTAAATTATTTGCTAATACCCTCACATGTACCTTCGTAAAATTATTAATTTAATGGTGCGGTTTTATAAATAGTTTAGTATTTTTAAACCGCCATAGAAAAGATAATTAAATGGATTTCATGATTTTTAATAATAAATTAGTCCATCTACTTATAAATCCTACAAATAAATAGTATAACAGATCTGAATGACACCTACACATTTTGAACCGACCTAAAAAAAGGAGGTTCTCAATTCGTCTGGTATTTTTTTTTATTCATTATTTTTAACTATTAAATAATCAGTTGTACAAATCTTAGTAACAATTTTCTATGTTTGTTAAATTAATAATTGTTCTAAATTATGTCTTGTTAGATCTTGACATATCATATCTGTGTGTTAAAATAAGACAATTCTTCTGAGACTTCTTAAAGAGTGCCCTCTGTATAGTGATTTATTATTATCTAGTGGCACCCCGCAGTTTCACCTGTGATCCAGAGAGACCTTTAATTTTCCCAGGATAAAAGAGATAAATATATTTTCCAGTTTCAGACCTTTAATTTTCCAGTCCGTCTCCTGGTTCTAAGCTACCTCCCCACCAATTTTCAGCCAAATCAGTTCAGCCATTCTTGAGTTATAAATAGTGTAACTAACACTACTTTCTTTTATATTATATAGATTACTACCCACCCCATGAGCTGATCTGTGTGTCATTTATAAAGATATTTAAATATGCACTTAAATATATACTAGTACTAGCAGTTTGCTATTGTTGAGTTTAAGAACATCAAATTTTTTTCTACTTTATTCTGTGTCCTGCTAGAACAAGCTTAATATCCAAGAAATGAATATATTTATTGAAAAGGCCCTGCCTTGGTATCACTTTGTGTATGTGATTTCAGTTATCCTTCTTTACTAAAATCGTAATTTGTATCCTTATTTTGATGTTAATATGAACTTTAACCTGCTAGCGGGATTTTATTGTTTGCTATTACTAAAATATCTATACATTCATTGATAGTGATTTTAACTGAATGTAGAATGAAGCAGAGGTATTTTACTTACATACTTTGTCATGCAAATGTTTTTAAATATAGGTTAATCCCTGAACTGAAGTCAATTCATATATTTTATACCTACTTTATGATCTACGTTTTACATAATAATAATAGTAATGCAAGAGTGTAGTCTCCCATTCAGTATATGAGTAAGATATATCAAATAATTTTTATTGTAAAATCTATGTATTCATACATTTATAATATATTATCAAATACATATGACATTATCTGAAATGCATAATTAATTTACTTACAATAATGCCAAGGTGGCACTAATGACCTTTACTAGATAACTCCAGCATTTTTTGTACTCCGTTGGCCCCATTCCAAGCTAGATTAAACTCTATAATAATTGTAGTAAAATCTACTTTACATTGTCTCCGAGATAATGGTTTTTATCTAAATATTAAATCTGTTTTTTTATAAGGTTCATGAATTGAAGTCACCTTCATATTTATTAAACACATTATCCCAGACATGGCAGTGTACAGACTTAGATGTAACGCAAATAAAACTGGTTATTTTCCAGTTTTTTCTTATTAATAGGTTGACGGTAAGTTATTACTGCATTTACTCGGTAATTTGATACCTAGATACATTTATTTAACAAGCAATGGACCTTCATACAGACTCTTCTCTCTCATAAAAATGGTTATTCTGTGCTAGTAAATCGTAAATATATTTATTACCTCTTAAAAATTGGTGAAACGTCACGCTGCCAGCATTAAAATCGACTAAATGGTATCTATGGACCTTAGCATTTTTTCTTTCTTTATGCCTTTTCTTTTTGTCCAGTATTTATGATTAGATGAGCCAGCTTCACTAGATATTATAAAACAAAGTCGCTTTCCCCTGTCTGTCCATATGTTTTCTAAATCTTTAAAACTACGCAACGGATTTTGATGCAGTTTTTTAATAGATAGAGTGATTCAAGAGGAAGGTTTTTATATACAATACATGCATAATATGCTAGAGAAACACTGTCAATTTTTGAGGTTTTTAATGTGATGTATAAGCACCGTGCGAAGCTGGGGCGGGTCTCTATAAAACTGAAAAATTGTAGCTTCGTAATTTTTCGAGGATCTCAAAAAAATTTTTTTTTAATCTTCAAGTATCGGTTTCCATGATGAACGAACTATTTATATAAGTACTTACAATTTTGTACAGAACCATCGTTGTGCGATTTCGACTCACACTCTGCCGTCTTTTTGTATGTCATGTAATATTCAACAAATTGCAGATCAGACCATTTATACTAAGTAGGTACCTAACCTACCTACTTCACAACTTTGTAGCTTTTTACAACAAACGAGACTTCAAGAGCTGCAAAAAATTTTATAGCTTAGGTACAATGTGGTATTTACTTTGAGATTTTTTTAAATATAAAGACAAACATTAATTAATTAATTTATGTATTAATTATTATATACGTATGTATTTCTGTTACCCTTTCACGCAACAACTCCAAAAGGGATTTCGACGAACCTTGGTGCAAATATAGACTACTAGTGGCTCTCCGCGGTTTCACCCGCGTACCCGGGAGATCTTCCATTTTCACGGGATAAAAAGTAGCCTATGTCCTTTCCCAGGCTCTGGACTATCTGTGTGCCAAATTTCATTTAAATCGGTTCAGTAGTTTTTGCGTGAAAGCGAGACAGACCGACAGAGTTACTTTCGCATTTGTAATATTAATATAGATGTTCTGGAATAACACGTAGCATACTATTCATCATCAAGAGCCTACTCAAGTCCACTGCTGAACATAGGTCTCCTCCACCACCCGATTGGGCTCGGCCTCCATATACTACTAGCTGCCTCCGCGCGGTTTTACCCGCGTAGTTCCCGTTCCCGTAGGAATACAGGGATAAAATATAGCCTATGTTACTCAGTGATAATGTAGCTTTCTAATGAAAAAAGAATTATTAAAATTGGTCCAGTATTTTTCGAGTTTATTCGTTACATACAAAAATACAAATCTTTCCTCATTTTAATATTAGTGTAGATTATCTTGGGTAATTTGAAGATTTACTGGGTGGGTTAAACCGCGGGTGACCATAACATTATAATAATATAATTTTCCTCTATCCATTAATAAGTTTAAAAGGGAATTTAAATAAATATCCTTATTAACACTTGTCCTGGTGATTCCCCCCCTCATATTGGTACTAGGCTAATATAGCTGAGTTTGGACTCTCGAAGGTGAAGGGTTCGTTTCACAAAGAGACAAGAATTTCTATGCAATTTTAAAGCGCCTTAAATACTTCTTTAAAAACTATTCGTCGCTAAAAAGATTTCTATAACCTTTAGCTAAGTGTTTTCTCTCAACGTCTCAATTACTTACAAATGAAACAAACAATTGCTTTCTTTTATAATGGTTTATCTGCAATTAAGCAGACAGGCCGGCTTTGTGGTTAGTGGTCCTGACTTTCAAGTCGTCGGTTAGGCTTCGATTCCCACTGAGGATAAACATTTGGGTACATGTCTGTTTTATATTTAAACTAGCTGCCGTCCCGCGGTTTCACCCGCGTAGTTCCCGTTCCCGTGATCACTTAGGGGTATCAAAAATAGATAGTAGCCGATTTTCAGACCTACTGAACATGCATATAAAACTATGGCAATAGGCAAGTATGCTTTATATATTAGACCAGATAGCTAATAAGCTATCCGGTTATTATAGCACAAGTTGGTAAGCTTTATTTGGAATCAGATTGACAGAATGTGTGAAATAACAACAATCATCTATACTATTCTACCAAAATCTATTGATAGGACACTCAAGCACACACGCTTATAGCGGACCTCTCATAAACTGCAGTACGCAAGAAAGAGACACACAATAGACGTTTGCGTAAATTTAGCATCGATTTTATGTAATAGCATAGCTATTCTGTTACGAGTGCGAGTCAATGTTCATAACTAAGTAACGAACTTCGTCGGCATCATATTTCCCGTTTTCCCAACATTTTTCATCAATACTCCGCTCCTATTGGTCGTAGCGTGAGGTTATATAGCCTATAGCCTTCCTAAATAAATGGGCTATCGGACGGTAAAATTATTTTTTAAATCGAACCAGTAGTTTCTGAGATATGCGCGTTAAAACAAACTAAGTCTTCAGGTTTATAATATTAGTATTGATTGAGTTAATGCATGCCCCGATCACACAAATTCTGTTACGGTCCAATTATTAAACGATACACAATACTGCAGTTAATTTAACTATGTATGTAACTACTAAACTACAACCTATATATACCTATTGCAGTATTGAAAAATATTTTAAACCGACGAAAAAGTGGAAGAGGTTCTTAGTCGACGAAATTTTTATGCATAACTTATTGAAGAGTACTTAGTCATTTTTATATATTTTTTTGTTTTTTGTCTAGGAGCTAGTAGTCTGTCTTGCAGTTTTCTCTTTGTGAAATAATTTATCTAGGCTCTTAAAATATTTCGCAACATTAGTCGAGGAGCTAGTACACAAAAAATAGTGAATATGATTTGAAATATTTAATTAATAACATTAATTATACAAGCCAGCAGGATTTCTCAGAGAGATTTTTAACTCACGTTTGATGCTGTTGTTTGTATTTTTGTATACGAATCGTCACGTTGCTGGTTTACTGTGACGTTTGAGCATTTCCGTTTATTTTTAGCTGTGAAACTGATTACTTTTTTCTCACATAATGACTCTCGTAAAATCACCCAAAGTTTTGACGGATGTTTTTAATAGATATTAATTTTAATTATTTACTCAAAAATCTTAGAAATATTAAACAATTGGAACATATATTTAATCTGACACCTTGGTTTATGCTTCTAAATATTTAATACTAGTGTCCCCGCGATTAAACCTGCGTTCCCTTCAACTTTCCCGGGATTAAAAGTACCCTAAATCCTTTCTCAAGCTCTTTCTCTAGTCTATATCTGTTACAAATTACATTACCATTTCAGTAGTTGAGCGTTACAGACTGAGTTTCTTTCGCATCCATAATATTAGTATTATATTTTTGTTTAACAAAAAACGAAGGCGTAATGCTTAGTCGTGGAAAAAAACATTATCTCTAATGACTCCAAAAGCCAGGTAGTCGTACGTCACGGCCGGAAGATATGCTCGTCGTTTGACGAGCCCTTTATGTCATATGGAAGGGCGAAGTCCACATGCGCGTGAGTCGATCAGGCCATCTCTGTGACCCACTTGAGACAGATAGCGACAGCCTAGATAGGACATGTTAATTTATACTTCTATACTTACTTATCTAAACTAATATTATAAAAAGGTAAAGTTTGTTAGGTTGTAGGTGGTAATCTTTGGATCTACGAAAGCGAATTAAAAATGATTTTAATAATGGAAAGATACGTTATTTGTAATAACATTTTTTTATCTCCGTATTGTTAAGGGACCTTAAACTGCGCGAGGGAAGCTAGTATTATTATTGTTATAGTCCTGAAGAGTGTGTTTTAACGCGCTTATCTCAAAAACTACTGGTTCGAATTGAATATTTCTTCTAGTGTTGGATAGCCCATTTATCGAGGAAAGTAGATGCTATATATATACCATCACGCTATGACAATTACGAGCAGAGCATAAATGAAATTTGTTGCAAAACGCAGAACGTAACGCTGACAAAATTGCGCAGGAGTCTACTGATACAACTAGGACAGATTAAAGTACACGGTACAATGTCAAACCAAGATCTCTCTCGTGTTCGAATACCGATTTAATTACCAGTGGTCCATGTTTCTCTTGTATTTATAATAGCTTTGAACGTGGATTTATCTGGTAATTTGCGTAACGTCTGTTGAAGCGTGACATTTTCGTATATAATCTGATTGGATGACTTGGCTTTATTATATGTAATGTGTTTATAAATAGTGACTGAAGAATTATTGTATATTCTCCCTAATTTATACTGATATTATAAAGAGGAAAGATTTGTACTATTGTATTTTTAAACTACTAGATCAATCTGAATCATTCTTTCATCAACGGAAAGCTACATTATCAGGGAGTGACATAGGCTATATTTTGTCCCCGTATTGCTACGGGAACTACTCGTGTAAAACCGCGCGGAGACAGCTATATATAAAGAGGATATTATGTCATAAAATCATGTAAGTCCCCGTAATCTCGGCAACTATCAAACCACTGTACTGTAATCACGCTGACTGGCACCGGAGAACGAAGCTTGCGTGTCTATTGTTAGCAGTAATACGTTTTCAAATTACGAACACTTAAATTGTAGGAAATACTGACACGAGATAAAATTGTGTGTAATATACCCTACCACCGATAATATTGAAAACTAGTGGGACCCCGCGGTATCACCCGCGTTCCAATAGTACCTTCAACTGTCCCGTCTCTCTAACTCTCTGTACCAAGTTACATAGAAAACCGTCCAGTGGTTTAGGCGTGAAAACGAACAAACAGACTGAGTTCCTTACGCGATTATAACATTAGTAGGGATGAGTGATAAATTAGTCAGCTCAGTTTCAACAACGTAATCTCCAAACGGATTTGGTGATCTGGTTAAAGATTTTTTTTTGCCAGCAACGGTGTTTTCTAAAGCAGACATCGTTATCAAGTGAACTTGTCGCCCCTGCTTATCGTATCGGCTAGACAACCCTTCGTCCCTATCCGTCCGATAACTGACCTTCCACTCCTGATAACAAGGTCCAGAGTTCAGCGCTGACACTTGTACAGCAAGTGTAAATATATTTGTTTAATACGCATCCAGCATATGTTTCTTCGTTTTGTTTAGTTATTGATACATTGGACTAATTCAATTCGATTATATAATACTAGTGACTCCTCGCGGTTTCACCCGCCTTCCCGGAGGATCATCAACTTTCTTGGGATAAAAAGTAACCTATGAACTATTTCAGATCATATTCTAACACTGTGCCAAAATTTTATCTAGTTCCCTTCAGCCGTTGTTGCGTGAAAGCGAAATAAACAACCATACACAAACATACATTCTTACATTCTTTTGGATTTATTTATAAATAATATTATTAAAATCCTGCAAATTAAAATTGCTTTATTGTTTTGTTTAACAATATAAGTGGTTCTTTGTTTTTCCGTAAACAGACATTTCTTCTCCTTTCATAAAACATTTTTAGGTCACTGGTTCGATGGATTACATTATAACTTTTCTAGAACTCTTTGTTTACATGTTCATGAATAATTCATGACGCGATGTTATATCAAGATTTTCACGTATGTATTTCAACATACAATGTCTTTATCGTCCCTCAATTAAGCTGTATCATCTTGAGCAAGTTTAATATTTATTTTAACGCAATATTTTTTACTCATATTTTCTCTTAGTGTTCAGTTGTTATTTTCAATTGACCACATGTTTCATCTTTTTTGTGTGTATCTGACTTCATAGCTTCTTATGTTTTTAATGGCTTTCTTTTTTATTCTACATCCTTCTGTAACGTTACGTAAGATAAATTGCCAATTAAAATCACACATGTAAAATTTACCGCACAGTTTGCCCGCATGAACTTATTCTCGACTCCTTGCTCGGTGTGAGTACCGGCTGACGTCCCGGTCGCTAGTCGGACTTCGCCCCCAGTATCTGCGTGCGGCCATTATCCCATCGGGGCGGTCTGCGCGAGCGTCACTTTCCGGCCCGTACCTTCCGTTTACTGGGGTCGCCAGATTTAACCAACTGGCATGGACAATCCCTAAGGATACCACCAAATTTAAGTGGCACTTTAAATTAAGAATAGCTCAAAAATTGTTAGTGTTTCCAAAATGAAGAAAATGTAAAAAATTGGTTATATTCGAAACGCAATACCACGTTTTTACATATATTCATATGTCAGCTGACATTGAGACTCACCTTTACTATAAATGTGTATTATTCACATAATTTTACAAAGCAAATATTAAAATGATATTGTCATCTCCTTTGAGGAGTCATTTACCTGTCGCGTGTTTACTTTTTGTAAATATATCATTCATAACTCCATTGTTTGACATCGGTGCGCGGTGTGCTATGTTGACATCTTATCATTTGGCTTGACTCTTTGTTCACAAAGCAACACTGATTCATGAAACCTGTCAATATCGTTTGGTATTTGCTGACAAGCGTGAGAACGTAAGTTTTGTATATATCGGAACAATTTGCTCAGTTTTTTTTGTGGAACGCTTTTGTGTACGTGGATGATATTCATGTTTATAGAAGACTAGTGGCTCCCCGCGGCTTCACCCGCATACCCGGAAGATCTTCCATTTTCCCGGGATAAAAAGTAGCCTATGTCCTTTCTTAGGCTCCAGACTACCTATGTACCAAATTTCGTTTAAATCGATTTTGTAGTTTTAGCATGAAAGCGAGACAGACAGAGTTACTTTCGCATTTATAATATTAGTATATATAGATTTAGTATAGATATAAAATTCTCTTCCTTTAAGTTTAATGGGGTGACCCTACTACGTCGTGCTCGTGGTGGAACTTAGATTATTTTGCATCCCGTTTTACTCGTTGTCTCACGTGTGTAGGAGTCCTTATAAAGGAGACAACAAATAACGTTGTCATCTTATATCCGTTGTTCGCCGTGACTCTTATTTAGTGGATTTAAAGATTATATTAGCTTACCGTCTGGGGTAAGAACAAAGCAGGATGTCACGATTGTTGGCAAGGAATTATTCTATTCGCAGATGTCGACTTTGGACTCTCACTTACAATTTGCTTAATAAATTCTCATTAGAAAGCTTGATACTGTATCATGTCGGAAACTTTGTCTAGCTTTGGATAAGCTAGCTTCTGTTTAATGTAGGTTATTTAACTTTTGATTCATTTTGCTGTTTCCTTGTTAATGGTATTAGCTAAATCGGCAATACCTTCTTGCCAACTAGATAAAATAAATAAGTTAAGCTATAATAACAATAAACTGTATAAATCTTGGATTATAGCAATAAAGTAAATAGTCTTAAAGCCCGTGTCCGAACGATTACCATGTGTTCAATATTTTGTCCGTATTTTTCGCTTTTAGAAAAACATATAAATATAAAGATTAATTGTTTAGAAAGATACAGTGTGTCGATGTAATAACTTTAGTTAGAGACCTGTGCGCCATTCAAAAAGAATACTCGCAAGCTTTTATCAGCGATTCTATTCCCGACCTTCCATAACACTCAACGGCTGCGTCAGTAGCAAAATCAGTGATCGGATTTTAATATCAGTTCCAATACGTACGGGTCAGTCGAGTGTGAATGCACCGAGCAACGGGTCTATTCCTGTTCATTTGCTCTCAAACATTTCAGGGTTGACAAAATTTACCAACTTCAATCGATGATTTGTTAAACTTTAGACCGACTGCCTTGTTGAATAATGCGAATATAATAGTGCCTTCATGTGAAAACACCCTACAAAGATGCTTGAATTACATAAGGTGTACGTTAAATTAGACACAAACGGTGTACTACTGCGATATGATACATATTTGTAAATTAGAAAAGAGATGTATTGATCTAGATACAACTGACAGCTAGCCACGCGGTCAGACAATGTCGGCATCTCGCCTGTTTTCTCTTTAGAATTGAACCCCCTACCTACCCCAACATTATAGATTCACGTTTGTAATGTCGATTGACATGAAGGTGAGTTCGTTGTCCATGGTACTAGCCCTTCACCGGTTGCTCCACGTCATTGGTCCGACTGTGAATCAGTCTGTTACCGAACGCGCACCGCGCCGGTCATACCGTAGCCGCACGTGTCAAACAAAAAATACACCGAAATTAAATAACCATATATTTTAATATTAACCATTTTAAAGTGTCTGTGATAGTAAATAAGTGATATTATATATAGTTTCATTAATTATTTCCGGATACGACCGGTGAGTTGTCTTATATTTTTTTCGTTTAATACCGGAACATATGTCCACGTGAAGTAGGTGCAAAGTTTAACTGGATATAATACTGGTGGTTATGACGTATAGAATTTCTTTTTTTCGCTGTTACATGGTTACCTCAAAATTATCTTGTTTCATAATTATTATTATCACGGTAGGCACAATACGGCCAGTTCTTGACTTTCACTTTCACTGAATAAAAAAGTATTGCTGGTTTATTCGAGTTGGAGTTATTACAAAATGTTTTATGCTAATATGTAGTAACTAAAATCTTCATTGGGGGTTCATTTTAGTATATTTGTCTGTATTTTCCATGTGTAAAATAACAAGATAACATATTATGTTATTATATTGAATAACCTTTATGAATCCAGCGTTTCTATTCATAATTATTATTGCAACTCGTTAATGTTGGTGACCTACTTAAACGAACCGTTTTTCCTTTTAACAATAATTCTTTAATATTATCACTAATAGAAAACTTGAATAAGCATATTTCTAGTTGATATAGCCGACTATCTAATTTACGAATAAGAACTAAGTTCAGTCATAAAATTCTTGGTGGTTCGCTGTCACTTCGTAATGACAGGTATCTGTCAAATGTAGCTGTCACTTTTTAATTTAAGTAAACAGTCTATAAATTGATATGTGAAGTAAATTTGACGGGGGATGAGCTCCTAGAGTATGCGATTAATGATAAATAAGTAATAATAGGTAATCTTATAAGTTTATTGCCTAGATAATAATTTATTGGACCAATCATTATATATTTTTTTATTAGGTAGGTACATACATGTTTATTGTAAAATGATTATTTATTGAAGGTTACGGGATTTATTTTATTGCACAGATTTTTATGAAAAAAATAAGTAGGTAATTTAACTTACGGAAAATAAATCTATGTTAGTTACTCTGGTAGAATATATCTTTACTAATATTCTAGAGGAAAGATATGATTTTTTGTAAGTTTGTATGTTATACATAGGCTTCGAAACTAATGGACAGATCTGAATAATTCTTTCACATATAGAAAGCTACATTAGTTGTGAGTGTCAAAGGCTTTTATCCCGTGAAGAATTTTATCCCTGTATTCCAAGGGGAACTACGTGGGTGAAACCGCGTAGCGGATGCTATTTCATATGATTTATCTGTTATACTTTTATATTAAAATTTACTTTAAAATTGTTAAGCAATACAATTTTGTAGGTCTGAGAATCGGCAACTATCTATTTTTCATACCCCTAAGTGATCACGGGAACGGGAACTACGCAGGTGAAACCGCGGGGCGGCAGCTAGTAGATAGATAATATCAAATAGATGAGTTTGACTGTGTTTCCATTTGACCACGTGTCTCCACGGATGGAGTAGTTAGGTATGACGCGGACGACCCCGCACCTTGGCTGTGAACATAAAAATAACGCGCTCCGAGTATTTCCAACTATCCGACACAACACAACACGCACGTGCGCGCGCGCAGACAATATTATAGTGGTATGTAATAACCGTGCTCAATGTGTTTGGCTTATATTTGTATTGGAATACGTATTTACAACTTGTCTTACTTGACCAAGTAGTAGAAAAATGCTACTTGACAGCCCTGTTGGCTCTGTGGTTAGAGACCCTGACTTTCAAGCCGCGGGTCGTGGGTTCGAATCCCACCCAGGACAAACATTTGTTTGCATGAATATGTCTGTTTGTTCTGTGTCTGGAAATATCTATAGTATGTATGTATTTAAAAGTATTATATGTAGTATATCAGCTATCTGGTTACCATAACACAAGCTTCATTTGAAGCTTACTTTGGAATCAAATTGGCCGTGTGTTAAAAATGTCCCAGGATATTAATTTATTCATTTACTAGGATCATATTTTATACTAGTTCTGTGTTATTTTATAGCAATAACCGACTTCAATAAAGGTGTAAGTTGTATTTTCGATGTATAATTTTTACACTCATATTTCAGAACGAGGCCGAAAGGGATCATGATCAAATATTTATCTACGCGATTTACATAACGCGTAACACGGTTCGTCAAAAAGTTATTTTTCGTACCTACCCTCGTTTAACCCAGATAAATTAATTTTCATATGTATACGTAACCTCTATGAAAATTAAGCGTATATTAGCTCCTTTTATAATTACATATAACAGTTTCTTTATAATTCCCTCAAGAACGACTTCTTCTTTCTTATTCTCGTTTTATTCTTCTTCCGTAGAACAAGAATAGGGTACAAAGAGACTTGTTCTTGACAAACTTATTGAATAAGTTTATTCATAAAGCTCCTAAAGTTTGACATATCAGTTTTCAATCATGTACAATGTCGTTACGGTATATAACATGTTTCCGCCGCGCGGTTTTACTCGTAGTTCCCGTTCCCTTAGGAATACGGAGATAAAATATAGCCTATGTTACTCCCTGATAATGTAGCTTTCCCTTGGTGATAGAATTATTCAGATCGGTACAGTAGTTTCGGAGCCTATTTAAATAGAAACATATCATTCCCCTTTATAGTACCTATTAGTGTAGATATAAATATTTTCAGACATACTGAAGAGCAAAAAATCCCATTGCGATTTAAAACGACAAATTAGTCTTGTTTGTAAATTCATTTAGAAGTTATATGGATCAATAAACTATACAAAAGTCGTGAAATTCCATACATTTGATTCGTGACTTGTTTATCAAGGTCCTGAGTTGTAACATTAAAACGTATTTGGTTATTTGATAACCAAAACACGCGTGGGTCATTGAGACAAACGCCCAGGTAGCGGACCTCTCATTTAATTACCGAAGACATGAGAGGGACAGACATAGTGACGCCGTCTCAATTGTATAGATTAGCATTACAATTTTACATTGATAGGTATTGACGGTTTTGTTTGAAGTTTAAAAACTGCCTTTAATCGTTTTTCCGCGATTAGACTGTCAAAATTCAAATTAATTTCAATACAAAATAAATCTCAAATTATTTAAGCCTAAGCGTAACAAACAAACAAACGCAGTTTTGTATAAAATGAATGAAAAACGAAAATATAAATAAATAAAAAAATATTACTATTTTTCGTTTATGCTGCGCTTTTGATCGTAGCGTGATGTTATGTAGTCTACAACTTTACTCGATAAAAATCCAAATTTTTATTTATTTCCTGAAATAACCAGTAGTTCCTGAGTTTAGCACGTTCAAACACCTCCTTATTCTCTTCATCATAATAGTATATTTGTGATAATATTTTCACCATTAAACCCAGATAACTAAAAAACGCATATAACCCTTTGATGGTCCAACCTGGGCGACCAGTCAAGGTGTATAACCTCAGCACATAATCTTCACTATCAGATACAATAGTACTTCACTTTAATACTTGAAGAAGAACTAGCATATCAGATTAAATATCAATTTATGATGCCCACTTGAACGGAAGAGCTCTTCAAATATAAATATGACATGATATGTGGATGATAACAGGAAGGTTGAAATCCCAATATGCTTTGAGTGCAACAAACTTGATAAATGCTTGAGTGCATCCATACACGTACGTTCATACTTCACACGTGAGTAAACATAATACTAAATCATTTTTCATCTCAGTTGAAGGAAGAATTCGGAATCGGTAACTTCATAAGTGCCCTTTTTGTAAAAGTACGTCATACAGGTTCAGAGACCAAATGGTAGCCCCATCAGTAATAAAAAGAAAAGTATATCGAATATAAACATTACATCAGTTATCTGGTCACTAGAACCAAGCTCTGATAAGTTTTAAATGAGATTGGCTCAAAAACTAATGAGTTTGTTTGGACGAGCAAATCCCAAGAACTACTTTTTCAAATTTAAAATAACTTTCAGTGTTAGATACCCCATTTACCGAAGAAAGCTAGACATAATATCACGCTACGAGCAATAGGAACGGAGCATCACTAACTAAAAACGGGGAACCAAGCCTGCGGGCGTCAGCTAGTCTTATAACATCATTATAAATTCATCAGAAGATATTATTAGCATTTCATATTTACAAGGACAAACATTAGAACGGCCCTGGTGCGTTGAACTCAAACCACACAAAGAGTGCTTATATTTCGCGTTTGTAAGTTGTTTTGTACTACACTCGGAATAATTGCGACCCGAGTGGCACGGTGACACCTCCTCGCGATCTCTTAAAGCCTAGTACTTGTTTTAACTAACGAACAAGTTTTCTTGGAGCAAGCGAAACTTTTGAGACTGATTTCTAAATAATGTCGAAGAAATTGTAAATTGCTTGACTTATATTTAACTTTGTCAGCATCACGTTTCCCATTTTTTGCAACATTATTCTTTGATGCTCTGCTCCTATTGGTCGTAGTTTAATGTTACATAGCCTCGATAAATGACTGTCCAATGCTAAAATACTTTTTTATTTCGATCCAATAGTTCCTGAGATTAGCGCCTTCCATCGAGCATGTAACCAATAGAGTAGCAATAGTGAGCCATTTGTTTAGCAACGCATCAATGCTTTGTCACGTATAACTAACAAGCCACGTTCAAACTAAAACAGTACCCGACCAATAAGAGACCTGTGTGTACGTCTAGTGCAACACTTGACCTTGAGTCGGCCAATCAGAACGCAGGGGCCGGCGCAGCGTCTTGGCGTATTTTGTTTTCTAACAAAACTGTTAACAGTTCTACTCTATTGGTTACATGCTCGATGGCGCCTTCAAACTCTTCAACTTTATAATAATAATAATAAAGATGTGCGCGAAATGGTGTACGCATCAATTTTCATTAATATATCTGTTGATAGTGATGTTTCAAAATATGTCATCTGGCTTGATGTATCGCCTTGTCACTCGCGGAACGCAGGCACAGATAAAATTTGACAGACGCAAACAGTTTTCAAGCAAGGACGATGATAGCTCAGTTGGTACCGTGATAAAGGTCATGGACTCAAATCATGCAATAAGCTTGAGCTTTCGGTGAAGGAAAACATCCTGAGAAAATGGTGGTAAGGTAATTTGTGGTACTTGCCTGAGTGGCCACCCTCAAGTTGAAAATCTGCCGCCAAATACGTCTGGATGTGTTTTGGCAGCTGCATTTGAGACCATTACCCTTTTTGGGCTTTGTATTCAAGGTCGGCATCACGTCGGCAATCCTCCTGGTCCATAGGCGAGGGTGACCATTTACCATCAGGTAAACCGTTAGCCTGTATGTCAACCTTCAGTAGGTTAAAATACAGGACCGTGTTTTACGAACTATCCGCTCTACTTTTCTAGCTTCCAGGAAACGTAAGTTTCAAGACGTCTTCGAAGTAATTGCTTTCTTACCTCGCTTGTTTTGTTTTCCAAATGAGTTCTTTTTGTGGGAAATTACGATAGTTTATTTTCATTAACACTTTATTCCTCTGTACTTATTTAGAGGTACATGCTCTTAGAATCCTAAGTTAGGATTACATCTCGAACTCGATAACTTTGTTGTATTGGGTTATTTTTCAAACACTGTCAATCGGATTCCGTTACAGAGCTTGTACTATGGTAATTAGATAGCTGATTACTTTGAAATGTATGCTTATATAGAAACTTGCTATCCCGCAGCCTTATTCCAGCGGTAGAATCTTTACCAAGCTCTAGTCTATCTTAACGAAAATTCAGCAGAATCGATTCGTTCTTTCATCAGAATATTAGTAAGGATTTCCATGTTCATACACACAAATTGTCCTAGATGGGAATCGTACACTGCAAAAAAATTGTTTTATTCATTTAGGCTTGTACTTAAATCTGACTAACGGTTTTGAAGGTTGGTCTTCTGAGAAGCCGGCGATTTACAAGTGGCTAAAATTAGCTTTACATATGCTCATGATAGAATAATAACAACCTTTGGAACAGATAGTGCTTATTAAGGTTATCACCGGTCCGGTAGGTGCGCGCTGTCACATCGGCTTGTTAACCTATTCACCGACAGATAACCCGAGATAACGAAGTAAGGACACCATTGTAACAACAGTGTGACGGATATCGAGTAATATCATTAATTAATATGTTATTATGAACGTTAATTGCATCCGAGATGTGAACGGATCTGATGATTTCTTAAAGAAGAACTAGAAGGTTAAAAGTAGTCTATGTTCTATCTGTACTAATATTATAAATGCGAAAGTAACTCTGTCTGTCTCGCTTTCACGGTAAAACTACTGAGTCTACATCCTGAGAAAGAACATAGGCTTCTTTTGATCCCGGGAAAATGGAGGAATACCGATAAAATATTCCCTATGTTTACTCCCTGATAATAAAACTTTCCATTGGTAAACGAATTTTTGAGATCTGCGGGGCGGAATCTAGTTTTATATAATTTACTTTTGCAAAAACATTTAAATGACCTCTTAACACGTGACTCAATAAACTATTCATCCTTCAAGTATTACAATGTTTAATTGGCTTCAACCAGCTCAATGGATTCAGATAGCTTCCTTTCATCTAATTGATGGTTCCCTTATCACTGCAATTAATCCACTTTCTTAGTCTTGCATTTATCTCACTTTGTTTGTTTTGTCTTCAAATACATTGTATGCTAATATAATATCGAGTTACGATTTAATTGTCTTATTGACCTTGGCATTGGGAACTGTAGGGGCAGTGTGGGAACCTTGAAAGACAATGTTCGCATCAACTTTACCCAAGTCATGTGTGTTGTGATTGATTATATAGTTTAAAAGACGTTAATTCAGCACTTATTATTGTTTAGCTTCCAACGAGCGGTTACTCACGTAGTTCCAGTAAGAACACGAGGATAAAATACAGCCTATGTTACTCCCTGATAATGTAGCTTTCCATTGGTGAAAGAATTAGTCAGATCGGTCCAGTAGCTTCGGAGCCTTTTGATTAGAAACAAAAAATCTTGTGAAGACTGCCAATCCGCGCTAAGCTCGCATAGTGGACTATGGCCTTAACCCTTCGCTAGGGGAAGTTCGTGCTCCTGCAGTGGAGATGTATACGAGCTGATGATGAATCTAGTCAAATACCTTATCCATTAAATTGAAAAAATAGCTACATAAGACTTAAGTTAATTTCATTTCAATGTACACCATTATCAACATGATGCGATATCGTGATCTCATACAATCCGTCTGCTTCTAGCAAGGTCAAACCTTGCAAATTAAACTTCAATGCAAAAAACATATCCTATTCGCTCATAGTGTAGGAGTCCGTCGTAATTTTTTTACCGCTATTACTCTTAACACCTACTTGCTAAATGTCGAATTCCTTACAGAGAAATGATTCAACCGCTGTCAAAATAACAACGTAAAGTTCGCTGACACCAAACTGTATGTGGTATTAGCACGGTTATATTCATGTACTTTGATATATTTATGAATTTGTCTATCGTCTGCTGTTTCTTACGATCCATCAGTTAGTTCGTTGATTAATAAGTATTTTTCCTCTAACTACAATCGTGTATTTCCCATAAGTTATATCATCCGGTACAATAGTACAAATTGACTACGCACGCTTCTCTGAATGGACCTTTTATGTCATCAACGTCCGACACGCTCCGTTAGACTTCGGATCCAACAAACCGCTTACAATCGCCTTCACTAATACGAGACTGATAGGCCTGGAATGTGAGCCTCCCTCTCGATCGCCTAGTCGACAGGAGAGACAGAGCATGTGATACATCATCGAGGTTACAGAATTACCACTAAGTCCGAAGTGCATGTTTTTATTTGTGATCAATTTCTAGTTGTGTCGTCACCGGTTCATATGGAGCTCGGAGAATTGTACAGTTCGACTTTGGACTGCATTGTCTACATTTGTTGTGGTTCGGAAAGACCTTGTGTATTGTTAGTTGAAAATGCTAAATGCTACTTAAACGTGTGTTTACGATACATTAAGTTCATTGTTACGTTCCACTTTGTTGTGGTTTATTTGTTTTGGAAGTTTCGTTTTTAATATCAGATTGATTTGTGTCCTTATTTTGGTTGCGATTTAGAGAATCCTATCACTTCGTGACCCAATTTGTTTATCACTATTTTAAGCACTGATCGTTCCACTACAGGACAATGGCCATCCGTCTCCACCCCTCCCCGTTTCTTGCAAATTTTTTTATTTTCTTTTGTTTTCTGTTAATTCCGTAACCGTTGAAATCAAACCACCATCTGTAGTTTTATTATCTTGTCATTCTTTGCAATTTAAATCCCATTCTATGTGCAAGTCTCGTCTAGAGTCCTTAACACAATCACGTGCCCGCCTTATTCCCCAGTGGTCCGCCATCGCGCCCGTCCGCCTGCTCATGTGCGTTAGTGCGACCATTTACTAATATCACCTGTGTTTTATCTATATTTACAACGTTTTCTCCTATTACACCTTCGTCGTTAGCCATGCCGTAAGTAATTTTTGTTTTTACTGCGACTTTATCATTTTTTATGTCGGTTTTGTGAGATCTAAAGAAAACTTGATCAAGAATTGTTCTTGCGTGAAGTGTGATGTTAATTAACCTGTATAATATATCTGTAAATTCGTTACAAAATGGTTTAAACGGCGAAGTTTTTAACCCAAATTTAACTCTAATGTGTTTTTAATTTATGTGAACATTACTTAGGTATTAATCAAGTTCGATATATCTGTTTGATTCGGCATTTAATTCTTCGATTTAAATTATGAATTCTCGACTTTTTTATGTAACATCTTCATTAATACCTTTAATGATACATTCAGTATGTCTTCGTGTAATAAATTATTCAATCGTCGCCAATTACAACGGATGCTAATTGGCCTGTCTCAAATGTACCGTCGTTCAGACAATGTAAAGCTAAACATTGCACTTTATAACAACAATTGTCACACGATATCGCGTAGTGATGGGAATTATTCTCTGTCTCTGTCTAAAATATCTCTCTTTCTAAGATATTACAGACCAGAATTTTATTGACCAGTTTTTTGGCATCTTGATATTTAGGCTAATATTTTAAAAGCTTAATCTAGAGAATATAAACATTTTCCGTATTATAAAACAAAATCTGCGAAGAGTTTCGCATTTTACCCAAGTAAAAGAGAAGATCTATTGTTCACGACTTTATAAAACAATTAGTAATAAAATAAATAAAATAAATGAGCTTGCAAATTGTAGATATTTTATAGCTTTGTTGGAAACCTGTATCTATTTTGTTGCGTGTTTATTCATTTGTCGTCTTTGTCGTTCTTTCTTATTTGACTTTAATCCAAAAAACTGTGTGAATAAAAACTCTGAACAGTACGAGTATCATCACTATATGTCGTGTGTTTGTTTGTTTGTGTATCCCCCAGACGCGATTGGACTTCGCACATTGTTCCATTAATTACGTCGACGTTTAATCTATACATATTTGTCACTATTGTTATTTAATACTGATTCATTAACATGTTTTCGTTTCGGCCTTTGTACTGGTTATTAGTAATTATCCTTATAATCTAAATTAAGTTGTGCTTGTCATTGTGCAAAATAGATTTGGTTTTATTGTAACCACATTTACCACAGCACTTCACAGTTCAATAACACAATAACAGAATAAAAGTGCGGTCGGATGCGTCATTAATTAGGCAAAATTAACCTTAATTATGTAGTTGATCGGGCTCCTTGCCTACATTCGACCGTTACCTACCATAGACACAAAGTGAGCGATAAATTCGTAATTTAACACGACTATTTTTAGTGCCAAAAAGTTTAAGCTAACACCAATATATAGTCTTCTTCTGTTTAAGCCTTTCATTTAATATTTTTATTTTAAGGGATATTTTTGTCCTCCAATTCAAACTAAAAATGTATTCAAAATTCCAGCATAATCGATTGAAGACAAGTGCTTTAAAATTCATTTGCAAAGCTTAACCCGAACATACAAGTTAAAGCTTCTAAATACACACTCGAAAAACAACCCGCCCCCTGCCGCAGTGGGGTAAAAGACCGAGTTGTTTTCTTTGTAATTTTCATGATAAAAGAAATTGCTTAGCCATTGTCTCCTCATTCTTGACTCATTTTTTTTAATAGCAACAATGTCGCAACTGTTAATTAAATTATGCTACTATTGCGGTCATGATATCAAGGGCACATCATCGTTGTCGACTTGGTACAGTTTGGTGACAATTATGTCATTGTCACGAACAATTAGGTATATAATACACCTACCAAATAGATGTGAATTTTGGCTCCTCTTATTTTTTGTCGTTGATGTATGATCCGTATTTGGTACTAGGAAGTACGGTTAGATTTTCAATTTACCCGGGATAAAAAGTAGGCCATGTGTTATTCCAGAACATATTATAACTCCATGCCAAATATCACCGCGATACCTTCAGCCGTTCTGGTGCGAAAGAGTAACAAACATACATTCTCACACAACTTCGTCTGTGTCACATCTTACCCGTTTATGCAACGTTTATCATTGATTATCCGCTCCTATTCATCGTAGCGTGTAATGTTATGTACCCTCTAGTCCTCGATCAGACCTCCAAAAAGTATGACGTGTGTGCCAAAAAAAGCGTTGTAACATCATGTCGGCTTTTGATAGGTAGTCGTTTGTTAGTTTATCTAAGTTTTAAAACAACTCCTTTAGAAGGATTAGTAGGTAAATCAAGATGCATATCTTTAGCGACATCTTATTCTCGTGTTGTTATTTTATTTATGTTTTTCCTTATCTTTGAGATGCTTAGTTCCTCTGTACCAGCTTTATCTACACTAATATTATAAAGAGTGTTTGATGTTTTGTTGGTTTGTAACGAATATACTCTGAAAATACTACACCGATCTGAATTATTCTTTCACCAATAGAAAGCATCATTATTTAGGGGTAACATATTATTATGCTATATTTTATCCCTGTTTTCCTACGGGAACTGGAGCTACGCGAGTGAAACTCGTGCTGTATAAAGACGATCAAAACCAGCTGAAACATTCGAGCATTCTCAGTCCCATGGTTCAAGGCTTTCTTAGTACGTTTAATGAACCCTGTTAGTTCCGCCAAGACAGATTTGCTGTCGAAACTCTTGACCCGTCTAAAAATGGAAACGTTGATGCAATTTTCTTTAGATTTAAACTAAGGTAGTTTCTACCCTACTGCGCTAGGAGGGTTATGATTTTTTCTATAAAAATGACAGCTGCAGCTTTTAACTATTACTGTTTTTGAGTTGAAACGGAAGCTGTTTAGTATGTGTTTATTATAAATGTATCTAATGATTAGATGCCGTCCCACGATTTCGACCACTTTTCCTGGCCTATATCTACACTAATATTATAAAGAGGAAAGATTTGATTTTGTTTATTTGTAACGAATAGGTTCAGAACTACGGGACAGATTTGAATAATTCTTTCACCAATGGAAAGCTACATTATCAGGGAGCGATATAGGCTATATTTTATCCCTGTATTCCTATAGGAACAAGAACTAGACGGGTGTAACCGCGCGGCGGAAGCTCGTATTTCACAGTCTATGACTATGTTACTAGTGGAATAGTATAGCATGGTATTTGTTATGATTTTTAGATCCATATATATAGTCTTGGAGATTACCACCATATTTTTTTTATACCACAAGGGTGGCAAACAGGCATACGGTCCCACCTGATGGGAGGCGGTTACCGTAGCCTATGGACGCTTGCTACAGAGGCGTCACTCACGCATTGCCGACCCTGTAAAAAGGAGCAACTGTTTAGGCAGTGAACCATTTAGACAGTCTGTGCTTAGAATCTAGTACTCCGGAGGCGTGAGACCTAGATTCTGACGTCATCCCTGTTTACATACACTCTGCTATATTTAGCGAGCGCTCGGCGCGGGCGTGGTCTCCAATAAATTGCTTATGCAAATACACGTTTTCCTCTTTTCCGTCCTTCTTAGATTATAAGTTACTTAAAAGTCAATAGATTTAAAATTAGGCTTGTAGGTTCTAAACTAGTGGCTCCTCGCAGTTTTACCCGCGTTCAGGGGGGACTTTCAAATATCCCGGTATAATAAGTAGCCTATATCTTTAAGGTCTAGTCTATCTCTGTACAATGTACATGAATAGTGGTTTAGGCGTGAAAGCATAACTGACAAAGTTACTATCACATTAATAATAATTTTAGGGATTTCTAACATGGTAGGTATATTATCTTATTTTTCTCTTCTTAATACTTACTACGATCTTCAATTTAAAATAAAATAAATTGTGATGGACAGATAGACAGAGTTACTTTCGCATTTATAA
Organism: Thyatira batis; assembly: GCA_905147785.2. Taxonomy (NCBI): domain Eukaryota; kingdom Metazoa; phylum Arthropoda; class Insecta; order Lepidoptera; family Drepanidae; genus Thyatira; species Thyatira batis. The sequence continues at coordinate 13,134,989 of LR990486.1, forward strand.
TATAATATTATAATTTTTACATAGTCATAGTACATAATTTAAATCGTGGCATGACTTTTTATAAATTACTTTGCATTCCTCAAGAATATAAAAATGCCGGTTCAGCGATTAGAACTGGAATGAGGTGATTATTCCAACTTCACTAAAACCACCTGAATATATAGGTTTATGGTGACTAAACAATTTCGACATATCGCCGACAGACATCGTTATCGTTATTATTTACAAATACACGTGTAAATGAAATGAATAGTTTTTTATTCCATCTTTTGTAACACCATACTAGTTGCAAAGCCGCTGTTTCACCCGCGTAGTTCCCGTTCCCGTAGGAGTACGAAGATAAAATATAGCCTATATTACTTCCAAAAAACTAGCTTTCTATCGGTAAAAGAATATTCAAAATTGGTTCTGTTGATCCAGAGGTTACCGCCTAAAAACTCTCGAACATTACCTCTTTATAATATACTAGCTGCCGTCGCGCGGTTTTACCCGCGTAGTTTCCGTCCCCGTACGGATGAACTATAGTAAATTTGTTATTTATAAATAACGCAGCTTTCTATTGGTGAAATAATTTTCATAATTGGTTTGGTAGATCCAGAGATTTACCCCTATAACCTTACAGGCAATATTTATGTTCCTCTTTATAATATTGGTAGGTAGGTACTATAGATTATATTTTTAGTATAAATTATTAATTTTCCTTTTTCTGTTTCAGGTTGAAGCACACAGATATGTTTATAGACGAGAATGAGACGTGAGTACCATTAAATAATTACTACACCCTTATTTATGACGTTTTTGGTATTTCTTACTAGCTTCCGTTAGTTTCTCCAGCGTTCCAGGGGATCTTCAACTTTCCCGGTATAAGAAGTAACCTATGTCGTGTTCTATATCTGTACCAAATTTCATAAAAATCGGTGCAGTGGTTTAGGTGTAAAAGCTAACAGACTTTGCATCCTACTAGTATTTTATAATGCGAAAGTTATTGAGAATGTCTGGCTGTATGTTTGTTACTCATCAACGCAATAACTACTTTTTATCCCGGTAAGATGAAGATTCCCCGGGAACGCGAGTGAAACTGCAGAGACCCACTAGTTTATAATATTAGCGTACCACAAAAAGACAAAGTTTACTTCAGTTTGCTGTTCAAAGGATCATCATATTTCCGAATACGATCCCCCAATAAAACCGACTCGACTACACACAGAAGCTTTTGCTTTGAAAGTATAGAAATATATTCCAAAAGAGAATGTAGATCCATATAAGCTCAGTTGATGGATAACGTATGAAAATGATCTCGTTGGCAAAGTGAAATGAATGTGGTGAACCAGACATAGTCATAAAATACTACACTGAATAGTTGTAATAAATGGACACACAGACTCATAATCTAGCTAGACGTCGCGAGCTAAGGAGCAAAAATGACAGCTTTCCGTCGTTTTGTCCGTGATCGACCGTTATTGCCTAAAGAAAAAGTGACGCGGTTAGTCTTTATACAAATTAAGGTACTTACGTTATCTAATTAGATTTATAGGACTCTGGTTACTGTCCGATAAAAAAATCCTTAAATAATCAAACCAGTGAGTCCCTCACCCCCGGCAACGCCCTGAGCCGAGGCACGGTCCCGCAGGGGACACCCTCAGTGCTGTTGCTTAAAATCTACTACGGTTGAGAGCCCTCAGCGCTCACCGATTGTCTGCGTAAGGGTGTAACAGCCATCAGAGGCTAACACCTTCTTTGAAAATGTACCAGCTTATATAGGTACGTCTCCACCGATTAGCACGAGCCGCCGCTAACGAGGAGGTTTAGGCCATAGTCCACCACGTGGGTCTAATGTGGATTGACGAAGTCCGTCATGCCTTTTAAAGTGACGTCTCGGGCATGCAGGTTTCCTTACGATGTTTCCAGCCAGCCAGTGGTGTGAATCCGTATGTAAGTCTTAAACGCAAAGGTACGAAAGGTTTGAATTCGCAACCTCTGGATCGCGTCACCACAGCTGTAATAAATGAGATAATTTATGAAGATCAGTTGCTGCTATTGACTTCTGAAGTGTTATGTTGATTTGCAAAATAAACTTGCGTACGAATTCTTTTATGTGTTCCAGCTATTCCTAATGAACTAGAGTTGGCTGAATGCCAGCCGACAACGTCTATGACCAGAACATTTTTAAATGCGAATTTTTTGCTCTCTATATTACTGTATTCGTTTTTCTATGAATTATGTATAGTGTTGCTGTGTTATGCAATTTGACGGTTATGCAGTATCGTAGTTTATTGATTAGTTTATTAACAGTGTTTAAGTCAGATCAAAGATAGATCTTTTCCTTGTGGTCTGCCCTTTTTTGACGTTTTTACTTGCATCAGTGTTTTTTTAATGAAACATATATCTTAATATACCGATATAATTCTACTGTAGGTATGTGTTTGTCCATTTGTTTGGGTCACTTTTAATCCCGGGAAAATCCCGAAAACCCTACAGAACGCGGGTGAAACCGCGAGGATCCACAAGTTGACATTATTTTCAAGAACAAGGTCCAAAGTCTACCAAAATCTCCTAGACCAATATTATTTCGACTTTGAACTTGATTCTTGTTATCGTTATTATTCTATAATTAAATCTGAAGGTTATAATTTAAATAAATAAATAATAAACATTTTATATAGCAGGAAAGATTATTTCATTATTAATTCCGTCTCAAAGGAGACCTATTTTTATAAACTGACCATCCGATTTCTTCTTATAAATGTATTGAATCTAATGAAAGACATAGTCCCTACTTATTATCTTGGTCAGGGATTTCCTAACGGTGTCACTGATTTTCTAATCTCAAAAACTACTTTATTCATATACAGATAAAGTCCAATTTGCCTCGTGCGTCGTTGATGAGATCCTGTCGAGTCTATTTGTAACTTAGAAAATCTCGTATTCTTCAGAGATCATATTTGATTGAATAATATTAACCCCTTTAGTTTAAGGAATATTGAATTAATTTCGAACAAGTCTCTCGTATAAATAAACAAATTATTATTTTAAGGTTTATCCATAGGGAAAATAGTTAATATAAGGTATTTCTATATTCGGATTATATAGGGAAAAGAGTCAAAAGTAATTTTACCTCTGAAATATGCCTAATAGGTATAATAAATCGTTCTCCTGTTACCGAAGTCTGATAGTATAAAAATAGAATATATTTATTAGTAGCTTTCCGCCCCGGGGTTTCACCTGAGTTACCGAGGGAGCGTCAACTTTCCCGGAATAAAAAATAGCTTATCCCCTTTCCCAAACTCTTGCCTACGTCTATACAAATTTTTATAAAAATCGGTTCTGTTCTGTGGTTTAGGAGTGAACGAGATTACAGAGTTACTTTCACCGTTTTTTCACCCGCGTCCCCAGAGATCTTCTTTTTCCAGGATAAAAAGTAACCTATGTGCAGAACATATTCTAAATCTGTGCAAAAATTTAATTGCGATCATTTCAGCCTCGGCTGAGCGTGAAAGAGTAATAAACATACATTTCGTATTTATACTACTAGTGGCTTACCGCTTATTCACCCGCGTTCCCAGGGATCTTATTTTTTCCCAGGATAAAAAGAAACCCACTGTGTTATTCCTGAATATATTTTAACTATGTGCTAAATTTCATCGCGTGGGAGGGTAAGAAATATACATCCACACATACTCACAAACTGCATTTATATTATTATCAGGATTACTAGGAATATCACTACATATTATAAATATAAAACAAAGTCCCTTTCCGCTGTCTGTCTCTATGTCTTAAATCTTTAAATCTACCCAACCGATTTTGATGCGTTTTTTTTTAAATAGATAGAGTGATTCAAGGGAAAGGTTTTTATATACAATATATGCATAATATGTTAGAGAAACCCGAAAATTTTGGAGGTTTCTAATGTGATGTATAAGCATTGCACCCGTGCCAAGCTGGGGCGGGTCGTCGTCGTCGTCGTCGTCTTCAGCCTAATCAGTCCACTGCTGGACGTAGGCCTCCCCTAATGCGCGCCACTTATCCCGGTCCTCCGCTCTCCTCATCCAGCCCCTCCCGGCAACCATACGCAGGTCGTCGGACCACCGGGCTGGAGGGCGTCCTACACTACGTTTACCGAGACGCGGTCTCCACTCTAGGACTCGTTTGCTCCAACGGCCATCGGTCCTACGACTGATGTGGCCGGCCCATTGCCACTTCAGCTTGCTGATCCTGCGAGCTATGTCAGTTACCTTGGTTCTCTTACGGATATCCTCATTTCTGATTTTATCCATAAGAGATACGCCTAACATAGCTCGCTCCATAGCACGCTGAGCGACTCGGAATTTGTGGACCAGCCCCATCGTCAGTGTCCATGTCTCGGCTCCGTATGTCATCACGGGTAGGACGCACTGCTCGAAGACTTTTGTCTTCAGGCATTGCGGAATGGTCGACGTGAGGATTTGTCTGAGCTTGCCGAATGCCGCCCAGCCCAACTGAATCCTCCTATTAGCTTCCCCCTCGAAGTTGTGGCGGCCTACCCGTATCTTGTGACCAAGATATACATATTCATCCACAACCCCAAGGGGAACGCCATTGACAGTCACTGGTCTCGGAATGACGTGATCGTTGAACATGACTTTAGTCTTGTCCAGATTCATGCCGAGACCCACTCGTCGAGAGGATTCGTTTAGGCTGTTCAGCATTTCGTCAAGCTCCTCCAGCGTCTCTGCAAATATGACGATATCGTCAGCGAAACGAAGGTGAGAGATGCGCTCGCCGTTAATGTTTATGCCTCGTCCATTCCATTCCAGGGTTTTGAAGACATCTTCCATCGCGGTAGAGAACAGTTTCGGGGATATAACATCCCCCTGTCTCACACCGCGGCGAAGAGGGATAGGCTTCGTCCTCCTGTCCTGGATCTGGACGGACATTGTGGCGGCGTCATACAGGCATCTCAACACCTCGATATATCGCCAATCGATATGACATCTCTGCAGAGACTCCAGAACAGCCCAAGTTTCGATGGAGTCGAAGGCTTTTTCGTAGTCCACAAAGGCCATACACAGCGACTGATTATACTCCTGGGTCTTCTGTATAATCTGTCGAACAGTATGGATGTGGTCTACGGTGCTATAGCCTTTTCGAAACCCAGCCTGCTCCGGAGGTTGGAACTCGTCAAATCTCCCAGCGAGACGATTCGTGACGACTCGCGAGAACAACTTGTAGACGTGGCCAAGGAGTGAGATCGGTCTATAGTTCTTCAAGAGAGCCTTATCACCTTTCTTGAAGAACAACACAACCACACTCTCTGTCCACGCCCTTGGCACAGTACCCTGGAGGATGACGGAATTAAAAAGGTCTACCAAAGCCGTGAGGATAGGCATCCCTCCAGCCTTGAGCAGTTCTGTAGTAATACCGTCATCGCCCGGGGCCCTGCCATTTTTGAGTTGACTCAGAGCCGCCCTAATCTCGCAAACGTCGACCTCCGGGATGTCTTCCGTATAGTGGCGCGTGAGTGGTGCCCGGGGATCATCAGCACTCTGGGTAGCAGGTTTCTCCGCCTGCGAAGAATATAGCAGTCCATAGAACCTTTCAACCTCTGCCAGGATCTCATGGCGAGACGTATGCTCTACGCCATCTGCTGTCCTCAGCTTTGCTAAGTGGCTCCTCCCCAGTGGCTTTGAGAAAACTTTAGACCCCCGGTTCTGCTCTATTGTGGCTTCGATTGCACGCGTATTAGAGCACCGGAGGTCTCGTCTTATAAGTTTTCTTATTTGCTTGGAGAGGGCTCTATGTTCAGCCGAGGCAAAAAGAGCAGGTGGCATCTCTCGTCTCGTCTTCATGAGATCCAATGTTTCGGTTGAAAGTTCAGACCGCCTGTTTCTTCGTACAGGTGGAAAGTGCCTGCGACCCAGTTCTTGTACTGTCTTCACCACGTTGTCGGTCATCTTGTCAACGTCGCTTGTGGTTTCCAGCGATTCAAATCGATTTTGTAGTTCCAGCTGGAACTGTTCGGACTCACGGATTATTTGGGGCGACATAGGTCGGAGAGTAGATTTCACTAGACGGAGTCTTTCAGCTTTGAAGTTGATATTTAGAGTGCCTCGTATAAGTCGGTGGTCACTTCCGGTATTAAACCTATTAACCACTGAGACATCTCTGAATATGTGCTTCTTATCCGCCATGATGAAATCTATCTCGTTCCTTGTCACAGTGTCGGGGCTTTGCCAAGTCCACCTCCTTTGAGGCCTCTTCTTAAAGAACGAATTCATTAAGAAGAGTCCCTCACATTCGAGGAAGTTGACTAGCATTTGCCCCCTGTGATTCCGTCGCCCCAAGCCGTAGGGTCCGATTTTCGATCCGTCGCATTCTTGTACTCCCACTTTAGCGTTGAAGTCTCCCATAACAACGTTGAAGTGAGCGGAGGTTGTGTCATGTATGGCTTTACGAATATCGTCATACATGACCTCAACCGCCTCGTCTGAGTATGTCGAGGTTGGCGCATATACCTGTACTACCTTCAGGGAATACCTGTCGGTGAGTTTGAGTACTAGGTAGGCTACCCGGTTCGACACACTACTGATTTCGACAACGTTGTTAGCGAGAACTTTGTTAACAAGAAAACCGACTCCACCCTGGGAGGCTCTATCACCTTCACGGAAGTAAAGCAAGTGACCAGAGTCCAGGGTCATCGTGTCCTCCCCCTCTCTTCGGACTTCTGATAACCCTAAGACATGCCAGTTGATACGACTTAGCTCTACTTCCAGTTCTTCGAGGTGTTCGTCCAGCCTAATCGTGCGTCCGTTATACGTGGCCAAGGTCAGGTTCGCGGGTTGGCAGCCTCCCGTAACCCGGAGATTCTTAGCACCCCCCGCCCCGCCGTTACCGCAACCGCTGCCGTAGCCGGGGATAGCGGGGCCACCGGGAACTGAGGGCCGTGCTTTATTGGCTTGTATCATAGGGGGATTTTTAAAGCCATAGTCGCCACGCTTGGCAGGCGGGTTGGCGACCGCAGTACCGGCCTATTCGCATCGGAGACGCTGCTGCCCATCTTCGACCAGAGGGATTTCCATAGGCCGGCTTTATTTGTGACAGTTATTCCGCTGTCAATCGGTCGTCAGAGCCTCGTTAGTGCAGAGCAGTGGCAGGGGGCACCACGTGCAGGTGAGGTTGACGTTTGGGTCTGCTGGATCTTTTTGCACCCTTACCCCCCGGGGCGGGTCGCTAGTGTACAATAAATCCTTCTCCTGTTACCAACGTCTGATAGTACAAAAATAGATATTTATTATAATATGTTATCACTTAGGTCGATGCTGTTTTGTGCACTTCGTACTTTGATGTCTTATCTCTAATGGATTTCAGCGTTATGACCTTTACGATTGTTGCTAATTAAAAAAGTTATCTATATACCTACTCCTTTGTTTTTGATACACATTTCTTAAGTAGATATTGAAGCATTGGCAGGTTTTTCGATTTATTCTCATGGGTTTAAACTTTAAAGTAAACTCGAGGCCCTTAATTCACTAATATTATAAAGAGGAAAGTTTTTATTGTTTGTTTTCATTGAATAGGCTCCGAAACTACTTGACCAATTTGAAAAATTATTTCACTAGTGAGCAGCTACACTATCTCCGGTGAACATAGGCTATATTTCATCCCCCTATTCCCTTGAGGACAGGAGCTACGCGGGTGCCAGCTAGTATCATGTAAATCCAGTTCTCTTGTATGCAGGTTTCATCACGATGTTTTACTTCAACGAAAGCCAGTGGGAATATGTACTTAGGTTTTTTTTAGAGGTACAGGTCAGGGGTTTGAACTTGCACCCTCATGATCATGAGTACACGGCTTCAAAAATCTGATTCCTCTTAATCAATATCAATGACCTACGACAAAACCTTGGATAGAACATGCTCCATTCTCACAATATCACTCACGAGCCATGCAGGAATTAGTCAACACATCATGTACAATAATCAAGATATATAGTGTCGTAATAATCACTATATAATACTATACAAAGTCACACGATTAGTCTGTCTGTTTGCGATAAACTCGAAAAGTACCGAACGGATGCGAGAGGATTTACCCATAGACAGACAGAGTGACTGAGGAAGGTTGTAAGGTGTTATGTTCTACATGCGAAGCAGGGGCGATTCGCTAATCATAACTAGCTTCTACCCTGCGTTCCCAGGGACCTTCAATTTTCCCTTGGTAAAAGGTAGCGTCCTTTTCCAACCCCTAGTCAATACCTGTACCAAATTTCAATGTTTTAGGCGTAACAGACAGAGTTACATTCTCATTTCTATTATTAGTAGGGATAGTGTGGTAATCTCAGCATACCGTGTCCGTCTTTGTATCCGTCTATACACATATCAGATAATGCTATCATTATTACTATTGGCCGTGATAAGAGGTGTAATGGTTTATCAGTGATCCTCATTAGCTAGTTAGCCACTGTGTGCTTTAACAAGTGCATGTTTGAGATTCATAGCTAATTTACAAGTGATTTACAATATGCGGCGTGATCAGTAAGTTGTTTTTTTTGCTTCTGGATCTGGAGGGACTCTATTTTTTATAGCCTAATTTTAACTGTTACAAATATTTTAAAACTAAAATTGCCATATCGTTGCCGCAGTACTCCAATATGGGGCTTAATATTCGCATTATACAATTCATTTTCATTTAAAAACAGTTCTACATCGGTTCTCTATCCTGGATGATTTCAGTGGCTGTTTCATTCATAAATTCTATTTTCTCCTAATAAATATCCTGGGTATTTTTTCACACACTGCCAATCGATTCCAAACTAAACAGAGCTGGTGCTACGGTAACTCGATACTACTTATAGATATATACCTACCTGCTTATATGGATTACCATCCAGACACAGAACAAACAGATCTTATGCTAAGATTTGTTTGTCCTGGGTGGGATTCTAAACCACGATCGACTTGAAACTAACCACAAAGCTTGCTTGATAGATGACTACATAATAATTCCAAAGTATGATACAACAAAAGAAAACACGTGGATCATTGATAAAAATTAAGTTTCACATAATAACACTGCCCAACTAATTAGCACAAAGCTTTGGAATAATAGTCCTTGAAAACCTCCATCAAATAATTGTACTATTTTTATTCTGATTACTATTTCATTGATTACATATAAATGGATAGAAATGAATAATTTTCCACTATCTATTACATCTATTTTATGGTTTTCAATTGGAATGCTATCTTGTATTACTGACTGACCCTGACATTGAGTTCAAAATACCACCAACCCAAACAATTATATAAACAGGTATATCTATTCTGTGCCTATATCTATACTTATAATAAATCTGTAGAGAGGTCAATTCTGTACATGAAATACATTTTCAAAATACCAATCAAGGGGTGATTAGTGATCGATACTGATGCCAAAAATGCAATCAGTAAATTTTTTGTCTGTCTGTCTGTCTGTCTGTCTGTCGGTCTGTATGTTCCTTATAGAAACAAAAACTACTGGACGGATTTTACCGAAACTTGGTACAATTATTCTTCATACTCCTGGGCAGGTTATAGGATACTTTTCATCACGCTACAATCAATAGGAGCAGAGTAGTGAAGGGAAATTTTGGGAAAACGGGAGAAGTTACTCCATTTTTAAGCTTCCGTCGCGTGTGCAGCTTTAATGGTTAAAGTTACATAGAAATTATGTATGAAAAATATTATTTTATAAAAAAAAACAAAATTTTATAAAAAATATCCCGCAACAGCATAATATGTCTATCTTTTATAGTTGACTCACAATAACACGTGTAACTCCTGATAGCTTAGCAGTTCGGAGCATTCTGATTATATTTGTTTACTCTTACGTTTATAATACTCTCACTAATCCCTAATTTTAAAAAGTTAACATTATTACCTATTCAATAAAAAAGAATCATAGAAATCGGTATAGAAACACCATAATTATAGAAGAAATAAGCCTTCGTGTCGTCACACGTGAATACTAAATCATGCTATAAGTAAGGATTATTTTTAAACGACTTAAAAAAAAGGAGGAGGTTCGAGGAACGAAGTCGCGGGTTAAAGTTAGATTTAGCCCAAAGAAACTATTCCACGCGAACGAAGTCGCTGGCAGAAGCTAGTTAAATATTATATCAACTACCTTCAGTACAAGTTCAGATTAGTTTAAAATTAGCATGGCCGTGTGTAAAAGACTAAAAGTGGTAATGCAAAACCACCTTTAAGTATTTTATCCTTGAATTATCCAATTTATTTGTGACTGTACGTCAGCTGCCTGCGTTCTCACTGAAAACTGGAAGGTTCTAAATAATACGTCATAATCATCATCATTACACGCACCACTAAGCCGTGGTGATTATGAAGGTGCAGATTCAAACCCCTGGCTTGTGCCTCTGAGTTTAAGAACTTACTTAACGGATTCACACCACTGGCATTCTGTGAAGTAAAACATCGTGAGGTAACCTGCATGACCAAGATGTCACAATTTAAGGCATGTGAAGTTCGTCGCACCACAGTAGGCTCGCATGGTGGACTATAGCCTATGAGGGGAGGCTCGTGCTCCGGCAGTGGAGACGTATATGACCTGATGATGACGATCACTAAGGATTAACTTCTTCACCCATCAATATGGTCGCTCCCATATATCTGTCTATCGGTTCACTTAAAGATATCATGATGGATATACTTGAACGATAAGCGAATATAATAATATAATTTATCTTTAGTAATCCTACTACTATTATAAATAAAGGCGAAAGTTTGTAAGTATGGATGTATGTATGGATGTTTGTTACTCTTTCACGTAAAAACTACTGAATGGATTTGAATGAAATTTGGAATAAAGATAGCTTATAACCTGGATTAACATATAGGCTACTTTTTATCCCGGGAAAATGGAAGACCTCCCGGGTACGCGGGTGAAACCGCGGGGAGCCACTAGTTAGAAATATTTGTTTAAATATCCTGGGACATTTTTCACACACGGCCAATCTGATTCCAAATTAAGCATCAAAGTGAGCTTGTGTTATGGTAACCAGATAGCTGATATACTACATATACTACTTTTAAATACATACTTATATAGATACTAGTGGCTCCCCGCGGTTTCACCCGCGTTCCCGGGATAAAAAGTAGCCTATGTGTTATTCCAGAACATATTCTAGCTCTGTGCCAAATTTCAAGCAGATCCCTTCAGCCGTTGGAGCGTGAAAGAGTAACAAACATCCATACATACAAACTTTCGCATTTATAATATTAGTAGGATTAACATCCAGACACAGGACAAACAGACATATTCATGCATACAAATGTTTGTCCTGGGTGGGATTCGAACCCACGACCCGCGGCTTGAAAGTCAGGGTCACTAACCACAAAGCCAACCGGGCTGTCGTTTGGATTATTGGGTACAATTAAAATAGCTCAGTGTATTAATAATTCAAATAAGCCTTCAGAAGCGCTCATGAATAGGCAGACTAACATTCGCCTCAGAAGGTGGCTTTTACTGAGTAGAGCTGGCAATTCAATGATTTGATCTCAGTGGTAATATTCGGAGAATGTAAAAAATCTTATCTTTGCCTACTAATATTATAAAAAGTTTCTTACTCTTTCATACATAAACGACGGAAGGAAACTAAATGAAATTTGGCTCCGAGTTCGAATATGTTCTGCAATGACACAGACTACTTTTTCCGGGTAAAATTTGGTGATCGCGAATGCCATTTCTTGGTATTTCTATCGCTTATATAGCTACAAATCATTCCTGACTAATATACACTCTGTCAAAGCTCGATTCTCTGAACTGTAACAGATTTGTCAGAACACAATAATACGTAATAGTGGCTAGAAATTACTAGTGTCGTGGGAATGGCACTGGTTGTTCTACTTGCAGTCCTCAAGGCTTTTCCGCCTGTATATTCTGCAGTATCCAAGTTTTTATGTAGGTACTTCATTCTCTTTTTATGTGTTTTCTACACTATCTAGTAATATCAGAAAGTCTCAGCTTCCACTGTTTTTATTAAATAAAAACAACGTTTATTTTATTGCAAGTAAGACCAGAAGGCAGGCGTAAAAGGGGAAGGCCAAAGAAATAATGGTATGATTGTGTAAAGAATGTGGAGTGAATGTGGTTTTGGGTTAGTTTTCAGCGAAATTTGTCGGTGGTCTGAAATTCTTTTTCTTACTTAGAGTTTAAGAAATTTGTAGTCATCAAGTAAATATATCATTAAACGGCTCAACAGATTTTCTTAAAACAAAGTTATACACACTTTTGACAACATCAGAATCGGTCCATTCGTTTGGTCCAACGTTGGCACAAACAGATAAATATAAAGGTATACCACATAGCGAATGTTTGCGAAATATAAACAACGCAGAACAAGTATTGCATTATCAGGGACGGCTTTCACTGCGCGTTGCCAGTCTGTCCTGTTCTGTTGCATATGCGCGCACGCAGGCGGTCTTATATAACTCTTAAAGCCTAACCTAGTCACTGTGTTACTGTGACTTGGATTTATGATTCCAGAAGGTATAAAATCCTCTGGCATTTTTGACACACGACCAATAAGATGCTTGATGATCTTATACTATACTATACTTCTTATACTACTATACTTCTTAAACTACTATACTTCCTACTAGTATTATAAATGCGAAAGTTTGTGAGAATGTATGGATGTATGTTTACTAATTCACGCCAAAACGGCTAAAGGGATCTGCTTGAAATTGTAGAATCTAGAACATATTCTAATTCTGTGCTAAAGAATAACACATAGGCTACTTTTTATCTCTAGGAAATCTCGGGAAAATGATATATAGTAAAACTAATATATATACTTAAAACTTTTGAATATCTACTTAAATATCATACAAACAGACATGTCCACACAAATATTTGTTCTGTGTAGGAATCGAATTTACGCAAAGTTGTCGCGACTTTCTTTCGATCTTTGTATTAACCATCACATTTGGGAGAGGGACGGAACTAAATTGAAGACTATCTTTGTCAATTCATAATAAAATTTCCATCCATTTCTTATGATACAAACTTACATAAAATCGAAAGAAGTTTTTCAAGAAAAATATGACTTTCCTTGCCGATAATAGTAATTAGATTCTAACATTTCGTTTCAATCAATGAGTCAACATATCGATAAGGATTCCGTTATTGCGAGTCGATTAATCGTATTTATTAGTAGATAAATGACTTGCCATTAATAAATCGGCTATCGTCCGACTTTGTCTCGATTTAATCTTGAGACGTGGAGATATTCCAACAGCTTATTTATTGATAAAATATTATATTACGATGGGATTTACAAACGTGTATTAATTAAGTGCCAACCTAATTATGGCTACGGGTTTACCCTCATTCCCAAAGAATGAAATGTATTCCCTATAAAGTATATTATATGTAACTTTTTGTGTATTTAATGTAAAACTCATTTTATAATCTAGCTGAGCTGACCCGCGCGACTTCGTCAGCTTCACATTCCTTGTTTTCGCAATATTTTTCATGAATGGTCCTCTCCTATTAGTTGTAGGGTGATGTTATTTATTATAGCTTATAGCCTTCCTCGATAAATGGCCTATGCAGCACAAAAATATTTACCTACTTGTCCTGAGATTGGTGAACAAACTCTTCAGCTTTAAAATGTGAAATGTCCTCTGAAAACCGGGTGGAATTTACTAGTAAAGAAACCTTCCTCGTTTATCCCTTTCAATGAATAAAAAAAGTATTAAAATCCGTCCCGTCAAACAGACTAAGTCAGGTAGCGACTTTGTTTTATTCTATTTTTAAATACATATGTAGTTTATTCTTATCAATAAATTAATGATAAAGCGAGGACAGACATGCGTTATGTCTAGATAAACCGGTCATAATCCTTGATTATAGTTTTTTATGTGTAATTAAGTAATGAAAAATGTGACGCAAGCAAAACTGGTTAGGTTTTTTTACCAACCGTCCAAAAAAACATTTGAAATTATTGTGTTATATACGTATTAGTGTAAAAAAAACGTTGTTTATAAATTGATGTATCCGAAAATATTTTTATAACGATCGACGTACGATTTTGTGTCGTAATTTTTTTGCGCTTACACGTGCGGCTCGGTCAGCGTTCGGGTGCAAAGTGCGACTATCAAGGAGATTGTTCAAGGTCCACAATATAGTAGCTAATCTGTCTATTGGCTATTATGCCTACTAATAATATTAATGCGAAAGTAACTTTGTCTGTTACACCTAAACTACTGAATATGGTCTAATTTTGTACTAAGATAAAACCAAAATTGGAAAAGGACTTTAGTCACCTTTTGTCTCGAGAAAGTTAAAGAATATATAAATGCGAAAGTTATTCTGTCTGTTGTGTCTCCATTTTAAAAAGATATTAGTACACACATACACTATAGCTTGGCTATCTTTTATCCCGGGAAAGTAGTAAGTCTCCTGGCTAAATGGGTGAAGCCACATGTGATAGCTAGTTACGAATAATTGCCCCGGATGTCTGCGTGAACACGAGTTGATGATTATGTGGATGGCATTATGCAAAAGGTAGACATCCCATTCGGTATCTAATTGTTCACTCTTGTTTGTTTGTTTGTTTGTGTCATTTGTAGCATTGTCTTGTGAATACTGCTTGTAGTTTACCTTTAATGAATGCTTATATACTGTGTCTCGTACTCTTTAATTAAAAGACGTTATATGCAATCTTTTGTCATAGTCATTAACTATCCGAATCGCTTTGTGGTTAGTGACCCTGACTTTCAATCCGATCTGGTTTTATATCCTTGTGTCCAGGTAGAAATATCTATATGAGATACAAGCCGCCGTCGCGCGGTTTTACCCGCGTAGTTCCCGTTCCCGATTGAATACGGGGATGAAACATAGCCTATGTTATTTATGAATAACGTAGCTTTCTATTGGTGAAAGAATTGTGCAATAGTTTCGGAGCCTATTCGTTACACACAAACAAATCTTTCCTCTTTATAATATTAGTATAGACATAGCAAAAGTCAGGGCACCTCTTACCCCGGTAACGCGGGTGTATCCGTGTAAAGCTATTAGTTAAATTTATGAATTAATCCGGGCTTATAATACCGCGGTTTCTTTTGTGAACAGTACGCGTAAGATAGTGATTCATTCAAAACGGGGCCGATGCGCCGGCGCAAGTGTGCGCATAATTTAAATGTTGCGTGCAATACGATCGCTTAAGGCTTTTGTGTATCACTACGAAACTTCTTGGTAATTTTGTTCTTTGGACCTGTTTAAATAAAGAAAGAAACAAATTTGTTTGTGACGAAGTAAAAGAAAAGCTTCACGCTTCGCTTCACGCCGTCTGTACGTCTGTCTTAAACTACGCAACGGATTCTAATGCGGCTTACAATAATAGATAGTAATCAAGAGGCATGTTTGTATAGTTTGATATTGCTTTGTGTTAATTTGTTGGAATATAACAATGACTCTGCTAACCGTTCGAAGCCGGGGCGACACCCTAGTCACTGATATTAGTAGGATTATTAAGTAATTAGGTTATAAATAATTTCATCAGTTACTAGTTGACGCGCGCAACTTTGTTAGCGTCACTTGCCCGTTTTTGAAACAGTTTTGATTGATGCTCCGCTCCTATTCGTCATAGCGTAATGATTTATACATAAAAACCTTCCTTAAGAATCACTCTATCTATTAAAAAAACCGCATCAATATCCGTTGCGTAGTTTTAAAGATCTTAGCATACATAGGGACAGACAGATAGCGACTTTGTTTTATACTATGTAGGGATTTGATTTACCATAGTACATACAAGCATAGAAGCCTTGACCATTTGCCATTTATTATTTTCGTGGAAACATCTATCTCGTATCACTCCGATATCTAGGTCACCCGTAGCTCTATGTCAGGGATTAAGGTCACCTGCAGGACCTGCGTTCCTATTTTGTACTAGCTACTAAGCCTTCAGCCATTTCTCGGAAATTGCATACGAGAATTATGTTCGGCTTTTCCTATAAGACTAATAAAGTGTAGGGCTAGTGGATTTTGAACTCTATCGTCATGTAGATAGGTATATTATTGTTGTTTTTCATTGAGGTGTTTAAAGATGATTAGGTATTTATTTTCTGTATTGGGAAGTTTTCTAAAAGTTGGGTCGCTTAGTTTATTA
The DNA here is from genome assembly GCA_905147785.2 of Thyatira batis. Classification (NCBI taxonomy): domain Eukaryota; kingdom Metazoa; phylum Arthropoda; class Insecta; order Lepidoptera; family Drepanidae; genus Thyatira; species Thyatira batis. The sequence continues at coordinate 13,151,142 of LR990486.1, forward strand.
GGTACACTGGCTTCCGCCGCGCGGTTTCATCGGCGTAATTTCCGTTCCCGTAGGAATACGGGGGTAAAGTATACCCTTTGTTAATCCATGGTAATATAGCTTTCTATTGGTGTAGGTAAGAATAATTCAGATCGGTCGAGTACTTTCGGGGTCTATTTAGAAAATAACTAAATCAAATCTTTTCATTTAAGTGTCGATTTGCAGTTTTTCTTTCATTCATTAAAAAAATCAAATTGCTTGAAATTATTTGAATTAGGTACCTACTCTGTACCTAACATAAGTATCTACCTACTTTCCTTAGTTATAACCCAAGTTAATTAAAGCTGCAAGGAAAATATGCCCCATATCTACACTTTTATTATAAACGCGAAAGTTTGTATGTATTGTATTTATTCCTTTTTCACCCAAGAACAACTGAACGGATTTGGATGAAATTCGGTATAGGTACACTTTATAACTGTGATTACACATAGGCTACTTTTTATCCCCGTAAAATTAGTAAAACAATAAAAAATAGAATCATCAGAATATTATATTTATAGACAAATAGTTTAATGTTTTTTCATGTGAGTGAATCGTTTTTAATTCTTATGAGAAATAAATACATCTAAAACCCGAAAATACATTTGAGCCGGTTTTCTCCCGTTTAATATCATCAGTGTTTATGCTATAACGAGCCATTCTCATAAAAACCTTTATCAATGGCAAACCTTGGATTATTTCTATATCGGGGCGTCGTTTGACTTGACACCGTTTTTTTCCGATACTTATGACTTAAGAAGATATTTACACCGTGACATATTTCTTTTATACTGGATCTTCTTTATCCTACTTATATTAAAGCGATAGTTTGCAAGAATGTATGTTTGTTAGGTCACGTCAAAATGGCTGAAGGAATCGCGTTGAAATTTGACACAGAGTTTGAATATGTGTTGAAAACATAGGCTTCTGTTTATTCCGGGAAAATTGAAGATCCCGGGGTAGTATTATACACAGACGTATTTATTGTTATTGAATATTGAAATTATGTAGATCAGTCCAGTTTCGAACCCTATTCATTACAAACAAAAAATCAAATATTTTCCTAAAAATGTAACAAATTAAGATTATCTTGGACATACCCCAACAAACAAGGGTTATCAACCTAAAGTTTTATCTATATTGAACAATACGACCAACCCTAAGTTTTTTATATCAATACACGCCCTATGGACAGGTCACGGCCGCCCGGCGCGGCTCGCCCGCTCCATTATCAACAGATGCATCCGCCCTGACAATGACCTTATCTCTGTAAAATAAATAAATAAATATTCTGGGACATTTTCCACACACGGCCAATCGGATTCCAAAGTAAGCTTCAAAGTGAGCTTGTGTTATGTTAACCAGTTAGCTGATATACTACGTTTTAAATATATACTTATATAGATCCATTCCTACGGGAAGGGGAACTATGCGGGTAAATCCGCGCGGCGGAAACTAGTCTATACTAATATTATAAAGAGGAAAGATTTGTTTGTTTGTTTGTAATGAATAGGCTCCGAAACTACTGGACCGATTTCAAAAATTCTTTCACCTTTGGAAAGCTACATTATCCCCGAGTAACATAGGCTATATTTTATCCCTGTATTCCCACGGGAACGGGAACTACGCGGGTAAAACCGCGGGGAGGCAGCTAGTTTTGTATAAATCCTTGTCTACATCCAAAAAATAATGAAGCTAGGAATTCATTATTAGGTAGGTTAATAAGTTTAATGAATGGAAAAATATGTGAAAGCTATGCTTGAAATCTCTTATGATTTTTTTTTTGCGAAAATGATGAAAATTTCCTAAGTAACGCAGACGAAGTTGTCAGCTACGTAATACAATAAATACCTATTTGTAATTTAAACCTTCTGTTCCTACCATTAAAGTTGTATTTACCCCATCTCCAGGCCGGAATCATGGTGGGTGTCGGCGGTGTTAAGGACAGTCCGCGCGGTGGCGCTGGTCTTCGACATCCTCACATTCCCCGTGCACCTGGTGCTGCAGAGGCCCTGGAGGAAACGGGAACTCTCCAGACAAATTAAGGTATACAATCTTACGAACTAAACTTGGACCACGTGCCTTCTTGCGCTTTGTACCCAAAGGTCTAACACATCGGCAATTCCCATGGGTATTATTGATGGAGGTGGTGGTGACCACTTACCATCAGGTGGACAGTCAAACTACTGACAATAAAGAGAGGCAATTATTTTGTTGATGTAGCTACCTTTAATTTGAATTGAAAATTGGTTATTATTATCTGATCACTATGGATTTTCCAAATGATTTAAATTTTTCTTATTTTAAACTTAAGTAGGTAGCCTATGTCCCTTCTCAAGTTCTATACTAAATTTCGTCATAATCTACTTACTTTCGCATTCACATATTGATTGTTGCCATTTTCATTAAGTAATGTGTTGATACTGTTGATAGCATTAAACTTCGATAATGCATTGGTATCGTTATATCAATGTTATAAAAAGCTAAGCCATTTGTCAATTTCCATTGTCTACGTGCAAAGATAATGAGTGTTTTTAAACCCTCACTCAGACATCGCGTTGCAATCAATGTATTTTATCTGCGCATTATGTGTTTCAAGGTCTAATACTGGTATTAGTGCTGACTACCGGTTGCTTCGAATTTAGCTGCGCAGGAGTTGAATTTAAAAAAATCGTCAAAATTCGGTAAACGAAAACAACAAGCTTTAAGTTATTAAGTTTTACCATTTAATTATAGCAAAGCTTTTCTAAAAATAAGCTATTCTTATTATGACTGACTGACCTGACCTGACCTGATTTTTGTTGAAATTATTGTGACAAAAATTTACTCATATTGAAACTTACTTATATAATGATGGGAAGACGTTTACGTATTTCTATTGTCTCGTATAAATTACTAGTTAATGTTGTATATTTGCGGCGAGACGCTTGTTATTTTCGTTTGACCTGTTTTAAAACACGCCCACATTTATAATGCTGTAATTCTATCCGTGCAACTAGACGCTTCACTTGGAACATGCAGTTTATTTCTCATTGCTAAAGTATTAGTTATCTAACAAGAATTATGTATATATAAAGCTTATATATGTCATAAGAAAAAATCTGTTCAAACTATGATTGAAAATCCTTTCAAGCATGTACCAAATGCATTTTATGTTGTCAGTCAACTAACGCCTTAGTTGTCGAAAAGACCTTGACATTGACAGGTTGGCTTTGTGGTTAGTGACCCTGACTGTCCCTGCTGTTAATGGGTTCAAAGACCATCTAGGACACATATTTTTGTGTCTGAACATGTCTCCTTGGTCTGTATCTGTACCTACCTATATCAGTATGTATTTTAAAAAGTAGTTTATCGGCTATCTGGTTACCATAACACAAGCTTTGTTTGGAATTAGATTGACGATGTGTAAAATTGCCCCAGGATATTTATTCCTCTCTCCCCCCTCAGGCTCGTATAATCGAGACGACACCGGACAGTATAACCATAGAGTCGGTGGCGACTCCGTGCGAGCTGCACACGCGTCTCGTGCGCGATGGAGTCACGACTATGGAAGCCATGCTCCGCGCCGCCACCGCCCGCTGGGCGCAGCGACCCGCCCTCGGCACCAGGACCGTACTGGGGGAAGAGGATGAGCCACAGCCTAATGGACGAGTCTTTAAAAAGGTAAGGATCATGTGGAGACTCCGTGGTTAGGATCACGCATAGATTAGGTAAGACTGGAGTCTGGAGCGAGGTCAAATGGGGATAGAAAGGAGTGCCTTAAAGAGTGAAGATCACATAAAGAGTTTCAGTGATAAAATGCTTTTGTAGCTTGTAAGGAGTCAGGCCTAAGGAGTAAGGTGATACCTAAAAAGGGACAGTTGATAAGGTTGTCGAATAGTAGTTTTCGGTGAAAGTGGTTCGCAATGATCTGGACGTTCCTTTTACGAGTTTATCTAGTACCTACCAAAAATAGCTTAAATATAATTCTTTTAGCAGACTTGTTGCTTTTCTTTTTGTTTTCACTTTTCAAAGTTATAACGTAAAGTTTTAAATTAATCACTCATTTCAAGCGACACAAGCACTTTTAGCATTTTTTCTTGTTGCTGTCGCTCGTAATGAGTTTAATGTAGTTGAGTTCAATTGAGTCGCTCATTTCAAGCGACAGCGACACAATTACTATTTTCTTTTATTGCTGTCGCTGGAAATGAGTCCAATGTAGTTGAGTAGAGTAGTAACCGGTGGGGTATGGTGTTGATACAGTTCAACATGGGCACGTACACGTGGCGCTCATACACGGAGTGCGAGCGGGAGGCGCGCGAGTTCGGCGGCGGGCTGCGCGAGCTCGGGTGCGCGCCGCGGCGCAACGTCGTCGTGTTCGCCGAGACGCGCGCGGAGTGGATGATCGCAGCGCACGGATGCTTCAAACAATCCATACCTGGTAACTATAACTTATACACCATACTATATGAGTATGGGTCATGAAGGACATGTTACATTTGTCTGAAAAAATTAAGGAAATCCATTCATTTATCACCGAGTTATGTGGACTTTTACGTATAGGTCTTCTATCCAGATTTTGAAACCTTTGCAAGTCTTTCAAATTTGGGCCCACAAGCAACTTGATTACTTAAGATTATGTGAAATACAGCTTCATGTTTAACACTCAAAAAAATATTTAATAACCTACAATCTTAAAAATCATCTCTGTAATAAGCTACATTAGTAGCGACTCTAAACTTTACCTTTAAAAACTCAACCACAATTTTCCACCGTTTCCAGTGGTAACAATATACGCGACATTGGGCGACGAGGCGATCGCCCACGGCATCAATGAGACAGAAGTATCAACGGTGATCACCACACACGACCTGCTGCCCAAGTTCAAGAAGATCCTCGCAAAAACACCCCTAGTCGACACTATCATATACATGGAGGATCAGCTGAAGGAAACCGACACCAGCGGGTACAAGGCCGGCGTCAAGATTATTGGCTACAAGGAGGTCGTGCAGATGGGAAAAACATCTAAGATCGGTGAGTAAGGTTGCGTCTCATTTGACCAATTAGATTTTTGGGGTAATTATCTTGATATGAGATGAAATAATCTTTGCGATCCGAGTAGATTTTATAGTCTCCTTCAAAATTCGACCCTACCACATACATGATACGTCTCAAATTCCCATACAGAACGCGTCAACAACATCGGCCGACACAGCTCTTCACACAATAAGCTTTTTACCCAAATAGCTTAATTTGAGTCTAGTTCAAAACTTTCCTTTACCCGAGTAGCTTAATTAGAGTCTCATTCTAAACTCAACCCTATCAACATCACTTTAGGTTTTATTATACCGTGCACGTTCCATAGACCGTTCCTCTCACAGCGGGCTCTTCGAGCTTTTACCCAAATAGCTTAGTTAGAGTCTCAATCAAAACTCAACCCTAGCAGCATCACATTACGTTTCAATTGACTCTGTCCATTTCAGAGAGCGTCCCCCCCACGGCGAGCGACACGGCCATCATCATGTACACGTCGGGGTCGACGGGCGTGCCCAAGGGCGTGGTGCTCTCGCACCGCAACATGGTGGCCACGCTGCGCGCCTTCGCCGACGCCGTGCCCATCCGCGCCGGCGACGTGCTCATGGGCTTCCTGCCGCTCGCGCACGTCTTCGAGCTGCTCGCCGAGAGCCTCTGCATCATTGGAGGTCCGCCATACTCACTCACTCACTAGTGTTAGGAGGCCGTGGTTTTATGACAAATATAAATTATCATGAAATTGCCGGGGCGCCGATCTATCTATTTATTTATACAGGTTTTATTTAAATACTTTTTACATACTTACATTTCAACAGCACTTACATAATATTCCTTAGAAATATATTTACGAGGGTACACCACAAATATAGTTGTTACCGCTCCGACAGCCGACGACGGACTGAGCGTTTCTCTGTGACGGAGCAGTATTTATACCCTCAGAAAGCAACATCAAGCGATGTTGCTAACCTCAAAATTAAATTAATAGTCAATGAGTTATTAATAAATTAAGTTAATTGTAAACTGAAGCTGACACTAGAGATCATGATGCATAACTCCATTGCGTAAGGGTGTACTCAGCTCCTGGACTACCACCACCACCCCCCTCCTATGCCCTCATCCCCACCTCCTCCCCCCTCCCCTGTCATAAGGTGTAACTATGTAGAATGGAGAAGAAACTCCCCCAAGAGTTCCGGCTTCACTACTGATATAGCAGCTTACATGCGTCGCAATCTGCTGACAGTAAAAAGTGCGAATGGGGTACGGCGGCTGCCAACGACAGACGTTAAACTATAATCAATAATTTAATTGAAAAAATCCTGAATATTCTATTGAAATGGTGTCATCATAATATTCATGACGAAAATAATAATATTTCATATTACAGGTGTGCCCATCGGTTATTCCACGCCACTGACGATGCTGGACTCGTCGAGCAAGATCATGAAGGGCACCATGGGCGACGCCACCATCCTGCAGCCCACCTGCGTCACCACTGTACCTGTAAGTCATAACACATTTATTATTTTAGTAATCCTAGAATAAAATCTTACCAATATTGAATGGGATGGATGTTTGTTACTCTCCCACGCCAGAACGGCTCAAGGTTTCTGGATAGTTATCTTAAGAACATCACAGTCTGCAATTCATAAGTGCAAATCAATAAATGGTTTCGTTTCATTTAAGAATCAGTAGCCCTATCCCTGGATAAAATACTAATTTAATTAATTTGTTCACCCAGTTGATAATGGACCGCATCAGCAAGGGCATCACGGACAAGGTGTCCCGCAGCGGGCCGCTGGCCAGCGCGCTGTTCAAGTGGGCCTACTGCTACAAGCAGGCCTGGACTCGTCGCGGATACGACACGCCTTTGTTGGACGCACTCGTGAGTAATACTGCACTACACTAAATTAATTTAGACTATACTGCACTACATGACACTAAACTAGACGACACTGTACTATACTGCACTAGATGCCACTTGTAGCGATAAGATTGCTGGAATAAAACCCCACACAATTTCTTCGCAACCGTAACGTATAATTTTGCTCTAATAATCTAAACAGTAATATAAAAAGTAAAAAAATTACAAAAAAAAATAATATATTTGGAGCCTATGTACAGTCAGATATGAAATTGACAATTTTGATATAAGAAAAATGAAATTAAAATATTAATATTAACAAAATTCAATCGCGACGGTAACGAGAACCCGATTGCAATCGATTCGCCCCGCGCCTTAAAAAAAATAATAGTTCCGTATTTTGTTCCACACAGCAGTGCACCAACTGACTGCTGTCGTGGCTCCGAACAAGTGATCATCATCAGACGACTACACGACACTAAAGTAGACGACACTGTACTATAGCTTACTACACGACACTATTCGGCACTACACTTTACCGCACTACTCTACACTAAACTATGTGACACTACTATAGTGTACTATACTGCACTACACGATACTAAAATAGACGACATTGTACTATAGCGTTAAATTGTTCTACACTACACTACACTGCATTAAACTAGACGACACTGTACATACTATAGTGTACTACACGACACTCTACTGGCCTACACTACAATTCGCTGTTGAATTTCCTTGTAAGTCCCTAGTGTTAATAACATTAGTGACGACGAAGCTTTGTAAGCTTATACTGTGATAATATTGATGTGAATTGAAAAATAGTGAAGATTCCGTTTTAGTGGCACACTACAGTCCTGACATCACATTGAGTCGTGTCCCTCGCCGGCAGATGTTCCGTCGCATCCGCTCGGTGCTGGGCGGGCGCGTGCGGCTCATGATCGCGGGCGGCGCGCCGCTGGCCCCCGACACGCACGCGCAGGTGCGCCTGTGCCTGTGCTGCGCCGTGGTGGCGGGCTACGGGCTCACCGAGACCACCTCCTGCGCCACCGTCATGCAGCGCCACGACCGCTCCGCCGGCCGCGTGGGCGCGCCCACCACCGGCACCCGCCTGCGCCTGCGCGACTGGCGCGAGGGCAACTACACCGTCGCCAACAAGCCCTTCCCGCAGGTACTGTACTACACTACACTACACTACACGCGCCCACCACCGGCACCCGCCTGCGCCTGCGCGACTGGCGCGAGGGCAACTACACCGTCGCCAACAAGCCCTTCCCGCAGGTACTGTACTACACTACACTACACTACACGCGCCCACCACCGGCACCCGCCTGCGCCTGCGCGACTGGCGCGAGGGCAACTACACCGTCGCCAACAAGCCCTTCCCGCAGGTACTGTACTACACTACACTACACTACACGCGCCCACCACCGGCACCCGCCTGCGCCTGCGCGACTGGCGCGAGGGCAACTACACCGTCGCCAACAAGCCCTTCCCGCAGGTACTGTACTACACTACACTACACTACACGCGCCCACCACCGGCACCCGCCTGCGCCTGCGCGACTGGCGCGAGGGCAACTACACCGTCGCCAACAAGCCCTTCCCGCAGGTACTGTACTACACTACACTACACTACACGCGCCCACCACCGGCACCCGCCTGCGCCTGCGCGACTGGCGCGAGGGCAACTACACCGTCGCCAACAAGCCCTTCCCGCAGGTACTGTACTACACTACACTACACTACACGCGCCCACCACCGGCACCCGCCTGCGCCTGCGCGACTGGCGCGAGGGCAACTACACCGTCGCCAACAAGCCCTTCCCGCAGGTACTGTACTACACTACACTACACTACACGCGCCCACCACCGGCACCCGCCTGCGCCTGCGCGACTGGCGCGAGGGCAACTACACCGTCGCCAACAAGCCCTTCCCGCAGGTACTGTACTACACTACACTACACTACACGCGCCCACCACCGGCACCCGCCTGCGCCTGCGCGACTGGCGCGAGGGCAACTACACCGTCGCCAACAAGCCCTTCCCGCAGGTACTGTACTACACTACACTACACTACACTACACGCGCCCACCACCGGCACCCGCCTGCGCCTGCGCGACTGGCGCGAGGGCAACTACACCGTCGCCAACAAGCCCTTCCCGCAGGTACTGTACTACACTACACTACACTACACGCGCCCACCACCGGCACCCGCCTGCGCCTGCGCGACTGGCGCGAGGGCAACTACACCGTCGCCAACAAGCCCTTCCCGCAGGTACTGTACTACACTACACTACACTACACGCGCCCACCACCGGCACCCGCCTGCGCCTGCGCGACTGGCGCGAGGGCAACTACACCGTCGCCAACAAGCCCTTCCCGCAGGTACTGTACTACACTACACTACACTACACGCGCCCACCACCGGCACCCGCCTGCGCCTGCGCGACTGGCGCGAGGGCAACTACACCGTCGCCAACAAGCCCTTCCCGCAGGTACTGTACTACACTACACTACACTACACGCGCCCACCACCGGCACCCGCCTGCGCCTGCGCGACTGGCGCGAGGGCAACTACACCGTCGCCAACAAGCCCTTCCCGCAGGTACTGTACTACACTACACTACACTACACTACACGCGCCCACCACCGGCACCCGCCTGCGCCTGCGCGACTGGCGCGAGGGCAACTACACCGTCGCCAACAAGCCCTTCCCGCAGGTACTGTACTACACTACACTACACTACACTACACGCGCCCACCACCGGCACCCGCCTGCGCCTGCGCGACTGGCGCGAGGGCAACTACACCGTCGCCAACAAGCCCTTCCCGCAGGTACTGTACTACACTACACTACACTACACGCGCCCACCACCGGCACCCGCCTGCGCCTGCGCGACTGGCGCGAGGGCAACTACACCGTCGCCAACAAGCCCTTCCCGCAGGTACTGTACTACACTACACTACACTACACGCGCCCACCACCGGCACCCGCCTGCGCCTGCGCGACTGGCGCGAGGGCAACTACACCGTCGCCAACAAGCCCTTCCCGCAGGTACTGTACTACACTACACTACACTACACGCGCCCACCACCGGCACCCGCCTGCGCCTGCGCGACTGGCGCGAGGGCAACTACACCGTCGCCAACAAGCCCTTCCCGCAGGTACTGTACTACACTACACTACACTACACGCGCCCACCACCGGCACCCGCCTGCGCCTGCGCGACTGGCGCGAGGGCAACTACACCGTCGCCAACAAGCCCTTCCCGCAGGTACTGTACTACACTACACTACACTACACTACACGCGCCCACCACCGGCACCCGCCTGCGCCTGCGCGACTGGCGCGAGGGCAACTACACCGTCGCCAACAAGCCCTTCCCGCAGGTACTGTACTACACTACACTACACTACACGCGCCCACCACCGGCACCCGCCTGCGCCTGCGCGACTGGCGCGAGGGCAACTACACCGTCGCCAACAAGCCCTTCCCGCAGGTACTGTACTACACTACACTACACTACACGCGCCCACCACCGGCACCCGCCTGCGCCTGCGCGACTGGCGCGAGGGCAACTACACCGTCGCCAACAAGCCCTTCCCGCAGGTACTGTACTACACTACACTACACTACACGCGCCCACCACCGGCACCCGCCTGCGCCTGCGCGACTGGCGCGAGGGCAACTACACCGTCGCCAACAAGCCCTTCCCGCAGGTACTGTACTACACTACACTACACTACACGCGCCCACCACCGGCACCCGCCTGCGCCTGCGCGACTGGCGCGAGGGCAACTACACCGTCGCCAACAAGCCCTTCCCGCAGGTACTGTACTACACTACACTACACTACACGCGCCCACCACCGGCACCCGCCTGCGCCTGCGCGACTGGCGCGAGGGCAACTACACCGTCGCCAACAAGCCCTTCCCGCAGGTACTGTACTACACTACACTACACTACACGCGCCCACCACCGGCACCCGCCTGCGCCTGCGCGACTGGCGCGAGGGCAACTACACCGTCGCCAACAAGCCCTTCCCGCAGGTACTGTACTACACTACACTACACTACACGCGCCCACCACCGGCACCCGCCTGCGCCTGCGCGACTGGCGCGAGGGCAACTACACCGTCGCCAACAAGCCCTTCCCGCAGGTACTGTACTACACTACACTACACGCGCCCACCACCGGCACCCGCCTGCGCCTGCGCGACTGGCGCGAGGGCAACTACACCGTCGCCAACAAGCCCTTCCCGCAGGTACTGTACTACACTACACTACACTACACGCGCCCACCACCGGCACCCGCCTGCGCCTGCGCGACTGGCGCGAGGGCAACTACACCGTCGCCAACAAGCCCTTCCCGCAGGTACTGTACTACACTACACTACACTACACGCGCCCACCACCGGCACCCGCCTGCGCCTGCGCGACTGGCGCGAGGGCAACTACACCGTCGCCAACAAGCCCTTCCCGCAGGTACTGTACTACACTACACTACACTACACGCGCCCACCACCGGCACCCGCCTGCGCCTGCGCGACTGGCGCGAGGGCAACTACACCGTCGCCAACAAGCCCTTCCCGCAGGTACTGTACTACACTACACTACACTACACGCGCCCACCACCGGCACCCGCCTGCGCCTGCGCGACTGGCGCGAGGGCAACTACACCGTCGCCAACAAGCCCTTCCCGCAGGTACTGTACTACACTACACTACACTACACGCGCCCACCACCGGCACCCGCCTGCGCCTGCGCGACTGGCGCGAGGGCAACTACACCGTCGCCAACAAGCCCTTCCCGCAGGTACTGTACTACACTACACTACACTACACGCGCCCACCACCGGCACCCGCCTGCGCCTGCGCGACTGGCGCGAGGGCAACTACACCGTCGCCAACAAGCCCTTCCCGCAGGTACTGTACTACACTACACTACACTACACGCGCCCACCACCGGCACCCGCCTGCGCCTGCGCGACTGGCGCGAGGGCAACTACACCGTCGCCAACAAGCCCTTCCCGCAGGTACTGTACTACACTACACTACACTACACGCGCCCACCACCGGCACCCGCCTGCGCCTGCGCGACTGGCGCGAGGGCAACTACACCGTCGCCAACAAGCCCTTCCCGCAGGTACTGTACTACACTACACTACACGCGCCCACCACCGGCACCCGCCTGCGCCTGCGCGACTGGCGCGAGGGCAACTACACCGTCGCCAACAAGCCCTTCCCGCAGGTACTGTACTACACTACACTACACTACACGCGCCCACCACCGGCACCCGCCTGCGCCTGCGCGACTGGCGCGAGGGCAACTACACCGTCGCCAACAAGCCCTTCCCGCAGGTACTGTACTACACTACACTACACGCGCCCACCACCGGCACCCGCCTGCGCCTGCGCGACTGGCGCGAGGGCAACTACACCGTCGCCAACAAGCCCTTCCCGCAGGTACTGTACTACACTACACTACACTACACGCGCCCACCACCGGCACCCGCCTGCGCCTGCGCGACTGGCGCGAGGGCAACTACACCGTCGCCAACAAGCCCTTCCCGCAGGTACTGTACTACACTACACTACACGCGCCCACCACCGGCACCCGCCTGCGCCTGCGCGACTGGCGCGAGGGCAACTACACCGTCGCCAACAAGCCCTTCCCGCAGGTACTGTACTACACTACACTACACTACACGCGCCCACCACCGGCACCCGCCTGCGCCTGCGCGACTGGCGCGAGGGCAACTACACCGTCGCCAACATGCCCTTCCCGCAGGTACTGTACTACACTACACTACACTACACTACACGCGCCCACCACCGGCACCCGCCTGCGCCTGCGCGACTGGCGCGAGGGCAACTACACCGTCGCCAACAAGCCCTTCCCGCAGGTACTGTACTACACTACACTACACGCGCCCCCCACCGGCACCCGCCTGCGCCTGCGCGACTGGCGCGAGGGCAACTACACCGTCGCCAACAAGCCCTTCCCGCAGGTACTGTACTACACTACACTACACTACACTACACGCGCCCACCACCGGCACCCGCCTGCGCCTGCGCGACTGGCGCGAGGGCAACTACACCGTCGCCAACAAGCCCTTCCCGCAGGTACTGTACTACACTACACTACACGCGCCCACCACCGGCACCCGCCTGCGCCTGCGCGACTGGCGCGAGGGCAACTACACCGTCGCCAACAAGCCCTTCCCGCAGGTACTGTACTACACTACACTACACTACACGCGCCCACCACCGGCACCCGCCTGCGCCTGCGCGACTGGCGCGAGGGCAACTACACCGTCGCCAACAAGCCCTTCCCGCAGGTACTGTACTACACTACACTACACGCGCCCACCACCGGCACCCGCCTGCGCCTGCGCGACTGGCGCGAGGGCAACTACACCGTCGCCAACAAGCCCTTCCCGCAGGTACTGTACTACACTACACTACACTACACGCGCCCACCACCGGCACCCGCCTGCGCCTGCGCGACTGGCGCGAGGGCAACTACACCGTCGCCAACATGCCCTTCCCGCAGGTACTGTACTACACTACACTACACTACACTACACGCGCCCACCACCGGCACCCGCCTGCGCCTGCGCGACTGGCGCGAGGGCAACTACACCGTCGCCAACAAGCCCTTCCCGCAGGTACTGTACTACACTACACTACACTACACGCGCCCACCACCGGCACCCGCCTGCGCCTGCGCGACTGGCGCGAGGGCAACTACACCGTCGCCAACAAGCCCTTCCCGCAGGTACTGTACTACACTACACTACACTACACGCGCCCACCACCGGCACCCGCCTGCGCCTGCGCGACTGGCGCGAGGGCAACTACACCGTCGCCAACAAGCCCTTCCCGCAGGTACTGTACTACACTACACTACACTACACGCGCCCACCACCGGCACCCGCCTGCGCCTGCGCGACTGGCGCGAGGGCAACTACACCGTCGCCAACAAGCCCTTCCCGCAGGTACTGTACTACACTACACTACACTACACGCGCCCACCACCGGCACCCGCCTGCGCCTGCGCGACTGGCGCGAGGGCAACTACACCGTCGCCAACAAGCCCTTCCCGCAGGTACTGTACTACACTACACTACACTACACGCGCCCACCACCGGCACCCGCCTGCGCCTGCGCGACTGGCGCGAGGGCAACTACACCGTCGCCAACAAGCCCTTCCCGCAGGTACTGTACTACACTACACTACACTACACGCGCCCACCACCGGCACCCGCCTGCGCCTGCGCGACTGGCGCGAGGGCAACTACACCGTCGCCAACAAGCCCTTCCCGCAGGTACTGTACTACACTACACTACACGCGCCCACCACCGGCACCCGCCTGCGCCTGCGCGACTGGCGCGAGGGCAACTACACCGTCGCCAACAAGCCCTTCCCGCAGGTACTGTACTACACTACACTACTCGCGCCCACCACCGGCACCCGCCTGCGCCTGCGCGACTGGCGCGAGGGCAACTACACCGTCGCCAACAAGCCCTTCCCGCAGGTACTGTACTACACTACACTACACTACACGCGCCCACCACCGGCACCCGCCTGCGCCTGCGCGACTGGCGCGAGGGCAACTACACCGTCGCCAACAAGCCCTTCCCGCAGGTACTGTACTACACTACACTACACTACACTACACGCGCCCACCACCGGCACCCGCCTGCGCCTGCGCGACTGGCGCGAGGGCAACTACACCGTCGCCAACATGCCCTTCCCGCAGGTACTGTACTACACTACACTACACGCGCCCACCACCGGCACCCGCCTGCGCCTGCGCGACTGGCGCGAGGGCAACTACACCGTCGCCAACAAGCCCTTCCCGCAGGTACTGTACTACACTACACTACACGCGCCCACCACCGGCACCCGCCTGCGCCTGCGCGACTGGCGCGAGGGCAACTACACCGTCGCCAACAAGCCCTTCCCGCAGGTACTGTACTACACTACACTACACGCGCCCACCACCGGCACCCGCCTGCGCCTGCGCGACTGGCGCGAGGGCAACTACACCGTCGCCAACAAGCCCTTCCCGCAGGTACTGTACTACACTACACTACACTACACGCGCCCACCACCGGCACCCGCCTGCGCCTGCGCGACTGGCGCGAGGGCAACTACACCGTCGCCAACAAGCCCTTCCCGCAGGTACTGTACTACACTACACTACACTACACTACACGCGCCCACCACCGGCACCCGCCTGCGCCTGCGCGACTGGCGCGAGGGCAACTACACCGTCGCCAACATGCCCTTCCCGCAGGTACTGTACTACACTACACTACACGCGCCCACCACCGGCACCCGCCTGCGCCTGCGCGACTGTCGCGAGGGCAACTACACCGTCGCCAACAAGCCCTTCCCGCAGGTACTGTACTACACTACACTACACGCGCCCACCACCGGCACCCGCCTGCGCCTGCGCGACTGGCGCGAGGGCAACTACACCGTCGCCAACAAGCCCTTCCCGCAGGTACTGTACTACACTACACTACACGCGCCCACCACCGGCACCCGCCTGCGCCTGCGCGACTGGCGCGAGGGCAACTACACCGTCGCCAACAAGCCCTTCCCGCAGGTACTGTACTACACTACACTACACGCGCCCACCACCGGCACCCGCCTGCGCCTGCGCGACTGGCGCGAGGGCAACTACACCGTCGCCAACAAGCCCTTCCCGCAGGTACTGTACTACACTACACTACACTACACGCGCCCACCACCGGCACCCGCCTGCGCCTGCGCGACTGGCGCGAGGGCAACTACACCGTCGCCAACAAGCCCTTCCCGCAGGTACTGTACTACACTACACTACACTACACGCGCCCACCACCGGCACCCGCCTGCGCCTGCGCGACTGGCGCGAGGGCAACTACACCGTCGCCAACAAGCCCTTCCCGCAGGTACTGTACTACACTACACTACACTACACGCGCCCACCACCGGCACCCGCCTGCGCCTGCGCGACTGGCGCGAGGGCAACTACACCGTCGCCAACAAGCCCTTCCCGCAGGTACTGTACTACACTACACTACACTACACGCGCCCACCACCGGCACCCGCCTGCGCCTGCGCGACTGGCGCGAGGGCAACTACACCGTCGCCAACAAGCCCTTCCCGCAGGTACTGTACTACACTACACTACACGCGCCCACCACCGGCACCCGCCTGCGCCTGCGCGACTGGCGCGAGGGCAACTACACCGTCGCCAACAAGCCCTTCCCGCAGGTACTGTACTACACTACACTACACTACACGCGCCCACCACCGGCACCCGCCTGCGCCTGCGCGACTGGCGCGAGGGCAACTACACCGTCGCCAACAAGCCCTTCCCGCAGGTACTGTACTACACTACACTACACGCGCCCACCACCGGCACCCGCCTGCGCCTGCGCGACTGGCGCGAGGGCAACTACACCGTCGCCAACAAGCCCTTCCCGCAGGTACTGTACTACACTACACTACACTACACGCGCCCACCACCGGCACCCGCCTGCGCCTGCGCGACTGGCGCGAGGGCAACTACACCGTCGCCAACAAGCCCTTCCCGCAGGTACTGTACTACACTACACTACACGCGCCCACCACCGGCACCCGCCTGTATAGTGCACTACACGACATTAAACTAGAGTACACTGTACTATAGTGCACTACACGCCACCATACTACATGTCTCTAAACTAGAGGACACTGTATTATATATAGAGCACTACACGAATCCATACTACAATACACCTAATTATTTTACACTATACTATACTGCAGTACATGACACTAAACTACTGGACAATGTACTATAGTGCACTACCCGACACTATACTACACTAAATTATTCTACACTATACTATACTGCACAACGCGACACTAAACTAGGCGACTCTGTACTATGGTGCACTATACTGCACTACACTACACAAATTTATTCTACACTATACCATACTGTACTTCAGTGTACTACACGACACTATACCGCATAACACTACACTTTACTGTACTAAACTACACCATACTGCATTACATTTCACTACACCACTATTCTACACTACACTTAATTATGCTTTACTACATTGCACTACACTGCGCTGCACTGCACTAATTACCATGTTTTTCATATGTCATAAGGTTGACAAACAGTCATACTCATTTGGAATACCGGTAAAAACTCTGCATAGTTTGAAATCAGATTGACCGTGTATAAAATATTTCCCTGGCTATTTATTATTATTAATCTCATTACGAATTTTGTCAGACAGACAGCTAACTTAAACATTAATATTACAGGGTGAAATAATAATCGGTGGAGACTGCGTAGCGGAGGGGTACTACAAGAACCCGGAGAAGACTCGCGAGGAGTTCATCGACGTCGACGGACGGCGCTGGTTCAAGACCGGAGATATTGGGGAGCTGCATCACGATGGATGCATCAAGATTATCGGTGAGGACTTAAACTTGCTATTGTAAATGCAAAAGTTTATGAGTATTGATGTATTTTTGTTATTTTTTCTGGCAAACATTACTGAACGCATTTGAATAAAATTATCCCGGGAAAATTTGAGATCTTCAGAAATGTGGGTAAAATTGCTGGGAGCTAGTAGATCTTAACTAATATTATAAATGCGAAAGTTACTCTGTCTGTCAGTCGGTTTGTCTCGCTTTTACGCTAAAACTACTGAACTGATTTAAATTAAATTTGATACTCATATCTAGAGTCTGGGAATGGACATAGGCTACTTTGTATCCCGGGAAAATTGAACATCCCCAGTAACTCGAATAAAACTGCTGGGAGCTAGTAGACGTATAAAACTTTTTTTTATACCACAAAGGTGGCAAACAGGCATACGGTCCGCCTGATGGGAAGCGGTCACCGTAGCCTATGGACGCTTGCAACACTAGGGGCGTTTCTCACGCGTTGCTGACCCTGTAAAAATGTATTTTACTGTAATTTCTCCGACTAACCCTCGTCTCCGTCACCAGATCGCAAGAAGGACCTAGTGAAGCTGCAAGCCGGCGAGTACGTGTCCCTCGGCAAGGTGGAAGCGGAGCTGAAGACCTGTCCCATAGTGGAGAACATCTGCGTGTACGGGGACAGCTCCAAGAACTACACGGTGGCGCTGGTGGTGGCCAACCCGCGGCACCTGGCCGAGCTGGCGGCGCGGCTGGGGCTGCCCGCGCTGGAGTTCGCGCACCTGTGCCACCTGCCCGAGCTGGAGAAGGCTGTGGTGCGCGAGCTGGCTGATCATGCTAGGAAATGTGAGTGTGCCCTGCTCTATGTTAGCTGTCCAACTTAGGGTATTCCTTATAAGATGTCTTAGACTATGTCACATAATAAGCATCCAAAAATTCATGATTTCATTCCCAGTAAATTTTTAAACCTCATAACTTACTTTGCAAAAAAGCAACGAAAAAAAGTTCGATGTACACATCCACTAGAAGTATAACTGACCAGAATATAAACAAAATTAATGACCTCATTTTATTTGGTTGCCCATTTGGCGTGAAAAAAGTAGCTGACCAGCGCACCTTTTGGAACCGTTCGTTGATGCTCTGCTCCTATTGGTCGCAGTATAATGGTATATAGCCTATATATATGTTATTGTATATAATATATTGCTTATAGAATTCAACGATAAATAAGAGATAAATAAGAGATAAATAAGAGATAAATAAGAACAATCATATTAAAATTATCCAATCTATCTCAAAGTATCAAAAATATTTTACTTCACATAAGAACCAAACTATAACAAAACTTTTCCAAATTTCAGGCGGTTTAGAGAAATTCGAAGTTCCAGCAGCGGTGAAACTATGCACTGAAGTGTGGTCCCCGGACATGGGGCTGGTCACGGCCGCCTTCAAGATCAAGCGGAAAGACATCCAGGAGCGCTACAAGGAAGACATCAAGCGGATGTACGCGTCGTGAAACCAATCACTCTGAAGGAATTCTCTCAATGAAGAGTTTAAAACCGACTTTTGTACATAGTGTAGCATCTCTAAAGTTCACAAGGCAGCACTCCCACCGGCCTCCATTCTCATCGCGACCGGCTGGCGGGATTTATAACTCGCTCTTAATGTACAGTTGTAGATTTTCTTTTTATTTTGTAAATTAATTTATGTGCGGAGCAATTTTCGTTTACGTTAACTATTCCGGTTAGTTATAGATGATATTAGGCCTGAAATTTTGTATTTGTATATCGAGCACACAGCATCATATGTATAAAATGTATTCTTAATGAAATATCATATGCCACGTTGATACTGCACATAGCAGACTTCCCAGTTAGACAAACAGATCCATCTGAAACTGCAATCGGTTCTAAGTTTCTACATTTAATTTTGATAAGTCTTGTACATATTTTCTATTGTAGTATCTCTGTATTATCGGTAATACAAAAAAAAATATACGGATTGAATGATGAATGAATGTCCGTGCACCTTTTACAGCAAAAGGCACACACTGTTTATAATAATTATAATCATAATTGTAAACTGAGATTTTTGTGTAAATTTGAATTTATAGATCTGAATGAATAAATGCAATGCGTGTTCGGGAATATGTCATTAACGAAACGTAGAACGTTACGGTGTGTATAGTTAGGTATTGGCCTAGCGTCTCTAACGTATAGGTCGGTCTCTGTCTGCCCGGGCCACTGGGCCGCTGGTCCGCGAGACTAGTTCCGTGCCGCGGCCCGGCTCGAGGCGGGTTGACCGTTAGTACTTAGGGGTTCGGGGGTTAGAATTTGCCAATGTTATAATAATTTTTGCAATAATTGTGTTTCGTCACTTGGTAGTTTATTTTTGTTCATAAGCGAACGAGATGTGTTGAGGGCGTGTTGTTGCATAATCGATTAGCCAAAACGTTTGTTTTTTAATGGTGTATTAGGTTTTGTTGACACTACCTTAGCCTGGTTACACGTTGGCAACACTGCTGATTGTATGTGTGGCCATACTCCAACTAAAATAACATACTATTACGAGAAATAAGTCTTTTATGGTCTTAATATGTGTACTGTAGAGCAAAGATATTGTCAACATGTGGATTATAAAAATTGTTAATTAGTTTTATAGTTTGAATCATGGCTATAACATGTATGTTTATAGGAGAGCATCATTGACCGGGCTAGTCAGTGTTACTTCGAATGTTTACTGTACTGTTACACGTCGCATTTTATTGCAATTATAGACGCATTTCGCTGAGCATTTACGTCCCTCTGCGATCCTTCAAATTGTTTATATAAAATATATTCCAAATACCTGAATCAAATTCCATTGATGTATTTATAATGTCATTATACAATTTGTGTGTTACTATAGATGGGTAGCATAATATTTTTCGATGTAATCGTATTGAAATAAAAAAAATTGTAAGACAGTCGTCTGTAGGAGTTACTTGCTCAGTTCATGTGACTGTATTTTGTGTTTGAAAATTCTTAAATATTGCAACTGAAAACCAATTTTGTATTATTTATTCAATAAATGTTAATAAAATCATTATTTGTCGTTTGTTTGTGTTTCCAAAGATGGATTCATTTACCTGCTTCTTATATCAAAAAACCGGCCAAGAGCGTGAACGGCGAGAACGCTTTTTTAACGTCCGTTAAAAAAACTCCGTGCGAATTAGGGCTAAGTAATATTTAGGTGGCAACGAAATGGTTAAGTCGTATTCTGTTGATTTTAGGATCTCCTTTTATTATAAAAAAAGGCAGCGATTCCAATGAGCATAGTTTATTTGTATATAGTGTCATTTTAATATTCTTACAATATTAGTATGCTGGTACAGTAGCTAAAGAATAACTCGGTATACTTGATAACTTATTTGAAAATATCGTCCAAATTATGTCAAAGGATAACAAACAAATTTTCTTCACTTCGCCTAGCGAATCGAGGTCCCACGACTCGAATACACCCGCTAGGATCGAGGCGGGACCGCGACGTCGAACTACCTCGGAGCGCGCCAGCTAGGAGCCGGTCATCTTGCAGAGGTGGCGCAGCTGCATGATCTTGATGTCGTCGGTGCCGAACTTGACGACGCCCTCCTGGTTCTCGATCGAGATGAGGTGGCCCACCGCCTCGCGGTCCTCGCCCGCGATCACCTTCACCTTGTCCCCCGACTGCGGCACCACCGGGTCCAGCAGGTCCGCCGGCACCGACACCACGCGGTCGTCCGCCGGCAGGTACAGCGAGCACACGGCGCCGGCCAGCCCCCGCACCACGCCCGTCAGCCCCACCAGGGCCGCCAGCGCCGCGTCCTCGTGCCCCGCGCCTCGCACCCGGGCTTCCACCTCCGTGGTGTGCCAGTCCGGCGCCGGCCCCTCCGCGCCCGGCGCGCCCGGCGAGCGCGGCGAGTAGCCCACCGGGCTCGGCGTGCCCAGGTAGCCGGCCGGGTAGCCCGCCGGGCTGGGGCTCGGCCGGTACGGGCTGTACGTGTGGTCCGAGCCGTACATGGTGCCCGGCGTCTGCGGCGTGAAGGGCCCGCCCTGCGCGTAGGGCGGCGGGTCGCGGTCGGCGTCGTCCAGCCCGTAGTCGAAGTCGGGCGCGCGCGCCGGCGTGGCGGCGGCGGCCGGGTCCCACGCGCCGTGGGCCGGGGTGCGCGCGCCCTCGTGCGACGGCGTGGCTGAGCCGTAGTGCGGCGTGCGCCCGCCCACGTCGTAGATGGGCGTGGCGCTGCCGTGCATGGGCGTCTTGATGCCCGTGTCGCGGTACGTGGGGGTCTGCGCGCCCAGCGTGGGGGTCCGCGCCGGCGTGCGCGAGTAGAACGAGCCCCCGCCGGCCGCGTCGCGCGCCCCGGCCCCGGCGCCCGCGCCCGCGATGTGCCCGCGGTCCACGGAGATGGTCTGGCAGGCCGAGTGCAGCTCCACGCGCGCCGTGCTGCCGGTGGCGTCCTTCACGATGCCCACGTTGCCCTTGTAGGGCCCGCCGGTGATCTTGATGGTCTGGCCGATGAGGTCCCGGTCCCTTGCCGCGCCGCCGCCCCGGCCGGCCCCGCGGCCCCGGGGCGTGCCTGCCCCGCCCCCGCCCCGGCCGGCCCCGGGGTGCGGGGACTGGATGCGCGGGGACATGAAGCCCAGCGCGAGCCCGGCGGCCCCGGGGTTGGTCTTGCTGCCGCCGGCGAGCTGCAGGTGACGGGTCTTGCACACGAAGATGCCTCCGTTGTCGAGGTACATGCGCGACTGCAGGAACGCGAAGTTGCGGTAGAGGTGCTTGATCTCGCCGTTGCGGCCGGCGTGGGGGCCGTCGATCACCTTGACGATGTCGCGCTTCTGGATGGTGTTGTGCTCCGAGTCGAGCGCCATGGTGAACTTGTTCTCGCGGCGCTTCTGCAGCGCCTGGGGCTTGCACTCGATGACCTTGCCCTGCATGCCGAGCACGTGGAAGTTCTCCTTCTCGAGGCGCACGATGACGCCGACGGTCTGCGGGTCGAGCTGCACCATGTCGCCCCACTGGAACTGGCCGAGCGAGTCGACGCCGGTGGCCATGTCGGAGCACAGCTGCAGGTCGCGGGGCAGCACCTCCAGCTCGTGCATGGTGAGGTCGGACACCAGCACGACGCGGTGCGGCTCCACGCGCACGATGAGCCCCGTGTCGCCCTCGTAGCGGCCCGCCAGCACCTTCACGTGGTCGCCCTGCTTGAAGTACTTGCGCAGCTCGTTGGGCTTGAACACCAGCGGGTCTTTGAGCGCCTCGTGCTTCGGCATCACCGTTATCATGGACCCATCGATGGCGATGATCCGAGCCTGCAGGTTCGCTAGATCTCCGGAGCAAACCTCCACATTGTCTCCCATAGAGAACGAGTGTAGGCTGGTCGGGTCGTCCTTGGCGGGCGCGGCGAGTTCGATATCGATACCCTCGGGCTGTTCCTCGAACCTTTCTAATTCTGTCAGAGTGGGCTTCACTCCTTCGGCTAGTATAGCGGACATTGTGAAGTTTTTGTACAGGAATCCTTTTCTGGAGTATCTGTTGCCTTCGAATATAAGGAAATCACCATCTGACGTGACTTCTCCGCCTATAGCTCTTATAGCTTCGGGGTCAAACG
Source organism: Thyatira batis (assembly GCA_905147785.2). Taxonomy (NCBI): domain Eukaryota; kingdom Metazoa; phylum Arthropoda; class Insecta; order Lepidoptera; family Drepanidae; genus Thyatira; species Thyatira batis. The sequence goes on from LR990486.1 coordinate 13,174,113, forward strand.
GTTTCGCCGCCGGCCGCCGCTTCTTCTTTCTCTTGGCTGCTTCACTTTCACTTTGGACCGTTCTTAAGGCACCTCTCAGTCTCGTGTAGTCGATTCTAGGTAGCAACTTGAGATGTACTTGATTCTGAGCTAAATCTACATAGTCTACTTGAGCTATATCATCCTTGTACAAACCTCTTTTTAGTCTAACCCACTGTTTAGGTTTAAGACCCGATTGTTCCTTGACTACTCTCAGGACATCAGTCATTTCCTTAATGGGAACCATGTCCTGCTTCCATGTTCCCATCCTTAGAGTTCCTACATTATTTATTATTGCCTTGACGTGTGTTTGTTTGTAAGCCTCAATGTAAATGTATCCTTTGACTCCCTCGGGAGCTACCACAGACTTAATTTGGAATGGTTCCTCAGAAAATTGGTATGCAATAAATTTTCTCATGAGAAGTAGTACAGTAGCTTTCTCTTCACCTATTCTACATTTTACCATCCATAAATTGGGATCTTTGATGCCTGGAAGCAGGGTCTGTTGTGTAATTTCATCAGACATTTCCTCGCCACCCTCACCAAAATGCCTGAGAGCCGCAGATTCATCAGCATACTTATTTCTGAGGTATTCTTCAATTTCCTCCTCTTTCTGCGAGTCCCAGAGATTGGTTCCTCGCCTCCTGCCCTCAATTTCCCTGGCAGTGGGCCCAATCTCATCAACTTCATTACCGACAATACCCATTTCTTGTGCCCCTTCCTCCCACTCGTCATCCTCATCAACTTCATCATCCACCTGTGGACATGTAAAGATTATGATTAAATACTCTACTGTCATAATAATGAATATTTACATAACAAACCACATTAACATTGGGTAAAAGAAAAGCACTTTATATTATTACAAGTTTTCAAGGAGAGTTATTTAACTGAAAGTACATTTCAACATAAAAAAATACGATCAAATACCTCGGCTTCATCAATAATGAAACCTCCATAGCGGCTGTCCTTCTTCCTTTTCTTTCTCAGTCTTTCTTCCTCCTCATCCTCTTCATATTCTTCAGAGTCTACGAGATCCTCACCTTCGGGCTCCTGCTCATCCTGTAATCCATATTACTAATCAGAATCTCACCACAACCATTACCAATTACCTACTTCAGCTAATATATCAGGAAGTATAAGTATTTTAATGACTTTACCTCCACCTCCTCGTCGCCAGAAGCTTCCTTTGCCTCATCATCTTTATTACGGCTACCTCCGGAACCAGCAGAGCGGCTCCTACGAGAAGAGAATTGTAAAATTTGCATCTGGTTGTTGTGATCAAAATTTTGTTGTGTTAAGTCGTATTTCTTACCGAGACCGGGATTTGGAGCGAGATCGAGACCTGGAGCGGGATCTGGAGGGGCTCCGCGACGGACTGCGGCTTCCGGAACGCGACCGAGACGGCGAACGCGATTTCGAGGCAGAACGGGACCTCGCTGATCTATTAGACGCGGCGCTCCGTCGGGATCTCCGCGATACCGCACTGCCCGCATCGGAACCACTTCCCGAGAAATTACTGCCTTCCGAGTCGGACATAATCGCAATTATCAATACTTTTGACCCATTTAGAAATTAAATTTTCATTGAAAACACACTACAACTTAGTAAACGTCACAATCACCAACTGTAGACAATACAATTTATTCGTTTTATAATCACAGACCACAGACCTCACCATAGATAGATGAATTTTACAACGATTGATATCGAAGTCCCACCCAGTTTTAGTAGAATAATTTGTACTCGAATGGAGGCAATACCAAAGACTCAATATATTTTGTTCTTTTGTATGACTATGACAGAATCGGATTTTTTTTTCTGCAGAAATAAAAAAAGAAACAATTTGTCTTTTGATTCGTCGAATAGCCCCACCGATCAAGTGATTTTTTTATTAGAATAATCATTATTACACATAATTCTGAGTTAAAATTCTTACGAGAATGCTATAAATGTGATAAGCGTATTGATAGTTCCAATATTTGCGAATTATAAAATATCACGGCAGCATCATTGGGTTCGATCTCGGGAGCTGGTGTAATCGCTAGCTTTCGTTTCGATCGGATTTTCGCACGTTCAACAATCAACAATCGTTAGGTTTTGTGGTGCGGCTTCATCGTGGATCGTGTGGGGTGTCGTAGTGCGCTAGTGGTGTTGTGCAGTGCACGCGTAGCGATGCGCCAGTGAAGGCGTCGGGGGTGATCCAGGAGTCCCTAGCTGGGGGTGTCATGCTGGAGACGCGGTCGGCGCGCGCCGCAGAATCGGTGTGGGCGAGCAAGCCGCTGCCGGCGCCGCACGCCATGGCCAACTCCAGGCACGGGAAGAACGCCCAGGTATACCCTATGAACTCTTATATGATGACCATCAAGTAAATTGCAATCAAGCTGTTAAACCTTCATCAATCCTAATTTTATGATAATATACAGACTATCTGTTACTGTTTACTCCATGGAACACTGTCTTCCTAGGAACCCAAATAGTATTTGAAACTATCTGCTTTGTTGACATAGCTCAAAATTGAAATGATAAAATTTGTTGATAATTTCTATCGCAGTCTGAGAGGCTGATAGTTCTAGTTATCAACGTTTACTTAAAAAAACAGTTTAAAGTGATTATGTACAATATTAGCAATGATTACATTTTTCTATGTTTAAAATTAAAAAGTTATAATAATGATCCATCTAAGTTTGCAAGTTACAACTCAAAGTTTAGTTTTGTCTGTAAATAGCTCAAAAACTGTTCTTATGCCTACTTCTTTTCACTTCAAACAAAACCTTCTATTTCTAAATCTTATCACAATCTCTAATCTACATAATCTTGTCATATCTATCCAAGAAGTCATATTTACTAATAATATTCAAGATATTTGAATACAAAACCTGAACTAAGCTCATAGACTGGATTTTCCTACACTATGACATGATCACTAAATTTACTAATTACTACAATGATGCTAATTCATTGGTATGCATGAATATGTGATGTGATAATGAGTAACATGGTAAATAATTAGCATTTATATTAGAAATACTTTCATTTACCTACACACCATAAGAGATATGTGATGAACTAATATCAAAATGTTATGCAAATTTAGAGAAAAGGCTATTAACATTATGCAAGATTTGATATATGTATTGCATTTCTTCTTAGATTCTCACATACTGCCACATGTATTAGCTTCTTATAAGCAGATGAATGTCTTCTAGATATTATTCCAGAACATATTCTATTCTAACTCTGTGCCAAATTTCATTGTGGTTGCTTCAGCCGTTTTGGCGTGAAATAGTAACAAACACATATCTATACCTCCATACATCTGTTCTTACAAACTTTTGCATAGATAATAATAGTAGGATGGTTTTTATTTGTTACTAGCTGCCTCCGCGCGGTTTTACCCGCGTAGTTCCCGTTCCCGTGGGAATACAGGGATAAAATATAGCCTATGTTACTCGGGGATAATGTAGCTTTCCAAAGGTGAAAGAATTTTTGAAATCGGTCCAGTAGTTTGGAGCCTATTCCTTACAAACAAACAAACATACAAATCTTTCCTCTTTATAATATTAGTATAGATAGATGGATCAATAGTTGTTTTAAAACTACCAATCTACTGACTCAGCCAATTTCTAAAAGATCTTTACTTAATATTATTTATCCCTGTTAAATTATATTCATCATAAAAACTAGGTTTTCATGTTAATTTGATTTGTAAACAAACAAATAAGTAACATACCCACTCTTGTTATTGTAATTTTCCTGGAATTGTTACTGAATAGGTAATTTGTGATGTCTAATAGCTTATGGGATATTTTTGTTGTACATTCATCATTTTACCACAATATCACTACTCATTAAAAAGACAAATTCAACAATTATTGTTTGTATAATAATTCTCTTATAAGTGTTGTGGAGTAAAATAAGTTTATAAACAGAAATTGTGTAATGTACTCATTACAATTTATATGTTGAAGTTGTTTGTGTTAGTTTCTAAATCCAAGTCTATCTTCAAGGTGAATAAACTAGTCAGTATCCTATCTGTGCTACATAGTTTTGTAATTAATTCTTGTATCTAGCTTTTTGAGTTGTTCACCGGTTGGATGGCTTTGTGGTTAGGGACCCTCATTTTCAAGCCACCTAATGTAGGTTTGAATACCCCTTAAAACAAACATTTCTGACATTGAACATGTCTGTATGTTAATATCTACATGTCTATTTATGTATGTATTAACAAAAATGAAATATATGTCTGTTTGTATATCTGTACTAGTGGACCAGGCAGACTTCGTTCTGCCCACCAGCGCCACCTACCGGGTCCAAGTATATGTAAGCTATCCTATCTCTCAAGTTGGATCGAACTGCACATGGTGTGCGAATTTTATTATAATCGGTTAAGTGGTTTATGAGTCCATTGAGGACAAACATTGTGACACGAGATTTATATATATTAAGATGTATTAACAAAGTATGTAGTATATCAGCTATCTGGTTAGAATAATTCAATAAAGTTGTATTAATTTACTTTCCTATAATGTTACAGGACGATGTCTGCTATGTGGTAGCAAAGTATGACTATGCAGCTCAAGGTGCCCAGGAGTTGGACCTTCGCAAGAACGAGCGGTACCTACTCCTGGACGACTCCAAGCACTGGTGGCGTGTACAGAACGCGCGTTCGCAGTCCGGCTATGTGCCCAGCAACTATGTGAAGAAGGAGAAGCCTTCACTATTTGACAGGTACATAAGAACTGAATTTTCTATGTCACACACATTCTTTGGAGGTCAATGATCGAAATATATAGCCTAAGTCACTTGTGAATAGGCCCCTATGACCAGAAGATTCTAGGAGAAGGTCCTAACAAATATTAAAGTTGCGTATATATAGACTAGAAATGCGACTTTTAAATACTACTCATGAGACTTCTAACTACTACTCATGACTACATTTATGTATTTAAAAACAATAATTATTTATTTAAAAATACACAATGTTGTATATCAGCTGTCTGGTTACCGTTCTTACTTTGGAATCAGATTGACCATGTGTGTATATATATGTACATATATGCAAACTATAAATTTGTGTGGGTAGAAGGTAAAAGAACAAGTCTTAACCACCTATCATGGAATTGGTTAGTAATGTTAGTATGTAGCATCTGGTATGGATTAAAGCATTATTTATCCTTATGTCATTAATATTATTGTTGTTGTTTTATAATGGATGATTCAGGAACTTATCAGCTTCTATATTGTCATAGTATTTGGGAAAACGTTAGTAGGTAGCGACGGTTGGTCGCGTCATACAGTGTTCTGTTTTATGTTGACTGTAAACAGATCATATTGTTATGTGTTAGTCATTATTCTCGTTCAGTTGTCTGTATTGGACGTACATTGTTTCATGAACTATATAGAACTGGGGAAAATGATAAGGTATGTTTTGTATTGTATTAGTTAGACTGTAGGTTCAGCTAAGTAGGTGCCTACTTCAATACATTTTCATTAGGAGACTAGTGTCTTTGACTTTTTGTCTTTCCATCCTACTTACTAATATTATAAACGCGGAATTTTGTATGTATGGATGTTTGTTCCTCTTTCATGCAAAAGCTACTGAACGGATTTGGAACCCAGATTGTGTATAACCTGGATTAACAAATAGGCCACTTTTATCACGGGAAAATTTAAGATCTCCAGCGGGTTAAACCACGGGAAGCCGCTAGTTTTATATAATACTAACTTATTCCTTTAATATAGAGTAGGGTGTTAAGGAAGAAGAATGATTGACATTTATATATAGATTTGTATAGAATAAGTAAGCTATATTATTAACTAGTGGCTCCCCGTGGCTTCGACCGCGTTCCCGGGATCTTCAATTTTTCCGGGATAAAAAGTAGCCTATGTCCTTTCTCAGGCTCTGGATTATCTGTGTACCAAATTTCAAGTGAATCGGTTCAGTAGTTTTAGCGTGAAAGCGTAACAGACAGACAGAGTTACTTTCGCATTTATAATATTAGTATGGATTTATCCCAATATTTTAAAACGTAGTTTTACTAACCCGAAAAAATATGGATTAGCATATCGCTCTGTGTTAAATATAGTGTTCCGGTTCATAATTTTCGTAGATAAGGAAGAGGATAGTGGAGGATGGCAGTAATTTATTATATTTAGGAGACAAATCAACATCTCATATGCACAAATTTGTTCTCTTCAATTACTCATGGCTGAGAAAAACAGCTGAGACTTGACACAAGTATAAGGATACACTAAAATCTCATCACTAGCTCCTTCACTATGACCCCTATGTTAGTCAGTCTGTTTGTCACATTACTCATTGAAAAGAGGGATTTATTTCAAATATATCCACTAGGTAGTAAAACTAAGTTCAAATAGGTATTTAGTTGCTGATAATTGAATCAGTCTTGTGGTTTCACTTAGAAGCTTAAAACCACAGAGTCATATAAAATGACCTAATAATTAATTTATTACTTATTGTTATGTTTAGTTACCATATTTAAGACAAGCTATATAAAGGGACTTATTATTGAAATGTGGCTAACAGGCACAGCTGTGGTATTTTTATCTATAAAACAGACAAGCAGTCACCAATATACGAAATAAATATTGTCTTGGTTTCATTATTGTCACTTAACTACAAACTACACTACACACTACAAGGTATATAACCTACATAGTAATTCTATAAAATGTTATCCTCTGTACTGTACAGGAAGTATCAATAAAACACATGGTTTTCCATAATGGTATTATTATTTTTGTTTCTAGGGTTTATCCATTTAGTCTCTGAATCTTCAGCTACACTATTTTATTTAGTAGATTCACAGCTACAGCCAAAAAGAATCACATTATACCTACAGACATAATATGTTATAATTAAAGTAGTTATTAAAACAAAAAGAAGGAAGCTATTCCTTCATCATCATCGGCTCATATACGTCTCCACCCAGGAGCTCGAGCCTCCCCTAGCGTCGCGGGGGTCTAGGCCATAGTCCACCACGCGGGCCTAGTGCGGATTGGCGGACTTCACATGCCTTTAATTGTCACATCTTAGGCATGCAGGTTTTCCCACGATGTATTCCTTCACCGAAAGCCAGTGGTGTGAATCCGTACGTAAGTTTTTTATAAACTCAGAGGTACGGGCCAGGGATTTTAATCTACACCCTCATGATCGTGAGTCGGTGCGTTCCCAACTGAGCTACCATGGCTCCAGGAAACTATTAACATAGCAAAATTAGCACTAATAAAATTGAACCCTCTATTTCAGTATTAAGAAGAAAGTGAAAAAGGGTTCTGGGTCTAAGACCCTGCCTTCATCCAACTCGCCGGTTCGTGGTGGAGGCGGGGGCGGAGCCAATGCTGGCGGGGCGGAGTCCCCCGGGGCGCGGCGCGTGGACGCCACCGAAGCCCTGGGCGCCGCCGTCGTCAAGTACAACTACCAGGCCCAGCAGCCCGACGAGCTCGCCCTCACGAAGGGCACGAGGATCCTCATTTTGGAGAAGAGCAACGATGGATGGTGGCGGGGACAGTATCAGGGCCATACTGGATGGTGAGACATATTAACTCAATTTGATTTGACGGTGGGTTCTAATCTGACCCAGGACAAACATATGTAATAGCCAAGGTATATGTAAATTTTCAGCTGAGTGCCACTGCTTACCATCAGGTGGGATCGCGGTCAAGCTCTAGTTAGAACAATAAAATAATGTATGCATGATTTTGTCTGTTTGTCTTCTGTCTGGATGGAAATAGTGTATCAGCTATCCGGTTACCATAGCACAAGCTCTACTTAGTTTGGAATCAGATTGAAATTAATATCCTGGAATATCTTAAATTTATTTAAACAAAACAGTCAAAAATTAAATGTAGGAAAATACTTTGATGAAATTAGTGAAAATACATACACAGAAAATAATTTTATTGCATGCAAATAAAGTACTAACTTTAGATTACATATTTCAGGTTTCCCTCCAACTACACCAGTGAAGAAGGCGACAATGAGGATCCTGTACATACATATGCGATGGCTGAAAATGTGCTCGATATTGTGGTAACTATATATAAATTTTATTACCAAAAAATATCCAAGATTATACGTAAATATTCAGTCAAGTCGCTGGGTCTGACTTCTGTAGTTTGTGGGTTTCATTCCAGACCAGGCAAAACATTTGTGTGGATGTCTGTTTGTTCTGTGTCCAGATGAAGATGTATATATGTAGTAATTAATTATCTGGTCACCATAATACAAGTACTGATTAGTCATGTGTGTAAATTTATCTAGGATATTTTCAAAACATATGTAAAGTTCATTGACCTTTGTGTACTGAAATAATTAAAATCATCTCACAGGTGGCTCTCTACTCGTTCACGTCGAACAACGAGCAGGAGCTGTCGTTCGAGAAGGGCGACCGGCTGGAGATCATCGAGCGGCCTCCCTCCGACCCCGAGTGGTACCGCGCGCGGGACTCGCGCGGCCACCTGGGGCTGGTGCCGCGGAACTACCTGCAGGAGCTGGCCGACTACCTGACGCAGCCGTACGAGGGAGGGGGTACAGGTCCCGCCGGCCGCGCCTGGTACTACGGCGCCATCACGCGCACGCACTGCGACGCGCTGCTCAACCAGCACGGGCACGACGGCGACTTCCTCATCCGCGACTCGGAGACCAACGCGGGCGACTACTCGGTGTCGCTGAAGGCGCCGGGGCGCAACAAGCACTTCCGCGTGCACGTGGAGGGCGGCGGCGCGGGGCTGTACTGCATCGGGCAGCGCAAGTTCCCGTCGCTGGAGCAGCTGGTGGCGCACTACCAGCGCGCGCCCATCTACACCAACAAGCAGGGCGAGAAGCTCTACCTCGTGCGCCCGCTGCCTCGCCCAGCGCCGCCGCCCTGCTGAGCCGTCGCCCCGTCCGCACGCCCCGCCTGACCCCCGCCGCACCCGCCACCCACACCTGTACTCCTGCGAGGTCAATGACCGCTATCTACAGCTGGACTACTCCTACAAGGGCAATGACCGCTCTCTACAGCTGGACTACTCCCGCGAGGTCAATGACCGCTACCCCCAGCTAAACTATGTAGTCTGAAATATTCCTACGAGGTCAATGACCGCTACCGACAGCTGAACTACCATCGTTGTAGGATCCCACCCCCAGTAAACTACGTTCGTCTAAACGACCCCTGCAAGGTGAATGACCCTAATAACTATGGTGAAGTTCAAAGACATGAAGGTTTAACCCAAAATACTACCATTTATACAGAAGGTCATTGACATGTCTTACAAACAGCTGGGGCCCAACTCTATTTGCGATCCAACAAAGTCTGAACTGAAATGCTATTATATAATGGCAAACGTTTTCAAAAATTTATGGAAAATGACAAAAACATCAATTTAGATGAAGTTTCATAGCAAATAGAGTTGTTATTTTACAGCGTTTTTATTAGGCGGGTTTTTAATTGCAGCTAATTTGATCAAAAGGCTAATTATAAACGTCTCTGGTGGTCGTATCTAGGATTTTAGCAAAAAATTCGGGTGTGCAACACGGCGGACTTGGATGTTAAACGATCTGAAATACGATAATTAACCAAGAATTCATTTACCGAGCTTCCGATTAGCTTTTGTCAATTTTTTATATACAATCCATTCCAAGTTGTAGGGTCGGCATTTAATAAGGGCTCGAGATTTTGACCTTTTCACATTTAGCTTAAAAACTTACCTAAAGGCAGTATTATTTTAATCTTTTGTTTTTTGTCGAAAATTTTGTATGACAAGGCAAAGGTAAGGTTAAAATAATATTGCTTGAATAAGTTGGTGGTTTATTTGGTAGATATCTTTAAATGTTGTCTCTTGTTTTTTTGTGTAAGAGATGGCTTTTATAGATATTTATATATGAAGGTTTAAGCTTCCTGTGAAAGGTTCTTAGCAATGAATCAAACAGATTCCAACTAGTGATCTCTCCAGATCCACAAACACCTATAAATAATTATACTCTAGCGTAATGCGGCGTTGATACAACGCGACATCTATAATAATTATTATAATATACAATAATAAACCAAAAAATTGGCTTCTTCACCGCATCTCTACTAGTAATTGAATAAGAGCGATTTTTCTATATCATATTATTTAGATAGGTCCCTGTAAGTAAAAGTAGTGTAATTTAAAACTAAATGATTTTTTTTTATATAGTTAAAACTGTGTTTTATATCGTGTATAGAGTTCATACGAGCGAGCAACGGCTTCGGTGTAGAGATTATAGTTTTAATTCATTGTGTTAAGTAGATATTGCAAAAGTCCATAGTGGATATCGCCTGGGAGATTTTAGATTTACAACTTTTGGAATACATCACTGCCTAAACAAGCCTAAATTATTAAACAAAATTAACAGTGAAAAATCTTTTAAATATAAAGCAGTATAGATTACACCAGGCGATGTCTACAGTTGTATAAACAACATACAATGTATACACATACACCTAAATGCATATAAAAAGTTGTGATGTTTGGCCATGTAAGTTATAATGTAAGTCATTTTCAAGGAATCGTGGAACGAAGGAAGTGGGAAATGTGACATTTGAACGCGCTCATTTTTGATGTTAGAACCGTATATATTTAATCGTGATATGTACAGTCGCATATATAAAAAGCTGGACAGATCTAAACTTAAAAAAACTTAAGGAAACAACCTATCAATTATTTATTCTGCATAATTTTGAGTGTTAAAGTTTGGATGTGTCAAGTTGTTTATATAATGGACTGTACCAACTATACATATAAAGTTATAAAGTCTGACTAGTGTGAAATCGCGTAGTCTTTAAATGTGTCCGCGACATTCATTCCAAGTTATTTGTAAAAACAACGAACTAGATCCCTATGTGCTAGGTTTGATACGGCGGGGGGTTACAATTGTCAAAAATATTTTTTTAGCAACTGACTTTGGAGGTTTGATAATAAGATTTAATCTTGCAGCAGGGCTGTAGCTAGACTCGAATTTGAGTTTTTTTTAGACGGAGTCATAATTTGATCGTAGTTTTTGGTTTTTTAAGGTAGGGCATTGTGATTTCAAGGTAGAGCATTGCCCCACAATGGCCCCTAGCCACGGCCGTGCTTTTTAGTTTGCCCATAAGGTATCTGCAACCTAATAGTGTAACTCTCTTTGGATCGTTTATGAAGCCGTTTTTATAATACATTGACGGTTTGGTGGGCGTGTAGAAGGAAATAGTGGTCGTAGGGCCAGCGATGTAATAAGAAATCGGCTTGATCGACGAATGCGCGACTTACAGAGTTAGGGGGCTGGTTACTATAGAATCTACATAGAGTATAAAGGTCAGGGGATATTTATTATAACTTTGGATTATGTCACCTAATGGTGACACTTTGTTGACAGTTGTAATGTCCCGCCGTGGGCTGGAATCTCATCGGTTGGTTTCCATTGATGTGACTGTCGCTAGTCAATATTATACGCCGACATCACAGGAGCTTCGCTTATCTATGTACCTTTACAAATCAGTTTTATCTATCCGTACATTAGCGCACACAAATTATACAAAATTGTACCTTATTAAGTATATGACATTAAGAGTCAAATTAGAATAATAACAGTACAGCGATGTATGTATTTGTGTGCGTTATTGACATTAATATATTATGATGTTTATTGAACGTAGAAATAAATAAAAAAAAGTTGTGAGAATTAAACAACGGCAGCTGATCTGTTGTTATTTTTTATCATTAATTTATATAATTTTTTTGTAGATAATATTACAATATATTAATGAAAAGCGAATCACAACGATTATTATGTTCTAATACTATCATTAGGTATCCCAGTTGGATCGTTTCGCCATTCTGTCTCCCTTCACTTCACGTGTGCCCGAGTATTCAATAGTAATACAAACTCATCGTCCAAAATGACCTTTTGTAACGCGACTACACTCCAAACGACAAGTATTAAGTGAATATTATAAAATAGCATTTAAATGGGATGATTTATTTTTGTATAAAACTTTTTGTTTTCTATAACACATTGACAGTTGATCGATTGTAATGCACCAAGTGTAGTTTTGTATGCGAGACCTAGTTTAAGGTTAGGCTAAGTGCAACGTCATGTATAATAGTTTCTCGAGGGTGTTTTCCCATTTTTCTTTGCATTTAATATAGTTTTTACAAATCTTCGTGATAAATTTACATTTTCACTCGGTTGCAAAAGGATTCATAATGAAAGTAAACCACTTTAGGAAAACATCCTTGAAACGCCGATGTCCTTTGACATTAACGCACTATTAATTATAATGTGATAATTTTGAGATATGATTTGTTTACTGAACTGCTATTGAAACTTTTGGCCAATTATTTATAAAGTTTAGATTATATTATAAAATTCATATCAGTTCCTTGAATAGGTTTATAAATAATTACTATGAATTCAATCCTGGCAAGAAAGAATAATAGTGTTCTGTAATTGATCATTTTATTTCGAGGCTGTGCCAATAGACAACGCCATATCTATGTGGATGACGTCGGTGTGTATTCAAGTCATATCTCAATGAGCAAAGATCGTAAGATACTAGATCTTTTTGATGTATTTAATACGTTTTATACTCAATAATGTAATAAGAGTTTATTGCGAGGCAAACTCAACGTTTAGAATTATTAGTAAAAAAAAATAGGGAAAAAATTGCGGCCGGAACACGATTGTAGCTGGATGGATGGATGGATGAAATGTCTTGATCTCGGTTTGCCTATTTCTCAGATACATTTTGTGTAACAGATCTATTTGGAAAAAAATATCATAAGATAATCTTGTCGTATTATCTGAGAATACAGGAGGAAGCCTTTTTTGAATTTATCGTTGGATTCCGTTGAATAATAATTAATAATTTAGTCTTCCGATCGATGGGAGGGAAACAAGCATTTATTGCAAAGCACAACTGATATCAATACGGGGCAACTATGTACCGTGTAAAAAGGATGTATTTGCGTTGCGTTTTATAACTCAAAAATGTTAACGTATGACTAAGTACGCACTAATTTTAAATTTAAAGCTTTACTTACATAAAACATTGCCAAACTTAGGACGGAATTAACGTTTGACTTACATTCCTAGGTTTAAAATAACGACTGCCGGGTACCAAAGTACCGTCGATCCAGTTTCATTTTCCAAGTCGACAAACTACAAATGTATCACGTTTTTGTTGTAGTTTAATCTAGGGTTAGATTTGTATTAGAGTGATTCGGTTTTTTTATTTTTATATTGCTCAAAGTATATTATTTTTTAATTTGTATTTGTAACCATGTGTTTGTACGTTTTTCGTGTATATTCTCTGGTGTAACGAGCATGATATGATATGATACCATTGTAAGTGCAGTGTATAATATTTAACATTATAATTTATTTATTAATTTGCAATGGTTGTTTTATTTAATGTCCCTATATTGGTCTACGGACACAAGTAATATACAACTACATCTGAAGGCATAAAGCTCCATATATGTATGACCTAAACATAGGTACCCTATTATATTCACAAAATTATAAATGCGAAAGTGTCAGTGTCTCTCACCCAATTTTTATGTATATTGGTGCAGAAATAGACGAGAACCTGGCAAGAGACATAAGCTACATTTTGACGTTTTATCCCGGGAAAGTTGAAGGTGAATGGCAGCACGGGTGAATCCGCGGGCTAAAGCTCGTAATATATAAATACTGATTTGATGTGAATCATCAAATGTTACGCCTTAGTAACAATGTTTCGTTAAACTTGGCGTTTGTTAAGCTGTTCACGATAGAAATAGTTTTATTTTATTAAGGATACCATGACTACCATTTGTATTGATGTACCCCATGGCAACTTTGCAACATAAATCGATCAAATTATCACGAGTCACTGATTATTTTCTACTGACTAGATATTTATAACATAAACCATGCTGTCGCGACGGGACAAGTTACTTCTACAGCCCTGGGAAGAACGGAGATTCAAGGACCATCGTTCAAAGGCAAGTATCAAATAATAGTTTATCATATAACTAGCAACATGTCCCGGCTTCGCACACAACGCACAATTAACACAAAATATTAAAATATACGTATAAGACTGCATTAAAATTCGTTGCTTAGTTAAAAGACATAAGCGTACGGCGAAATACTCTGTTTTATAGTATGGAAAGAAGGTAAACGATAAATCGACATTTTTAATGACACTTGTTATTTAAATATCTACTTAAAAACATATACATATGTAATCAAAATTACAAAAAATCCTGTAAAATTGGCAGTTCAAAAAACCGCGTTGATAGTTTGTGACTGAGGCGTTTCCATCCCACGTAGCCCGCCCGCCATCCGAATACCACTAATTTTAACTGCGAAAGAAATTCTGTTACATTACCATTTACCCGAAACTCTACGTGACTCACTGAAAGTGCTATACCTACTTACCATGCACACAAAAAAATGATTCGATACTCCCTATAAAAAAAAACTTATGTATTACTAGTGGCTCCCCGCGGTTTCACCCGCGTACCCGGGAGGTCTTCCATTTTCCCGGGATAAAAAGTAGCCTATATGTTAATCCAGGTTATAAGCTATCTTTATTCCAAATTTCATTCAAATCCATTCAGTAGTTTTTACGTGAAAGAGTAACAAACATCCATACATCCATACTTACAAACTTTCGCCTTTATAATATTAGTAGGATATACAAGGTTTTGTTTTGTACAAGTAGGTTTATATACCTACATTTTTGCTAACATTATTTATAGATTTTACATGTGAAAACTGATAAATGTTGTTATTGTAGTTTTTAAGACACTGTATGTTTTCCGAATAAAATAAAATAGGCCACATAATGAACCGTGGGTATGACGCAGGTGTCCCTGGCGCAGGCGGCGGTGGACGCGGCGGCTCCCCCCCCCCGGCCGCACGTGGCGCTCAAGCTCAAGAAGTGCCAGCGCGAGCAAGACCGCAAGAACAAGATACAGGACGACAACTACAGCCTGCTGCAGCGCCTCAACGCCATCATGAAGGTCAACCGCCTCGACAACCACTGGATCAAGCCGCTGCCCAAGTAAGTTGTAATGAAAAACTTTGCTGAACGCAGATTTTAAATAAGCGTTTTTTTTTCTTCGTAGCAAATAAATATCCTGGGACATTCTCACACACATTAATAGTATATTACACACATTAATATATATAGGTATACTATTAATATAATATTCTATTAAAATAAAAGCTGATCGGGATCAAATAAGCCGTGTGATGAAGATCCTGAAATATTATATTTTTACACAAGACAAGATAAAAACAATATAATAAGTAGAATTTAAAATAATATTAATAATCCTGGAATAGAATATTCATTATTTATCAAAATAAACACATATGCAGTTACACTTCCAATTTCCCTCACACAGTGAGATTTTGTGAGGCAAATTTTACAGACAACATACACACAAAAATAATAAAAAAAAACCTCGTTATAATATTAGGGTAGATGTACACAATCAAATCTATAAGTTATCCTAAAAATAAAATCAATTAAAACAAGTAATGTCGTATCGATAGTTTATTGAAGATAATTACTTTAGAAGCTGTACAAATTATTATTAAATCGAGATTAGCTTAATTTTAAATCCGTATTAGTGGCACTGTCGCGTGAGTCTGACGGGCAGTACTAGTCTCGCGTGGTTAGTTTCCAGCACAAGGTGGGGCTGTTCTACGACTCTCGCGCCCTGAGTACCCGGCTCACGGACCGCGCAGCCCGGGTTCAGTCCCCGGACGACACCTACTCCTACAGTAACGTCAAGTGTTACGCTTGCGACTTCAAAAAAGTAAGATTCTATAACAGTACATACACAAAAGCAACATGTATAACAAACAAATATCAAAATATCCGCCGGGCCATCACATAAGGGATTGCAACTCAAATCTCTTCCAAATAATATGTAGGGCCATATGAGGTCGAATAATTAAGGCTTTTCGTTTATCTAATGCCTCATATAGCTGTAAATGTAACAGAATTCGAGAAATAATCAGTCAATAAAATTTATCGATTGCAATGTATTCTTATGTAAAAGCCCCACCGTTAAGTCACACGGCGATCGCCAAATTTCCAACAATTCGATGAAAACTAATAACAATATTTATTTTACAGAAAAAATACGACTTCAAAGCGTACGGAGCGAGCGGCCGACGCGAACACGACTCGCTGCCTTCTATCTACTCTAACTGAATGTTATGGAAATAAAACGATCGTCATTAATATTGGACAGAATTTATTGGTATATAGATACATGGGCTGAATTTTAGAACATAATTCGTTCGACCGCCCGTGCTGCGGCGGTTCGGTTACATATCGTAGTTAAAAAAACGGAAACATAAATACTATGTTATGATATATCAAAAGCGTCGGCTGGGGAACGTGTGTTTCCCCGGCCGCGGCACTCAACGTTAAAGCTATTCATCGTCCTTTTCCCCCTACCCTCCATCGTCACACAACATCACATACACCACCGACGTGTCGATCCAACCGTCGCTTGCGCACACCGATTACTGCCGAACATTGCCGACCACTTCCGAAGATTGCCGACCATTTCCGAAGATTGCCGACCACTTCCGAACATGGCCGACCACTTCCGAATATTGCCGACCATTTCCGAACATTGCCGACAACTTCCGAACATTGCCGACCATTTCCGAACACTACCGAATACCACCGAGTATAACCGAGCATTACCCAGTAGCTCCTTCGTAATGATATTGTCTCGAACTAAAACTACACTATATACACCTTCTCTTTAAAATGTCGAAAAAGACAGAAATTCCTTCCGTCAGTTGGATCAACATTAATATCGCGACTTAACCTCGTAAGACCTACTTATTTAATGACAGAATATCTGATTACGATAGTTTAAATCGTTTAATGGTGACATGATTTCATTTAAATGCTTTAATCATACTCGCAGCTATATTTACTTCATAGGTTTATTTATCTATGTTGGGTCTTACGAGGTTTTGAACCGTACGGGAGAAGTTCCCTTCAGCATGTGGAAGGAACAAGATGTACATAGTGCAGTTAATGTGGTGATGAGGTATGGTGGTAGCGGAGTTGCCTAGAAGCGGAAGCCGTCGTGCGGCTGCGGCGCGGCGGGGTCGAACTGGAAGGCCGCGTCGTTCGTCGCTGGGACCAGGTTGGTGTCCTCCTCCTGCAACACACAAACAATCAACAGCTCATATACATCTCCAAGAGCTCGAGTCGCCGAACATCGACGGGTATAGGCCATAGTCCTCCACGCGGGCCTAGTGCGGTGGCGGACTTCACATGCCTTTAATTGTGACATCTTGGGCATGCAGGTTCCTCACAATGTTTTCCTTCACTAAAAGGTGTAAATCCATGCATAAGATTTTATAAAACTCAGAGGTATGGGCTAGGGTTTGAACTTGCACCCTCATGATCGTGAGTCGGTGCGTTACCCACTGAGCCACCACGGCTCTGCTTTGATTAAAAGCAACACAATTTACATACTTAAAACACAAAAATGTTCATGACCATTATTTGTGGGCATAAGGGAACCATTGTACGAATTTGTTCCTGGTCCGGAAGCGGACTAGTAGATGAGAGGTGTGGTGTGGACGTACCTCTCCGGCGAAGTACTGCTCGATGATGTCGTAGGCCATCTTGTAGATCTCGACCTTCTCGTGGCTCTGCAGCGCCTCGATCTTGTCGATGCCGCCGCACTCCTCGATCATGTTGGCCACCGTGTCCGCGCCCGCGCCCGCCATCTTCAGCATGTTGCTCAGCCCGTCCAGTACCACCTGCGTATATCAATCATTCCATATCTGATTACAACTAACATTACATCCAGACACAGAACAAACAAACATATTCATGCATACGAATGTTTGTCTGGGTGGAATTCGAACCCCCGACCGGCGGCTCGAGAGTCAGGGTCACTAACCACAGAGCCAACCGGGCTATCAAATGTAATTTCAAATTAAACCAAAATATATTTTTTTTAAAAGCCTGACCAAAGATAGGATATCTAGGGCAGAGGTTTGCACCCTCGTGATCGTGAGCCAGTGCCACCACGACTACATATCAAATATTATACACAAACTCACATTGATAACTTGTGTGTCCTTGCAACTGAGTAGGTTGCAGAAGGGCGGAATGACCCCACAGTTGATGAGTGTTGCCACCTGCTCCTTGGTGCCGCTGATGCTGAGGTTGGAGACGGCCCACGCGGCCTCCTTCTGCGTCTGGAACTCGCCCTTGTTGAGGTTCTCCACGATCATGGGCAGGAGGCCTGCGTCGATCACGGCTTGCACCTGCTGCTTGTTCCCCGCTGTGATGTTGGATAGGAACCACACAGCTTCTTTGCAGATCTTTTCTTTCTGTAATGTTAGTGTGAATGGAGTCAGTAACATGTAAAATAGACTAAATATAACCTCGTAATGTACATTGACAGTGCATCTACATATAATTTATTTCAGCACCTATTTTTAACTCCTAAAAGCATAATAAAGACTAGTAGTGCACATTTCATAGTTCCAGCAAAAATATTAACATTTAAATTGTATTTATTTGAAGGTGTAGTCAGTCATCTCAAGTCTTTCAGTACAACAGTTATTAAGTTTAAATAAAATGGCAACTAGTTGTATATGTCCATCCAAGTAGAAAATATTTCAGACTCTGCTGGAATGAACAGTATCTTTTCTTAATAAAAAAACGATAAACAGTTAATACCTGATGCGTCAATAAGGCAGGGAAGTGTGAGAGTGCATCACAGTTGAGCACAACTTGTGTCTGTTCGTCAGTGCCAGTAACAATGTTACCGACTGCCCGGAGAGCCGCTGTCTGAACCTTCACCTCCTTGTGTGAGAGCAGGGGGATCAGCTTTGGGACGATGCCCGAGTCAATTACCATTTGGATTTGTTCATTTCCACCGTCTGTTAAATAGCTGATTGCCCATACTGTGTCTACTAATATCTGTAAAGTGATAAAGTTTATTAGATAAAGGTTTTTTGAGGTACAAGGACTGACAAACCAACTTAATGTAAACCTTCTGATTATAAGTAATCATTACACAGTATAAAATCTATGCCTTGCCATCAGTAGCTTGCTAAACAATGCAAAAAAATTTATGAAATTTTTACAATAGATAGTGATTTAAGAGGAAGGTTTATACACATAGTCTTGTGTTAATTTGGACAGTGATGAAATAAATTTATTAATTCAAATAGGCCTTCACAGGCACTTATGATGTTCTGCTAACTGTGTGAAGCTAGGGTGGTTCTCAAGTTTATGATGTTTATTTATTGATATCATTCAGACAACAGGTTTTCAGATACAGGTGGTAATAAGTGAGCTAACAGTGTATGACTCATACACACATCACAGAATTTGTATACTACAGTTGGCTTTTGTGTGATTTTATACAGTACTAGGTACTGGTCAATGAACTTTGTAACCTTATATTGGAGATGAAGGAACTAGATACATAAGTATAAAGGTTAAACACAAATAAATACCTATTTCTACTACCACTTGAGTATATTTCATATTAATAACATTTACTAGCTTCAACCTCTCAATTACCCTGCACAATTACACCAGTATTCTGTGGTATCTTAAATTTACCTGGGTAAAAGTCTGTTTGCCATTCTAGACTAGTATCTCTACCTGTATCAAATCATTCAGACTATACCGTTTGACACAGTAATAAATATCCATATATCCTTACAATTATAATATGAGGAGGATTTTGATTACAGTTAGTTTTAGAAGAAAGTAATATAATTTTTCCTTATTCTGGGACCACAAGTATTGATCTCAGCTAATATTACAACCCAGCCTTAGTATTAGGCTAATGAGTAATTTAAATTTGTCTAATACACTACAAAAATTATAATTAAAAGTAATATAAATAACAAACTGAACAATTGGAGACAAAGACATATATTATGATGTATTTGTGAATGCACAAAATATAAATATGTTGTCATTGCAAATGCAAGTGCCTATCAGCAGATATGTTTATCATATACTATATCTTTTGATTGTAAAATAAGATATCTGTCCATAGAAAACAAACTTGTAAGCATATCAATTAATATGGAATTCTTTTGTCTCTAATACCTATTCGGGAATTTGATCTAATATACCCTCATATATAATTAAATCATTATAATTATCTAAGTATGGTTATTGGAATTCACTTTCTATTATTAACTAGCTGCTGTGCATGGATTAGTTCAGTGTTCATCAGATTAGCAATTTAACATTGTTGTTGCTAATATCATTCAGACTAAACTTTGATTTTAGTTTAGTCTTTTGTTAAAAATAATAGGTATGTTGGTAAATGTCAATCAAACACAAAGCATACTTATTACCTCACAATATTAGCAACAACAATGTCAAATTGCTAATCTACAATTTGTCACTCACTAGATAATATTTAATAATAAAAGATACTCACATTTATGTCATTGTGCATGATGAGGTCATTGAGGGCAGGAAGTATTTCTAGAATTGTCTTGACTGGAGGTGGTGGGTCCTTACTCCTACATAGGTTTACAATCACCCATGTTACATTACGGAGAAATGTGATGGGTATACCAGGCTTGATAAAGCTCAGGAGTGGTTTCACCACACCCAGCTCTATTACAAAGTCTCGGAGCACAGGCCCATCACCAATTATGTTTCCAAGGGCCCAGACAGCTTGCTCACACACATTTTCATGTGGAGACATGAGCAAGTGCAAAAATAGAGGTACAGCACCGGCATGGACTACTTTGTTTGTCTGTGCAGATGTGCCAGAGGCTATGTTCGTGAGGGCCCACGCCGCCTCGAACTGCAGAGTGGCGCTGTCGGCTCTCGACAAGCACTGGACGAGGATAGGCAAGATGCCAGTGGTTATCAGGTCGTCAATAGGAGGATTTTTATCAGACGACAGCAGTTTTCTACATTGCTGTACGGCTGCTAGTTGGACTTCGGGGTAATCTGCGTTGGCGGCGTTCATCACCAGCTCCTTGAGGTCGGTAGACGCGAGCGTTCTCTCGATCTCCTCCTCATCTGTGGAGTCGCTGATAGGCACATTACGACGTTTTTGCAACGTTTCTTCCCTTTTATTCTTTCTCAGTTCAACTGTCACTTCGTTCCTTCGTCTGCGCATTTCCTGAAAACAACAAACATAGATTGTTCAATGCGCCGATTGCCTTTTGGAAGGCTTTCAATACATTCTAACGAGTGAATCATTAACACCATTTTACTTACGTCCACATCTTTGCCAGTGTTCTTGAAAACCTGCATGCGGTTCTTCGCTTGATCAGTCGCCATTTTAATTTTATGCTCGCAGTCTCGATATAAACGTGGTAATTACACAACGAAAGAAATGATTAACACAAAATGATGTGAACGAAAACTAATCGAACATGTTTCAACGGCACTATACGCGTCGCTGATTCATTTAACCTCTTTAAAACACAGAATATTCTACAACATGAACTTTTCGTCCGTTTCCTCCTCAAATAATTTTTCTTTTCTTTTTTTTTCGCCTTGAAGTCTGGCCATAGACCTCTTCTAAGCCATAGACAATGAATAGAATATAGTTGCCATCGCAACTCAACTAAAACATTTTGCAAAAAATAAATCGACTAACATTTTGCTATCTATGTTGCCATATCACAATTTAAATACTGAACATGGGATCAATACAAAATTTTATCAGGTAGTAACTTTTACTAAGAGTTATTGATTACTTGTGCATTCAGTTTCAGTGCAGTCAGCTACTCAGCTTCTGCATTGGAATTTTACTTCAATTCGTTTGTGTGGTGCAGATTTTGATAAAAATAAGAAAAGAAGTTAATAATCATCATGACTGTTTTTGCGAAACTATTCGTCACAGCAAAGAGGATCAAGCGTTTTCGAATTAAAGTGCGTATATAAAAATATTTTTTTCCACCTCTAATACTTTATATTTTGTAAATTAAAAATAATGCCACCCAAATTATATCTAATACAATCACATATCATTTTTATTTAAAAAAAGGGATAAATGGGATAGACCTGTATGCGCAGTTTGGCGCACCTGCGTAATTCTGTCGATGGTATTGATTCCTAGCTTAGTATTTATTTTAATTTTATTTTGACTCCTATCCTGTTTTTTTTATTGTATTTTATTTCATCTCTTAGGATTTTATACCTTTCCCCCTAATTATTACATATTCCTATTAATAAAATTATATTGGGGGAGGGGGGTAGGTCTACCTGGACGAACGGGAGGTGAGGGGGAGGGGGGAATGTATTGATGTGTTGCATTCTATGCTGCCATGCAATTTTGGTGTGCTCTTGAGTTAACTTAGTTATGAGAGATCGTAAATTGAGGATGGAGTTGTCTCCTGCCCTAATAAAGTATTTGTAACATAAAGTTATTTAATTATGATCATGAATTGATTATTTTGTGCGAAAGTATCTATACCTACTGTAACATGGTGACATTGTCTAGCGTTTTCAGTTTGTATTTTTAAGTAACTACCTCTTTTGGTACTTTTGCGAGCTTATAACACGATATGTACCTAAAAAAAATGTCTAAAACTGAACTATCAATTCTAAGGTTAATAATTTTTTGTCGACTTTATAAATAGATAATCGATCGAAAATAAGAATCGATTTTTTTGGCTAGACAATGTTGCCATGTTTTTCTTAACAATTATGGCGCCAGATCCTTGGATATTCAAAAATGGATGGTTTTTTTTAAGGTGAATGGCAACAGCGAGCAAAGCGAAAAGTTGAAGGAGGCCGTAATCGACATTAAGCCGGGAAAGCCGGAGGTTGAATTCGACGATGACTTCAAGCCATTCTCTCTCAGCTTGGTGTGCTTGAGCCTCTGCGTGTTCTGCATGATTGGCGTCGGGGTCACCTCAGGCGTCATGATCTATGGCCAGCAGAGGGGCTATGTCGACCTACATCGCTTACAAGGCTACTGCGACATACCTATTCAATACAGGGTAAATTGTTATTACTCTTTACAACCATGCAAAATTATGGTATAGATGTTATAAACAAGCATGTTAACAAACAAAGAAGCGCGAAAATCTAGGAAATTGTTAGTACAGCAAAAAATTTACTGCCGAAGGCACTTTCGGCATATTCAGTAGGTCTGAGAATCGGCAACTATCTATTTTTGATTCTCCTGTGATCACGGGAACGGGAACTACTCGGGTGAATCCGCGGGGCGCCAGCTAGTGAATATATGTGTAGGTAAACAATCACAATCTCTGACATGACTTAATAACAATCAAATTGTAATTCAATGACCATCGGTTGTCTGTGACCTCTCGAGACCCTCGGTAATTTGCTAACCGGTACCTACGTTAATGGATAAATAGTTGCGTCGCTCGCAGGATGGGTGTCATGTCATTGTACTATTGCATGATATCATATTGCATAAGAGCAGGGCTGTAGCTAGACTCGAATTTGAGGTAGGGCAGCTTTGGTTACTGGTAGGGCTTTTTTTTTAGAGGGTGTCACAATTTGACGCACCTTTAGACAGACGTCACAAAAATACCTGCTACGCTACTGAGCATGGGCTACTAATCGATCGATAATAATTTATCGTAGTTTTTGGTTTTTTAAGGTAGGGCATTAACCCCCGATGCCCCTCCTAGCTACGGCCGTGCATAGGAGTACATCCATCTTCGATATATAGAAAATAATGTTTTTATATTTGATCAGATTGTAATGAAACTTAATAATATTAAAGCAATCATCATTCTATATTTCACCATAAGTTAGATAAATATATGAATAACTCATACCGAAAACTTGTATCATAAAATGAACTCGAGTAGTGGGACCTGTTCCATACGGCGACGACGGCGGCGCCCAGCACGCGCTTCATGCCCCTCCGCTGGACCGCGGCCGCGGGCTCGGACGACGACGACGTGCAAGTGTTCACCGGCACCGGTGCCCCCATCGACCTGAACTCCAACACTCTACGCGAGGAACTGGATATCGGAGAGATCGTCGAGAAGATCGCCGTAATTGAGAACGGACGCCGCATCAGCTTCATCCATGACTTCGAGACTAACTCTTCAGGTATTGTTGGGATTGCGGTCAAAGTTGATAGGAAACTTTATCGTTGCCTGGTCAAATCGACAGTCAGTCTTCTCCCTAATTACCATCAGGGATGCAGACCTTTTCCGCATTATAGCCTGAATGCTGTCCGTACTAGCTTCTGCAAACATACCTGACGCGCCAAAACCGCAGGAGCCCCATCAGTATCCTGAAAGCATTGTTGCATTGAACAAATTTCACACACGAAGTAAGCGTGTCATACGTTCCAGGCATAATAGACTCCGGGCGTTGTTTCACCATGGAGCTGGATCCTGACGTGGCTCTGACGCCGGACGTGTTCGCGATGGGGCTGACTCACGGGGACGAGTTCGACGTGTCCCACGTGCGCACCACGCTGCGCGCCGCGCTGCCCGCGCTGCCCGAGCTGCCCGAGCTGGCCGCGCTGCCCCGCATGGCGCGGGACCTGCTCGCCGCATGCGCCGACAAGCCAATATACCACTTGCACAAGCCCGAAGACGTTGTTGGTACGGATACATCTACACACACACTATACACACTACACATATGCAAAGTGATCACACACTTCATACTACACACACTATACACACTACACACTACATATATGCACACACACTTCATATTATACACACTTCACACTACACACACATAACACTGTTCACGTTCACCCAGTTATCCGTCATCTCATATGTTATAGTATAGTTAATCTGTTTTAGTCAATACGCGTTTTATCTAAGAGATTTCGATGCAACTAGAATGGGAAAATCTGTAAAACACACTGAAAGTTTTGTGGTGAAAACCAAATACATGAAACAAAACTACAAATACTAAAATTTTTTAAACAAACTTTATCTCTTATTTCAGTCCGCAAACGTTCAGCCGACGAGCCCCCCCACGACTACATACACTTCGCCGGCAAGCACGTTCAGGAGATCGAGATCAACAATCTCTCCGATGTGCTGGCGTACGAGAAGACTAGGAATAGCACAGCCTAAGCACTATGCTCCCTAACCTAGCCTAGTAGGTACACTTTGTGGATGCAGGACTTGTTGGATTGTAATACAGCTGCAAATAAGCTGTGGTCGATTGGAATGTGAATGTGATATAAGGAAGAGTTGATTTTCAAATTGTTTAAATTTTATTAAAAATATACATAGGTACTTATATTTGGTTGACACATTAGTTGTTGCAAAAATAAATAGTTGCAAAATTATTTTAGCTTTCTATTTATTGTATTATTTATTGGCTGTGATAATGTTGGATATTGTCTTGATGTGGAATATATTGATGATTGGAATTCCTACATTCACATCAGTGTGATAGTTAAAATTTTATGTGTCTACGCACATTTTGTATAACACAAAGTGCTCTCTAACCAAATATTAAATTTTAAGGAAATAGATTATACCAAAGTAATCAATGTTTCTCTCTAAGAGTTCTTGATGTCTACCTAAGTATAATATATCTAAATTGAAAATGAGTTATGTGATTTGCATTTGTGTGTAAAATTGATTTTTGTTTACAAGTTTTTGTGTTCTTATTCTGTCTCTCCTCTTACTCACAATGCACATATATGCAAATCTCATAATATGACCCCTTTGTAAAGCTCATATCACAAATAAAACAATATATATTATATTAAAAATATATTTTACAGTGTTTAAGTTTATCCGTGCCAACACATAGCATTTAGTTTGATTTTTATATAAGTATTAAATTAGTATTATTCTCACTCGCATGATTTGGTTAGTGTGTTATGTTAATGAAGGTTTTTAATCTCTGTTTTGGTAAGAACTTATACTTTGATTGCTCATAGATATACATTTAAATAGTAGATCTCTAATAATAAGGAATAGGATTAAGATTCCATCTGAGTATGTGTTAAAATGAGTTGAAATATTTTATGTAGATACTGTTGGTAGATAGGAGTTTCTTCTATAAATTTTCTGAGAATTATTTATACTTTTTACTATTTGATAATTATTTTATTCTACTCTAATTATATATTTTATGAAACGTGTGATTTATTTCTTCCCTCATATTTACCAACTAGTTAATCTATTAGAAGAATGGAAAGGTTCACCGGTGATTGTTAGTTTTAATTAAATATTACTTTGATGTTCGTTGCGATTAAGCATGTAACCATGTACCGATTATGCAAAAATAAAGGCGTCGATAATGGTTTTTTTCTTCTTCTTTCTTCCTACCAGAGCATCCTTCACTTCGCTACAAGTCCAAACTATTGTTTTCGTAAAATGTGGAGATAATTAAGTAAAACAAAAAAAATTGTCAGTAAATAAGAAAAGGAATGACAAACCGAAATGTCACTTTGAAAGTTCCCGCCAAGTTTGCTTTTATTGATCGTTAGGGTACCAAGAAAAATACAAACTGATGACTAGGCAGTATGGTATCTGACCCTAGCCTGTTCCGCACCGCAAGGAACAAATAAAAACAATCGTTACGGTACCATTATCGTTTTCTATAGCCACTCGACTAAGAATACCCGAAAAATATTTATTAAGCTATTGCATAGCTTTTATCGCGGGATCTGAGCGCGGCGACCGAATCAAGAAATTCCGTAACGAAAATAAACCTAACACCCCCCACTCCGACACAGCGTTGAAAGCCGTGCATCGTCTAACGTCGTTTCAGTTCGGCAGACTTCGGCACGGTGTTTGTGTACGTGCGACTAGACGTATGCTAGATCGAGACGAGCTGCTCCGAAATCGGACGAATACATAAGCAGCTGTTTATGAGAAAGTATATAGGTGTATATGTATTTATGTACAACAGTGAATAGCTGTACTTGTAAAATTTGTGTATGAAGTGTTTTGAATATGAATGAACAAATTGCATTTATTATAAAAATAAATAAATAAAATTATAATTGCATAAGTTGATACAAAATGCTATGCAATGCAATAGCTTTACCGCGGCAGTCCCCGAGTGCCTCACGTAATTTTTTATTTTATGTCAAACTTGTCCAAAAGCCATACTGAATATTGTGCTTTACTAGAAGTAGCCACTTTTTTGTCTATGGATTTGCTTCATCTAAGATCGACTAAGATGTAATAATTTAAAGGACCTTTCATAATTTAGTACTAAAGATCTACAGTTTCTTAATAAAAATATGTCGTTGTTTCTTATATCGAATTTTAGTGATGTTAAACTTTAAACAAAATATTTATCAAGGTACTATAGTATGGTCCCCTTTTAATATTCATTTGAGACGGTAGGTGCCGTCCCAAACGGTTCGTTCTTATTGGAAAGCTAGTTGCGCCAGTAAATTCCTGGTAAAACCGCTAGATGGCGCCGCGCCGTTAAAAAAAAAAATGTGTGCGTGTACTAGCGTACACTCGTAAGAAGTGAAATTTCTTTATGACGTTATTTTTCAAAAAATAATTTACTATTTGCAACTTTACAGAAATAAATTTTAAAATACATTGGAGACATTTACCAATCCCTACTCCGCTGGAGAAAGTATACTTCGAATCACGCGTGGTAGGGATAAGAAAAAGATGGCGCGTAACGGAAAAATGTGACGCGTAACGAAAAAATGTTACACAAATTTTTTTTCCAACCCCGATAAAGAAGTTTCACTTCAAAAATTAGATAAATACTCTATGAACATTGTTACAATTTTTTTATTATAAATCATGAACGGATGAATGGAAAGATGATTTTTTTAAATCTATGGTTAGATTGCCAGGGAGTGTCCGTATTTTAGTATTCGATATTGGTTCAAATCTTAATACATCTACATTGTATGAAATTAAATTTTATATATTGCTGTATGATAGGCTTATATTCAGAATAGTATGCTTAGTAAATTGGGGGCACTAAATAAGGATAGACTTTCCGAGACGACATTCCATGAGAGATAATAGGAGCAGCGTAATGTGTTGGATGCTACATGTTACATTTAACTAGACGACAGGGGATGTAACGTTCCATGTAATAAACCTGGAACGAATCCCTATACACAGCTCCGCCATTGTGCCGGGACAAAACTTGCAGAATATATGGCGCGCGCTTTCTTCCATAGTTCCATTTTTGAATTTCATAGAAAATGCGTTCCATAGTCGGCAGCATCGGCAGCGTGGCGCGCCATTCACGAGCATGCACGCTGCCACTATTGTGCGCTACGTGAATGGGTATCCTTTGATGTTGCCATGTGAATATTCCAGTTTTTGTGGTTTACGACAAAACACCGCGTTCCACGTACATTTATTATATTTATAAACGTCGGTGTATCCGCTAAGAGCCGCATCGAGCGTCCCAATTTACATATACCAACAATTACAAAGCAGTAGATCCATTATAATTAATCTGTAATTACGATTCTGGCGTATCCTTCCCTGTAGTTTGTTTGCCTACCCATGTATGTTGTTTATTGAGCCAATATTAGCTAGTATCGGAACGGTTCAGTTAGATGTGTGTATCGTTAGGTTTGTGCCGCGCCGCGCCGAGCCGCCGCCACCAGCGTCGCGTCGCATTAAGATATGCAAATGTTATTAGGAGACTACGCGCGCATTATCTTTTAACTGGAGCAGCGATACGACAATGTTTTCCCGTTTATAAGCCGTCATTGTATCGGAGATCTTGCGATACACGATCATCAGCTCAGCATCGCTTGGAAAGCGAAAACTTACCAACCTATTTTATCTACAATGTTAATCGATTAAGTACGAAATAATCTAGATTATAATTTGTACATTAAGTATCACAAATACCTACTATGGATTTAAACAAGGCTAAAATTAAAAGCTAACTTTATAAAATGGTATTTTGTAGGTACATGATACACCTGGTTGGCAGAGGTTTTTTACTTTGATGCCATTGCTTACAACGAGAATAATTAAAAAAAAAAAACAAACAAATCCAAGTATTTCTTCCCGGCTTTGACCATATCACCATTATAACATGGTTGTAATCAATCGGATTAACCGCATACCATTTATGAATGAATGAATAAAATGACAGGTTGAAATTGTTTACCTGTCTGCCAAAAGAGCGAGAAAAAAAGTACCAAGTTATGAATTCAAACATCATTGGCTTCGATCAAAGACTACTACACTATCGTTCCATTTTCAAATGTGCTTGGGACTAAGGTAATGGTGAAGACGGCAAAATGGCGGGTCAATTACCAGTTTAATTTCGTGTTGAATACGGTTGGAGCTGATAATATCGTAGTTGGTAATTAACATCAGAACGCGCGTGTTTGTGCTGTGCCTAGTGACTGTAGGCTGCTTGCGAAAATAGTGATTTATAGGATACTAGCTGACTCGGCAGACTTCGTACTGCCCCAATCTATACATCTATACTAATATTATAAAACGGTAGAGTTTGTTTGTTTGTTTGCTTGAACGCGCTAATCTCAGAAACTACTGGTCCGATTTGAAAAAATATTTCAGTATTAGAGAGTCCATTTATTGAGGAAGGCTATAGGCTATATATTATCACGCTACGACTAATAGGAGCGGAGTACCAATAAAGAATGTTTAAAAATCGGGCGATATTTTTTACTTTTGAGAGCTTCCGATGCGTACGCTGCGTAAACGGTTTGACGTGCAAACACCGACAGGCTCTCCTACTCTACAGGTGCGCATGCATAAGCTGACAGATTTCGTCCCCATCAAGCTAGGTGTGAGGCAAGGGGATACTCTCTCGTCAAAGCTCTTCACTAATATGCTAGAAGACGTATTAAATCTCTAGACTGGGAAGAGAGAGGAATAAATATAAATGGCACACGCATGTCGCACCTGCGTTTTGCTGACGACCTTCTTCTACTATCTTTACGTTTCTGATCTTCAATCTATGCTTACAAAACTATACGAAACATCCCTGAAAGTGGGTCTACGCATGAACATGTTCAAGACCAAGCTCATGGCTAGTCATCCAATTGGAACAGCTACCAGTAATGTGGGTAACTCCCCAATAGAACATGTAGACCACTACATCTATCTTGGACGTCGTTTGACCGGAAGTCTCAGGTAAAGGAGATTGCTAGACGGCTCCAGTTATGTTGGGCTGCATTTGGGAAACTTGATGACGTCTTCCGCTCTAATATACCTGTGTCTGAAGACCAAGGCATTTAACCAGTGCATTCTGCCTATCGTCACCTATGGTGCTGAAACATGGTCGCTTACAAAAGGCAACATGTATAAAATAATGGTTGCTCAAAGAGCCATGGAGCGAACCATGCTGGGCATCTCCCTCGTGGACCGAAAACCCAACGTCGAAATACGACGTAAAACGCAAGTCGTGGATGTGGGTAAACGGATCACGGGATTAAAGTGGTGTTGGGCGGGACATCTGGCAAGGCTGGATGACGGAAGATGGGCTAAAGCTATTACAGAGTGGTGGCCAAGAGAGACACAGGAAACTGGGTAGACCACCGGCTCGGTGGGTAGACGACATTGTCGGAGCAGCGGGTAGGCGG
Organism: Thyatira batis; assembly: GCA_905147785.2. Lineage (NCBI taxonomy): Eukaryota > Metazoa > Arthropoda > Insecta > Lepidoptera > Drepanidae > Thyatira > Thyatira batis. The sequence continues at coordinate 13,204,665 of LR990486.1, forward strand.
TGGATGAGATTAGCACAGGACCGTATAAAGTGGCGTAAAAAGAAGGAGGCCTATGCTCAGCAGTGGGTTATTACGGGCTGAATAGATAAATAGATAGAAAGAAAGTTAAATAAAAGGATGCACTCATAGATATGGTAACACAATATCGTATAACTTTTTTCCGTGTTTTGAAGTGCGACAGGATGGATTGACATATTACAGTTGGTTGTCAAATCTAATGTCAAATATTATGATTGCGTTCAGAAGTTTTAATTGTGACAAAACTTAAAATTGATCAATTTAAAAACCGACCAAATTAAAAATCAGGTATTATTTTCGGAAATTAAAAATTAAATGAGTAATAAATAGTTTACACAAATTAATGTCTAAAAAGAACAAATATAACACTTTCGAGACATTTTACAAAAAATAAATTTCATTCAATTCAGAACGCACATGAATAGTTGTTACAGTATTTGACAGGATTGGACAACAAATGTTTGACATGTAATAAACAAATCAGCATTTATTGAAATGATTAGGTATTAATTTCACCGAGTTTTCATTGTTTTTAAGATGTATTCTGCTATTCGGGGCGGAGACAAATCCAACGAATCAATAACCATGAAAATTGATTCAGCAGATCCCGAGTTATAAGTGTTGTAACAAACCCGTCTTTCTTTTATATATATAGATTTGTTGTGAGCAAAAGTGTGATTTGGCGGCACGTCGGCAGAAAGTGTAGGTAAAACTGGAATTTTCTTTGCAAAGTTATTACTGTTGAATTAATTAGTTTATTTTCAGTAACTATCAATAAGTACACATATTATTATTAAATTTAATTATCTATATATACAACACGTATACACTACGTTTTAAATACCTACATTCGGACACAGAACAAACAGACATATTCATGCATAAAATGTCCCGAACCCCGTGTTCGAACGCACGACCAGCGGCTTGAGAGTCATGTCTACCTTGGTTACTGTTCCGTACGAGCTGATAGAATGTTCTAGATTAAAACATGATGCTTTTGATTGCAGGAATATTGACGATCCACCGGTGATGCGGGAAACCAGGTAGGTACTTTGTATATGTAATTAAACCTGCCTTGTGTAAACAAACATACTACACGGTTGTGTGTCGTAATATCAAATATATCTGAGTTTATTAGAAGTTTATATTCCGTGGTCACTTCAAAAGATACTGTGAGACATATTGAGTTGATTCTTTGACTTCCCCCCATTAGGGAAGTGTTCGGAAGCCGTGGCGCGATCAAAGGGCGATCCAATCAGATTTAAGTTATGCAAATCCGATGTACGATTCTGTACCCCTCAGCCTTTGCCCTGCCGAGGGGAGCATCTGCAGGGCTGTAGCTAGAGTCGAATAAAGTAAATAAAGTGGTAGGGCCACTTTAGTTACTGGTAGTTTTTTAGAGGTAGTTACAATTGGACGCCCTTTTAGACGTCACAAAAATAATAATGATGTTTTTTTAGAGGGAGTCACAATTTTACCTTTTAGACGTCATAAATAGCACGGGCTCCTAATCGATCGATAATAATTTATCGTAGTTTTTGGTTTCTTAAGGGCATTATGATTTTAAGGTAGAGCATTGCCCCACAATGCCCCCCCCCTAGCTACGGCCGTGAGCATCTGGCTGACTGAATTATGCAACCCGTAGTTGTTTGCCTATTGACATCTATATCTATTGGGAAGTCAGGTGTCGGCGGTTGATTACGTTTCTTGTGGTAGGTACCTATAATCCTACTCCTAGAGTTATCTATTATAGTTATTTATTATATTAGATTACACCTACAGTCTCAGTTGCGGGATATTTGGATATTGCCCTTTTAGTAATACTATTAATTTGTGTTGTGATAACAAAATAAATAGGTATCATGGGATATTTATTTTGGTTGGACCGGTTGGCTTTGTGGTTAGTGACCCTGACTTTCAAGCCACCAGTGCGTATATCAGGACGAAAATTTCTATATAAGCATGTATTTAAAAGTAGTTTATCAGTTGTCTGGTTACCATATCACAAGCTCTGCTTAGTTTAGAATCACATTGGCCGTGTGCAAAAAATGTTCCGGGAAATTTATTGATTTAATATTGAAGATCGACCGGTGTTGCAAAACGCGATGCTAAATCCATGAGAGTATGTATCCTTTGAGTATGTAATTAAACCTGCCTTGTGTAAACAAACATACATATACACACTTGTATGTCATAATGTAAATGTTACCGGGACACAAAGGGCTCACAAACAAGCTTACAGGAAGCTATAAATATGAACTAACGTAATATCTAACAACGTATTATACATATATATTTATGTATGTATAACCTACACGTAATAACGTCACTATGTATCTGTAGGTAGGTACATACTAATATAAATGCGAAAGTAACTCTGTCTGTCTGTCTCGCTTTCACGCTAAAACTACTGAACCGATTTAAATGAAATTTGGTATACAGTTAGTAAAGTGCTTTAGAAAGGGCATAGGTTACTTTTTGTCCCGGGAAAATGAAAGATCTCCCGGGTACGCGAGTGAAACCGCGGGGAGTCACTTAGTTTATATAGGATGTTAGTACATTTTTCTATTTTGTATACAAATCTGACAGACCAGAATTAGGTTTGTGGTTAACGTCCCTGACTTTTAAGCCTTCGGTTGTGGGTCCAATTCCCATCCTAGACAAAGATTTGAGTGCGTGACTATGTCTGATCGTTCTGCGTTTGGATGTTAATATCTTAATCCTATAGTACTATAATTAGTATATTAGCTATCTAGTTTCCATAATACTAGCTGTGCTTAATTTTCTGGTTATAAGGTCGTATTTGCTTAAATGCTTGTCCATCGAACCCACTATCGATCAAGTCATACAACCACGAAACTAACGGGTCCCATACAGAGGGTGTTTATCAAATAGAGTAGCGATAACAAATTCACTACACTCACTGTTGTCAATGTAATATAAGCGCAAAGTTGGAGCTTTGAGCTAAGTTAGGATGAACCGCCAGTTCCGGTAAGCTTTTACCTGAGCGCCGTGCTTTATATCTACATTACAAAGCTTTGACTTATTGTATTGTGTTTGCGGTTTCGTTATATAGTGTGAAAACTTTTAGATGTCTTTTTTGACTACAATATTTATTTTTTTGATATTCAACTGTGTGCAGTTATTTTAAATTGAGTGTCATTATACCACTAAGGTGGCAAACAAGCATACGGTCCCACCTGATGGGAAGCGGTTACCGTAGCCTATGGACGCTTGCAACACCAGCGGCGTCACTCACGCGTTACCGACCCCGTAAATATCTCTTCACTCCCTTCTTGAACCCTTGCTGTACTCTATAGCCGAAGTCCTTTTCCATGCTCTAAACTTTATCCGTAGAAAATTGTATCACTATTTATTTAATGGTTTAGGCGTGAAAGCGTAACCGGCAGAGTTACTTTCGCATTTTTAATATTAGTAGGGATTAGCGAATGGAGATGTTCGAGAATGTTCTGAAATATTTAGCTTTTTTGTCTTGTCTTTTTTTTTTATTCTTTTTTACTACAATCTGTCACCGTGCTGGACATTGGGTAGTATGACGGTTAGTACTTATATGATTTTTGTCTAGTTGAATCTATACTCTATGGCATCAGCTATTTAGGTAATTTCCACTTATAGGTAATGAAATTTAAATGGAGCAACACACGTTTGTTTGTTCACGATTGTATTGAGCGTGAACGTGTATCGAATGTCAGGTTTTGTCTGGGCGTCCGGTGTGCGATCTCATTTACATATCTTAATCTGGAGACGTCAGGCGGGTCTCTGGGGATCCCGAGGCGATACGACGACACGCCTTGATCATATCTCCTCTCCTACACGAGACCATGGCCGTGTAATAACACTGGCCCGACGCAATATGTTTTGCTTGGATTCCCTGAGCTTATTGCATTAATAATTGACATTTAATTTTGGTTGATAACTTCCTTAAATTGTGTAAGGTTTGAACTGGTGAGAAAGGTTATGTTTCTCGCGCGTAACTTGTATATATGTTTTTTACCTCACATCTTTACTGGTCGTAACTTACTTTCTCATCTATTTGGGTTCTGAAACAGACATACCTAATATTTAAACAAATAGTAAATTTATCTTGTTTCAATTTGTTCAAACATATCAATGTTATAGTTCCAACAGTGCCAATTTCATAGTTTCTAGGAAAAGTTAATTGTGAAAATACAACTATGATAATTGTAGGTAAGTTGGTTATGACATGAATATGTTGATTTTATGTGTCTGTAATTGCAATGGTCTCCCAACCAAACAAAACAAAGCAATGAATTTTCCACTAAAAACTTAATAAGAAACTGTATGTCTATATAACGTTAATAGTTGGTAATATTATTTAATAAATTTATTTATAACAATCCCCTAATTACCCTCAAAATATAAGACAAAATTATAAAGCTATATTTACCAATATTGTTATGAAAATTCTTTCACTAATACCTGCAAACAGGGATCGTCATAAAGCTTATTTCTAAGTAACAAATTCAATAACGAAAACCTCCGAAGTTTCACTCGGGCGTATATATTTACGGAGATTATAAGCGACAGGGGAATATAGCCCGTATGGGGAGGTCATAAGAGCTGGTGGCATGGTATGGATTAAGTTTGCGGGTATTTATTAAGAAACGTTAAACAAGAGAGCGACGCGAATTTTACAAAGAGGGACGAAGGGCCCGCAAGTTAAATTAAAATAGTTTAGCTAACTCTGAACTTCGTATGACACGACCTGAATGTCATATAACATGTTTATAAGCGCACGGTTTTGTCTCTCACGAAGATAATTAACATTCCTAATGAAAAAGTTACTTACATTATACAATCAAGTTTTCTGTTAAGCCTTTCCTAATCTGTATTCTAATTACATGCGAATACTTGGATGGTTGGATTTTTGTCAATCATTCACACTAGAAAGCTGAACCTATGGACGGATGAAATTTGGCCCAGAGATGGATTTAGGATATAGTCTGAAATAGCACATACCTACGCTACTTCTTATAAAATATGGAACTAACTAGAAGAGGGATAAAACCGCGGGGCGGAAACTTGTACCTACATATAATAAATACAAAAGTTTGTGTTATTTATTTGAACGAAACTGAATTAAATAAATAGAGACTTTAGGTCATGAAATGAGGATTATAGTAGGTACATAAAATTTTATGATGATATTAAATTTACGTGAAATTTTGATGTTGTTGTTTATTAAATATAAATACTAAGCGGACTTCGATACCTTTTTCCTAAAATTAGACTTAGGTACTTTATAGCTGAGAGCCTATACCTACTGTTCATATCCAATAATACATATTATTATACAAAATATGATAATACATGTACCTAAGTTCATTAAGTACATCGTACCTGCCTCTATAACCCATAGCCGTTTATTCGGATACAGGCAACCGCCAATCAGGAAGGAGAATCATTAGGGTTGTCACTTTTATTGTTGATTGTTTTGTTTAGCTGTAGTTTATGCCTTCCTATTGTTATAAAGTACATTAATATTTTACATAAATAATGGTACTAACGGTCTTACCAAATAATGATGACTGAAATAGTCAACTGATTTTATTCTATGGATGAACATCTATTTTACATACTTAGATTGTGACTAATAATATCTCCATAAATAACGAATTTATTAGCTAAAACGTTTCATAAATTACTAACTTCCGCCCCGCGGTTCCACCCGGGTTTCAAGGGTCCTAAAACTTTCCCGGGATAAATAATACGCTTAATAATAATAATAAGCTTAACAGACTTATAGAATATAAGCATTTTATAATATAATACTAGCGGACCCGGCAGACTTCATTCTGCCCACCAGCAGCACCTACCGGGTCCAAATTTATGTAAAATACATAAAAACCATAAAAATTGGTGAAAACCGTATGAAAATCTGTTCAGTTGTTTTTGTGTTCATCGCGTTCAGACAGGCAGACAGAGGCGGCGGGGACTTTCCTTTATATATAGAAGAAGGAGCACGTGGCGACCCTATACCGGAATAATCTCGATTGCCCGTATTACAAGCAATGTGTGCCGGAGCCTCCTCGCACCGCGCCGCACCTCCGGCAGCGAGTAGGCGCCGATTATTATCAGAGCCGACAAATTGTGAGATCATCACTCTACACCGCGTCACGTTCTTGTATCTATGAGTACCTAACAATATTGTATAGTTGGTTTAGTTTCCGTAATTTATATATTGACTTTTCGTTATGTAAATTACCGGTGGAAATTGAAACTTAAGCTTGCTTCAGTTTTTGTTTTGTCATATGTTGCAAACAAAAAAGCATAATTAAGTTTATCGTTGCTGTTTGGTTCGGTTCTAATATATTTTGTGAATATCTCTTTATATTTACTTCCTTACTTGAGACTTCAATGCTCACCTATATCTCCGCACATAAGAGTCTGAACAGCCATCTGCGCCACTTTTTGTCCATTCAAAAAAGTTCACCCAGCGTACCGCCCAAGAAAAGAACGCGTTCTCACAACGAATGCGCATAATACCATCCAAACAAACGGTAAATATTACATTTGGGGCCACAAAAAATATGATTAGGTACACAATACCTTATACGTAACGTCCGAAATATGTAATCTCGCGAGGTATTCCACTGAAATGGTGGTGGATGATGGCCGTGTCGTGTTCCCCGCCCGTTTGTGCGAGCCGACATTATTTATAGCTGGCCGACGGCCCCCGCGGAATGGACCTCTTTCCTGTAATAAGCCTTTTTAACCTTCTTTATTGCACATTGAAATGTTTTCGGTACGTAGTGTCTTTGTTTGACATCGGCGCGTATTTATTTTCCTTACGTATCGTCGTTGCAATCCGTTTACGGCGCGCGCTCGGAATTCGAATGGTGTTTTAAATGAAATTCGCCGTCGATTCGTCACGGATGAATGCTGGACGCACTCTCGTTAATTCGTGCAGGCGATGTTCAAGATAATGTTGCTGTCAATTTCGTTTGAAAAGTTTTATTGGGTTCAAAAAAGATTGGGATGTTTTTTTTTTGCTATTTAGTGAAATCCAAGCCTTTTATTTTGGACTCTCGGTACATTTCCATGATCCAGAACATTATCTATCGACCTTTGTAAGAGTAATAAACATCTATACATACCTACCCTTCCAGTCATTCTCGTATATTTCCGTATATTAGTTCCCATATGTTATATCTAGTAGGATAATATAGCAGTCTTCATATACCTACAACAACTGTACGGAGTTCAATATGAAACCAGTCAACAGCCATACGAAAGGGATTATCAATAATGGACTGATACCTTTTTGCATTACAACGCCCAACTGAGCAGGCACGTCCGCGCGCCCCAACTCGCGGAACTCCAATTATTAAGCGCTTCACTTTACAAAGAGTGTCAGATCTTGCGAACTACTCACGACGCGACGGCGACGTGGAGATCGCCGGTTTCCCGCTCGGCCGCGATTAGTATTCCGCCCCCGTGGTTACTACGCACAGATCCGTCAATCGTACAGCTAGCACAAATTAGTTCGCTCCGTTTCTAACGTGCCAGATGTTGGATCGGTAACTTGTACGACTGGTTGCCGGAAAGTTTTTATGTTGGTTTTGTAGAATATTTTATATGTTTGATACTTGAATGATCAATTGAGTAGATGAAGATGATATGGGCTTTATTCAATCTTGATTCTTCGACGGACAGCCTCATCATCATATCACCCGTGGTTTGCATCTAGCGGCTTCCTGCAACATTTATTTGGTTATCTGTCCAGCGTACCAACAAAAAGGAATGAGACCTATAGCCTATATACATTTATACCTATATGTAACTGACTATACATAATGTACAAATACACATTCATAAATTAGGTGAGACAAGAATATAAACATGACAAAATAAATGTATATTACAATCCTGACACATAATATTAAATACACAGTAGTAGCAACGCCTCTATTTTATGTAAACAATGTCAAAATATATCACCGCCCGCACTCGAGTGGCAAAATTATAGTAATTTACACTTTGAAGTGAACAAACAGCCATTTGAATAACTATTTACTTTGAATCTAATTTTACTGAGTAAGCAGTCCCACTTCGTATTGAGGACAGTCTTTCAACAGCGAGTTATAACATACTTTATAAGTGTTATTTAGTACTAGCTCTGCTCGTGGATTTGCTCGTAGGATATAAATAATTTTCGGAGTTATTGTAGGTTTTTAAAGGGTCGGCTACATCAGGTGGGCCACATGCCTGTTTTCCACCGTCGTGGCATAAAATAAAAGCCTAGATAAGTAATTTTCGTCTCAAAATTACGTACATAGCAATAGTTATCAATAAGATACCAGTTTTGTAACAACGTTGTAGGATGTCGTAGCACTTCGTAGCACCTCGTAGCACCTCGTAGCATTTTGTAGCACTTCATAACATTGACTGGTGGGTCAGTGAGTTAGTTGGTGTAATTTCACTTGTCTTTCATTTAACAGAAGTAAATAGTATAATTTTTATATTGGGGGCAAATGTAGTTATCTTTAATACATATTTTTAGCTTCTCGATAAAATTTCATAAATACATATATTAAGAATATAGCACTCTATCAAAATGAGTTTTTGAATGACATTGAAAGGATTTCTACTTTAATTAAAAATCTGTTATCAAGATAAACATAACCTTTATGAAAGCAACTATGTACGGTTCAGCAACAATAACCACCTTAATATATTATGTACAAATGTAGCGGGCAAAGTAACTGCAAGTTTAAACAGGTCAAGTGATTCTCTGTAGTTGCGTAGTTTAGCAAGTTTATCGTGCACACACAAACACACAATTAAAGTTTACGTAACAGGTATAGTAATTGTATCGAAGTATATTGCTCGGTTACAGTTTGAGTTTCATAACGGCGGCGAATTTTGTGAGAGATGGGATGCTTTGCATTTGAAATGTAGAAAGGTATTTCAATTGATATAATATTTATCATTCATATATTTTTTATATTCCTTTTGTTTGTTGTGTTATAAAAAAGGAGATAGAGAAATGATTTACTCAATACTGTTAACTACCTAAAAATCTCTTTGATTTAAAAGCTTTAAAAATGTGTAAAATCTGGATTTTTTCCAAGCTTTTTTCATCCAATGAAAAACTTCCTAACCGAGCATTAGATTCCGACTATCTTGAAATGCTTTTAAACCCATAGTCATAGTGACATTATTGTGACTTTAACCATAAAAAATCCATTAATATTAAAACCTTCTGGTTGACAAGGCTTCATCGAAACGTTTTATCAGTTTTTTGGCCTATTAAGATATTAGGTACATAAAAATATAAGTTTGAATAAGAAATGAGCGTATAACTTACACCAAACACTATGTATAAGTTAGGCAGCCTCTGATTTCACACATCAGCGCACCGGAGGGCGCAAACTCTCGGGTCACCGCCTTCGGCTTGACCTTCCTACTCCTACTCCTACTCCTAGTCCTAGCCGTGGTGTGGCGCACGGAACCCGCGCCAATTGATATGTGATGTTCACTACGCCCTTATTGCTGAACCCTGGAAACAATGGAACCCTAGCTAGCATTATTGTTTGGAGCATTTGGGTGTGGTGTAAGAGTGGATGGAAATTGTATGTTGGGTTATGTTATGTTCAGCCTCTTGTTTCCCACTGCTGTATGTTAGGTTAGTCACTGATAAAAAAATATACCTAGTCTTATTTAAATGACGTCTTATGGAGCTTTCCATATTGACAGCCCGGTTGGCTTTGTGGTTAGTGACTCTGACTCTCAAGCCGCGGGTTGTGGACATACATTTGTATGAATGTGTCTGTTTGTTCTATGTCTGGATATAAATATCTATATAAGTATGTATTAAAAAAAATTATATGTAAGTATATCAGCTATCTGGTTACCATATCACAAGCTCTACTTAGTTTGGAATCAGATTGGCCGTGTGTGAAAAATGTCCCAGGATATTTATTTATATTTATTGTTTGGAGCATTTGGGTTTGGTATAAGAGTGGATGGAAAAAGTATGTTAGGTTAGTAATTGATAAAAAATTCTAGTCTTATCGCCGAAGCTTGCCCACTCTCAATCATTTGGCGTCAGCGCATAAGTGTGTTTCCTTCATACATTCCATTATCTGTCATCTCAAAAGTCTCTATTTTCTCTCTCATACATGTTTCTATTCGACCCCTGTATCCATCCTGCCTTCATGATTCTTTTAATCATATTGCAGTCAATAAATTAAGAAAATCGATGCAATTTTATCAATTTTGAATTCAATTCAAGAACTGTGCACCGTAAACTAGGAAATACGGGAGTTGGAATATTAAAACTTCACGATAACTTCATAAAGAATTCTCGTATTAGATACGGGAAATATGGAGTATTGAGCTCCTCGTGAGACGGGGATGATATTAAAGTGTCGTAGGTGAAGACGTACTGTAAAGTATATAGGTACGGATATTACGGGTAGATAGGTATATGTGAATTTAGGTTGGTAAGTTTTAAAATGTCCAAATTTCAAGAATTATAAAATCAGGCCCGAGCGTATGTTGAGAGAAGCCTATAAACTCTTTCTTTACATACATTGTACGTATTGTACACTCTTAGTTGGCTTTGCTTAAACTTTATGATGTACGTGTTTCATTTAAGTAAATAAATGGGATTTTTATGAAACATAATTCTTTCTTAGGTGTTCAGGTAAAAAAAACTCCAAGCTGCTCTAGCATTCTGTTTATTCGGGGTAATCTCAGAATCTTTACGCATTTTACTATGCAGTTTTGCTAGTACAAAAAGGGAGTTCCTAGAAAGATCTATAATTATTTTATTACTAGGTACTTCTGTAAATTATAAATCCTAAAATCATCTATTAAAAGAAGTAAGTATAGGTACACAAATAAATTATGTTGGAAATAAACAATTTACAACGCCGATGAGGTCAGAACAGAAGCCACTCATACCAATAACATAATCGACTAATTCCAGTTTCCGAAAGCAATAGATTACATCCAATAAGAGTCGTTTGGTTCTGTCGTATTTTTCTCGAGGGCGCAGTTATGGAACGCGGCCAGAGCGCGACTGTCACAGTGATCCATCGACATAACCGTCAGTAGACTTCTAGTAAATGGTAAACACTTTCATGTTACATTAGGAACACTAATATATCTTACGCGTGTGCCGCAGCCCCGCTACACGGCGCCGAGGCGTCCACGGAATATCCAGGGGTTTAGTGTGTAGGTGCCGTGCCGTTGAGTCACACATAACCCGACGGCTTCCCCCAGAGCTGCCGGGTATCCATGAGGATTTCCCTGGGAGATAAAAAAAGAAGAAAACCAATATAAACACCGTTTTGGCCCCATCGTAAGTAATTAACCGACAGTACACACTTTCAAAGTCCACAGTTGTGACCAATGAGCGGTCAAGTCCCCGTGGCTGCTTTATCAGTTGTTGCAGTGAACTGCATGCATTGCGGGTGATTTGAATTAGGAGTCTACTATCTATAATGTCGATGGACAGCTCCCACTATGAATATGGGACTAGCTCGGCCCGGCTTCGTTCCCATAACCCCACAACCCACTGCTATGTATGATATTCCAGCCTTTACGACCCCTAGCGCTCTATGAATTTCTATCAGTTTCACCGTGGAGGGTTGTTACTTTCCGTTCATGGTCTAGAAGCGGGCACTTTTTGGTTTACGACGCTGAATTTTTCAGTTACCTATTTTCCAGATGGGTTGACTTGGTGTTGGTAATGGTCCAGTTTTTTGTAATCAGTTTACTTTTCTATACACAAATTATTTTATTACACGGTGAGTATTAAAGTTTCATGGTAAAATGCTTCCTTCTCAACAGGCTAAGGATTTTCAATCATCACTTTTGTTTACATTTTATTAATTTATTAATAAAAATTAGAATACTTATGAATAGCCAAATTCTAAAATATGGTTCGGAGGCACTTATGTACCGTATTATATATATATTTTGTTAATACCACAAGAGTGGCAAATATGCATACGGTCCCACCTGATAGCGGGATACGGGAAGCGGTTACCGTAGCCTATGGACGTTTGCAACACCAGGGGCGTCCCTCACGCGATGACGACCCTGTAAATATGAGAAACTGTATAGGCGGTGAAAGGGACAAAGCGTAATGTAATTTGTAAACAGCTTGAAATTTTTCTGTAAAACTACCATTTCATCTTTTACACTCAGACTTAAAATAACACAACAATTTAAATAAAACTTTAAATAATTTTGTCGTTAATAACTAAGCTAGTGTCAGTTCACACTGCATGCGTATTAGAATCAACGATGTATGTACACAAGTGCATTGTTAATTCTATAACGAAGACAAAACCTCGGAAGGTCGTGTCCGCTCGGCTCGGCTCGGCTCGGTTCGGCGACCCGTGTAGGAAGCATAAAAATAATTTATAGCAAGTCGCTGCCCGGTTTCAGTCGCCATGCAACTTCATAAAACTGTTTTGTTAATTACTTATTTGGTAAAAGCGTTTTTAGGGGCAAACAAATACTATAATAAATAAATATCCTGGGACATTTTTCACACACGGCCAATCTGATTCCAAAGTTAGCTTCAAATGAAGCTTGTGTTATGGTAACCAGTTAGCTGATATACAACATGTATTACTTTTAAATACATACATATTATAGATATTTACAATACTATATCTTCAGTTTATTCTGATCATACTAGTAAAGTTGTTACAAAGTGTGTGTTACAGCAACATAAGTGTTTAAAGTTTTTCTATGTTTGGTAGAAAAATTTTCAATTTTTGATCAAAATATGTGTTCATAGTCTGCAAAGCCAGGGGAACTGAAATACACATATCCCGGAGCGCATAAGCAAATTTATTCAATCTCTATAATAGCGCGATCTTGAACTACTACAACGCCTTCTAGTAAAATTGTGGCGTAAACAATATGTATTAAGCTTAATGCAAGTTTTATATGCACGAAATACTCTAATTTCTCTCGTGATTAAGAGTATTAAAAATGACTAGATATAAACTTTCTCTCATATGGAACTGTCATGTTAATTTTGATCAATTAGCCAGCAAATTAAATTATACTACTCAGATAGTTTTAGTAGACAATTTGACATTGGCTTTTAATAAGCACATCGACAAATAAAAATAACCAAACGGATTGACAACGAAACGGGAACAGCCCACGTTCCGCCAGCAAGCACACCGCACGCGCTAACAAAGACATCATACCACACTACACTACAATACAACTGCAACGTGTAACGTGTAATGTAACATGACACATGACGCAGTTTCGTAACGTCCTCGCCGCCATTATTTTGCACGTAACATTCTAAATTAAAGTATTGCCAGAACGTGGATACTGATAAATAAATAAATATCCCGGGACATTTTTCACACACGGCCAATCAGATTCCAAAGTAAGCTTCAAAGTGAACTTGTGTTATGGTAACCAGATAGCTGATATACTACTTTTAAATACATACTTATATAGATAATTACATCCAGACACAGAACAAACAGTTCATGCATACAAATGTTTGTCCTGGGTGGGATTCGAACCCACGACCCGCGGCTTGAAAGTCAGGGTCACTAACCACAAAACCAACCGGGCTGTCAAATTGAATTGTGTTCAAATGTTGGATGCATTTCGTTGGTCCGTTTTGTTCATCTTTATTGTTTTTATCTTTAATCCTTTATTATCAACATGATTAATAAATGTTCTAATAGGTATATCTACTTGTTTGGCTGGTCGGCGATAATGTAAAAAGTTTGTGGCGCTGACTTTCAAGCCGCCGGTTAGATTCGATGTGTGCATAAACATGGCTGTTTGTTCTGGGTCTGAAAGTAAATATCTATAAAAGTATCTATTTAAAAAGTAGTATATAATCCATCTGGTTACGATAGCACAAGCTCTGCATGATTTGGAATCAGATTAGCTGTGTGTGATAAATGTCTATTTTTACTTACTTGTACGTGTCTAATACCACATTTTTATTAAAACAATACTTGTCCTAGTTCTACGCCAAAATCCTAAGTTCAGTGTTTGTCTTTCAATACCTATGTCACAATATCGACTGATGCAATTATCCACAATAATAAGCTGACTTAACCATTCTTGATCCGTTTAATCGGTCTCTAATTGGAATCCCGATGACGAGCTAGCATCAAGATAGGCGATCGCAATTACACCCGTGCCTGTGATCAATGTATGTCATTGTACAAGTGAATGGATTACAGGAGTAGGTACTGTACACTAGTATGTGAGATGTAGGTTTCTATGTACATTTGCATAGTGTCGATTGTTGATTGATATTGTCATGTAATTATTGGGCATCGAGAGTTAAAGTGTTTTTAAATCGCTGTAATTTTTTTTCCAAAAAATTAACACATCTTAGAAAAAAATCATGGCCGGTTGTCTTTAAGCTAAATTCAACTTTAAAGTTACCCTTTTGAAAGGCGTATGCCTTTTAGCGAGCAATACTGTTTAGTGGAGTCTAATTAGTTTGTCCTAAATAAAACGTTCACCCAACAATGACGAAAAGGTGTTATATAAATATTTTCTGGAGTGACGGTATGTTCTGCTGCTGAACGATGCCAACCAAAAAGTTACATGACATGTAGTCGAATGAACCTTCGTTGAAAATAGCTTAAATATTACCACGAAAATGGCTTTAATTACATTGGTAAAGTTAATTAATCAATTATACAGAAGTTATTATGTCATGGAAAGAATAATTGTAATTACAGCCAAAGGTTTCAATTGTAAAGCAATTAAAAGTTGTTATTATCAAAATATCCACAGAATTATTACTTCTACGAGTTTTACGTGTTTTCGCTTTGATATTTTTTTAACTTAAAAAAATACGGAGAACCAAATTTTGTGCTTGATCTGTTGCTTAATTTGGCTGATAATGTTTGTTTATTTTAAAAGCTTTTTTTAACTTCCAATTATTGTATGCTTGTTCAGGTCAAATATTCCAACTGAGTTTAAAGCAGTAATAATGAAATTTTGCACGCAGCAATTCTTAGACAACAATGAATAAATTACTAAAATATAAAAGCTTGTCTTTATTTATTTAAATCGTTTATCCAATTTCGTATTTACAAGGGTCAAAGCTACTGATAACCATATACATGTAAAGAAGTTAGCTTTGAAGTAACACTAATTTATATTTCTTTTTGACGTGACAACGTCTTATAAATTGGTTTGCCGGGTGACACTTCAAGAAACTGCGTTACGCTCCGCTCACGTAACGTGACGTTATGTTTTTACATAACTGTTGCTATACATAATTGTTACTATTATTTCATCCTTCTTCCTACTATACGAATGAATATTCACATTAATAGTTATTTGTTATACAAGAGTGCAAAGTTGCTTTTTAACCGCGTGTTCAATTTTGATGACCGAGCAAGCGAAGGATTCTAAAATTCAAAATTAGAATCCTGAGCGTTAGCGAGGGAATCAAAAGAGCACGAGGTGAAAAATCTTTGCACTCGAGTGCAACACGTAACTTTTCATTCCACCTCAGCGAGGAAATGACTAAATGCAAAAAAAGCTCATTTGCGCATTATTAACAGTTTCAGTCAATTCTGTTGGCGTCAAGCAAACTTCCTCGTCGCTAGAATCACTCATTTTAGTTTTTTCACTTGTTTTCAAGTTTCTTGTTTTTAATATAAGGTTTAATTAACAATGACGTGAAAAAATGCCGCGTAAAGAACCGCGTACAAAGCAAATTGAAAAAAGAACACCAAGAAGGTGCCGAGTCTGAGTTTTTAACAAATAAAAAAAAAGTTGTATGATATATTCGGCACCATAGAGGTAGCAGTAAATAGGTTTAATGTTTTTTTTTAATTCACAAACTTAGTGCACACGATGTTCCAAATTCAATTTACTTTATCCTCTAGAGAATAAAAACGGCTTTTCCACTCAGATATTGAAGATTAAAAATACTCTTTCCGAGATGGTGGGATGAAAAATTATTTTACCACCCAAAGTCGTTGTCACGTAAAACTTTCGCCCGTATACCTTACAGACTTTACAGGCAACCAATTTTTTAATGCTTAAAAATATTTAGATCATCATCATCTTTCTCGCTATTTAAAAATATTAAAATATAATAGGTACATTATTCAAATTATTACATTCAGAGTACAAGTGGGCATTATAGTGATTCTGTAGAGTAGTCGCGTCGCGTCGCGTCGCTACTAATTCATTGTAGGATCTCAACACGGTCCTCGACGTTATAATTACTCAAAGGTAAATTATCTCGAATGGATCATTCTACATTTTACCGGTACGATTCGCTCGCAATTTACTATCATGGTGTAGGAATATCAGCTGCTAAATCATATTCTACTAATCTATACTATATCAACACTAATATTATAAAGAGGAAAGATTTGTATTTTTGTATGTAACGAATAAACTCAAAAAGTACTGGACCGATTTAAATCATTCTTTTTTCATTAGAAAGCTACATTATCACTGAGTAACATATCAGAATCAGAATCAGAATCATTTATTTGTGAAACACAGGTGTACATAATAAAGATCTTAAATTTACAGATAGTGCTCTATGTTTTGCCATGAAAGGCATACAAATTCTAAGAATAATATTTATAAATTAAAATTAAAAACAATTATAAGATGATTAAAAAGATTAAATTACATATGTCATGATTAAATAAAAAACTCATCAATTCTATAATAACATTTTTTGATTAATAGCTCAGTCAATTCCTTTTTAAATTTAGGTAAGGGCATACATTTTATATAATTTGGAATATGATTATAGATTTTTGGTGCTAAACCAAAGAAACTCTTGCTCATTAAAGCTGTTTTACGATTGACATTGCACAGGTGATTCATGTATTGACCGCGTATTGACTTGTGCCTCACATCGGAAACCTTTTGAAATAGATGTGGACAATTTTTTACAAACAATGCAGTTTCCAGGATGTACAGTGCCGGCAGAGTCAATATTTTTAATGATTTGAAATATGAAACACAGCTGTCTGTCGTTTTTAGACTACACATGGACCTAATACATCGTTTTTGCAACCTAAACACTAGTTCCCTATCAGTTGATTGTCCCCAAAAAATAATGCCATATCTCAAAACTGAGGCTACTAGTCCGTGATACGCCGTTAGTAGCGTCTCAGTGTTAACCTTTTTTGATAGCTGATAGAGTAGATATGCAGATTTACTCAATCGCTTACATGTCTCTTCAATGTGAGCCTTCCAAGTGAGCTTGCTATCTATAATTATACCTAAGAATTTGGCATTACTTGCTTCTTCTATTTTATATTCGTTATAGGCAACGTTGATATTTGAATTCACTCGACGTTGGTAGAAGTGCATAACTCTTGTTTTATTTAAATTAATTATTAAATTGTTATTGTCAAGCCAATTTATGATGTCAGAAAGAGAATTATTAATTTCATTTTGATAATTAGTTGGATTATTGCATTCTATAATAGCTGTACTGTCATCTGCAAAGAGAACCATTTTATGTTTTGTGATTTTTGGGAGATCATTTATGTATATTAAAAACAGTAGTGGACCCAGCACACTACCTTGAGGTACACCATATTTTATGTACCTTGGTTTAGATTTGTATGTAGTTTCTAATTTACTTTTTGGATCTATCCTGGAAACTTCTGTATATTGAGTTCTGTTACTTAAGTATGATTCCAAGAGTTTATGAATGTTTCCTCTTATGCCATATACATCTAATTTCCGCAGGAGAACTGTATGATCCACATAATCAAATGCTTTGGTCATATCAGTATAAATAGCGCAAACTGGATTACCTTTATCTACAGATGTCATGATATCTGATAGCAAGTCATATAGTGCCATGTTAATGGATGTATTCTTCCGAAAACCTTTCTGCTCATTGCAGAAGAGTTTATACTTGTCGAAAAAATTGTATATGGAATTATAAATTACTTTTTCAATAATTTTGGAAAATATTGGAATTTTTGCAATCGGTCTATAATTTTTTATATCTGTTTTATTATGTTTTTTATGTATGGGTTTAATAATCACTTGTTTTAGACTATTAGGGAATATACCCTCAGTGATACATAAGTTTATAATATGTGCTAACGTTGGCGCTAAGATTTCCTTTACGTTTTTTATTACCTTGGTGGATACCCCATCGTAACCGACAGTATTAGTGTTTTTGAGGCTATCAATTATTTTTATTATGTCATTACTTGAGACAGGTAACATAAATATTGATTGTGAAGTAATATTCTCTACCTTGGGTTTGTAACTAGTGTTCATTTTTTTATCATTTTTAATTTCGTCAATAAAGTAATTATTAAATTCATTTGCTAGGTTATACTTTATCCCTGTATTCCCATGGGAACGAGAACTACGCGGGTAAAACCGCGCGGAGGCAGCAGGAGGTTGAAGGGATGAGAATGAAATTTGACACAGAGTTAGAATATGTTCTAGAGTAGCATATAGGTCAATTTTTATAACGGGATAATTGAAGATCCCCTGGGACGCGGATGAAACCGCAGGGCGGAATCTAGCTGGTTATAACTTCAGAACCGAGTGTGGGTTGTCCAATGGTACTTCTACTCGTGAAGATACAAGAATTGATAGGAATAATTATTTGATAAGTTGAACATTCAATCAATGATTGATTCAATATTAAATAAACTTTGTTCAGTGTTTGGCGGCCGCCCACTTGCAATAAAATTACGTCTCTAGAATTTTACTTAGCATCTATTAATATTAAGTTTTGTTTTATGTTACTACCACATGAGAGACGTAGAAAAGGATAGATGATTTTTCTATTATATTTTGTAGTTTTTCTAAAGATTGTTTCAGTTTTGTACAATATGTACGTACCTACCTATATGATTCTTTGAGTTATTGCCGGATCTTCTCAGTAATAGCTTAGTGTTAGTCTTTCTATTCATAAGTGTTTGTGAAGGTCTATTTGAATATGAATTATTTCGGAAAGTTTTTATAACAAAATACCAGATATTTTTTTATTTACAGTTGTTTATAAATTGTGGTATGGATTGGTTCGTTTTCTGATAATATTTTGGTTTAAAGTCTTTGTCGATGTAAATACGATCGCTGTCTCGAAATTTGTAACCTGTGTCAAATAGTCCACCGCGGGGCCCATCGTAATGGTGGCCCATTTAGGGCCCATTACGCGTCGTCCCCTTCCGCCCCCGCCCATTTATTATTTACAACACATACACATATTTCACGCTAACGCATTTTTACTGAAAATATTATACACAGGTTATTAAATTTACCCATTTTTTTGGAGCTATTATTATAAATCTTAAGAAAGAATTTGAGAGAGATATTATTAATTTGTATGGATAAGTATGTTTTAGTTAATTCAGATAGCATATATATAGAGCTAAGTTCAGTAAATCAAAAGATAGGTCGCCTATTTCATAACCATTCAACACTGGTTGTCACATATTTAGTTACATACATATTGCTTTGCATAACATGAATGAGTATGAATTTGTTCAGGGTAATTTCAGAAAGTACTGAAAGTACAATTATTTGATCTTAGGATAAGATTACCTATATGCTATGACCGCACTGGCATTTAGGTAAGTATTTAAGTAACCTAAGGTAAGTAACCTGTGTGAAATCAGGGCGAGACTTCCATACTCATTCAACGTTTAATCTTGAAACATGTGTTATTTTACAATTAAGGAGGTAACCATAGAGTATATACTAACAAGTATTTATGTAACGGTATCTCAGCAAGTTGTCTCAGCATTAGCATATTATAATAATATCCGTAGAGTAAACACGGCGCCGGCTCTCCTCACATAATCCTCTATACTACACGATTCGATTACATTTGTGTTCCTAAAATTATCGATAACAAGGGATTTATTTTGATTTTCTAAGGCTTAAGGCTAAACTAATAACAGCATCTATTTGAAAGTGTGTCGCGAATCGATCATGACCATCATATTGTAGTAGGTCAGTTGTTAAATGAGAACAATTATTGGTGGTTTTTCGCTAGTTGTATGTGTTGATAATACTTGAATTTAAATTTATTTTTATACCACAAGGGTGGCAAACAGGCATACGGGTGTACCTGATGGGAAGCGGTTACCGTAGCCTATGGACGCTTGCAACACCAGAGGCGTCACTCCCGCGTTGCCGACCCTGTAAAAAAGGGAGCAACTGTATAGGCAGTAAAAGGAAAGCCATCATTATCAGCTCATATACGTCTCAACTGCGGGAGCACGACCCCCTAACAAAGAAAATAGTTTAGTACCATCCGTTCTTGACCGTGTCATCTTGGGCATGCAAAGTCCTTCACGATGTTTTCCTTCACCAAAGGCCGTATTATGAATCCGTATGTAAGGTAAATCTCAAAGGTATAGGATTTGAACTTGCACTTTCATGATCGTGAGTTGTCCATTGAGAAGCGGGTTTTTAGAATTCTTATTTATATAACGCATTTATTAACTCAAGGCCATACTCTCCCAATAAGGCACTTATGCACCTATAGATTCGGAATTATACTATTAGTCTAGGTACTATTCCTAAGCTGATGATGGTACTATATTTAAAGTCTATATATATGTAGGTGTCAAAGTTGCGCAGTATTTGTGCCGACACTAAACTTGAGACAATAACCGGGTACCGGAATGCTAGGCATGTGCCAACTCCTCGGCTCAGCCTGTAATTGATTCGGGATTCCCGAATATATTCCTAGAATACCTATATGTCGTTGAACGTTCAATGTGTACCTACTGTGCAAGGAACGCGTGAGAAGTGCTTTTAACTTATGGCCTTTATTATGGGCTTACGTTGTCAATATTATTCTACATATTGGTCGGTTGGCGTTGTGGTTAGTGACCTGTACAAGCCCCTGGTTGTGGGTACGAAAGCAACCCAGGAGAAACATGTGTATGCATGTCTGAGTATAAATTTTAATATCTGTTTCGTTTTACAAAGTATTATATGTATGTATGTAATATAAAAACTTTCTTGTGTGTGAAAATTGAGTCAGTTTATGTCCCACAGGTAAGGATTTGGGATTTTGAAATCCCTAGTACCTACTACTGAAAGTATTGTGCCGTTGTTAAATGGAAATAAAGGTTCTATAGTTGTAATTCTACTAGTAGTCTAGTCTATAGTAGTAAAATAAATTTGAAATAAATAACCTCAAAACCTTAATGTGTATGATAGTTGAATCAAAATTAATAAGTATATTTGTTATTATACTTATTTAGTCTTCAATGGTTTAAAAGCACGGTAAAGATGTCTTAACCATTATTTACTTGAGCCTTTAAAACACAAAGTTTTCATTACTAAAGATAGAGTCACAAAATCGTTAATCAAAGCTTCAGTACCTTATGAAACTGGAATACTATCGTAGATCTGAACCCGTGACGTTGATATCTTCCCACGCTCCTCATTGCGTCATGAAACTTACAGCAACTTTACTATACATACATGTTGAGCAAATAGAAAGGGCGGAAGGCCGTTGGAACAATTTGCTGGCTCGTTATTAAACAATAGCAACATTAGGTGAATAATCTCGTCCCTTCGTCTCGTCTCGTCTCTTTGTTGGCACTTGCCACACATGACGCTAATGCGTGCGATGGCCCTCATTACTGCAGGGCTGTCAGCGCCGCACCTGGCGGCCCTAATGTTGGGCGGTTGCTGGGGCATTTTAATGGGTGCGGTTTTTTTAGGTGAAAATAGTCTTTAGTCCTGCCTGGTTGGCTTGGTGGTTAGCTGCCACTGATTGTAGGTTCGGTTTCTGAATATTTCATACTAGTTGACCCGCGCAACTTCGTTATCGTCACTTGCCTGTTTAAACAGCCCGTTGCAACAGTTTTGATTGATGCTCCGCTCCTATTCGTCATAACGTAATGATTTATACATAAAAACCTTCCTTATCACTATTAAAAAAAACGCATTAAAATCCGTTCCGTAGTTTTAAAGATCTAAGCATACATAGGGACAGACAGACGGCGGATAGCGACTTTGTTTTATACTATTTAGTGATGTGTGCGTTACAAGTAGTATATGAAACGTGCTCAGCTATCTGGTTGCAATAGTACAATGTTATCATAAATATAATAAAGGTCGGCAGTTTAAAAAAGGCCTTTGTCTTAATGAATGCCTTTTAAAAGGGGTCTTCGTAATTGGGAATCAAAGAAACAGGCGAAGAATAACTGATTGCAAGTGAAAAAGTTAAGTACCTACTGTTGAATTGTAATGACTGTACATACTTTGCAAAAACTATGCTAGAGAGGTCATATCTGTTGTATGTTCTCTTTCATGATTTAGAAAGAGCTTGACATACTTTTGCTCTTGAGATAATTTTACCTTCGGAAAGATTAGCCAGCGGAAATTCGAGCACACCCGTGGCCCTGAAGCTTGTATGTACAATTTTTTTTTCATTACATTTCTAATGTATTTTTTATACTACAAGCTTAATTCAAATGTCCAGATTGGAGACAGCCCTAGTAAACGTACTCGCGGGCACATAATGAGCATATTACATAAAGGGTTCTCTATTCATTGAAATAAATTAGATTCCCGTTCACAATGGCACTGCATAGTGGCACTTCAGACGCGCGTCTTCACCTACGATAATTATAATACTATTGTGTTGTATGAACTTTACTATTTAAGTGGCTGGTGTTAGGGATTGCAATCCGGCGTCATTTTCAGTCCGGCCGGATACGACCGGATTCCCATCAATCCGGCCGGATCCGGTCGGATCCGGCCGGATTGATTAAATCATGATGTTTTTCGCTTTTTAGTACAAAATAAGTGAGTTAATCAAGTGTCACTGCACTTTTATGTAGGTAGTTTATAAACAATAAATCACAAATATATAAAATCGACTTTATTTCCTAACCAATGTTAAGACAAATAGACAACAAGAAAACAATTACAATTTAGTAGTGTAGGTATTACCTACTAGGTAACTAGTAATAATTTTACGACGTACCGAGTAGCTCAGTATTTCTAGATTTCACTTTCACAGATAGATCAATTTATAAGTAACAATATTAATTATCAAGTAACTATAATATCTAATAGATACAATTAACCTTACGTAATTAACTGAAATGAGATCAAAATCATTATTAAAGTATTTGAGAATGCTAACAAACAAGTCTTATAGGTATTTATGATTATGACAGATACCATCATGATTTGATGAATCTGTCGAACGAATGAATGGCAAAAATTATCACAATAATGAGTTTAGAACTCTTTAGTTTAATCAACTTACGATAAATAATTATTTCAAAGTAATAATTGTACCTAAAAAAATATAAGTACATATTAAAAGAAAATCAATATTAATTTTTGAAAATAAGATCGTAGAACACAAATATTGTTAATTGTGCGCATTATAGTACCTACTCATGCAACAGCTATATTATTTTCCCACAAACTGCTAGCACCGGATCCGGTCTTCGGATCCGGTATATTGGTACCGGATCCGGTAACCCTTAAATGATGCCGGATCCGCCGGATTACCGGATCCGTTTTTCCGGATTGCAATCCCTAGCTGGTGTAAGCCAACAAGAAAATTACTGAGAATTTTGAACGAAAAATCCGCAGTTAAAAATACTCACAAATAACGTGAAGCTTATTAAAAAAAAATATAAGCTACCGTATTGGCTGTATGGTAATAATATGTTGTCTTTATAATTTAATTTAAACGCAAAATTTTTATAAACTTGACAAACTGACATGAACTTTTTTTTAAGATTTTATTTCGTAATCATACCTTTTTTTTTCTCACGGCCACATATTGGCCAGTATTCAGCGCCTTAATGTGTTTTCTAACAACTAAGGTCACAGTCTAGACCTAAAACTCTCAGCAAAAATACCTATTGAGTTATTTGTGAATGTAAATCGCGTCAATTCTATACCATAGGTGTAGACTTACAAGTATTGTTGTATGAAAAGGGTTGAAATTAAAGAGCACAAAAGGTTATTATGATAGTCGTAAATGAAATGGGGTTTTGGTTATTATTTGTATATTTAAAACTAACTTCGATCTCACGGTTTTATCGCGATTTAATGTGTCCTGGGAGAGTAAGCCAGGTCACTTAAGAAAGACTACCTTTCTATGACTAAAAGATTTTTGGAAATTGGTTAAGTAGTTTCGAAGACTTACCTCTTTATTTGTTTTTACCTGACTATGCTAGAAGGAGGGGTATGTTTTTGAATGAATTTTTGTGTGTATCCATATTTCTTCGTATAATAAATAAAGGTTATATTCGACGTAATTGTGACAATATTTTGAAGGAGCTGTTTATTTTACTTATTAAGAAGTATATAAGGCTTCGATGTTACATTGGTACAGGAGTCTAAAGTGAACAGCTTTGCTTTGAAATGGTTCACCATTTCAACTGCGGAATTCACTGGAATTCTCAGTATTCAATAGTACCTTGTAGAAATGTAGTTAAAACTTAACTTGAAGCATTTCTGTGGTTTCACACTCGCTCTGTAAGTTACTAGGTTTTCATAGGTATAGTATAAAATTAAGCTTTAAACTTTTACTTAAGGCTTTGTTTATTTATTTTATTTTATATTAATGAGATACAGGTATCCATATAATATTAGAAATAAATAAATATCCTAGGCAATTTTTTCACACACGCCCAATCGGATAACAAACTAAGCTCAAAGTGAGCTTGTGTTTTGGTAACCAGATGGCTGATATACTACATATATTACGTTTTAAATACATACTTATGTAGATAATTAGGTACATCCAGACACAGAACAAACAGACATATTCATGGATACAAATGTTTGTCCTGGGTGGGATTTAAACCACAAGGCCGTCCGGTCTGTCATAATAGACTTATTACCTATGTTAGTTACACGTAAATGTAATAATATATATGTTTAGGTCACCCCAATTACATGGGCGCTGACCCAATGCCTTAACATTGGGCAATCCGTAGGATGCTGTTGGGACACCAAACCCTCTGCATCAATGAGGCGATTCTTTTTCGCTTTAAGATGGTAAATATTATTTGCTGTTTTACGATTATTCTAAAGGTAAAATCATCAATCATAATTTGACACCAAAAAAACAGAGACAATTATCTTGTTAGGATCTCTCGCGATGAAATATATAATCAGAAAGCGTGATAGCTTGATTGATACTTCCCGGAAAATATGTTGTTCTCTTTCGCACTATATTAAGTTGGAGAAGCGGTGAACCGCTTGTATTCGACTGAGTAAATAAAATTGTTACTTAGATATGTATATACCTGATGAATTACAGGAAACTACTAAATTACATTGTTAAAAACTTGTGCTTATTGCCGACTCTTCTTAGCAATACTAACCTTCTGAGCAAAAGTACCTGGGACGGGTTATGTTAATGAATATATTTAAATATTTTATTTCATTAATGGGCTTATATATGACTGAAAGTTAATAATAAATTGATTCTTTATATTATTTTTGTGTAAAAATTCCAGTATGAAGCTTTTGTTTCATTTGCCAATGGTAATTTCAATAACATTCAGTGCGAGACCTTTCTTTATTTTTATATATTGATTCTACCTTTTATTACGGAAATTACTATGTGCATAATTTTTTTATTTTATTTTATTTTTTAAGGAAGACCAATATATTTATAATGTAAAAGTATCCTTGTTTTTAATAGCATTTTCTAATGAAAATCAAAGCAAAGTAGGTGTTGGATATAAAATGAATCTTATATAAAAAATTCTCGTGTCACAATGTTAGTTACCATACTTCTCCGAAACGGATTTACCGATTTTTTTGAAATTAAATATGCATATTCAGTAGATCTGAGAATCGGCTTCTATATATTTTTGATACTTATGTGATCTCGGGAACGGGAACTACGCGGGTGAAACCGCGGGGCGGCAGCTAGTAAATAAATAAAGTGGTTGGCGTTGAAACTCGGCCGTTAATACCTCTAGTGCGAATATAACGTAACGCTTCAAATAATAAGATTAATGAGCTTCCGATCAGGGTCAGTTTGTCGTTTTACCGGGATGTTTTTGAGAACAGATGTTCATCGTTTAATAACAATTTTCTAATATTTACTTACATGATCATAATAATTAATGATTTGATTCCAATATGATATATCTATACTTAATATTATAAAGGAGTAGAGTTTGTTTGTTTGTTTGTTTGTTTGTTTGCTTGAACGCGCTAATCTCAGAAAGTTCTGGTCCGATTTGAAAAATTCTTTCGCCATTAGATAGTCCATTTATCGAGGAAGGCTATAGGCTATATATCATCACGCTACAACTAATAGGAATGGAGCACCAATGAAGAATGTTTCAAAATCGGGAGTTTCTATTTCCTTTTGAGAGCTTCCGCTGCGTACGCTGCGTGAACGGTTAAAGTTTCGATAAAATGATGTATTACAAAATTGTTCCCCTTTAAAAGTTCAAAAAAAAAAGTCCGCGATAGCATATGTCTATCTGTTAAAGTTGGCTCACTGTGACCATTTTTATATCAACCAAATTTGTTCAAAAATTAAGCATTATTTGTGAAGGTGTTTTTATAAAGATGATATTAATCCTTATCCAAATAAATACGTTATTCATCGTAAGTATTTAATTTAAAACAAAATTGCCGTTTACACCATTCGATTTCAATGAATATCTTAGGAGATATCGCAAATTTAAAATAAAATTGCACCAAAATAATGATCAAGTACTGTACTGTGCGCGCCTTTATGTGCCGGGCCGGCGCGTGCAGTCATCAGTTAGCTCTGCGAGACCATCCTTCTACGTAAACGAAGGGAGTTGAAAGTTAGCGTTAGCCCAAAGAAACTATTCCACGCGGACGGAGTCGCGGGCAGAAGCTAGTGTATATATATTCCAATATGTTTGTCAAGATTTCTCAGGGTATGCGCTTACTAAAAGCTTTATAAATCATTATAATATACTTCAAATTAACAATTTAAAATACCACGATTTTTATGCTTTAAGAAACTAACACTATCTAAAATAACAGCAATGGTTGCATAACCTAACTAATATTATAAATGCGAAAGTAACTCGGTCTTCTCGGCTTTCACGCTAAAACTATTGAACCAATTTAAATAACATTTGGTACACAGATAGTCTAGAGCTTTAGAAAGGATATAGGCTACTTTCTTAGCCCGGGAAAATGGAAGATCTTCCGGGTATGGGTGAAACCGCGGGGTGCCACTAGTGTGTTTAAGTGTAGCTTGTCTTTTTTTAGTTATTAAATGATTGTGGTAGCCGAAGAAATGTTGAATTCAAGTATGGTATTCAACCTTTAGGTACATTTAATGAGTTACGATGGGCGAAAGTGCTGATTTAATTACGTTTTCCTGTTGAAGCGCAAATATCAGACTAACATTAGTTAGTCTTACATTTTAATTAAAATTTAATTAAGAAACCGTTTGGTTACCTGAACTTATATGATGCTATATCCTGGAAATTTGTTCTAATGATACATATTTTTGAAGATAAATACAACAGAAAAATAATTTTGTAAGTAGATATTATGATTCAATTATATTTACATATATAGGTATTTTCAAAGATAAATGATTGAATTTTTGAAATATTTATTTTAATAATACTCTACAACTGAGCTTGGTCATATAAATATATTATGTAGAATGTATTTAAATACACATATATAATTCATTTATCATTATCCTATAATGTAAGCAAGTAAAGCTATTTACTACTTAACATCGTCATTATCGCATAATAGGAGTTTTTTTGCATTTATGATTACGACAAAACCGTTCCAGTTTTCATTACGAGGATTTGGCTCCAATAATAAGTCCAAAGTATAATCATAACTTGCTATTAAACTTGACAGTGCGACACCGAAGGCAGCTCGACGACTAATGATTATCCCATCAAATAGCATCTCACGACTGTTATAAAAATAAAAATAAAACCGGCCAAGTGGTAGTCGAACTCGCGTACTGAGGGTTCCGTACAATTTATTTATCGCCGTTATTAGTATCGAGCAAGAAACGGTAAAAAAATCTAGTTTGTTGTACGGGAGTATTTGTTCTTATAGCGGCAATAGAAATACATCATCTGTGAAGATTTCAACTGTTTAGCTATCACCGTTCTTGTGATACAGCCTAGTGACAGAGAGACGGACGGACGGACGGACATAGATCATCTGTGAAAATGTCAACTGTCTAGCTATCACCGTTCTTGAGACAGCCTGGTGACAGACGGAGGGACAGTAAAGTCTCAGTAATAGCGTCCCGTTTTTAACGATTTGGTTACGGAACCCTAAAAAGCTTATTTTTATAACAAACGTAGCCCTAATGACTTCTTTAAAAACATGATTACCTGTCGCGGTAGGAGGTAAGGAAATAATGGAATAAAAGTGTAATACTCTGCTTGTCTGAAGATGTTCAGCTAATTGGTAATAAGCTGTGTTGCTATGGCAACAGATTAGTGCCTTGGATTTATCAAAATTGTAAGCTAAGAAGCTGTATGTCTATGTTACAGCTTCCTTTAACAGCTAAAAATACAATCGCTGATATAAAACATTGTTGCTTGAAGTAAAAGGTAAAACAGATGAAATTTGATATTGTTCCTATAATGAATGCTTTCTTAATGTAAAAGTGAAGTCTTCAATTAGTTGATATTTCACTTTTTGTATGGAAATCTTTCTTTACTATGAAAGTGGAAATAATATTGACTGAGGGTATTTATGAGTTAGTGTTTCTACAATTCATAAGCTTACAAACTTCCCGTGTATAACAAAGACTGTTAATACAATTGACGCATATATGACTGACGCTGGTGTTGCTAGCGTCCATAGGCTACGGTAACTGCTTCCCATCAAGTGGGTGGTATGCCTGTTTGCCACAATTCTATATATATAAAACAAAGTCTCAGCCGCAAAAACTACTAAACAGATTATCATGCGGTTTTCACCAAATTACGGAGCATTTCATGAGAAAGGTTTTTATGTGTAATACATCAATTTGGACCCGGTAGGTGGTGCTGGTGGGCAGAACGAAGTCTGTCGGCTCCGGTAGTAAAATATTTGTAAACCATTTATTGCTAAAACAAGGAACATTATGGTGTTAGGGTGTTAGTTTGAGAGCTACATATTTCGCCTTTTACAATGTAGGCATGCAATTATTGATATAAAATAGAATATAAGAAGGGATACGTCACCGAAAACCTCCAAAATAATTATATACCAACACATTACGGAGAGCATAATTTAGCACGTGTTAGCGCTATCTTCATAATATTTTTATACTAGTATATACGAGTGCGTGGTCCCGCGGCGGCGGGCAGCTCGTTATTGCTAGAATAGCCTCCATTATGGCGCAAACTACTTCACTAAATAATAGGCTCAACCGGCCCGCACGACATTACCATCTATATGTACACAGCATTATATTAGGTACACATTGATACACATCTTGGGATACTTGCCTTTTAAAGTGGAAATTTGTTGTACGTTTTCTTGATAGTCAAGACATCCGGTGTTGTTGTATTTTTTTATACCAAATATGCATGCGGCCCACTGACGGAAAGCGGTTACTGCAGCTTATGGACACCTGCAACACCAGATGCATCACGGGTATGTTAACACTTCAAAAACCTTTTGACTCCTTTTTTGTATACAGATTTCGCAGCAATTCGTAGCGTTTCGTAGCGTTTCGTAGCGATTCGTAGCAGTCCGTAGCATCTCGTAGTAAAATCTGATAATCAGCTTTTTTCATGTAATTTTTGCTCCTCTCGCATTCTCTGATGGCTAGTAACAATCAATTCCGCAAAGCACATTCCTCGCCACACCTGTATCTTAAGCTTACCCGGTTCTATTATTTTATCACTTATTTAAGGGACTAGCTAGAAGAAACGAAGAGTGAGGCAGTTGAGAGAACTAACTGCCTTTAGTACTATTTGCATAACAAAATAAATTCTACTTTTTCTCTCATTTAACAGCATATTTGAATTATTTTGCTTATGTTATTGTTGTGTTGTATTTATGATCAAACTTTTAAAACTAACAGTTGTTCCCCCCGTTCCCGTTTCTTCAATTTTCCCAGGATAAAAAGTAGCCTATTTGTTAAAACAGGTTATAAACTATCTGCGTTTCAAATTTCATCTTAATCCGTCTAGTAATTTTTGCGTGAAAGAGTAACAAGAATACTCCCAAACTTTCGCATTTATTAATATTAGTAGGATATTAAAAGGATATATCAGAAGGGAATAAGTTTGTTCATCGGAATGAATCTCTCTAATAATATTTAATTTAACTAATGTATACTTTTCTCATTGCAGGTTTCCATCAACACCGGTGACTTCAAACGGTAAGTACAGATATCATTTTTCTACATTACCATAACTATATTCGTGTTAGTTACACTATTTATAACGGCTGAACCGACTTGCCTGAAAATTGTTGGGGAGCTTAGAACCAGGAAAGGGATATAAGATACTATTTATCCCGGGAAAATTAGAGATCCCCGGGAACGCGGGTGATACCGCGGGGAGCTACTAGTATTTTATAAAATCTAGCTAAGCGAAAATAGTGCCAAAATTTTATTCTACATAAATAATCTCTTAACAAGCAAACTGACGCGGCTTTAGTCGACACTACACAGTATGGATGATCCTCTAACACGTTATGTTATTTTATCCAACACTCCACGTCTAACCGAGTGTCGTGCTTGCCCCGAGTGCAGTGTACACACGCACGCGAAAGTGGCGCGGCGGCGCTGCTTGTTCGTCGAGTGTACAGCTTTGCTGACAATACACAATTGAATATGTGGACTTGGTTTATAGACTTTAAGAGTACTTGTTTGTTAGAACAAGTACTTCGGAGTTTCGTCGCGAAGATAGGCTACATAAGCCATCTTCGGGTGCACCAGCGCCAATACTCTGATTAGGGGTCAAAGTGGTCGCCATGGCCGCAATCGGTCGGATCGATCATCATCATCATCATAGTTAGGATAATGACGTGTGTGAAGGTTTTAAGTCCAAACCTTTGATTGGGTAAGGTAATTATAGCCATAATCTACTTATACTAATATTATAAATGCTAAAGTAACTCTGTCTGTCTCGCTTTCACGCTTATAGCTATGTTGACCGATTTTAATGAAATTTTGTACATAGATAGTCTAGAGCCTGAGAAAGGACATAGGCTACTTTTTATCCCGGGAAAATGGAAGATTTCCCGGGTACGTGGGTGAAACCGCGGGGAGTCACTAGTACACGTATAAAAATGGTGACAATGATCAGCATTTGTCATTATTACCTGCAGTTTACAATGTAAGTTTAAATACCTATTAGTTTGAAATAAAAACACTTCTATGTCATTATATTTTTTGAAGTAATACCTACTTATATATAACCACTTAAGACGTGTTAAGTAATTTTCGAAGAAAATAATCTAACAGGCTTGTTAAAGTTACCATAAGCCACCGTTAATCGTTACTTTATGTTTTTATATGTATCTGTAGTATCTAACTGCCTCTGTAAACTATTATAACTTTACTTAATTGTCCTTGCATTGATTGCCAGTAGCTGAACAAAATTTTAGATATGCTAAAATATACCTGCTGCGAACTTTTGAACGTCCAAATAAAATTATATCCTGAATAATTGATGGCTTCATTCAATCAATTAACGATTTATTAATATTCAGATGGCAGAAGGTGGAGGGAAGGTAGAAAAAATGGGGGGTTACTTAAGTAGTGGGGGGGTCGGACTCGTGTAAAGGTGTTCCTACAATTAATGTGAGAATTGATATTAAATATCTGTTAATATCGTGGACATTTTTTAGGGCGCGAATATTCAAGTATCAATTTTAAATCATACAATATCTTCCTATATCACCAGTAATTTAAATATTGGAAAAAAATTACAGAGTGTAGGTATTTCGTTTTGTGACCAACTTTTAAGTTTAAAATGTTAATAAATCGGATCACTTAATTTTTAATTAAAGTTAAATTACAACACGGTTATTTTTGGTAACATAAAATGAATATTAAATTTTAAGTAATGTTTTTTTTAATAAGACTAAGCACTCTAAATTGAAAATAAATGATTATTTTTTTGCTGGCAAGTAAAGGCACGAGGCACTAACGCAAACTAGGTAGGTACGTATATTGCTCTATCGGGCAACAGCTGGGTAGTTTACTTAGGGCCGGGCCGGGGGCTTTGCTTAGCAAATATCATTTGCCGCCCAATTCTCCTCTAATAGAATTTATTGGACCTATTCAAAACTCACCACTGACACCCGCATTTTTATTCTTTACATTGATTTCATGATAGATTTGCTTTGGCACTTTAACTACATTATTTTCGCCTTGTCTATATGTTTTCTTGTGATTTCAAAGTATTTTCAAAGTTGTCTCTCGACAGAAAAGTTTTTTGCGTAGTTTGGAACTGTATCTAAATAATGTTATTTAAGTATTTGGCAAATAATAATAATTAAACAATTTTTTCCTCCTAATTGTATCTACAGCTTAAGTAAGCGGTTTAAATGCTAAATTAATTTACAATAATAGGTACTTGTTCCTCGATAAACCAGATCTCTCCACCAAGTATTTTACCATAAAAAATCTGCAATCTTAAATTAATGTCATATAAATGAAATATAATGATCTGAAACACTTGCGGCAGCACAAAAGGACCAAAACATGTTATAAGCAAAGTAAACTCTTGAATACTTCTGACAAGCCCAAAAATATCTAACGTTTTCATAACAAGCCGAGGCGGGTCCGTACCTGTTGAATGTTTGCCAATCAATTTAATTTCACGAAGCCATATGTTACGTTTTATTCCCAACCTTTTTCAGTTTTCATTTCATTAGTGTCATTCTATGACCTGGATATGCCTTTGCTGTAGAGGACATTGAAAATGCACTCATAGGTATTTTTGTTGTACAATGAGTGCCAGTTTTTTCGTGAAAAATAAACCCAATTAACTATAAAATATGTAAACTTATACAATCTATGCAAGACTCTTTAGGAATCTATTTAAAGTACTATTTGTGAGTGTAATGTACGAGTCTGTAACCTACCGTTACATAACAGCCCGGTTGGCTTTGTGGTTAGTGACCCTTACATTCAAGCCGCCGGTCGTGGGTTCGAATCCCACCCAGGACAAACATGACGTATGCATGAATATGTCTGTTTGTTCTGGATCTGGATGTAAATATATATATATATAAGTATGTATTTAAATGTAGTATATAAGCCATCTGGTTACCATAATATCACAAGCTCTGCTTAGTTTGGAATCAAATTGGCCATGTGTAAAAAATGTCCTAGGATATTTATTTATAACTCATATTATGATAAAATAATAGTGAAAATCTATGTAATCAACCAAATAGTGTTTCAAAGTAGGTCACGAATTCCAAATATCCCTACGAGAATTTCCATGAGTAATCGGAAGTGGCAACCACAATCTAAATAAGCAAGTCGAGTCAATTTGAGGGGGTGAAATCTTTGATGGATTAACCAATTAAAACAGGGTGCTTCTCCATTAAACTAGGGTGTCATTTCACATCAATTAGCCGTCGCATCAACCTTGGTTTGTTTTCACTAAGAGAGCAGTTTGAGTTCCCTCGGCCAGTCCAATTTGGTTGTCCTAAGTAAGCAACGCGCCCCGCCTTCGCCGTGAGAAGCCTCCAATTTAGGCCTCTTTGCTACAATTACCTATCTGACGGCTTGTCAATCATTTGACTTGATATAAATATCTACTAATTTAGGTCAAAAATTATTCTTAACTTTTTTCAATACAATGTTTAGAAAAGGTGTAGATGCTTGTAAACTAACAAAATTGGGGCCAAAGTCGAATTAAATAGCTTCAGGTCCGGTTCCAACCCATTTCGTAGTTTATGGATTCGTAGTGTGACTGATTCTGCCAGTGTCAATATAACGAAATTGACAAGCTGAATTTCTTCCTCATTATTTCTTTTCATCATAAAACATGACAAAAGTTTTATTTCAGTAAAGATATTAAATAAAGAATGATAAATAGACGGCAGATGTTGATTTTGGTGAGCGCATTTGCGAGTTCGAAGCAATTATCATAGATGGTGGAAGCATACGCCTATATCTAAAGTTCTCGTGTAAATGCATTCACTGGAGATGGAAAGTTTAAATTGGCTTAAGCGTAAGCCATGTGTGAAGTCTGTCTTTATGTTGTAGAAAGTCTATTCAAGATTTGAATTATAACGCTCGCTTTGGAGTGTGTATGTGCATTCCTGGAACAAGTTTTGCATGAGTTTCAACTAATTATTATACAAAGTTTCTGTGGTAATTGTATGCCTAAATACTTGAGACATGTACGAGTAAATACTTTGATCGTTGTGAGAGGCCAAAAGTATCATTGAAAGTAACATTTGCTATCTCCGTATTAAGTATTGGGAGTTTCCTTTTCAATTTTGTCAAGACTATATTTGCGTTCCTTTAAAGAATCTCTGCTTGTCTGTTTTGGTCGACCGACGCGGATCGGATTGAGCTATTTTCCAACGGATCTCATTGTCCTAAATAAGCAGAGCGGACATAAAGACAACATACTGACACTACGCACCCACGCCCGCTGAGAAGCTATGCCACAGAGTAAAAAATGCAGCCTGTGTCTTTGCATATAAAACGTTTAGTTTAGTACCAATTGGTCTACAGATGAGCTAATTTAGTAATGATAGTAGTTTTATGGTAGTGTAGATGGAAGTTGACTGTGGCAATTGCAGTAGAAAAACTATAATTGTTCATAATATTTATAGTATAGTTTTCGTATAGTGTCCCGTAGTTTGAGTATTTCAATACATAGGATAGTTACAA
This sequence comes from Thyatira batis, assembly GCA_905147785.2. Lineage (NCBI taxonomy): Eukaryota > Metazoa > Arthropoda > Insecta > Lepidoptera > Drepanidae > Thyatira > Thyatira batis. Next base: position 13,239,508 of record LR990486.1, read on the forward strand.
TTTCTTGAATCTCAGACAACTTAAGAATTTTGCATATTTTTACTATAAAATTATATTATTGTGTTCGTAAATACAAATTGATTGCATTTTGGTTAATTTAACAAATGTAATTGGAATTTCTTTATATAAAAGCTCCACAAGAGTGAATTTCCATTACTGGTTTTATTGGAGTACTGTATAGGTATGTTAAAAGTTATTTCAATTAATGAAGCTGTGTATAACGTAAGCTATACACCTATGGCTTGCCACGCGTCCTTCATGTATATGGAAATGATAAGATAACAGCCTTACCGTGTTTATAGAATAGGGTTTATTTTTCATGGAAATTAATAAAAATGTATAAAGTTAGGTACTCAGTTATGGGGGCAACGGAAATTTAAATAAAATTTAATCAAATTCTAAAAGTAAACAAAAAGTTTTTGTATATTTTTTAACATGGAATTTCTGTTCATCATTCCAACTTAACAATGTTGGAATGATGAACAGAATTTGATATCTCGGAATGGGATATAGTGCGTTTATCACTACTCTATTTTGTAACTATATTTTAAATCAAAATATAGCTATAAAAAACGAAGTCGTATAAGTAGCTGCACCGTATATAATTTGAGAACGACTGCGAAGATTTTGGTTTATCTCCGCTTTGTTTGTTACTTTTATCTCCGCGTAGAATAGGAGAATACCTAATAACATACTTATAATAAAAAATCATAAAAAAATTATATGAAGGAGTTTTAAATTTTTTTTTGTATGCAACGTACCTCACCATAACTTTAACAAAAAAACATCCTGACTTTTTTGTAAAACTAAAGATCACAGGGGTTGAAACCGGGCGGATTCTAGTAATACAATATTAAATTGTAAGTAGGTACATGTGTCGAAGTGACACGCGGAGACAATAGATGGCGCTGTGCGATCGTAACGCGCGCGAGTCGGTGCAAATCATCATAAAAACTCCACTATGTAGGGTTGTCCTTCCAACACAATATTTATTAATACATTGTGTTTAAAATACTTTGAATTTTATCACAGGATTCATCATCATCAGCAGCCTACCCTAGGGTACCACTGGTGAACATAGGCCTCCACCAGGGACCGCCCATGGGCTCAATCCTAAGCCTTTCCCAACCATTTTTTGCCGCAGGATTATGTTTAGTAAAATAATTTGAATATACGATCCTAGAATACATTAGGACACTTATGGGAATGTTTTTAAGTTTTCATCAGTAGATATCGTTTTAAAATACAAGCTTCCACCTCGCGGTTTCACCCGTGTTTACCTTCAACTTTTCCGAGGTAAAAGGTAGCCTCCATCCGTTTACTAGTCTTAGTATATGTCTAAAGTAAGTACAAAATCAATAATTGGTATCATGATGCGGACTTTGTATGAACAAAGCGTTAATTTTATTTTATGTTTAGGGTAGCAAAGTAGGCATTGGATAGGTACTACCTTAGATTGAGGATATTTTTTTGTATATCTTTAATTAAATAATAGTATAAAACAAGTTGCTTTCTGCATCTAATATATTCCTTTATTTCATCTAAACTATGTAACGGATTTTGATAGGGTTTTCACTAAACAACGAGAAAGGTATAATTTGTAACATTTTGTACAAAATGCCTGAACTGTGACGGTATTTTGTTGCACCCGTGGATAGTCATTATAAACTGAAATAGTTAAACTTTGGGTTTTAACCCTTGCGCCTTGGTAGCCCTACAAGGCAGGGCCTGCCGCGAACAGTTTTATAGTTCACCGAACGATAAACACGCTTGTCTCTATGAGTGGTGTATTCAACTAGGGACCGTTCTGTAATCGAATAGTGCACTATATTTTTTACGTTCTGCGGCCTGTAAATGAAATAGCATGATATATAGATGGCTGCGAACGAGCGCGCTTCGACATTTTGGACTGGCCTGGCCTCGATTTCATAAACGAATACATATTTGCATGTAAAGGTTAGCAATTTAATTCGCGTTTTGAATTTTGAAGGTTGGAAAAGTGAACGATTTGAGTGATGTTTTTTTTAACTGCCAATTGGTTAAAATTTTTTATATCTACTAGCTGCCGTCCCGCGCTTTCACCCGCGTTCTCGGAGGATCATCCATTTTCCCGGGATAAAAAGTAGCTCATGTCCTTTCTCAGGCTCTAGACTATCTGTGTACCAAATATCATTTAAATCGGTTCAGTAGTTGTAGCGTTAAAGCGAGACAGACAGAGTTACTTTCGCATTTATCATATTAGTATATGTTTCAGCTATTCAATTCGAATATGTAGTCAATACGACGCAAAATAATAATATTATTAAATAACACACAACATATTTGACTTCAATAAGATCAAACAACTTTTGCATACATAAAATGTTACTTTATATTTCATCTGTTAAGTGAATTTTATTGCAGAAAAATTTGATTGATATTCACCGTAAACAGAATATTGTTGTTGTATCTAAAAGCATTGGTATTTATACGCCTACGTGTCTCATAAAAATGGTCGTAAAGACACATTTTTTATATGCTCTAGTATTAGATATAGAGTGTTATATAATAGTGTCGAATGCAGCACGCCTGTCGGTGACGCGTCGTAAAGTGCGGAATTCGATGCGATATGGCTGCGATAAAAGTAAAGTATAGCATGGCTCGTGTGCACTCACCCTAACGGACATTTATGACAAATGTACGTACAGCCAGCACTTTGGTCATAATTTTATAATCTTTCACATAGACTTCAAAAATCTAAGTAGTTACTACGAATGTGTGGATATTTTTGTTACGCTTAGAAAACCCTATTGAAAGTACGATAAAATAATGATCATGTACAGCTTGGCAAATAAGAGTCTGACGCGGTGACAGTTGGAACTAAAAATCGATGATTGTGGCAACATGCTTCACTTGTCAACTGCAAGTACATTCTGTGTCAACGGTGCGTGTATTGTAGTTGTTTTTCGTAAATTCCCCTAAATTATCAGCTTACGTTGCATAATTTACTATTCAAAATGAATAAAAATATTCGCAGTAGTGGCAGAACAGTGATTTACCACGTCCTTACGCGGTGTTTGGCCGAATCTCAAGCGGGATAAGTTTTGTCCGATATCGACAATGTTTACCAGAGAACTGCTGATATGACAGGTATTTATGTACCTTAAATAAGTCATTGTACCTTAAAATAAGGTTTTATAAATGTTTTCCATGCGTAGTTTCGTTGATACGCAGATTTAAGTAAGTTTTAGTGTTGTTTATAGAAATTTAAAGTTGGGGTTATGTTTTGTAGTTTGAAAAGTCTCGTCTACTCTAACCTCCATTATTGATACTTGATAATAATGAGTCGGAAACTAATAATAAGAAACTTTATTTTTGTTTTAGGAACAACTGTCAACACAGTAAGAAAAATTGTTAAAGTAGGTGAAACAAATGTCATCTCAGTGATTTTTCAGAATATTCTTGTGATTCTTATGTGGCAGGAAGCTCGAGCCAAAATGTGGACTTTTCTGGGATCAGGTACTTAGATGAAAGTGTTTTTGAATAGTTTGCATTGTAATAAATATTGCTTTTAAAAAAAGTGTTTTTTTCTTAACCTCGTACCCAAATTATTATCATCAATTCCTAACAATCCCACAATTAGACTGCCCTCGGAGGCATGATTATTTGTCTGTCATGTCTGTGGGAGGTATCCACCACCGCCCACTATAAACATTGTAAATACTGGACATTTAAGCATTCCGAGGGATTGAACCACTCGGGATTGGAATCATATCCCAAAAATAACAAGTATCAAAAAGTTTTCAGTCGTAGTATCCGGGGTTGCCACAGGTGCGATAGGAGCGACCTCATTTATTCCACACTCTTTTTTGCCAAGCTGTAGCTTTGATATATGAAATATTAAAATATTTTTCTTTCTTTCTTTCTTTCTTTCTTTCTTTCTTTCTTTCTTTCTTTCTTTCTTTCTTTCTTTCTTTCTTTCTTTCTTTCTTTCTTTCTTTCTTTCTTTCTTTCTTTCTTTCTTTGCGTTGGTGAAATCGTTATTCAGATCGGTTCAGTATTTTTTTTTGTTTGTTTGATTTGATTGATTTTTTTGTTAAAAAGGCATTAAAAAGGCTCCGAAACTACTTGACCGATTTGAAAAATAATTTCACTATTGGAAAGCTACACTATCTCCGGTGAACATAGACTATATTTATCTCCGTATTCCCACGGGAACGGGAACTACGCAGGTGGAACCGCGCGGAGGCAGCTCAAATCTTTCCTCTTTATATATTAGTGTTATGATGTTACAAAAGTTATTTTCCACTTTGAAAATTCAAATTCTAAATTCATAAACAATATATTTGTAGAATTCACTGCCGGTGCAGGCGTGGCGGTAAATATGGTTTAGAATGTGAACTTTGTCGAGCACAACTCGCAACACAGGCGGAAAGTTGAAGCAACTTTCTTACACACGCCGAAGGTAACCGCGCAGTTGGAATTCGGAATTTTCACGCACCGCAACGAAGTACGTTGCTTGCTGTGTGTCGTGGGTTATATGGAATTAAATATGGAGGTTTATAAGTAAGTATAATGTTTCTTGAACGAAGATTTGTTCATTCATGTTTTGTAATTAAATACTGTTTGATTCTGTCGCGTTGAACATGTAGGTACACTTAAGTCTCGCCTACTGAAATTATCCTTATTATATTTTTTTTATCTCAATGTATATTTATAAAATACAGACTTCCGATATATGCTTGATACTTCTTAAGCAACAGCTTGATTTAGCATGAATAAAATTATTGTCAATTTTAACATACTTTCAAAAGAGTAATAGTTGAGTAGGTATAAAGCCGGGACTTCTCAGCAAAATCATATCATAAGTGTGAAGAACTTTATGAATGAATAAGTCTTTTTTATTATAATTTATAAAAATAGTACAAAATAAATATTTGTGTAAACTGAATATTTGCCAACCAATACCCGCCATAGTGTATTTGATGAGCGCAAACAAATTGTTTATAATGTTTCGCCCACGTAAGTTTAGTGTCGACCGCAAAACACGTTCCCGCCGGTTAATTTATTAGCTCCATAAACTGATTTCCAGTTCATTATCGCAAAAGTTAGATACAACAATAAATAAGCGGAGCAAACGAACCTAAATCCACGCGAACCCTGTTAATCATTTCATTTTATAGTTTACTATCTATCTGGCAATTTATTGCGACTGAACTTTGGCCGAGTAGGTACGATAGTCCCGCTAATATCCTTCGTAAATTATATATCACTTCTTTATTAACTTTTCGCTTGTATCGTTGTTTTATCGACTTATTAATATGGGATTATGAGTAACCATCATTGTGCAGCAAGTATGTACAAATTATCAAAAAAACTAGGACCTACCTAGCTTCACCCGCGTACCCGGGAGATCTTTGATTTTCCCGGGATGAAAAGTAGTGTCCTTTCTCAGGCTCTAGACTATCTGTGTACCAACTTTCATTAAAATCGGTTCAGTAGTTTTAGCGTGAAAGCGCGACCGACAGACAGAGCTACTTTCGCATAGAATATTAATTAGAATTAAAGAAAGATTATACCTATTCCTCGTTTGTGTGTTTATTCTCCTTAAAAAGTTAACTCAAAATCTGATGATAGGAAAAGTAAGCAAACACACAGGCTGAGGTAGATATCGACTTTGCTTATACCTACAGTTTATATATAGTCAAAAGAGTCTTCTAGCAAGTAGAGTTTAATAAAATACCTGAAAGTTAATCCAATGCCAGCTTCGTTGAGAAAAAAGTGTGTTTACGAATTGAGTGAATATTCATAATACGGGTTCAATTCACCGACCGACGGCGACTATCTCCCTCATCCGCGTGAAGTATGAATAGGACATGAATAATGCATTGCGTTTTGCGACCGAGTCAATTGTGTGTCTTTAATAAGCAGTTTTGTTTATCTATGGTCTACTAATATGTACCAAGAAGTAGTTGGTACCTTTGTTTGTAGAATGTCACACAACTTTCCTTGATATTTGTTTATTTGTGAATGTTATAATACTTATTAAATATAAATTGACTGTAGCTTGCAAGCTTAAAACTCTCTTTCTGAAGGAATAGTATTATTCAGAAATGATTTTGATTATTACACTTTTGTCTCCCCGCGATATCACCCGCGTTCCTGAAAATCTGTAATTTGATCTCGGGATAAAAAGTAGCCTGTGTTAATCCCGGTTATAAACTATCTGTGTGCCAAATTTCACACGATTAGCAGTTTTTGCGTTAAAGAGGATAAGAAAAACATAATTTATAATATTAGAAGGATTATAGCCCCCTTTTATTTTTATCATTCGATGTTATATTGACAACAGTACTGCGTAGACTGTAAAGGTCCCACAACCCTTAGGCACGAAGTTCTAAAGAAGCATCGGCGTACTACTCCATATATACATAAAGCACAATACTGTACAGTTGTTTGTACAATCACGCGACAGCCGTCACCTTGTTACCGATACAATACGCAACAAGTAGTTATTTGAAATGAAGTTAGCAGCGATAGAATTGGCAGGAGTCGCCGTATGGAGCGAGTACTCGGCCGCCCGTCGTGCCATCAACCATGCATAATTCATGCTCCTACCTAGGTACACTTGAGGTTGTCCTAACACGAATACAGTGTTTTCACATGTAATATTTCGATAATTCACTTAAAGTTTTCATGGTTAATCTTGTGGTTACTTTTCTACAGGTTTTGAAAGTAAATGTCGAATTAATACCTATAGGTAATAGCAAGGTAATAGCTTCTAGGCTTTAAAGTCACTAAAGCTTAATAATGCTGGGTAATTTTGACATATTTTTCCAATAAGCATATTTGTTATATAGCAAACATAATAATTAAGACAAAGATAACAATTGTCTTGTACAATGTTATAACTTATTAAGAGTTCTTAACATAACTTAGCGGGGATAACAGCGAACAATTGGCCTGAGCTTGTTTGTTTGTGTATAACACGTTGTCAAGAGTGGCCGCTTCGGGATCAAAGTTCCGAACTTACCGACCAAAGTTTTATTTGTCCAAGTATTTGTACATGTTAACTGGGGAATTAAGTTTTGTATGAATTGGAAGAGTAAACAATACCATATCGTGTTCAGGGTGCCATTGATTCCAGCGAGCTAACTCGATTTGTAGATGGGGATTATTCTTGTTCATCCGCTGGGTCTGTTAGTATGCCGCTAATATTATAAACGAAGTTTGTAAATGTTTGTGTCGTGAAGAGATTTGGTTCTTTGCGCGCTGATAGAATATGTTGTGGCCTCGAAAAATATAATTTTTGTTCATATTTGAAGCTCACTTTAGAATCAGATTGGCCGTGTGTGAAAAATGTCCCAGGATATTTATTTATTCATATTTAAAAATAAAACTTTTGTAGTTGTGAAAGATTATAAAATATGTAAAACAACACGCAATTTATTTTGTGATCACTTATAGGCGAGAAATGAGACTTAAAAATAATATTAATAAGTTTTTTGTATATATTCCATTGTTACTAGCTTAGTGCATAGTTTCCCTAACCTTAGTTACCATCGTCAAGCTCAGTTTATCAAAATTAAACTCTATCTTACTAATATATAGAACATAATTTCCACTAGAGAGCATTTCCGCTAGCGCAGTTGCACAATTTACAACTCGCTCGCCCTCACCCCGATACTTATTGACTTTTACCCGGGATATATGATTTTTGCCTTGTTCCGACATGTTCCGGAATTATTGCTCTTGTACCGTGTTAGTGATATATTGATGTAGTTACTATCTCTCAAGTGGCTGTTGGAGTACAGTATCCAGAATGTGTGCATTAGTATAGTTTATACTATTGAGGACTTTTTTATATGTCTTAAGCTTTTTATTTATATATTGCCCAATACCTTTACCTACCTTCATATATAGAAGAACGTAGCCGTACAGCTATATTTTACATACTATTTTTAAACTTAAAGGACTCTTGTAGGGTATAGAAAAAGGAGTGCAAAGCATTAGGAGAATAAAAAACATAAGTATGTTTCGACTAAAATGAACGTAGGCAAGCAAGGTAGGCGTATAAATTATGCTTTTTAATTTGATGGATATTTTATTTCATAAGTGCTGCTATTATTTATTTACTATTTCGGTACGGGTCCCTAAAAACGAATGTCATATGAATGACACACTGTCTGACCTACAGGACTTAATAAAACTTGTTTTAAAACTCCACAGTCTGCTCACATTCCCAGACAAGATTGGATCCAGAGCGTTTTGATTAATTGTTCGCAACTTGGGATATTTTATTGTGATCCAATCATTATTTATACAATATCTTAGAAATATACTCGTCAAAATCATTGATTGTGAAAATACATTAGTTTTTTTGAAAAACAAGTGAGTAGATACTTACCGAGATTTCAAATGAACACAGCAAACCGATTAATGTCCACTACGGACATAATTTATCAAAGAACTGTAGCATTTCTCTAACAATCCTTTTTCTATTCAATTCAGTTCCTTTTATACAAGTCCAGACTCCTCTATACAGCTATGGGTCGCACAATACCATTAGAAGCACTGAAAGGCAACTATTCAATGCCGATTCAATTTATTTTAATTCAATATGTACGTACTTGTTCTTTATACATTTTTCTCTTCGTCCCATTTGGCTCATTGTGTCTGTGTGACTGCGACAAGGTTCCACCGGTGGTATATCTCCACGGCTAGATGGCACCCTGGGATAGTGAATTAGTGAAGGAGATGCACTTACGGCCTGTCAGTGCTATTCTGCTTTTAAATGTTATGTTTGAACTGATTTGTTATTTTATCCTGTTACTAGTTAAGTCAGCGTTAAGTCCGAGTTAAGTCAGCTTTGGTACAGAAGGCTTATTATAGTATAAACGATTATATTAATGATGACGAGGCATGGGTATAGCGCTCGTTCTATCAGGACTAATATTATTATTGTTAAAGAAATTGTTAAAACTTGTTTTGAAAAGAGTAATTGCTGAGTTTATTGCCGGCTCTGCTCAGCAAAAGCAACCTTCCGAACCGAGCATTAGAGTCGACGTTTCATAAGTGCCTGTGAAGGCCTATTTGAATTAATAAATTTATTTCATTATTTCATTTCACAAATCTTATAGAAATATGCATGAAAGATTTGAGATTATGGTTGTTTTTACTAACCATAATAAATGTGTGAGTTTGTACTCGATATTTGTATAATGTCTAGCGAAATTGTCCATAAATATGTCTTTTATTGTCCATGTCTAAAATATCTAAACATAGAAATAATTTTATTTACATTTGTACCTATAGCGACAAAACTGGGAGTAGTATTTAAACGAGAATTGCTAATTAAAATAATTGTATTCCAGCTAATTTTGGAATATTATTTTGTAGATACACTTTGCTATCGGCTTATGTTTGAACACAATCCCACTACGAGTTTTTAAATAAACGTCCTGTAGGTAGGTAATATAATTATAGACAGAAATGGCGACTCCAAAACAGTAGAAAAATCAATAAATTATAAATTAATTTAATAGAAACTGAAGGCGTTTTTTCGACAGTGGACCGGAAACAGGTCTCCGGCGAGCGTCTCCCGGAACGACACCAAATGTTCCGGAAAGATAAAAAAAGTAAAAATAAAGAAGGAGAGAATGTCAGTGGCACCTAAATCATTCTGTATCAAGTCCGCTACACCCGCCCCCCGGGTGCTGTTACACGCTGGTGTAACAGCAGTGTGGAATTTGAAATACCTTGTCTAGGATTTTATATGGGAAACACAGAGTTATTACCTCCTAAGGTTAATGTACAAATCTGTACCGTAGTTTCTAAGATTAGCCTAAATAACATAAAGTAAGCGCTGCAGAGGACATCTTTAATAATACTTATAAGTTCAAATAATGGAATAGTAATGATGTACAGACAGTCTCTCAAACCCATGACTTATCTATACTAATCTATACTAATATTATAAAGAGGAAAGATTTGTTTGTTTGTTTGTTTGTTTGTTTGTTTGTTTGTTTGTTTGTTTGTTTGTAATGAATAGGCTCCGAAACTACTGGACCGATTTCAAAAATTCTTTCACCTTTGGAAAGCTACATTATCCCCGAGTAACATAGGCTATATTTTATCCCTGTATTCCCACGGGAACGGGAACTACGCGGGTAAAACCGCGCGGACAAACCGCAGCTAGGACAATTTAAACATATCTACACAACTACGCCAACTGACCCACCACTCGTTATAAGCGTTACCAAACATGTAGACCGGTATATACCCAGTAACGACAAAAATATTCATACACAAAGCTGGCCTCTATTTATATGCTAATACACATTTAAACTCATAATCCATGATATTATTATCCATGGTGATAATGTATCCGTTTTTATGTCCGCCGACCGCACCATTAGATGTCGCAAAAAGCTTAAAAAAAAGCACCCACCACTATTAAAAGCGCTCGCGTTGCTTTGCTAATTGCCGTTTTTTATCGCGTTCTCGAAATAATACTTTCTGCCGAAAAGCTCTGCTTTTTGCCGAAATAGCTCTCGACCTTTGTGCTTGGGGATTTATTATCTTCATACACGCTCATAGCGAGCTTGTTATAAGTAAAAACTAACAATGGAATCGTTAAAAATATGAGTGTGCTGTAAAACAATGTATGCCGGCGGAGCGAGCCGGGCGAGGCGAGGGCGGGACTAATAATAACTCTTGTAAACATTATATGTACCTATTTGTCGTTGTTGTATGTCCTACAGAAAACATAACAATGTGCCTACGCACGTATAAATATCTTCACTATTTTTAAAACAGGTATCAAGAAAATATTTTATTTAAAAAGCATTTTTACAAACAAGTTCTAAACCTTTCTAGTTCAGAAATAGCTTATTGGAAAATAGAACTTAGTTCTATCAATGCAACTTCATTCCGATCTGTTATGTACATTCCACAATTTTGCCAACTAAGCGCAAACCCCCGTCGCCTCCACGTTTACGCGGATGGTATAAAAGGCGAATTCTACACGTGCTCGCAGAGCAGTTATATAAATTTTTCTGTCTGTATGTCTTTTCTTTGATTAAAATAATTTTATAGCAAAGTGGTGTTTTTTCTTAAAAAGGACCAACGGGCCGCCATCCTAACAAATTTGGTGTCAGAAGTGGAATCCCAGGAAAAACCGTCAAGTTCTGGGATCTATAGGTGTAGGCGTCGCGAACTCGTTCCATTCGTCTGCACCATTATATTTGTTGGCTCCGTAATTGTAAAGGTCCTAAGTGTCTGTGGTCGACGATAAGCCTTGGGTTCCACAAAAGCCTAAGCCCGCGCTGCTGCACTCCACGTGATCGACGGTAAGCCTCCGCTGTGAAGCGTGAGCCCGCATCACCACCGAAAACACTCTGCTACCCTGTGGTCGACGGTCAGCCTCCAGTTTCGACTGTGAGCCCGCATCACTTAAATCATCCAGAGACATCTCATCGAGGTCTTGCCGAGGACTCCAACTGCTCATCACCATCACAGCCACGTGGTCTAACTAACCGCGTGTCCGCGACGTCACGACACGTTCCTGCAATACGACTCCTTGAGTCGCCAGGTCACGCTGTTCCTCGCTGCATTACGTGGCAATCCAGAATGTTCGCGCATGCTGTCATAATTTCGGCATTACTGTGAGTAATTTATCTTTCTAGTGAAGTGCTCCCAATTAAAAGTGCTCCCAAGTGAATGTGCAATTTCCCAATTTATTTTATCTTTTAATAATTTTCTAAGAATTTCCCATTTTATCTGAACTTTATTTTACAAATTTTACTTATTTACATCGTTTACATTGTTCAATTAAATTAACATTTTTATTTATTATTTTAATGCAATTTTTTTGTGTCTGATGGTTTGTAGTGCTTTACTTCGATAATTAATTTGTATACAATATTTAATGCCTCTTAAAAAGGAGACATCTGAAGAAGTCGCATCCTCATCTAGTTCCGATTCTTCTGAGGATAGCCCAGCGCCAAAACCAAAAGTTAAAATGGCTGAAAAAATTACTCTGTCTGTCCTCACAAAGTTCATTAAACCTTATACTGGTGATCGCGAATTATTGCCCGCGTTTTTAACCAATTGCGAAAATGCAATTGCATTAGCTACAACAGACCAACAGAACGTCTTATGTAAATACATCATATCGCAATTGGAAGGCAAAGCACAATTAGCTTGTTGTCTAAAAAAATTTGATAGTTGGATTGAGATAAAACAGTTTCTCAAGACAACTTTTGGAGAAAAAAAACACTCCACTCATTTACTAGTTGACCTACAAAACTGTAAGCAATTGCCCTCCGAAAGCGTTATGCAGTTTTCCATTAGAATTGAATCGTGTTTGACAAAACTTCAATCTGACATCCACTATAGCTGCGATAACGACAAGGAACTAATAGGTCGAATAGCCGCAATGGAGGATCTAGCCCTAAATACGTTTATGTTAGGCTTAAACAATAACTTTTCACATATTGTGCGATGTCGAAATCCTAAAACCTTATCAGAAGCGATTACACATGCTACTGAAGAGGAAAAGTTATTCAATTTAACTAAACTCTCAACTCGTTCTAATAAACAATGCACAACATGTAATAAAAGCGGTCATGTCGCTTCGGAGTGTTACAAAAATAAAAATAAGTACTCCACTCCAAATTTCCATCATTTAAATTCACATAATAATATTCAACCAAGTAAATTTGGCAATAACAAATTCAAATCAAATTTTCAATTTGATTCAAATAAACTATGTGCATACTGTAAAAAACGAGGTCATTTGATAGGCGAATGTCGCAAACTTCAATTTAAAAATAATAATTATTCGCATACCGATGCTCGTAATTCTACACTATCAAGTGCACTTCCACCGAGTTCGAGTAAAATGTCGAGCGATAATCGCTCTAATGTGCATTATGTTGACACTAACGATGAAAGTGTAACTTTAAACTAAATAGGGTTCCGGTTGCGTGTCTGCCGAAACCTCGTAATATTTTAAATGACACGAAATCTTTAAATTATTCTACATCTTGTGTTCCTAAATTTTCTTCAACACAAGTTACCGCACATAAAGGTACTAAGAGTCCTTCAAACTGTGTTCTTAATTTTTCCTCAACACAGGTTAGTGCAATTCAAGGTACTAAAAGTCCTTCACACTGTGTTCTTAATTTTTCCCCAACACAGGTTAGTGCAATTCAAGAGACTAAAAGTCCTTCAAACTGTGTTCCTAAATTTTCTTCAACACAGGTTCATGCACACAAGTTTTCAAATCCTTCACGTGAGAATACATTTACTATTAATAACATTAATAACAAAGTTTCTCTACCTCACGTTTACTTAAAAACGAATTATAATAACAAGCCTTTATGCTTTTTGATTGACACTGGATCTACAATTTCAATTATTAAACATTCTAGTTTACGTAATAAACCAGTGCTTAACCCTGAAATTATAAAACTCAAAGGCTTAAGTGACAACGATTCCTATTGCGAATCTCTTGGTTCTATTAAACTTAATTTTGAACATCGCGTTTCTTCGTCAAGAAAAATAATATTTGACTATTTGTTCCACGCGATTGACGATACGATTAATTTAAACTACGATGGTATTATTGGTAGTGATTTTATACAACATTTCAAAATAGACATTCAGTATTCTACCAATACTCTTAATTTGGAGAATTACGAAATACCTATTTGCTGTAGCAAACCATCATATGTCATACCCCCGAGGTCAGAAACTGTCATTGAGTGTTCAGTCTCAAATCTATCAGAAATTGCTGAACTAAAGGAAGCTTTGATATTAGATCATAAAATTAGTGAAGGTGTACTTTTGGCTAACTGTATAGTTAACTTAAAATCAAATAACAGAGTCAATGTTTCGGTTCTCAACACCACTGAATCTGAAATTGAAATTGACGATTTTCAAGTCAAATTAACACCATTTGAAATGCCAGCTTCCAAAATTAATGACGAACAACACGAACGGATTAATCAACTAGATGCATTAGACATCGACCGATCTCAGAAAGTCTTAGAGCAGATAAGGTGCTCTCATCTTAATCCACAAGAAAAGAAAGCGTTAATAAACTGCCTTTCTAAATTTACAGATATATTTCATCTTGATGGTGAATTTTTATCCCATACAGAAATTATTAAGCATTCTATAAATACTAGGGATGCAGCCCCTATTCATGTAAAGTCGTATCGTTTCCCCGAAGTTCATAAAGACGAAGTCGAAAAACAAATTAAGAAAATGCTTAATCAGAATATTATTCGTCCATCAACTTCTCCTTGGAATGCACCCGTATGGGTGGTCCCCAAAAAATTAGATGCTTCAGGTAAACAAAAATGGCGAATTGTTATAGATTATCGACGTTTAAATGACGTCACAGTTTCAGAGGTTTATCCTCTCCCTCTTATTACTGACATCTTAGACCAACTAGGTCATTCTAAATATTTTAGTACACTCGATTTAGCATCAGGTTTTCATCAACTTTTATTAAATTCCAAGGACACTGAAAAAACAGCATTCAGTGTTACAACTAATAGTATTTCAGGTCAATTTGAGTTTACAAGAATGCCTTTCGGCTTAAAAAATGCTCCCTCGACATTTCAAAGGATGATGAATTTAGTCCTTTCAGGATTACAAGGTCTTCATTGTTATATTTATTTAGATGACTGCATAATTTATTCCCATGACCTTGAATCCCATATACAGAAACTTGAATCTGTATTTTCTAGACTCAGAGAGGCAAATTTAAAATTACAGCCCGACAAATGTGAATTTTTACGACAGGAAGTCGCTTACTTAGGGCATGTTATCACAGACAATGGTGTTTCGCCTAACCCCGACAAGGTAAAGGCTATTTCTCAATTTCCCACACCGAAAACTCCTAAAGATGTAAAATCATTTCTTGGATTAACAGGTTATTATCGTCGTTTCATAGAGAATTTCTCTCATATAACAAAGCCTCTCACATCTTTATTGAAAAAAGATGTTATTTTCATCTGGTCTCATGAACAAGAACAAGCTTTCAAAACGCTTAAGCAAAAGCTCATCTCAGCTCCCTTATTACAATATCCAGATTTCTCTCAGCCCTTTATAGTAACGACGGATTCTTCGAATTATGCCGTCGGCGCAATTTTATCCCAGGGTGAGATTGGCAAGGATAAACCCATTGCATATGCATCTCGAACATTAAACAAACAAGAAGGGAATTATTCGACAACTGAAAAAGAGCTTCTCGCTATTCTTTTCGCCGTGAATACATTCCGGCCTTATCTCTATGGTTATAAATTTAAAATCGTAACAGATCATCGACCTTTAACTTGGTTATTTAACGCGAAAGATCCAGGTGGACGCTTACTAAGATGGCGTTTAAAACTCGAAGAGTATGAATACGAGATCGTTTATAAACCTGGCAGAGTAAATAGTAATGCAGATGCGTTATCTCGTTATCCAGTAAATGCTGTGACTATTCGAAGTTCCAAATTAAATTCAACTACTTATGAACAATATCTTAGAAAGCAATTTACAAAAACTACTTCTGATTATGATACACAAGTTGAAGAACATAATCAAAGTTTGCATTCAACAAAAATCAACTCTATTGCTTGTCCAGCTTCCTTAGATTTAGATTACTCAATGCCGCATTGCGAACAGCTGTTATCAATGTTAGATAATGCTGAGGAATTCCGTGCAGGTGAACGCGAACCTGACACTATACAAACAATCAACTGTAAACACAATAAGATACTTTATTTCTTATTTACTAAGGTTCATCATTTTGATGAAACGAGTTATAAAACTATTTACAGTATACTAGTTAAATTAAGAGACGAAATTATTTCTAAAAAAGATTATGACAAAGAATTAGCTTTACCTGACTTTTCTGAACCGTTTACTAAATTGGTTTATGTCAAGATTTATAATATGATTTTATACATTTTTCATGGCACTAAAATTAAAGTTCATATTCATAAAAATCAAATACTTTATCCAAATCCTACCGAAATTCCTAAAATTCTCAAGGAAAACCACGGAACGACCATATCCGGTCATCCGGGTGTTAAACGCATGTTAAGCCGAATTAAAGCCTCATACTATTGGAAAGGTATGCGTTCAGATATAGAACAATTCGTTAAAGATTGTAAGATGTGCCAAGTTAACAAACCCTTACGAGCTTCTAATAAAGCACCAATGGTTATTACTTCCACAAGTACTAGGCCATTTGAAAGATTAGCTCTCGATATTGTAGGTACTTTACCCGAAGCAGGTCTTCAAAAATTCAGATACATTTTAACACTTCAGGATGATTTAACAAAATTTTCGTGTGCCTATCCCATGATTTCCTGTACAACTGATGAAGTTGCACGCAATCTTATTAATTTCTTTTCACTATTCGGTTTCCCAAAAATTTTGCTGACCGATCAAGGTACATCCTTTACTTCCGAGTTATTTAGGCAACTAACAGAGTTACTTAAAATTAAAAATCTATTTTCCATACCTTATCATCCTCAAACAAATGGTGCACTAGAACGTAGTCATGCTACTCTTAAAGAGTACTTAAGGTCATTTGTTAATGAAAAACAGGACGACTGGCATTGCTATCTCGCCACAGCGATCCTTTCTTATAACACAACTCCACATTGTACTACCGAATTTACACCATTCGAACTTTTATACGGCTATAAGCCCATAATTCCAAGTAGTGTTTACGAATCAAGTGATAATACTACCTACCAGGAATATATTCGCACACTACAATATAGGATAAAATATTCTCGTGAAAAGGCTATAGAAAATATGATTAAAAGTAAAGAGTTATCTAAAAAGTATTATGATTCAACAGCTCGAGAAAAATCATATAAACCAGGTGATTTAGTTTATTTAAAATATCATCATAGGCTTCGAAAAGCTCTATCTCCTGTCTGGAAAGGACCCTATAAGATAATTAAAACAAACGGTAAAACCAACGTCACCCTTTGTGTTAATAGAAAACATATAAAATACCATGTTAACGAGATAAAACCAGCGTGAATATATATTTTATAATATGACTAAGTAATAATAATTTAATTAATTTAGATAAAATTAACTCTATGTTTAATATTATTGAAGGGTCATTGTTGTCTATTTCTAATATTTTAGACACGATCTTAAATTCTATCTTATTCGCTAAAGCAAATATTTTACATCTTTATAAAAATTTATCGCTAGCTACTCCATGCGACGATAAACAATACTTAACATATGTTTTAATACACCCTTCTAAGCGTTATGTAGCAATAACAGATGACAGATTGAACTATGCTTTACTAGATAATATTAATGTATGTAAACACGTCAATGATGACTATATTATATGTCCTACTCCATCAATTTTATCAACAATTCTATATTCTATTATTCAGGACTAACATATACAATAATTTGCGTAATTTTTGTTTATATTACTCATAAAATTTATAAAAAATGTTGTATGTTCTAGTAATTTTACACCAACATGTTGTATCCAAATTTGTAACAATTGTAACTTCTAACTCTAAACTAAGTTCTAATAATAATTTTAATATGTATTTTAATTTTTATAATGTTAATGCCTGATATGTTAAACTGAGTTTTATTTTTTATAAATTTATCATCAATTTTTTAATTTTATTTTACGATATTCATTAACTTTTTTTTTTTCTCTTCGCTTTATAATATTAAAAAAAATAAAGCTCAGTCTAAGGGGGGAGATGTTATGTACATTCCACAATTTTGCCAACTAAGCGCAAACCCCCGTCGCCTCCACGTTTACGCGGATGGTATAAAAGGCGAATTCTACACGTGCTCGCAGAGCAGTTATATAAATTTTTCTGTCTGTATGTCTTTTCTTTGATTAAAATAATTTTATAGCAAAGTGGTGTTTTTTCTTAAAAAGGACCAACGGGCCGCCATCCTAACAGATCGCATCCCATTAAGTAGATTTTTTTTTTACTAAACTCCTCTGTATTTAGGTAATGTACCTTGAAAATACCGATCCTAATCTAATGGACCCTTATGTTGCTATGTACTGGAAATCGCTTGGCGAGTTGTTTATTTTCCTAATAAAATTTTAGTTTTTAACTAAGATAATTAAGTATATGAAATTATTTCAGACAATGTTGTATTTAATCTGACTCTTTGAACCGTACCTAATATTTAAAAGTCTAAGATTATTTTTAAAGAGTACTTAACTACCGAATTTTTTCCCTGAAATATTCTGAAAACTATTTATAAGTGCCTGTAAAGTCTTATTAATTTATAATAATGTCCATTTTTATGACTGGAGTGCTATGTACAAATATGATCTCAAAATAAAGAACAACTTTATAGGTATGTTGTTTTAAGGAATACTTACAAATAAAATATTCCAAACGCGTTGATAATAAAAATAAGTGAACAAACAGAAAGAGTGAAACGTAAGTGGAGTCCATTGTTACTCGACGGGAGAAACAAATGTGAATGTCATTACATTCACAATCATTAGTACCTACTTAATGTCTTATTTGAGACTGAATCGCTGGAGAAAACCTTTGAATTGCATTTAAAAATTCAAACTTCGAGGGTAGAATAGAATACAAAGTGGTGTCGGTTTTAAGAGACTACGTAAATGTATATTTTCTTTTTTCGAATTTAATTCAATGAAAATCATGTTAATAAATAAAATATCCTGGGACATTTTTCACACACCGCCAATCTGATTCCAAACTAAGCTTCGAAGTGAGCTTGTGTTATGGTAACCAGATAGCTGATATACTACATATACTACGTTTTAAATACATACTTATATATTTACATCCAGACGTGGAACAAACAAACATATTCATGCATATAGATGTTTGTCATGGGTGGGATTTGAACCCACGACCGGTGGCTTGAAAGTCAGGGTCACTAACCATATATATAGCCGCCGTCGCGCGGTTTACCCGCGTAGTTCTCGTTTCCGTAGGAATACGGGGATGATATATAGCCTATGTTATTTATGTAGAACGTAGCTTTCTATTAGTGAAAGAATTGTGTAGATCGGTCTGGTAGTTTCGGAGCCCGTTACTATCAAACATATCTTTCCTCTTTATAATATTAGTATAGATATCAATTTCAATTATTATATTATTATCGGGTATTGGCGCTTTCAATGAAATATTGACAAAACATGTTATTGCGAGTTTAGCGCTTAAATGCACACGCGTCGAACATACTGCGCCGTACTGAATGCAAATGCGTTTTGAAAATATATAAATATTGTAATGCTTAGAATTAAACATTTCTTTCCGTTCAGTAAATTTACAAAATATTTTGCTAACCAAACTGATGTTATAAAACCGCCGAGCTTTTCTTCAGTTCTTAATAAAAGCTCGAAAGTTGCAGTATAAGTTATCTAAAGTGTGTGGGCTGCAAAATTGAATTCTTTCTTGCTTCGATAACAGGGTTTATGGCGTCACGTGCGCGCGTTTGCTCCTTTACGACTCGGCGTATGACGTCGCGGGACGTTTCGGCGTCTCACAGTAGTTTTGGAATAGAATATATTATATTAGCTGCCTGTGTAAAATAACATGGATCAAGGTGAAGGATTATTGGCTAGGTCATATTTTTAAGTATGTACCTTTATTGTAGTAGCCATCCAGCTCAATGTAGGAGTCTATTGAAGCTTTAGTGAAGGAATAGACGTACCTACTCCCAAGATTGTATATATTTATTAGTTTATTGAATTAATAACTGTACTTACTGCATTTGAATTTATTAGACGATATTGGCCAAAATATGCAATCTGGCAAGAGTTGCCATTTTTGTCAAAAGAAAAAATAAGTTTATTTATAGGTACACACACCCTTAGCAATAAAAAATGCACCAAAATAATATAATCATTCTTACATTTTACATCGACGACAAATAATTTCGAACTAGGCAGATGATGATTTAGCAACATAAATGCCGCTGCAATATCACAGATAAGTCGTACAATAAACTTGGAAATTATACTATGATACGGGCGCGCGATACCAAGAGATATCCCAAGGTAGGCCCAATAAAATTTATCGCGAGTTTTATTGTACCATAACTGTGCTTAAATGTGCTTTAACGAGTTTCCTGTATCGTCTAATGAGAGATAAGCCGGTGGCAGCCCTGATTACAGCCCTGTTCTGAAGCACTTGGGCGCAGGTGGAATCTCAATACGATTTTTGAAATCCGTGACACGGTTTTGGTATGATACGACTGGCTCGTTGACTTGGTGGTGAGAAACTGGCAAGCTGGTCGTGTGTATGATTCCTGTCTGACTTAATATTTAGGTGTGTGGATTGAGAAATCTATACTTCTATACTAATATTATAAAGAGGAAAGATTTGTTTGTTTGTTTGTTTGTAATGAATAGGCTCCGAAACTACTGGACCGATTTCAAAAATTCTTTCACCTTTGGAAAGCTACATTATCCCCGAGTAACATAGGCTATATTTTATCCCTGTATTCCCACGGGAACGGGAACTACGCGGGTAAAACCGCGGGGAGCTAGTCTATACTTATAATATATAATCTATACTAATATTATAAAGAGGAAAGATTTGTTTGTTTGTTTGTTTGTTTGTTTGTTTGTTTGTTTGTAATGAATAGGCTCCGAAACTACTGGACCGATTTCAAAAATTCTTTCACCTTTGGAAAGCTACATTATCCCCGAGTAACATAGGCTATATTTTATCCCTGTATTCCCACGGGAACGGGAACTACGCGGGTAAAACCGCGCGGAGGCAGCTAGTATTTTATAATGTGGTTTAAGATGTCTGTTTGTTTTAAAGAAATACATGTATATCAGCTATCTGGGTACCTTGTAAAAATATTCCAGGACTTATATTAAATGACTAGTGGCTCCCTGTGGTTTCACCCGCGTACTCGAGGGATCTTCCATTTTCCCGGGATAAAATAAAGCCTATGTCCTTTCTCAGGCTCTAGGGTATCTGCGTACCTAATTTCATTTAAATCGGTTCAGTTGTTTTAGCGTGAAAACAGTTACTTTGGGATTTTATAATATTACTAGCTGCCGCCCCCCGGTTTCACCCGCGTAGTTCCCGTTCCCGTTTCCATGATCACTTAGAGGTATTAAAAATAGACGTTGTCCGATTCTCAGACCTACTGAATATGCACACAAAATTTCATAAAAATCGGTCAAGCCGTTTCGGAGGAGTTTAATCACAAACACCGCGACACGAGAATTTTATATATTAGAAGTTAGGATATGAACGCCTTGTTTGTTGGCTTAGTGGTATGCAAAGCTGGTCGTGTGTTCGATTTTGCTCAGGACTTTCATTGAGAGCCTTTTATGTAAACACGTATTAAAATCGTTTCCTCGTAACAGTAATGATTGAAATATGACATGCACGTAACTATTATGGACCCTACAAACTACTTTATTACCAGGAAATCTGTGGATTCATCTAATGAATGTTGCTTTATAAGCTCGATATTTCCTGGAAGCTTATGTAAAACAGTAACGCAACTATTAATATTGTGTACGAGCTTTTGCACGCGGTTTCGTTTAGTGATATAAGTAATTTAGTATTTTTAAAGTAGTTGTTCTTTTTTGACGTGACAACGTCTCATAAATTGGTTTGCCGGGTGACACTTCAAGAAACTGCGTTACGCTCCGCTCACGTTACGTGACGTTATGTTTTAAATTGTTACTATTATTTAATCCTTCTTCCTACTATACGAATGAATATTCACATTAAAATTATTTTACCACTCAAAGTCGTTGTCACGTAAAACTTTCGCCCGTATACCGACTTTACAGGCAACCAATTTTTATATATATATTTTTTTCCCTAAATACTACAAAAAATAAGTTATTATCTTGGGCGTGGTGGAGATGCATTCAGGCAATGGGTTTATTTGCTAATTAAATTGAATGAAGCCTTATTATTCTATAAATAGTAAAATAATATAGTGTAGTAGTACCTATCTATGATAAGAGCCCGCCTACGGATGCAATTTACCAGCAAAAAAATATTTCCTCATTTATCGTTTCAAATATTCGTCGAAAATCGCGTGGTTCAAAAGAAGTAAACGGAAAATCAACAGGTACACAGCAACTTGGTTTTATATTATTTACTAGTGGCTCCCCGCAGTTTCAACCGCATGCCCGGGAGATCTTCCATTTTCCCGGGATAAAGTAGCCTATGTCCCTTTTCAGGCTCTAAAATATCTATGTACCAAATTTCATTTAAGTCGGTTCAGTAGTTTTAGCGTGAAAACGAGACAGACAGATAGATAGACAGAGTTAATTTCGGATTTATAATATTAATTAAGATTGGGCAATAAATACAAAAGAGATCAATTATATTTACCTTAGATACTTGCGCTCATTATATTCAAAACTTTACATGGTTATATGATTAAATTTGTTACGTTGAAAAAGCTCTTTTGAAATCCTAATCCTAGCTTGAACACAATGGCGATTCCGCTGAAATGGAACTTTAAATCTAAAATTAGTATAATACGTGCGTTTCATTACATAAAGCATTCGCTATCCATTAATTAGAACTGGTATAATAGCAGAATTCAATTTGTGCGGATTTAAATCGCATATTATCTAAGGATATTATAATAATAATAGCTTTTCAATTTCAGTGTGGAATGGGTTTCAGGTAATTGTGTAATATTAGGTATGTTATTACGAAACTATTTCTAATGAAAATTTGTTTTATGAGGATCCCTATTAGCAGCTATAACGAAAATACCGTTGTCTACATGTAAGTATATACTTCAATATATAATATACTAGCGGACCCAGCTGACTTCGTTCTGCCCACCAGCGCCACCTACCGGGTCCAAATTGACGTATTATACATAAAAACCTTCCCCATTTGGTGAAAACCACATGAAAATCTGTTCAGTAGTTTTTGTGTTCATCGCGTGATAGACAGTCAGACAGAGGCGGCGGGGACTTTGTTTTATATATATAGATCTAGACAAACTTCTTTCATCATCATAGGTATAATGAATTCATATACGTTTCTACTCCAAGTGCATGAGCCTAAAAATGAGGGGGTTTAGGCCATAGTACATTCAGTAAACGGGCCTAGTGCGGTTTCCTGACTTTTTATTTGGATATAATATCTATTATGTAATAAAATATTAATTGCACGAAAAAAATATTGTACGATAAAATGTGGACGTGACGTATTTTTTCATCCAAGGTCAACATTGACTTGAGTGACTGAATCGCGCTCTCAATCTTGAGAAATGCGACAGATTTTTTTACACAATCATTTTTATTTGAGTTTTATAGGTACGGACAGTTTGAAAGTGATGGAAAATAAAATACAAAACTACTTTTTAAACGACTTAAAAAAAAGGTAGGAGGTACTCAATTCGACTGGTATTTTTTTTTTTATTAACTGCGTAGTACATTTTATCGCTAAATTGCAGCTATTAGTTTGTTCCAATTTGTCTAGCAAGAAAAATAGTTATACCTGTATTTATAGACAGTTTGTAACAGTATTTTTTTAAACAACCGTATTAATCCACAAAAGAAAAAGACAGATGCATCGGCCGGGAATCGAACCCGGGCCGCCCGCGTGGCAGGCGAGCATTCTACCACTGAACCACCGATGCTTACGTATTGTTGATGAAATTATGGTTTTATTAGCTACGCTATAATCACGATAAAAATAAAAGTTTAATCAGCAATTCACATTATCTACGTCTGCGCAGCAATTGTTGGTTTTGTAAATAAATCTTTCGCAATAGAAATCACGTTTCTTAGATCATCTTCAAACCATTTCTTCTTTGTTACTTTTGCATGTTTTTTGATATCTAGGTATTTATGTTGTTATTACCGGAGCATTATTTTTTAAGTCATTTTAAGAAGTGACTGGACATAATGAGACGTTGCTTTCACAAAATAGTTTATCATTGATCGGATACAAACAATATGAAGAGAATAATCATAACTTGACATGAATAATCGTGTTTGGTAGAATTACGTTTATCTCAAACAACAAGTATTTTACAAAAACTTTGTATGTTGATATTAATAATATAAATTGATTTTTAACGGTGTTTTAAGAACGTCTTCTTCTTATTCTTCATTTCACTACGACGTCTGACAAAACATGACACACCGAAAACACATAACAATTACTAAACATTACTGGTTCTAGTTGGTATAATACAACTAATTGAAGAATGCGAGTAAACCCGCGGGCGGGATCGTGTAGTTTGTAAGTGGAATTCAGTGAACTGTCCAGTACATGCCAGTCGCCATTTAGAGTTGAATTGCCTTTGTGTTGAGATGGTAGGAATTTCTTTACAACTCCACGGATAGTCGTAAAGACATAGTTTGATTAACTTCAAGTAGGTAGGTACCTAGGTAGGTAGGTAGGTAGTCTAGTCTACGTGCCTTGGTGCATGCATTTTTCTACATTACCTACCTAAGTACTTATATGGGATGAATGTAAGCACTTTCCCAAACCTTGTTAGACTTTAATGGTGTGTTTTATTAGGTATATAAGATTTAGAGACCCATAGGGTTAAGATAGACTTTATTTTTATCCGACTACGCCAGAAGGGTTGTGATTTTTGAGTTGTTTTAGTAAAGCAATGAGATACAATTTTGTCTTTTTCGTTCATGCTAAAACCAGACTTAAAAATATACTTGTTATCCACTTTTTGTTATACGAAAATAGATAATGGCGGGAACGTTTTGAACTTGAGTTTTGAGCTATTTTTATATTCTAAGGTTTGTTTAAAAATGCCACGTAAAATAGTTGTAATATTACTTACCTACTCTATTGCTAATTTTCAAGATGATGAATAGGTTGATGTCCAAAATATTGTAAAAAATGACAGTTCAAATTTTATCAAAATAACAGGCGTGAGATGGATGGACAGGAAATTCGTTCACTACCTTTGCAGATTACTTAAAATAGCGCTCATAATTACGGACCCTATTTTTGCATAGGTATGCAAAACTGATACCTAGTCCGTACCTACCCTACGTCTATTATCCTTGTTTTCCGTGTAGGTGCGACTATTCCTGTAAATCCGGCAAGAAACAGACAGGTAAGGAACACTGGAGTCTGTGTCGCGTGTAGTGTTGGAACGTGTCATGCGAAATTATTAATGTTGCCGACAAAGATGGCTGCCCTGCCAGCTGTATCAATGGTCTATATTATGGACTAGCTGACCCGGCAGACTTCGTACTGCCCCAATCTATACTTCAATACTAATATCATAAAGCGGTGGAGTTTCTTTGTTTGCTTGAACGCGCTAATCTCAGAAACTACTTTCCCGGCAATTATTCAATTTTTCTCACCTTTTAAACCTTCCCTGGACCCACACGAACATTTCAAAACCAAGGAAAGATAATCAGTTCAACCGTTCTCGACTTTTTGTGAGACTAACGAAGTAATTTGTACTCGTATATCGAGTCAAAAAATATAATGTTAATTTTGTTTATAAAATTCACCTTTTAAATCTCTTTTAAACTAAGCAACGGTTTCGGTTGTCATCAATAGATAGAGTAATTGAAGGACAAGGTTTATATGTAGATATATTTGCATTGATACTATATTAGTCTCAAATTTGCAACCGTGGGAAGTCAGGATAGGTCGGTAGTTATAAAACTCAGTTTTTTAAAGTATGTCTTCAATATGGAAATGAGCTTAGATTTTTCAATAGTAGATTATTGTACTTAAGAAACTCAATACGGCTAAAGCTATTACAAGTGTTTATACGTCAATATAAATGCTACAAATATTTTAATGCGATAAGCAAGCATATAAATGATTAAATAATTCTTAAATTATGATGTCATTATTTAATCTTAAACTTTATAATGGTAATAAATAGGTACTTAGATAAGTTATCCATAAGGGCAGAGACGATATGTAAATTAGTTCGGAATTAAGTGAATTATGGTAAGCTAGGATTTGTGGCTTAATTATTTCTCGAGGCGTCCGAGTCGGCCACGCCGCTGCGCGCTACTTGCATAAAATATTCTAATTTAATCTCCGTGAATGCATAAGAATGCTGACTCTTTTGCGAGCTAATTGATTGCTTTATCTCTTGCTTTCCTTTTGTACTATTTTTAGAATATGGTGGGCTTTTTACGGTACCTTTAGTAGACTAAAATACAACCTACTTCTCACCTAATTTGTAATTGAAATTCTAACTTAGTGATCTTGTTTAGATATTTAATTTCGTTACACAACGATAGCACACAAAGTACAATAGGTATAGGATCCGACATTATCAGAAGTACTTACTGGAAGGAGTTATGTAGAATTACTGGAAGGAGTTATGTAGAATTACTGGAAGGAGCTGTAATCTAGTGTCAAATACATTGTATAATAATGAGGCTTATTTAAATATTATAATAAAATAGTTATAATGTAGGAATTAGATGCTAATTGTTTGAACCTATCGCAAAAACATTATTGTATTATGTACGTAGATGGAACTAAAATATTTCGTGTAGGAAGGTTTAAGTTGTGATTGACCTATATCAATGTCAAACTTACCTATATACAGTTTTGGTCTATGTTTATAAATAGTATAGTACTTACCCATTTATATGTCAAATGGAATTACTCCCACGTAGGTAGAGGTACCTATACAATCCTAACTAATACATATTATAAACGCGAAAGTAACTCTGTCTGTTTCGCTTTCACGCTAAAACTACAGAACCGATTTAAATGAAAATTGGTACATAGATAGTCTAAAGCCTGAGAAAGGACATGGGCTACTTTTTATCCCGGGGAAATAGAAGATCTCTCGGGTACGCGGGTAAAACCGCGGGCAGCCAGTACATAAAACTACCAACGATTTCACACCACTGGCATTCGGTGATGAAACAGCGTGAGGAAACCCGCCTGCCTGAGATGTCATATTCAAGGGGCTGTGAAGTCCGCCTCACCGCATTAGGCCAGCGTGGCGGCTTCTAACCCTCGGTGGTTAGGGGAGGCTGGTGTTCTTCCAGTAGACACGTATTTGAGTTGATGATGAAGAAGTATTTATAGGCCATAATGAACGCTAAATGTCAATGGATGGAGAACTATTAATATGTTAAAAAAACTTAAGTCCAAACGTGCTGGAAAGATTAAACCTGTGACTTTGGACCAAAATACCACTGAGCCTGCGCCTTCAATCAATAAGAATCTTTTATTTTTTTCAAAGTATGAAAGAAGGTTCTTTCTCAATAAATCGCTGCGTTTCTATACCGCAACCGCACTATACCGCGGGGCCGCACCGCCCGCACCCGCCCGCACCAGCCGCAGCGGGCGGCGCAAACGGGAGCTTCACTTTTAATTAAATTCATCACAAAACGCTCACACACACAAGACTTTCCGTAATTAGTAATAGCGATCATTTTTATATTAAAATAGACTAGCTGCCTTCGCGCGGTTTTACCCGCGTAGTTCTCGTTCCCGTGGGAATACAGGGATAAAATATAGCCTATGTTACTCAGTGATAATGTAGCTTTCTAATGAAAAAAGAATTATTAAAATCGGTCCAGTACTTTTTGAGTTTATTCGTTACATACAAAAATACAAATCTTTCCTCTTTATAATATTAGTGTAGATGAATATCAAATGCCGGTTAAAAACTATAGTTCGTGGGACAGGTCGCTTGGCTCTGAGGTTAGTAACCCTCACTTTCAATCCACCGGTCGTGGGTTTGAGTCCTAGCTAGGACAAACATCTGTGTGCATGAATATGTATATTTGTCCTTTATGTATGTATGTAGGTAGTATATGTATGTAGTAGGTAGGTATATCAGGTATCTGGTTGCCGGGGTAAAAGTTGTGCTTAGTTAGAAATCAAATTGGCCATGTAAGTATATACCTACTGTTAGGACCGCAAGTATTTATAAATAAATTTGTGAAAAATGTCCCTGGATATTTAATTATGTTCTTTGACTGTGGACTGTGTGTATGTCATAGAGTAATGTACAATAGTATAAAACATTGTTTCCTCTGAAACCTTGCTTAATCTACATCATCGGTATTCGGTAATAAATCAAGTAATTTAATCGGATTGTTCCCTTTGACAACTCATTTGTCAATAAATTAATCATTCATTCGAGAATTAGTGTGTGTCCTGAATCCTGAATTACATATTTCTTCAAGTTATTCATTGGACGACTTCAAGTGGAGAGCAACTATTTAATTATATGACCTTTTCGACTTGTTTCCGCTCGCTAAGTCTTTTGAATCCAACT
This sequence comes from Thyatira batis, assembly GCA_905147785.2. Lineage (NCBI taxonomy): Eukaryota > Metazoa > Arthropoda > Insecta > Lepidoptera > Drepanidae > Thyatira > Thyatira batis. Next base: position 13,267,750 of record LR990486.1, read on the forward strand.
TAAAATAGGTACTGATAGGGTTGGGGCACTCAGAAACACTAGACTTGCTATGGTGTTGCAATCTGCGATGAACTAATTAAGGAACCGATGCTGAATAAAAGAGTAGCTTCGAGTTTTTCTATCCTTATTTTCCTGTATTTTACAAACTTTTGCTGTCAATGGGTTGTGATCATTCTGCTTTATTAAACGAATTTACAAATGCAAAAATATTAAATAAAAAAATCCGTCAGGAATCCTTCTCTTATTTTTTATGTATCTAATCTTGGAAGTATTAACTAAATATTAGTTTTTTTTGTAGAATCTTATAACGATTTTTAGAAAAGTCTCAGTCAATAAGTATTGCTAATAATAAAACTGTCAAAAATGTTACATGCAACTAGCAACACTACCCATTATAGTACCTACCTACACGTGGCAACCCTAAGCGATAGTATTTCGGAGACGGTCTCCTAGCGAACGAAATTGGATTGTTCTTCGTAAAGACATTTATACTTTTGGTAGAGACAGTTATGTACTGCAGACACTAGGTGGACGTAAATAGTTTAATTTTATACCGTCTGTAGGTAGGTCCGCGTCGTCTGAGGCGAACGTTTTTAAAAGCTCTCTAGAACAAGCGAGCTATCGCATCGCACTCACTCGACGAATAAAGCAAATTGTTGCAAAAGGCAATCTGTTTGGTACGCTGTTTTATAATTGCTTCCTTTCATTTTTAAGAATAAGTTGTCTAAGATCACGTGCGCTTATGAAATGTATGTTTTGTGCTGTTTGTGTTTGGTGTGGGCTCTTTGTTTCCCAATAAGGTCTGGTATTGAAAGAAGGTTAGAAGCCTGGTCGTTAATTAAAAATAACTGTCAAATTTCTATTAATAAATATTTGTAGACACTTATTTATTTATTTAGCACACATAAATATTTAACAGACGCCAGACTTTTATTTTAATGTCGAGACTATTTTCGTTTCATTTAACTACTTTAAATATCAAGTACTAAATTTATATTTAGATAGTTTACAGAAGTCACAAAATTAAATTAACCTCAATAATTGGGACTGAATACACAACTATAATCCTGGACGATACATGCCCGCACAGCGCGGTAATAACTCAAAAGGAACTAAATACCCTCTGACGACCTATAAGCTGAGGTCTGGGAAAACCAAATAGATTTAACCGAACACACACACTTATCATCCATACGATTATCCATAGACATATACTAGTAGACTCCTAATATGTACTACATGCAGTCAACCAGCGGAGGTGTGCCCGGAGAACTGAGCGCTCATTGGTCCCGTACTAGGAGTCCGCAGGCTACTATGTCGATGTTAAACTCCATACGCTTATCCTTTGAATATTGCATTCAAATGTTCAGATATTCCATTTATCTGTGAAAAGCTAAGATGAACTGTGTCAAAGGGACATTACACAGAGCGGGGTGGCTGGAGGAAGCCCATTGCACTCCACATCCCGCAGATAATCACATCCGGGAAGCGGTACTTAACTTATACGTAGTTTTATAGGCGGCTGAGCGAGGGCGACTTTTTAAGAAAATAATATTATAATGCCCAAACTTAAAAAATCCGTTTTGATAGCACATGAGACAAAAATAAATAAACATACCTAACTATGTTATCAAACAGGTTAAAGCAGTTTAACCTCAATCAAGGCAAAGCAAATAAAAATAAGTATAAATACATTTGGGCACTATTTTGCCACAGGCAGAAAAACTAAAACACCTATTTAGAATAGAATAGAATAGAATAGAATAGAATAGAATAGAATAGAATAGAATAGAATAGAATAGAATAGAATAGAATAGAATAGAATTTTATTGACAGCAGAAAAAAATTATAATAAAACAATAACAATAAAAACAAACAAGGAATTATTAAATAAAGCAAAAAAAAAAAAAAAAAACAAATAATACAATGGTAGAAGTGCTGCCAAAGGGGGACCAGCTCAGCATGTGCTGCTGAAGTCAGCAGCGCTGATTTTCAGCTGGCACCTGTAGTGACCACGGCTCAAGAAATAAAAATAGTTATATATATAGTTAACAAATACACAGATAAATGGAGCAAGATAATAGTGAGTACATACTTAAAAACATTATATATATATATATAAAATAATAAAGTTAACAATCTCGCTGCGCAAGACATCGCCCGAGACTGGCGGGATCGTTCCCATTCCATATGGCGCGCCACTCGCGCCAGTTGCCATGGGGCGCGCAACGAGATTGCAGGTGTCAATACACATAATTAATATTAAAAATTAATATACTACACATTACGTAAACTATTGAAATATGTGTGTCATTGTGTGTAGTGTGCACATCGACAGTGTATGTGTGTGTAAGTTCCAATGATTAGTGTAGTGTTAGGTAGGTAAATAATAAAAGAAAAAAAAAAAAACTACGTCACGGTAATCGCTGGCATACAGTAAGCGCATCCAGTCGCGGCGACGTTGCCGCCCCGCCGCTCGGGGCCCGTCGCCGCGTCGGCAACGACAAACAACCCTACCTACCTACTTACACCAAGTTATAACAGCCGTCGGCTTCGGTACCTACGCCTCGACTCAACCGTCCACCACCGCGAGAAGTGAAAAAACTACGGTAAGAATTTTGTCCACCTCGTTACCTAAAACTAAACTTAAAACATTTTAATATATAAATAATCAAAAAAAATAAAAAAAATAAAATTAAAATAAATAAACGACAGAAAGTCAGGTTAGGGAAATTTGAAGGTCAAAAAGAATTTTTCTGTACCTTCTTCTAAAAGTTTGTAAAATTTTCAGGTCACGCAATGGCGGTGGAAGGTTGTTCCAGCATTTAGTGGCGAGGTATCTGAAGCTGCCGCGGAATGCAGCTGAGCAGTGGGGCGGGATCCGGAGCAGATAAGAGGACGCCCTCGACGCATGGCTGTTATGGTCGCGAGCCCAGCTAAGCTTACTGTACAAATACTTAGGTGTTCCACTCTTTATCGTACCAAACAAAAGGGTAGCAAGATGCAACTGTCTTCGGTAACTCATCTTCAGTATGTTATTTTTATTAAGAAATGGTGTAACATGACCACGGGGCGGGATTTCGAAGCAGAAACGAGCACACGCATTTTGCACTCTCTGTATAAGGTGTTCTGTTTTTTTAAGCAACCGTGGACCGTACACCACGTCTAAATAATTGAATTTTGATAGAACTAAGGAGTCAATAAGTCTGATACGTAGCTCCACACTTAGAAACGGTCGGATTTTATATAAAATCTTAAGCACATAAAAACATCTACCAACGGAGTCCGATATATGGCGTTCGAAACGTAGTTGTTCATCAAAAATTAGTCCCAAGTTTTTTGCTTCCGTGACCCTTTCTATTGATTCTCCGTTGATGTTAACCTGGGGATGTATCTGCTCAATTTTATTTATTTGTGCTTTTGTGCCTATTATCATAAACTTAGTTTTTTTAGCGTTCAGCAACAGACAGTTTCGATGTGCCCAGTTGTAAACACTAGCCAGATCCTCGTTTAATTTACTAATGGCTTCTTGTGCGTTGTAGGGTTTAAAAGATATATACATTTGTAAGTCGTCAGCATATAGATGGTACTTGCAGTGGCGTATACCATCAACAATACTACTGCTATACAATATAAATAAAAGGGGGCCCAGTATAGAACCCTGCGGAACGCCTTTAGTAACAGGTAAACTTTGCGATTTATGCGTAGTACCGTCTTCTTTTTGGATTTCTACAACTTGTGAGCGATTGCTTAAATAAGAATGAAACCACTTTGTAGCTTCTGGGCTAGAACCATAGTAATTTAACTTGGATAAAAGGAGTGGAATATTGATGGAGTCAAAAGCACGAGAGAAGTCTAGCAGCACCAAGATAGTACTCATTCCCTGATCCTGGGCGGCTAAAATATTATCAGTAACGTCCACTAAAGCAGTCGCGGTGCCGCGCCCCTTTCTGAAACCCGATTGGGCATCCGGCAAGACATTACTTTTGTCTAAAAACTCCGTAAGTTGATCACAAACTACCCTCTCCAGAACTTTAGACATACAAGGTAATATACTAATTGGTCGAAGATCATTAATTTCCTCGGGGTTAGATTTTTTAGGTATAGGGCGTACTATTGCCGCCTTCCATAGCATAGGGAAGGTAGAAGTTGCAATGGACTTATTTATGATAGCGGTAATAGTTTCGAGGCTATAAGGCAGTGTTAGCGTCAACATATCCAGTGAAATACCATCACAGCCTATCGCATTTGATTTTAGTTTTCTGAGATGTTTTAAGACTTCCACAGACGTGACAGGGCTGATGTTAAACTGTGCCAAACTATGCCTGTGGAATTCAAAGTACGATAAATCAGATAAACAAGCGTAGGCATTCCCAGGTATTGTAAGGAAGTGGTCATTTATGGTATCAGGTAAACATAACTGGGTAGGCAATTCCAGAGGTTTGGGTGGTATAACCTTAGATTTGATATTTTTCCAAAGGGTCTTGGAATCATTTTTAAAACAGTTGATATTTTGGCTAAAGTATACTCTTTTTTCATTAAACAAAGCTATGTTAACTTGCCTTTTTAATTCTTTATAGTATTCTCTGTGCGTATCTATTTTAGTGTTACGATACCTCCTAAGGGCCTCATCACGTAAACGCATCATTTGCTTAACGTTATATGTAATCCAGGGGCTGGGTAATTCCTTAATTGTCACTGTCTTAAAAGGGGCATGGAAATTAAATAGTACGGAAATAATATTATTAAACGAGCTCAACATTTCATCAATATTGTTTAATGAATTAGGAAGGTTCCAGTCAATATGCTCCATATCATTATTTAATGTAGTAAAACAAATATCTTTTAATGGCCTGTATACGATGGTTTTCGGCAGACTTCTCGGTTTCTTAAAATAAAATTCGCAAGTGATAAATGCATGACCGGTTAAAGCACCTAGGGTGTCAACGCTCAAACGTCGCTCACGAGCAGTTGAGCATATTACGTCAATCAAGGTTTGGGTGTTCTCAGTAAAGTGCGTAGCTACACCAACCAATTGTTTAAGCCCTGTGCATGTGAGAAAGGTGTTGAAGTGGTTTACCCTACTGTCAGAATCGCCGCATAATAAATTAATGTTAAAATCACCCAATAAAATAATATGATCATGATTTTGAAACGAAGCAATAGAATCAATGAGAGCATCAAAAAAAATATTAGAATTCATCCAGGGGGGGCGATATGCGGTTCCTATGAATTTATGAATTTCTAAATTGTTAATTAATTTATGTTTGCGTCGACGGTAAATGTTAAAAAGATTCAAATATCATGGTCATTCCATTTTGATCTACATTTTTCCCAACAATGTCACCCACTTGCAAATACTCCCCCCATTCTTTTATAGCGTCGACATACCTAGGTATAAAACCAATAGGTAATATATTTTGCCTAAAATTCGTATTAAACACACCTGTTCGCAAAATTTGTGACTTGAACACCCATCCCTTATAGATACGGATTTGTCTAGAAATGCTCCTAAACTTTGCATATTTATTACTTAACCCGCTGGCGGCCGCGAGGGTCTATAAGGGCGGACAATTTATCTTCTGCGTTGATACTAGGAGTAATTTCCCAACAAGAGGTGAAGCTTATAGTGAATAATGGCCGCCAGATTTACACCACTACATTTAAGTTTGTTCTAAATTGTTAATTAATTGCATGTCTAATAGATTCTTGAAGGCTTGGGATTCTCTCCAATCTCTTCACCTCTATCATTGAATTTTATTGAAAAATAACAAAAATATATGACAGAATGTAAATATATGACTGAATAAAAGGCCGGTGTTTATTTGACGCCGTAAAATTTCATCGTGTCGTATTTTTAGATAGAGACTCATTAGATATGACATGAATAATTTCATCGCAATTAACAAATAAAATGAGAGCATGAAAACCTGAAGTACCTTTTAGCTATACGACAGATAGAGAAGGAATAATTAAAATGTTTCAAGTTAATTCATTCCATGTTTTTGTCATGAGAATTGTAAAAATATTTTTTCATGTATTTTAAAATAGACTTTAATGTTGTTCTTTGAAACAGGTATATTTTGGACGCTTTTTTAGCAGTGTTGCCAAAAAAATCATGACATTAGTACGGAAAAATAATAGATATAATTTATGAACAAGAAACAGACATCATATATTTTATGTTAGGTTTAATTAGGTCGCAAAAAAAAGCTTATCTCCAGCCATTGTCGCGATGACATGACGCGTGAGTGACGCCTCTGGTGTAGCAAGCGTTCGTAGGCTACGGTAACCGCTTCCCATCAGGTGGGACCGTATGCCTGTTTGCCACCCTTGTGGTGTAAAAAAAAAAAAAAAGACATACATTCTCACATTTTGTGAAGCCATGATCATGGTATGTTTCTATTGAGTTTATAATGTTAATAATTTTATCAGGGTCTTTCCGACTACCAGCGTCATTTGCACGTGTAAACCGTCCAACGCGATCGCGAGGGTTGATCGCTGCCTCGCGTACCTACCGCTCTACAGCTACTAGTAAAGTTACTTCCATCAAATTAATTAATTTGCGTCGGCCATTTGCTTGCCGACTGACAAATTAGTTAGGGCCTCTCACACGTCAACTTTAGCTGCGGCTGTGGAGACACGTTCAAAGTTGTTTCGAGCGCTTCATTCCATTTACACCATTATGACTGTGTTTGAAAATAGTGATACAGATTTAAGTCGACGTTGATGTTCATGTTTTAGGTCATATTTTGCCGGATCTATTCGCATACTGTTTTATCTCAAGTTTTTCTGTCTAATTTTGGTTTTTCCAAACATTCTGATATATTTAGAGAAGAGAACGATTTCGTTGAAAGTTTTTTGTTTCTTCTTTCATCGTGAGCTGTCCGGTTGGCTTTGTGGGGTTAGTGGCCTTGATTTTCAAGTCTGGTTAATGTGATTCGATTCACACCCAAGATAAACATTTGTGTACATTCTATGTCTGGATATAATGTCTATGTACATATTTAAGAGAAGTATATATCAGTTACCTGGTTAATGTAGTACAAGTTCTGCTTAGTTTGGATTCAAATGGGCCGTATGTGAAAAGTGTCTTTGGATACCTACTATATTTACCGCAAAACAATTTATAAAACTGTATGACTAAGCTTGAGTCCATAAATATCTTATTATTTATGATAAAGACGTAATATCCTTACATTTACCTCAGGCGAGTACCTAAGTACATTCAAGTTCAATGGATCTCATGAATATTAAACTCGCAAACGCATTAAAAATGTGGTTATTGACTGAAACTGAACAATATCCCAGTGTGTGTTTAGTCAAAGTGCCTAAACCAACATTGGAACAGTTAAAATTTAACATTCCCATGGCTATGAATTGTTAAACAGACCGTATGACGATATTATATGTATTGCTTTAAGTATGACTTTGGAACTTTAAAGGCTTAGTACGTCAGAATTTTAGGGACTAATCTAGTGTACAAAACTGGCTGGGATATTGGGCTCAATTCTGATGTGTAACACTTAAAATAACTAAAAACTATACATTATTTTGTGTCGTAAAAAGTGATAGGAAAGTTAAGACCAGCTTGATGAAGCCAGTATGTTTAAATCTATGCTAAAACCAGTTTGCGACGATTATATAAACCTTAGACCTTCGTTTACTTTCTCTCTTATGAAGTTTAAAAGAGAAACATGTTACCTTCATACATAGATTAAATTAAATAGCGTACAACAGAATCAAAGCCACACTCTTTTCACTTTAAAAATATGTTAACACGCCCAATGCGACCGGATACCATAATGCCTGGTAATAACGTATAGTTCAGGGGTAGACGGGGGTGGGTTGTAACCAGTCGTGTGGTGTACGGTTTATCTTTCCGGTACATTTGTCCCGGCCCAGGCGGCGCGCTGATCCGACAAAAATGTACCTCATCCAGGCCATTGATGGGCATTATAACCCCACGCTACCCGCGTCCTATTGTCACTGCTATGTTGGATTAGGTCGTTTTTTTATGTAATTAATTATGACTGAGGAATGGATGTTCATTAATAAATAAATGTTATTTTCACATGGCTTATTCCGAGGCTGCACTTCGATAATCAGCTGATATACTGTTGAATAAACAAACTTATTAGTAAGTAGGTATATGAGTAAATTTGAATTTAATAGTATTATTGTGTGGAATATGTTTACCTATTTTTAATTGATTGTACATTGTGTCTTTCATATTTAGACCGCGTATAGCAACAATATACCGTGGGCTTTTTCCATATAACTGTATTTGTATCCTCTCCTTCCATGAGTCTCCTACATAAACTTACTACATAAAAACATTGGAATTTCTTTAAAAGCACATACAAAGTATAAAAATCATGTGAATCAAATTTAAATTCAATTCAGTTTTGGCCCTAATAATCCACTTATGAAGGTCAAAACTCCCGAATCTACTACCGGTTCGGAAGTCAGCTTTTTCAGTATAAATGTATTTGAATTTAAACCTTAGCATTAATAGTAAAGGTCCATAGTCGATTGGGTAGGTATGGATTTAGCTTAATTTGAGGCTTCACTGAATTCATGCCGCACGTAAAGCTGTCGATTATCGGGTAGTGGGCGATATGTTATGGCGGTTCGATCTCGTCTGATCAATATGTAGTGGGGAATTTGGAAATATTAATGGTGATGTATCAGGATTCATCATTTTCCTATCATCATCATATTGACATGTGTATGCAGGTCGGAACTTTAAGATTAATATCTGAATGATTACTACCAATGTCTTTCAATGTCTTTATCATTTGACACTTATTTCCTCAATATAATAGATACTAGTTGCCTCCGCGTGGTTTTACCCGCGTAGTTCCCGTTCCCGTGGGAATACAGGGATAAAATATAGCCTATGTTACTCAGTGATAATGTAGCTTTCTAATGAAAAAAGAATTATTAAAATCGGTCCAGTACTTTTTGAGTTTATTCGTTACATACAAAAATACAATATTAGGGTAGATAACTAGCTTCACGTACCTATAGTCAAGTCACTTCCTGATAATGGAACTTTTTATTGGTGAAATAGTTATTTTGATCAGTCCAGCACACTCAGAGCTTATTACAAACAAGCAAAAGTCAAATATTTTCTCTTTATCTATTAGTGTAATATATAACGTAATATACCTACTATGTAGTATGTTTTTTAAATTTTCAATAAAATCTACATTTAATAATAAATAATAATAATAAATATAATAAATATCCTGGGACAATAATAGTTTTAAAACTAACGCACGTATATAATACTCAGAATGAAACAGTAACACTATATCGCGTCGATATTTGCAAAGTTGTAGCAGAAACTACAGACGGATCTAAAACTGATACACAACACCACAGCGTGGATATGTTTGAGTTATTCACAGCGGAATCTGACGGAAATAGAAGCTCGCCTAGCCGATGCATCTTTCGCTGAGGTACGTACTCTCTGTCTGTCTATAGCACAAATATAATAGTAACCTGTCCGCCCGTCCGGCTGTCCGCCGTCCGTACTGCAACGATTTAAATGTATTTCGATATATTGGATACAAAACATGCGAAATAAAATGTATTTTTGAATGCCTTCTCTATTGCGAAATATTGGGTTCTCGTATTGTAATTTTGAGCTCGAAAAAAAATGTACATGGCGTTTTTATCGATATTATTAAAAGTGGTGGAATTCAATTTGTAAATACCAGAATAGATCTGTCTTTACTCCTTACAAATATTACAAATGACACGGAAATTAATTTGTTCTTATCGTCCGTCATAATGGATCATCGGATTGACATGTTTTGTATGGAGAGAAAGACCGAATATTTATTTTCTGCGGTGCCACGGGCAGAAGCTAGTATAAATATTAGATTAGGGAATTACATTGTTAGACTTTGGAGCAAAATAATCTTGAGTTAAATGAAAGTAGAAGTAACTAAAGTAATTGAAAATTCTCAATTCAAATTCAACGAAAATGTTGGCGAATATTAAAAAGAATTCGGACAATAATTGAATTTTAAAACGCATTAAAAATGGATAGCGAAGACTTACAGAGCATTGTACAAACGTGAAGCGAGGCGAACGTAATAAAAGTGGAAACAATTGGATACATAAGCGCACATTGCGTTACTTGAGTTCTGCACTGTACACTACTGAGTGCAATCTCTACAGAGGACTCCTATTCTGGACTCGAACATTTCAACATTTTGTATTACCTATATGATGCTATAGAATAGTAATGTTTCGTGTGTAGAAATCAAAATGAAAGACATTGCATGGTGCATTCAGCACATGCACCAGATCTTTTTGATTTACATTTTAAGAGACGAACAGACCTGAACGGGGCATAGATGATATTGTAACTGTCATAACACAGTAACTGGTAGGCAGTGGATGAGATTGGCACAGGACCACTAAAAGTGGCGTAAAAAGGAGTAGATGCTTACCAGTGGGTAGATACATGAAGATTATATGATTGTTCGAACTGGTGTGGCGGTAACTCAATAAGAGTTTTGTTTTAATCCTGACTAATATTATAAATGCGAAAGAAACTCTGTCTGTCAGTCTCGCTTTCACGCTAAAACTAATAAATCAATTAAATTTGGTACACAGATAGTCTAGAGCCTGAGAAAGGACATAAGCTACTTTTTGTCCCTGTAAAATTTAAGAGCCTCCGGAATCGCGGCTGTAACCGCGGGGAGCCACTATTTTTAACGTCAAACGTCAGAAATGTAGTTGCCAATGCTTTTGAAATACTCGAATGTACGATCGAATGGCTTTCAATCAGAATAGGGCCGCGATCCTCGACAGAGTATCCGCGGTGTCCGAGCGCGCGTCGCACCGTACAGTTTTTGTCTGTGGACATTTATTGTTTTAACGGCGTACTCCACTCATATTTCTCTCGGTTCTTTGTTAGTTTTTACTTATTACCACGTCGCTGCAGTGGCCGTATGAATAAATTCCCAGGGAATGTAGCGTCAGTGTTAGCGGCGATCATTTGAGATTAAATTTTCATTTCGTGTTTGGCTGTGGATTTGCGCCGGGCTCGCCACCGCCGCCGCCACCGTTTGGACGCAAGAAGTGCTTTGCAATATTCATAATACAACCTCGCTACGTTTCTATCTGCATTTGTATATATCTTCTTGTTTAGTTTGGTAGGCAAGTTCTGCTCTCTGGTATATTATTATACAATCTTGGTATTTAATATTATAAATGCGAAAGTATGTCCGTTGTTACGTTTTACCTCACAGATGGAAAAGAGTCCCGTAGTAACAAACATACCTACATGCCTACAATTTTAACTTCTTATCATTATTCTTATTTATCTTAAATAACAATCTTTAGAGTTTATAATAAGTACTTCTGTTATATAATTTAATAATCAAAGACATAATTCCAAGTAAAATACCGATCCATTTTGTAACTTACCAAAGATTGGGATATATATAATTTATTTGATGATTATTATCGTCAAAAGTGGCGGTTTGCAGATCTGAAAATATCATTTCATATCGTGGTATCTGAAAGATCGGCGTATTGTGTTATTTGAAAGATTAAGGCGAGGCTTCTCAGACTAATCCATTAGAGGTTGTATCATGATTCCCATTATATCTGATTTTGCTACTTAATTTGTAAAATGGTAGCGGGGTAGCGGGGTAGCGGGTAGGTACTGATTTCAGATGATTTTATTTACCTATCATGGAATGATTGTTAGTCTTTCGAGTCTAATGTGTTAAGATTGGGCCTGGAATCAATGTCCCGGTATATTTAAAAATTACTAACTTCTGCCCCGCGGTTTCACCAGCGTTCCCGGGATCTTTAATTTTCCCGGAATTATAAATAGCCTATAATATATAGCTAACTCCATACGAAATTTGATTAAAATCGCCCCAGTCGTTTAGACGTAAAGAAGTAACAAACATGCTCACAAACTTTCGCCTTTATAATATTAGTATGACCCAGTATCTATGTTTTCCTTATTGTAAATAGCAACAGCAAGCTTGTTAGCAAATGTTCTACCAACGGCGCAGGTGAAAGAAAATCGTAATTTAAAGAGCTCGTAACGGGCAGTTTTTTTGAAACGTTTATAATACGCGGTGCTAAAAGGAAATAAGGATAATATTCGCAAAAAGTTTGTGCCTAGTCGCGCTGCCGTATTATACCGGCAACAGAGACTAGGGAAACGAGAATAATGTGTGTGGTACACTTAGTTCGCTTACAACATTCAGTAATTAACTATATATATCGAGACAATTACAAAAATTCTTATCTTCAAATGGCAGAGCAGCTTTTTTAGATATTTTTAAAACCAAAAATAATTTTGTACCGTTTGGAAACTACAATGGGATAGACAAACACATTACACTCCTTGCGTTTTGGTTTAAAAATAATAATAATAATAAACTTTATTCGATCACTTTACATACACTCTAAAATAAGATGAATAATACTTTAATACTGTAAATAACTAGGTATAATATAAGAATGGACGCTAATTAAAATCCAAATTTGAATGCCATACATTCTGTTTTGTACCTTATAAAGGTCAAAGCTGTTCAAGCTACTACAAGGAAAAGTCATTTCAGTCTTGATTTTAGCTGTTTTACGATGATCATATAGTTCACACAGGTAAGTACATATTACACCCTAACCTATACACTGATAATATAATAATTGCATGAAATGAAAAACGCGTTGTTACCTTATTGATGTTAGTAATATTATCCCGTTATTAACAATATTTACTTATAAGTTTTTTATACATTGTTGGTGAAAAAATAATGGATATTCTGCTTTCACATTGGGGTGGACAGTAATGGCTCTAAATATTTTATGTAGCACACCACACCACAGTCTCAAGACGTCTAGCTGTATCTAGGTTCTTATCCGTTTACTTGTAACCTTGCTCGGAATCTTTTATAAACCCTTTACCTAGTTTTATTATACCTTATGAAGATATCCACAAAAATACTGATAAATCTTTTTGCTGCTCTTTTATATAAATTAATCTTTACTTACATTGTATTACAATGATCAAGAATCCGTGGTGGCTCAGTTGGGAACACACCGACTCACGATCATGCGGGTGCAGGTTCAAATCCCTGGCTCGTAACTCTGAATTTAAAATAGCTTACGTACGGATTCACACCTCTGACTTTCGGTGAAGGAAAACATCGTGAGGAAACCTGCATGCCCGAGATGTCACAATTAAAGGCATGCGAAGTCCGCCAATCCGCACTAGACGCGCGTGGTGGACTATGGCCTAAACCCCCTCGATGTTAGGGGAGGCGGAGAAATATATGAGCTGATGATGACAATGATCGTGGTCACGAGAAGACTTCTCGCAACTTGATCAAGACGTCGCGAATCGTCGAATAGTGTAAAAAACACTATTGTATTACAATGTTTGATGTATTCTCCCGGTGTGGCCCGGGTGGCGGCGTGGTGTGTGCTCTAATTACTTGCCATTTATAACGCTCGCGCGCCGCCCGCGGACCGGCCGGCCATTTTTATATTTTTTCCCATTGCGGTGGTTACCTACACGTAATATTTTCAAAAGGAAAACCTTACACAGTTAAATGTTACTCTTTGCTTTGCACACAAGTTAAAGTGGAATTTTAATTGTCATTAATGGCGCGAGGAATGTTGTGTTTTATGTGCACGCGATTTGGAGTGGTGCTCTCTCTTGTTCTTAAGGGCTATTGTTGTTCTGTTCTTGAGACAAAAATACGCCTAATTGGCGCGAGCATTAGAGTTGACTTCAAATACCTTCAGTATAGTTGAACAAACAAGATTTGGAAAACAAAAGTCAAGTGGTGACATAATCGGAGTTTGTTCGCGAAGTTGTTGAAATAACGAAGGCTGCTTCGACTGTGCATCTCCAGTGTGGAATTTAACAATGCACCTTACGTCTGCACTTCACTGTTGGGCTACACACTGTGCAGTTGTACTTCTTAAGGGTTAAATCCTATATTTAGAATAGTATCACAGACATAAATTGCAAAAATATAATTTTAAATTGCTTCTAATAGAGTATAAGATTGTGCAAGTATCCTAAAATATGCTGCAGAATTGTGTCATTTAAGTCAAATATGTCAGTAAACAAGACTATTCACATGATGGACAAACTGACACAGCACAGCGTGGTATATTATCCCACTAAATGCAAACATTTGTGTCCTACATGATCATGTCTGTCCCGTGTTCGGTGTAAATATCTATTTAATAAGCAATAGGTACCATATATATACCTATTGCTGTTGGTCTCATTTAGGATTCTGTTACTTCTGAAAAGTATGGTTTGGTTTATTCATTTGAAGATGTTTGTATGGACGATGAATGAATCTATGAATGATTTCTTTGCTAGTTGTGTCAGTTAGATTTGTCTGTTATTTGGTTAAATCTCTTTTAAAAGTTTAATTAGTTGTATTTTGTATGTTATTAGCATTATTCACGCGGAAATAAACGTGTCAAAGTAAAACGCCCGTTCCATAGCCACAACTCAATTGTCTTCGATATAACAAAATTGCGACAAAATGCCAAGTTGTAGAATAATGAAGACATAGGTACCTACACATGCAGCACTTCGCGAGAACTCATAGCAATTCCAATAATATTATTACACAATTTGTTAAAAAAGGTCTAATACTGTTAAAGAAAATAAGAGGAAATTGCATATATTTTCTTGCTGGAAATATATGTGTGAAAATGATGGTACTTATGTTTGTATGTAGTTGACTGCAGGATATTTAGGGGATGTATATATTAAATATTCAATTCTATCAATTTTCGAAGGATTTGAACATCATCAATGTATTCTCTATATTTTAATTTAACTCTTTGCCAATCTCCATTACATAATGTAGGATTTTAGCCTTTATTTGACGAGATGAAGCTCGGATTCTTGTCTTACTATATACTTGTATAAGGCTATATGTTCGACAACTGTAGCTACAACGTTACTTAGTCCCCAAGATTCAAAGCATAAGCCGATTCTAGGAAGGGAGTTTGTTAACTCGGTTCTTCTAAATGGTTATGCTGCCAAGATAAACAGTCCCGTTTACAACGAAATGTTGAGTATTATCGCCGCATTGAGCCTCCTATCTAACTTCGCAGGTTGTCTACGTTCGCGTATTTAGCTATTTATTGTCCTAAGCTGGATTCCAACTCGAGACGTCTGTTATATTAAAAGTTGATGAAGGAGATGGAATTAATTTATTCATCACCAATTTACATAATTCTCCGAGAAATGTGCTGAATCTTCACTAAAGTTTTACCTTTGAACCTATTTTCTAAGTCATGAATTTTAGTCGTTCATTGAAATTTGAACTATAGTGCAATGTATATTTATTAACTACATTTTTAAGCATATTTTAACCATGTGTTACATGATAAGAATGATGTTTTAAATAAATAAAAAAATACCACACATTAAAACGATTGTAAATTTTGGAGAAGATTAGTGTAATTTCAGTATACCCGAGCCCTCTTGTGAAAATAACAAAATAAAAAGAGGCTGAAAATGCATGTTTATTACCCAAGAAATAAACTGTGTGATTTGGCTGTTCATGATGCCCCCTAAAAGGGCAGATGTCAGCTTTAAAACCATTAGTGGATAAATTATAGTCCGTTGTCCCGCAGCCCTTGGCCGCTGCCTCCTAATCCCTGGATAAAGATTTTATTTTTGGTGTAAAATGAAAAGACATCTTTTATGGCGTGGTGTCGCTATGTGACGGTAGCGGATTAATATATGTCTATTTGGTCATATTATTTTTAATTTTAGTAGTAAAAACTCAAGCGTTTATATGGGTATGTAAGATGTTTGAATAGAAGTAAATAAAGTACTAACGGTGGACTTTCAATACTTTTCGTGCTTTCATGATTAAATGTGCTTTTTGAGAGAAGGGTTGTTACAAAGCTTTTCGCGAGAATTTTTTTTAATGTCTTATATATGAACAAGTGTACATTTATTATACTTATCCATCGTAGATATTCCATATTCCGCAGTGACGGTGCATAGTTCCGTCCTCTATCTATCGGAGAATGGAACAATATCGGATTGTTAAACAACTATCAAACTTGGCCATAATGTCTATTGGGATTACACAGTCAAGTTAGCACAGCGCAGACTGGGTCTTGAACTTTAGTAATGCCAATGTATTGTTACACTCAGGCTGTAAGAATGAATGGTAGTAAGTTTTGACCTAAACTTTGTATCATATACCTATGTAGTAAAAGTAGTAGGTTATTAAGGTATGTAATACGCAAATACTAGTGTTTTTGTATACTTCAAAGTAGTGACAAGCAAACTTCTCGATTGAAGGCATACATTCATTGTGTGGAACCTACTTAAATCGGCTTACAAGATGTGACAGCAATTATAAATATATACACAAAATCACTTCCTTGTTAAATAATAAACTAAAATTAAATAAACACAGGCAAATTTAATGAGAATAAAGTGATTTAAGCGATGCTATGAAATGGCTTATGTAGCACATTATGTTAAGTGCTACATCACATTAAGTAATCTTTTAGAACCTAGCTAAATGAATGTTTGTTTATTTATAAATTAAAGCTTTCTGATTTAATGGTTGTAGCTAAAACCTACAAAATATGTAGCACACTATCTATCTATATCTATACTTATAATAAATCTGTAGAGAGGTCAATTCTGTAAATGAAATACATTTTCAAAATAACTATCAGGGGGTGATTAGTGATCGATACTGATGCCAAAAATGCAATCAGTAAAATTTTTGTCTGTCTGTCTGTCTGTCTGTCTGTCTGTCTGTCTGTCGGTCTGTATGTTCCTTATAGAAACAAAAACTACTGGACGGATTTTAACGAAACTTGGTACAATTATTCTTCATTCTCCTGGGCAGGTTATAGGATACTTTTCATCACGCTACAATCAATAGGAGCAGAGTAGTGGAGGGGAATTTTGGGAAAACTGGAGAAGTTACTCCATTTTTTAAGCTTCCGTCGCGTGTGCAGCCTTAATGGTTAAAGTTACATAGAAATCATGTTTGACGGAAATATTCTACATAACATTTTCTAAAAAATATCCCGCAACAGCATATGTCTATTTTTTATAGTTGACTCAGAATAACACGTGTAACTCCTGATAGCTTAGCAGTTCGGAGCATTCTGATTATATTTGTCTACTCTTACGTTTATGATACCCTGCTTAATCCCTAATTTAAAAAAGTTAACATTATTACCTATTCAATAAAAAAGAATCATAGAAATCGGTATAGAAACACCAAAATGCTATAAGTAAGGATTATTTTTAAACGACTTAAAAAAAAGGAGGAGGTTCGAGGAACGAAGTCGCGGGTTAAAGTTAGAGTTAGCCCAAAGAAACTATTCCACGCGAACGAAGTCGCTGGCAGAAGCTAGTCCTACATAAAATGAGTGAGGATGGATGTTTCTTACTATTTCACGCAATAACAGTAAATAAATAGTTTATTATTTTATATCACACTAGCGACCCGCCCCAGCTTCGCACGGGTACAATGCTTATACATCACATTTGAAACCTCCAAAATTGACAGTGTTTCTCTAACATATTATGCATGTATTTTATAATAATAATAATAATAATAAACTTTATTTGATCACATTACATACATATTTTATAAAAGTATAAAAGTTTATATAAAAACCTTCCTCTTGAATCACTCTATCTATCAAAAAAACCGCATCGAAATCCGTTGCGTAGTTTTTAAGATTTAAGAAGACATGGGGATAGACAGCGGAAAGCGACTTTGTTTTATATTAATAATATGAAGTGATGATGATATGTGATCGCTTGCATCCTCCATCTTGCACCATCACCAGAATCTTGTGAGGGTTTACTCCAAAGCCCTGGCTCGTATCAATATGATTTAGGTACAACTTTTACAAGCCACTTGGCTTAATTAGGTTTGTTGTTTCAAATTAATTTCGTTTTCTTATTATTTTTTTGTTAAGATTTCTTTAGTTTAAATTTTCAGACAAATTTCAAAAATATAGGTAAAAGCGAAGATTCGCCATTGATTTTAAATTTTGTAACGTGATTAATATTATCATACAATAAAACGGCTACGGTAACCGCTTCCTATCAGGTGGGACTGTATGCATATTTGCCACATTTGTGGTATAAAAAAATACTAAAATCGCTTAAATAATAATTATGTTAATATTGTCTTTTTATAATAGGTATTTATCAGCTATCTGATACAGTATAACATGTCGCCATTTTCCCAGAAGGGTCATTATTACATTTTGATCAAGATCACATTGCTGGTTAAACATGATGGTTATTAAGCCTTTTCCGATATTCCACTTGAGAGTTGAGGGTATAAGTTTGTGTGCAAATTTCTCCAATCGACGAGGCGAAAAGCCAAGTGTACTATATAAACTTATACTGCGGAAATCTAAATTGTTCAAAACGGCAACGTAACACGAAGACGCATTCAAAGTTACCTCAATGGACTCGCTGCAGGACATAAAATAGGTTATTAAAAGAGAGTTAAGCTTCTGCCGTATAAATTATGCTAATCCAACTGTTTTATGTTTCATAGTTTAACTTTCTTTGTCTTTACCTTCAACGTTTCAGTTAACGACCCCCGTTTACGCTAAGAGATATTATTTTAATGTCGTTTAATGCCACGTAGCCGTAGCAAGACAAATTCTTCTACTCACCTAAATAGTCAACAAAATCATGACGTAGTTTGGGAGCCATGTTTGAAATTCATATGGTAGTGCGTGTTTGTCATTAATTAAAATTAACTTATTCACCAATTGGAATTATAGTCTAATTATCGTTTCACTTTTCTGTGTTCTATGTTCCTTTGGCTTCTGTGCGTATTTATAAGTTTATCACTAACAGAACTAATAATAGTAATTATCAATGAAGGCTTCAAGCTATTAGTGGTACCCATGCAAAGCCGTAGCCAACTACTAGTCGTTAATAAAGGTAAATATCCAAAAGTGTATGACAGCAGTAAATCACCGATGTTTCTTCTAAATTAACGTCGCAGACTAAAGAATTACCGCTCGTTTTAAATTCAACTCGCGGCCTTGATTTTCTTGGGAAGATCCAAAAAGGGCGTGTACCCTGTACCGGGCCATTACTAAGATAAATTACGGCTGCTGTGAATTTTCTTGGCCCTCCTACCCTCTAACCGACCCTTCGGTAATCCTCTTAGGGCGAGCGCTTTGTGGAAAAATACAAAACATTCTTCCACCGTCCTTGTGGCCCACTTTGTCAGTGTTTAAACGCCATCGTATGTTAACTGATCGATCAGGATCTGGGATAACATTTGGATTCGCACTTGACTTTTGTTCAAGTTAGACTTACTCCAGTAGTCAGCAATTAATAAGCCATATCTCGATTTTAGGATGAAATTCTTGTTTCTATTGCGTATCGTCTTGGAGCAGTCTGTCAGTATTCAAGATGTCTTATGTATATTTAGTGACCAATGTCCATTATTAAGATTGTCATAGTTATTGGTGGCTTTATAGTCAGAAAGTGGCAGATTTCAGCCAATAGAAAATGAGATTTCTGCATAAGAATTTCTTGCTAGTTCTTATTAGTTAAAGCCTAACCTTCACAATTGGCCCCGAGAGCTGTTAAGCATTTTATTTAATTTCATATTTTATCCTAAATCACGTAGATACGAAATTAATGATTGTTGATTTCTCATCGCAACATCAAAAGATCTGACTTATCTCAATATTTATTGTTTACAGTCACGTTGTCTACGTTCGTCAATCTTCTCGACGTTTTCCATATTAATTTGTTTGATACGCGCTCTGACTTAAAATTTGAGTGGGAATAAAATGATTAAATAATTTTATTAAACAATTTGATTTACTTGGAGTGACGGTGGGCTTTGTAGCTAACAACCACGATTTTCTAGCCACTGGTCATGGATTTGATTTGAACTTAAGGAAACACACAAATTTGTGAACACATCTGATTGTTCTGTATCTGGGTGCATTTTCCATACTCTGATTAGTTTGGAGTCAGATTAGCAGAGTATAACAGATGTCTCAGTATATGTATAGATTACGTGTACCTCTTAATATACGTATAATCGTTATTACAAACATGAAATCACTACTTAATTCATGCAGTGCTTATTATATGGGTGAATTATGAATACCTGAAAGTTCGGTTCAAAAGTGTTCAAGCTTGTAAGAAATCAATGTCGCAGCACAAATGGGTACTTTATAATTCGTTGGTCGTATCATAGTAATCCTTATCTAGAGAGTAAAGTTTACGAGCTCGGCCCACTAAGAGTAAAACGTTAATCGCACCGCGCAGCGGGGGATTATGCTGGAGGAGGGCCCGTTTTGTACAGGACTGGAGTTGGGAGGGTAAGTGGGCTTTGGATTTTTGTGACATTTCGTGACAAAATATAAAAACATTTTAGTAAATAATGTTATTCATTTATTCTTGGTTTTTTTTCCTAGAATATGTATGTATTATACACAATCATTCTTATTCATATTTATGGGAAATCAGTTCCTACAAAAAATATTATGTTCAAAAAATTTCACCTAGGATATCAATCTCATACTTACTAATACACTTGGTTAATCAATCTTATCTTATGGAGTTGTAAGTCGTTTTACGTAATCACATTAAACAGTAAATTACTAATATGACAAATTTAAATAAAAAAGTTGCTCTTCTGTTATAGTTGAACCAATATGCCCCATCGCCCCACTCCCAAGTCCGGCACTAGATAATAGGGTAGCGGGCCGCAAGCCAGGCTAGCAGTAATATTTTACTTTCACTAATGGATTTAAAACTGTACAACGCCCACAAGCCATGAAGTCTCGCCCATTGTCATTAGTTTTCATAAACTAATATAAATTATATCTTTTTTTTTTACTTTAATGTCTTGTCGTAATGCGCTGACGAGTTAAGGTCACAAATAAAATATATTGAAAATATAATTTCATATAACATGTTTTTTTCTCTGGTAATACTCAAATTCAAGTGCAACATTGGTAAAAGGTAGGCTGAAACTAGCTGTTAATATTAATTCAGGAATACCCTATTCTCTTGGTTTATCTAATAAATAGCTTCTTCTGAGCCGTTGTGACTCAGTGGGATCGCACCAACACAAGATCATGAGGGTGCAGGTTCAAACCTATGAGTTTAAAAACTTACGTACGGATTCACACCACTGGCCTTCGGTAAAGGAACTTCGTAAGGAAACCTGTATTCCCGAGATGTCACAATTACAGGCAAGGCACCAATCTACGATGATGATGATGGAGGATGTAATGTTATTTTTCTGGAACGCGTAAGCAACATTTTTACTATAGAAGTACTTTACTCGTAAGGTGAAACAATTTAAAGCATTTATATTTCTAAAACTAAAATGTTAACGCCCATAACTAACTTAAGATAATTCCGTTGAGGTAAAGTTATTTTATACTAATGTGTCGGTACAGCACAAAGGCGTTAGAGTAAGAAATAGTAACGCCACACAAACATGACTTCTTGAAAGCATTTTTAAGTACGTGCGCCGCTAATGCGTTATTATATAGGAGATAATAATTCAGCTTTTGTGGTATGTGTTCGCTGCAAAATATAGCTCTCAAGCTGGATTTACTTTTAGTAAGTCTATATTGTTGTGCTGTAAATAAGGACTAGGTGTCGTCGGCGACTTTATTCCCTCTAAAGTGTGCTGTGTTCTAATATGATGCATTTTGTTATGGTCTATGTTATAAATTACAATCTGGGGTTTTTGCACTTTAACTGACATTAAAAATTATTATATACCTATAACATCTAATCTAATATATAAAATTCTCGTGTCGCGGTGTTTGTGATTAAACTCCTCCGAAACGGCTTGACAGATTTTTATGAAATTTTATATGCATATTGGGTAGGTCTGAGAATCGGCTAACATCTATTTTTGATACCTCTGTAATCACGGGAACGGCAACTACGCGGGTGAAACCGCGGGGCGGCAGCTAGTCTTATATATAAAATTCTCGTGTCACAATGTTCCATACTCCTCCGAAAAGTAGATCTGAGAATCGGCTACTATCTATTTTGGATACCCCTAAGTGATCACGGGAACGGGAACTACGCGAGTGAAACCGCAGGGTGGCAGCTAGTTATTATATTAAAAACAAACTTAGAAAAGAAATCAAACGATTTTAGCCGGTAACCACTCCTGAATCTAACCCGGACAAGAGAATTAAGTTTCAAAGAAATACATAATACCTATATCCTTACTCATCTCTACAATATCTGCTTAGTTTGAATTGGATTGTACTTCTGTTTATAAGGACCCAGAATATTAATATTTATTTGATAGCGAAATAAAGTATTTTTGTACTACTTTTTTTTTACTAACAATGTTTTTATTTTTAAGGTAATCTACACAACTATAAAATGGTAAGTCAACTTTTATATTAACCTGTAAGTGAGTAAGGTTTACGGTTTTTAAACACAGCACATTCAGGATGCCTCTATCGGAGGGGTCGGACCCTCCCCGCGATGAGGGTGAGTGATAACGTGTCACCTCACTAATGAGGGTAATGAAACAAACAGCACTTCTTATAAATTATATCCCCATTATAAACGAGCTGTCCACAACCTGTGTTTATTAAATGGTTTTGACGTGACAACGTCTTATAAATTGGTTTGCCGGGTGACACTTCAAGAAACTGCGTTACGCTCCGCTCACGTAACGTGACGTTATGTTTTAAATTGTTACTATTATTTCATCCTTCTTCCTACTATACGAATGAATATTCACATTAAAATTATTTTACCACTCAAAGTCGTTGTCACGTAAAACTTTCGCCCGTATACCGACTTTACAGGCAACCAATTTTTTGACGTGACAACGTCTTATAAATTGGTTTGCCGGGTGACACTTTAAGAAACTGCGTTACGCTCCGCTCACGTTACGTGACGTTATGTTTTAAATTGTTACTATTATTTCATCCTTCTTCCTACTATACGAATGAATATTCACATTAAAATTATTTTACCACTCAAAGTCGTTGTCACGTAAAACTTTCGCCCGTATACCGACTTTACAGGCAACCAATTTTTTTTTTATAGATCTTTTTACCGGACTCTTTTGAGTTTTGACCATCAAACTGTTTTCTAAAATTACTATTTAGTAAGTGGGGTTCTTTAAGAAGGGAGTGAAGAGATTTTTACAGGGTCGGCAACGCGTGAGTAACGCCCCTGGTGTTGCAAGCGTCCATAGGCTACGGTAACCGCGCGCCATCTGGCGGACTGTATGCCTGTTTGCCATCTTTGTTACCACAAAAAATCGTTAATCGTTAATAGTATGTAAACAGTAGTTTATCACTGCCAGTTCAATGGAAACTGTTAAAATGTTTATGTTTCCAATCACCGGTAAATATGATGTCTATTTTCTATTTTACTTACATGGATTTAATGTTTTTACATTATGAGTTTAGTTGGTGTCAGACAGCCGGCTTATAGGCTCACATATTTTTTTAAATTTTAGATTATTTTTCAGCCAATGGAAATTTACATATTATTGTCTCAACAAAGATTATGCTCTTATTTAGATTATCTATCGTACCTATAATTACCTAAATGCTGTAAAATTCTCGAAAGCTAATATATCAATCGTACACATTGAAATCGTCCATACAATTTCTACCTTTATCTTAATCCCAACGTTTCAAAGCTCCGAGTATCCGTCAAAAGTTTATCTTTCTTTTGAGACGATCACTTGGCGAGTGAGCGGCCGAGATAAGCGCTCGCGCCGCCCCGCACCGTCCCGGGTCGTCCCGCCCCGCCCCGCCCCGCGTCGTCGCACGGCTCGTGTTTACGAATGACACAATTATTATACTCCGTAAGTACCAAAAGACTAAAAAGACTGGACGTGCAGCAAGTTTATTCCTTCAAATGACATTATGCTACGCGAAAACCGCAACCTTTTTAACGTTATGTCATTTAAACACTTTAAATCTTGTGCATTTTTTGCGTTTTCCTTTTTCACTTTATATGTCAGATCAGTAATAGCCAATTTTTTTTTATTTTGTTTTTAAATTAAATGAGTATTTTTCATTTCAATTCAAGACGATTTGTATCAAAGAGGTGTAGTAGGTCCCTTTAACGAGTCCAGTGACTTATTAGTCTGAGTTCGTACTCTCCAGCCTTTAGTGTTGGTAATAAAACAATTACGGCTTCTTATTGCAGCCGAGACGTCTTATGGACGGGTAGCTTAAGCATTCGCAGAACAAACACATCTCTGATGTTTGCTCCTTCGCTCTGCTCGCGCTTCGAACTTTATTTAATCTCTGAATGATTTATGCGATGTATTAATGAGAGGGTTTCGGTTTGCTCCTACGGAGTCTGGATGGTTAATGTTAATCATGTTTTAAAATTATTAATTTTTGGAAATGTCTGTTTATAATATTGAAGAGTAAAATTAATAAGATTAGGTGCTTCGAGTCCATTCGTAGCCTTTAAAAAACTCCTACTATAACATTCAATTAAAGTACTGTATGTAGGAACAGTTTTATGGTTAACTATAATTTATTCCTAATTCCCAAGTTAGTCCCTTTAGACATTTAAAAGGTCCATTTTGGCAGCACATTATTAGATTTGTGAGCCAAAAGACTAAGCACAAATCCCCCTATTGTCAAAACTAACCTCAAAAATCTTAACTACAGTATTTAGTTAAAGTTTTACCGGCAAGAAATTAAGATATTAATTTCCAAATAAAGAACATAACATGAAAGTGACGGATGCCTATTCGCCCACCTACAGGCTGTTCTCGCTTGTTGCTATTTGTGTTCCGCGCGACGCATATTAATGACGTCCTTATTTTAAATCCCCCTCGGATGTAGAGCGGTTAAGTCGAATCCCGGATAAATTACTTAGCGGGCCCAGTATAACCGGGATAACGCGGGCTACGCACTCCGCCCGAATGGATAATGAACTCGGTCTTGCTATTCTCTTTAACGATGACAATTTCGATCGTTTACGTGGGATTTTCGAGTGGATAAAAATATTTAAGTGTCGGAGTTTTACCTGGCTTCGGCTTCGGCTTGGGGTGTTTAAAATATGCTTGGGATTTTCACATTGATTTCCGAGCGACCTTTTTATAATTAGATTTTATATTTTCTTTGTGGACAATTGTTATGTTTGAACTTTATTTTCATTTCCGTGGTCTTTTTTTTGTAAAATTATTTTGTACTAGTCCCGTGGTTTCCTAAGATAAAAAGCAGCCTATGTATTATTCTGAACATGTCCTAACTCTGTGCCAAATGTCATAGCGATCCTTTCAGACGTTTTGGCGGAAAGAGTAACAAACGTAGGTACATCCATACTTTCAGACTCACAAACTTTCACAATAATAATATCTATCAGTATAGTAAAAAGTTTTAAACTATTGGTGCGTAAAAAAGTAATAAACATTCATGCATCCATGCTCACTGACTTTCACATATATAAATACTTGATGTATCGAGTAGGAATGACTACTAAAATATATGATGCAAATATTATAAACCTTTACATACGTTGGTTATGATGCAAGCAAAGTAATTAATACATTAAAAATTACCAAGAAATTCATTTCGATATCACCTTTATTCCCGAGATGTGCATACGTAGGTACTTTTTACAGCAACAGCTCTCATAAATGTTCCCAGAATACGTGTTTCAATAAATTAACAATAAAATATTCTCCTCCATGTGAGTTTTCCGCCAAATATCAAATGTCGTACATATTATGTGTTATTGGGCGCGCTCCTCCAGCCATAGAGCCGTTGTCTGTGTAGGGCTGCCGTGGATGTCTTCTGTATTTATATAAAATTTATAATTGAAAAGTAGCTTTACGTTAATATAGCTACGAGTATAGCTTAAAGTACCTTTAAGTTAATATCAGCTTGAATAGGTCCAGAAATTAAAAAAAATTGATATTTTTATTTGATATTCAGCAAAATCAATGCTATTTATGGTAAGCATGAATATTTTGGTGTTTAGACACAAATTTCACAAGCAATACTTTGGGTTACAAATAAATTCGATCCTCAGGATCACGAGCAACATAATATTATTTGGGACTCGGTAAGCGTAATAATTTTAAATATTGTAACCCCAAGACGCCGGAGCCGACAGCCCTAAGTTTCTGTATATTAGCTTCCGAATGTCGTTACGTTACGGCTCCCCCGTTGACTATTGACACTTTGGAAAACGTTACATTTCCGCAAATTTACGCTTGCGGTCGGAACAGACAATTTTGCCGGCCGAGCTGGACTGGAGCGGGACGAACCGAGCTGGGCCGGGCGGGGCGGGGCGGGGCGGGGCGAACTGACCGCGCGGTCAACTTAAATTGAATTCGACAATGTTGTACAACGGTCCTCATGACCGTTTTGTTACCACATTGATATTGTGCCTTCAGCGTCTACAGATGTCTAAACGTAAGAGCATGGCCAGGCACTGGGGGTAGTCTTTAAATTTGTAGAATTATTTCTCACAGTTGGGTATTTCACTATAGTCGTACCTACCCATAG
This sequence comes from Thyatira batis, assembly GCA_905147785.2. Lineage (NCBI taxonomy): Eukaryota > Metazoa > Arthropoda > Insecta > Lepidoptera > Drepanidae > Thyatira > Thyatira batis. Next base: position 13,294,303 of record LR990486.1, read on the forward strand.
AGCAAGGTCGATATCTTTTTATTGGCTACCAAATGGTACCTATCTAAGGTTGGTAGCCAACAATCACATTATAAGTTGGAATGTTAAATGCAATTAAAATTTATTACAAACATACACATAATACAAAATGTTCCTCTTTATAATATGTATAAAGATAAAGCAAAGTGTGTTTCTCATTCTTAAAATTTGTAGCATGTTCATTATTTTTCTGAGAACACTTTTAAATAGTTGATAGATACTCATCACTAATTGCTAAAGAGAGAATCTACTTATCTAATGAACCTAAGTTCCCAATACGAGCAATGAAGCCTTCGATAGATATTGTTTCAAACATAAAGTTTCATTTTAAGTTAGAAAAAAAAAACGGTTAATTCTCACAGTAACCTACATAACTTTCTCAATATGGCGGCAAGCTTTTAGTTTAATACACAGCTGAATCTAGATTTGGACTTTCTGTTGTTCTACAACTATGGTGTTAGTTGTCTAACTAAATTTAAATAAATATCCTGGAACATTCTTTTCTCACGGGGAATTTAATTCCACCTACATAAGAATCATGTAGTATGGTAACCAGAGCTGATGAACTTTGCTTACTGACATATTTATGCACACAAATGTTTGTCCTGGGAATCGAACCCACGACTAGCGGATCGTGAAATTGCATCTCAGGGTAGCGTTACCAGCCGACATGCAAATTTAACAATGATTTAAGTGTTCACTTCCGTTCCCATACTTTTTTAACTTCACCAATAGGATTAGGTATTAACTTATGAAGACTAAAAACGTACAGAAGTATAAAAGCTTTAAAAGCTCTTAGTATAAGTCTTCACGTCACCAATGGAATCCAGCGCGAGACTTATATTTTCCAATCCAATTACACGTACAAGTTGCATTAAGATTGCGTGCACTTGACTTAGTGCGGGCGTGTTTTTACCCCCCCGACTTTGTCGCTACCTTGTCGTGGTGGGGGGGCTTGCGTGTCCTAATGATCCACGAGGCTATACCGGATAGGTCCAACCATGCCGGGCAGGCTCGTGGTGAGGGGCATTACCAAAAGCGGCACATCCTACCCTACCCCATTCCCTTCCTCTATCCTTCCTTTCTAAACTACCCTCTCCCATCATGACAGGGCCGCTCCGGGTACTTCTCTTTAAGTTGAGTTGACTTGGACGCGGCTTGTCGTTATTCCTCTCCCAATTCCTTCCCTTTTCACACTTTCTTCCTATCCACCAAATCCTAAGTTCTGCCGCCCGGCGATGGGATGTATGGCCGGGGCGAACCCGGTCCCAAGGGCGGCACCCATGGGGGACCTCACCCTCCAAAAAAGGAAAACATGAGAGTCACTAATGGAAGAAATATTACCCAGGAGGGTCCCGACCTCACGGTCGGGGAATCCCTCGGTGCTTCGGCATCCAGCCCCAACGTATCTGGGTGGGGCACCAACAGTGACGCGCTCGTGGATCGAGCGGGGGTAACGGGAGTGGTTACCCGAAGCAAGGCGTCTGAGGCCAGTCGGCCGGCGCAGGGGGAGAAGGACGTGGCTGAAACCGTACAGCGCGAACTCCGAATACGAACGCTTCAGCTGTCTGAGATTGACTCAGACAGTAGCATGGCATCGTTCTCGTCGGGAACGGAGGAAGGACGGCAACGGCGTAAGAGGCCAGCCGTCATGGAGTCAGTTTTGTCGTCACCCAAAGGGGCGGCGCACAAGACTAAAAGATGCAGGGGCCGTCCGCCAACTCCTGGCGCGTACGCCAGTAGTTGGCGGCTCGGCGCCGCTAATAAAGATGAGACGAGATTGGAGGCGGAAGAGTGTGTGGCGGCCCTCGACAAGAGTCTGAGGGAGTCGCGTGAAGCCTGCCGCTCCGTCCTCGACCCGCCGTCCGTCCACGAGGATACGGCACAATCCATGGCTGCGCTCATTAAACTAATGACGGACGCAGCCATAAATGTGGAGAAAGTGGTGGCGGCATCATCCAACCTAAAAGGGACCTCTATCAAGGCCCTTAAGGCTGCCGCCGCCACAGTTAAGGAGGCTGCTGCGGGAATGAAGGCCCGTACTATAACGGAGGAGGTGGCGCACCTTGAGGCGGCTAATGGGCGGCTCTCTTCACAAATTGAGGAGCTGCGTAAGGAGGTGGCTGAGATGCGGAGCCAGTCAGCTGCCGTGGCACCACCTGCGCCCCGCGACGCTGCCCTCAAAGACCTTCTTGAGGAGGTTTCTCGCGCTAACATTGCCCAGCTCGGGGCAATGTTAAGCGCGAGGTTTGAGGGAATCGAGGACCGCCTCCTTCCAGAGCCGATCCTTCGGCCGCCACTAGCGGCCGACAAGAGGAGGGCAGAGGCTGCGGCAATAACACCGCCGCAACCATCGGGTTCGGGGACCCAAAAGGTCCCCCCCAAACCCGCGCCGGCTGCTCGGCTACCGAAGCCGAAATCAGCCCCAGCCCCCCTGGCTGCCCAGCCCCAACCCACCTCGGGTAAGGGCAAGGGTAAAGGCAAGGGGAAGGGCAAAGGCAAGGCCTCGGAACCGGCACCCCTGCGGGAGCCGAGCCCGATCCGGCCCGCTCCTCCACCGCCTCCACTCACGGAAGGGTGGAACGTCGTGGCCGCCAGAGGGACCAAAAACTCCGGCAGTAGACCAGGGCCGCCTCAGCAACAGGCGGCCCTCAATAAGAGAAAGGCGGTAGCAGCCAGGCTACGTCCTCCTAAAACCGCGGCGGTGACCATCACCCTGCTTCCGGGGGCGGCGGAGAGAGGCGCCACCTACAACACCGTCATGACCGAGGCTAAGGATAAATTCAGTTATTCTAGCCTCGGCATCGAGGAGATGCGTTGTAGGACAACCGTCTCAGGCGCCCGCATGCTCGAAATATTCGACGAAGCAGGCGCCGCAAAGGCGGACTCCCTGGCTTCCAAGCTAAGGGAGGTCCTCGACCCAGAGGTGGTGCGCATCTCCCGCCCTGAGAAGCGGGTGGAGATTAGGGTGACGGAGCTGGACGACTCCGCCACCCCTGCCGAGGTGGTCGCAGCCGTGGCTGCAAAGGGGGGCTGCCCGGCCGAGTCAATTAGACACGGCCAGATGGGCCCGAGGGGGTCTTTATGGCTCAGCTGCCCGATAGTCGCGGCCAAAGTGGTCGTCGACGCGGGCCGACTAAGGGTGGGTTGGGTGTCAGCCAAGGTGACACTGCTTGACGCCCGCCCACTGAGGTGCTTCAAGTGCCTCGAGGTCGGCCACGTCGGCGCCATCTGTAAGGCGGGGGTAGACCGCAGCGGTTTGTGTTACCGCTGCGGGAAACCCGACCATCGGGCGCGAGACTGCCGGGCCGAGCCGAGCTGCGCAATCTGCGCAACAACGGCCGGCAGACCGGCAGACCACCCCCTCGGGGGAGCGGGCTGTCCTCAGGGGAACAAAAAGGGTCCCCTGAAGAGCTCAAAGAGCTCCAGGAAAAGGAGGAGGAAGAGGAAGAAGGCTCGGGGCGTCATTGCCACCGCCGAGCCCGAAGCCTCCTCGCGACCCGAGATCGCGATGGAGACGGAGCCCGTGGAGACCACCCAGTAAATGTCTGGGAGTGTCTCACTGCTGCAGGCCAATATTAACCACTGTGCCAGGGCACAGGACTTGCTAGTCCAGACCTTGGTACAGTGGGGAATACAAGTGGCCGTGGTCGCCGAGCCCTACTTTGTTCCCGACCGGAACGACTGGGTCGCGGACCACGACGGCTTGGTGGCCATAGCCGCCTCGACCGCCACCGGCGCCCCGCCCTTCGAGCGTGTAATGAAGGGCAGGGGATGCGTTTTGGTGGTCACGGGCGGCATTGCAGTAGTAGGGGTATACTTCTCGCCCAACCGAAGCCTCGCCGACTTCGAGCAGTTGCTCGTAGAGGTCGGTGCGCTGGTTGGGCAGGTATCCCCCTGCCCCGCGCTAGTTGCGGGAGACTTCAACGCCAAGTCCACGGCGTGGGGGTCTCCAGCGACAAATGCGCGGGGTGAGACGTTGGAAGAGTGGGCGGTCTCTACGGGGCTGTTCCTCCTCAATACGGGGTCGGAAGACACGTGCGTGCGGCAACAGGGCGGCTCCATAGTCGACGTGACTTTCGCGTCGGCCGCCCTGGCGCGCCGTGTCCACAACTGGAGGGTGGTGGTGGGCGTGGAGACGCTATCGGATCATCGGTATATTCGATTCGATGTCTCTGCGCACACCACCACGGTCCCGCGGTCCAGAGTGACCGCTCGGCCCCGTGTTGGGGAGGGACCGAGGTGGGTGGTGTCCCGTCTGGACAAAGAGGTGGCACGGGAAGCCGCAGTCTTCGAAGACTGGGTGTCCGGCTCTGAGATCGGAGCTGACGTGGACGGGGAAGCGGAGCGCCTCGGCGTTTCCCTGACCCGCATTTGCGGTAGGGCGATGCCGAAGGTCAGTCCGATCCCTCCACGGCGTCGGGTGTACTGGTGGAGTATGGAACTCCGCCAGTTACGAGTGGCGTGCGGAAGAGCACGCCGCCGGTACACCCGATGCAGACGGCGCAGTGTCCGTGACACCCAGTTGGAGGAAGCCTGTTACGCCGCCTACAGGGCCGCGCGTGACACTTTGAAGGTGGCGATAGCGCGGTCCAAAGAGGCGTCGTGGCAGGACTGGCTGTGGCTTCTCGACGGCGACCCATGGGGGATGCCGTACAGGGCTGTACGTAAGAAACTACGGCCCTGGGCTCCCCCACTGACGGTCAGTCTGGACGGGACGCTGGTGGACGAAGTGGTCGGCTCCCTATTCCCCGCTCGGGGCGAATGGGTGCCGCCGGCGATGACCTCCGCCGCCGCCTCCTCCAGCCAGTCGCGATCGGACTCTTCCCCGGCACCGGTGTCGGAGGGCGAATTCGGGGCGGCGATTCTCAGACTAAAGTCTAAGAGAACCGCCCCGGGCCCCGACGGTGTGCCGGGGGTCGTCCTGGCGATTGCGCTGGAGGAGGAGGATTTTGGTAAGAGGGTGAGGTCCCTGTTCTCCGCGTGCATGGAGCAGGGTCGATTCCCCCGGCGTTGGAAAACGGGCAGACTAGTCCTTCTGCAGAAGGACGGTCGCCCGGCCGGACAGCCGTCGTCGTACCGCCCGGTGGTGGTAATCGACGAGGTGCCTAAGTTGTTCGAGCGCGTGCTCGCTGGGCGCCTCGTCGAGTCCATGAACCCGGGACTGGACGACGCGCAGTTCGGCTTCCGCCGGGGTCGGTCGACCGTGGATGCCGTAGCGCGGGTCAGGGACCTCGCCGAAGAGGCCGTCTCCCAGGGGGGCGTGTTGTTTGCGGTGTCGTTAGACATCCGCAATGCATTTAACACGCTACCCTGGGAGACGATCAAAGAGGGACTGCGGTACCACGGCGTTCCGCAGTACCTCCAGGAGGTCATCGCCGACTACTTCGTCGGTCGGGACGTGGTGTTCCCGACGGGGGAGGGTAGCAGCGGCCGTGGGAGGAGAGAAATGACGTGCGGTGTTCCACAGGGTTCAGTCCTTGGACCACACCTGTGGAACATCGGCTACGATTGGGTGCTGCGCGGTGCAATGTTGCGAGGGGTCAGTCTGGTGTGCTACGCTGACGATACCCTCGTGACGGCCCGTGGCAGCACCTATCGGGAAGCGTCTGTCCTCGCCACGGCCGCTGTGGCACAGGTGGTGGGGAGGATCCGTGCCCTGGGGCTCGAGGTGGCCCTCAGTAAGTCGGAGGCCCTGGTGTTCCATGGGCCTCGACGCGGGCCACCGCCGGGAGCCACCATAGTGGTGGGTGGAACCTCCATCGCCGTCGGGTCCACGATGAAGTATCTTGGACTCGTTCTTGACGGCCGATGGAGGTTCGAGGAGCACTTCCGGCGGTTGGCACCGCGACTGATGGCCACCGCCGGTGCTCTGGGACGGATCCTTCCAAATGTGGGGGGGCCAGGGAGGGCCTGCCGGCGCCTCTACACCGGTGTGATACGCTCCATGGCGCTCTACGGAGCGCCGATATGGGCCGGAGCCCTGAGCACCCGAAACCAGGCTGCGCTGCGACGTCCGCAGCGTGCCATGGCGCTCAGGGTGGTCCGAGCGTATCGCACCGTGTCGTGCGCCGGCGCGTGTGTGCTTGCCGGTACGCCGCCGTGGGACCTCGAAGCCGAGGTGCTCGCCGCGGTGTACTGGCGAGCGAAGGAGGCCGGGGGCCGTCCGCATCCGCGGGAGATCGCGAGCTGGAGGGAGGACGCTCGCGACGTTCTCCTCCGGAAGTGGACGGCCCGCCTCGAGAGCCCGGCTACGAGCCGGGATGTGGTGGCCGCCGTTCGGCCACTATTGAGAGAGTGGCTCGAACGGGGGCACGGGGCTCTCTCCTTCCACCTGACACAGATGATCACCGGGCACGGGTGCTTCGGGCGATACCTGTGTCGGGTGGCGGGCAGAGAGCCCACGGAGATGTGCCACCACTGCGAGGCCGACGTCGAGGACACGGCGCAACATACGCGCGAGGAGTGCCCCGCTTGGGCGACTCCTCGCGCCGCCTTGTCCGCGACGGTCGGCGCAGACCTCTCGCTGCCAGCCTTTATCAAGGCAATGGTGGGCAGCGAGGAGGCCTGGGAGGCGGCCGCAACCTTCTGCGGTCAAGTGATGTCGCAGAAGGAGGCGGCGGAGCGGGTGAGAGAGGACGACGTCAACTCTCTCCCGCTGCGTCGCCGCAGGCGCGGTAGGCGGCGACTGGCCTTCGCGGGCCGGTTGCCGCCGTAACGCCGGGGACCGGGGCGGTGGATCGGGGGATCCACCGCCCACGCCAACGGTTCCATGCCGGAGATGCCCATTTGTTCCATGGGCATCTTCGGTGAAGTGGAGGGGGGCGGGACTCACACGTGTGTTCTTCGCACTGTGAGTCCCGCCCCCCGGAGACGGGCTCGGCCTTGTAAAGCCGAGCTGCGCCGGCGGGGCATGCGGTTGTAAGGCTTACGCGTGTCCCGCAGCCCCGCCACACGGCGCCGAGGCGTCATTGGAACCCCAGGGGTTTAGTGGGTAGGCACCGGCACCTTCTGTGCCGGTGAGTCGCCACATAACCCGGCGGCTCCCCCCGGAGCTGCCGGGTATCCTATGAGGATTCCCCTGGGTCATCAAAAAAAAAAAAAAAAAAAAAGTGCGGGCGTGTTTAGAGTAAATTACTCTACACCTGCAGGACCTGGCTCTCTATTCCGTACTGCCCACGATAGAAGCTGCTAGATTTTCTTTCCTGCCTCTCTCTCTTTCCTTTCGCTATCGCGTGAGAAGTCCGATCTCCGATGCTCGCTCGTTGATAGAGTTATGATTAGAATACAAAGGTTGGATTACTCGTGGTGGGCGGTCCGTGTTACACCAGATTGGTTCCAGTGTATCACTGAGATACATGTCTTGAGAAATGCGTGCTCTAGCGGTCTACCTGCCCGTTTGTTGTGTTGAATTGTTGATATTTATGTCATGTTTGCCAGCGTAGCGTTTGTATTTTTCAGCGATTTTTGTTGTGGCAACATTTTATGGTATGACTGCCTCAGAAGTCGCCTTCATATTCTATAGGCTGGGTAGGTGAAGGTAATTTTGTCAATTACAAATGGCAGTTAAAAATTTTTGATAACTGTTTCTTTCTACCTAAGAATCTTGCTTCCATCGCTCAAGGTTCATATTTAAATGTAGATCACCAAAATACCAAAAAATAATCATCATCATCATATCAGCCATAGGACATCCACTGCTGAAAACCAAAAAGATAGCTCCACAAAAACAAAGATGTGACATCAAACTAGATGCGTGATTACATAACAAAATATCGTACAATATCTTGTTTCCCATTGTATAATTTTATGTGGAAGCGCCCTGAACGAAACTGGGAGCCAGTTATTGACTCCGGTACGTTAAATGTAACGATAACAGTTAGAGGATACGCGTAACAGTTCCAATATCGGATCCCGATATAAAGGGATAGATAAGGTATCCGTAGACTAAGTCCCTTGCAGAAGACTTATTTTACAGTACATTCACTGAAAACAGTATGAAAATGTTTAAGGAAATATAACTTTTGTCTCCTTATCGTATCAGGTTTGATCGATAAACTCTTTACCAAATGGTGATTGATCTTGGATATGCAGTTCTTGTAAGGATTTTTATTTATTACTTTAAATCAATATTTAAAAATCATATTTACAGAATTCCGTTTCTCATGATGTTAATGATCTTTTCAAATATATTTTAGGTACTATTAATTTTTTTATCATCATCAGTTTTCATCATGTTTTGCTCTCGATATTACTGCAATCTGCGAGTGTCCTAAGTTTTAATATCCGTAACACAAGTAGAATCGTTAGTAAATAGCAAAGATAAGCCTATCGCTTGTTGTTTGTTTGCTTATTGTTTTGTGTGCACGATTGTACTTGTATTCAATTGCCTAGATGTTGTATGAAACGCTTGTGCTAATGATTGTTATCATTCGACCTTCCTTTATAACTTACTAGCGAACCATCCCGGTTTCCCGCGGGTGGAATATAAAGCCCTAACATTCCTAGTTAAAATACATCTAAAGAATATGCACATAGCTTCCTCATTTATTGTTCTTTCTATTAGTGAAAACCGTATTAAAATCTGTTGTATAGCTTAGATGTATGTACCTACTGTAGTAGGTAGGTACCTACGCCAGTAATAGAGGTAGGTACCTACATACTCATTTTGTTTTTGCTGTCTTAAGAAGAGATTACAGATAGGTTATCTATAAGAAATTGTACTCTAGAGACGAAACATCCAACGTTCTAGATATGTAAAACTAACTTTTTTTTACCATTTACTTATCTCCTTTTAAAAATTCTTACATCGAACAGAAATCTGTAATGTATTCAATCGATTTAAATACGTATTGAATGAACTTGGAAAGCAAAGAAATGAAAATAAGTTTATCAGATCATTGGACTTCTTATAGTAGCTGACTTTAGTTGAGGTTTTTACTTAAATAACCTATGTAATTTATTTATATTCTGTACGAAACCGATATTATAAGTATTTTAAGATACAAGTAAGTAATTGCATTAGGAAACTACTCTTCTTAAATTTTATTAAAAAACTGTCTTATTAAAAAATTACTGGATCGTATAAAAACCAATTATTCTCCAAAGCTTTTAAGCCGCTGGTCGCGGGTTTGAATCCCTCCCAGGACAAAAATTTGTATGCATGAACATGTCTCTTCGTGTCTAGATGTATTATCTATATAAGAATGTATTTAAAAGAAGTATATGTATGTAGTATATCAGCTATCTTGTTACCATATCACAAGCTCTGCTTAGTTTGGAATCAGTTTGGTCATGTGTGAAAAATGTCCCAGATTTATATTTAATGACATGCAGTTTTTATTTCTGGGAATTTTAAAATCCCCGGGAACTCGAACGAAACCGCAGTACGGTAGATATTTATATTTCTATAATGGGGGTACGGGCTGCGGTTCGTCATGTCATGGCCAGGTGTCCGCGCCGCCGCGTCACGATATATTTGTACGCGAAACGGAAATGCGTTGTCGGTCATGTAGCCTATCAAGTGCACTACGGTTTAGGTATTCTGAAAAAGAGCCAATGGTTTTTATGTTGTTAATTTTATTTTACTGTCAAACTTGCTGTTTTTTATATAGGTTTGAAGAAAGAATTGTATTTTTGTATGTAACGAATAAACTCAAAATTACTGGACCGTTTTGAATAATTCTTTCATCAATGGAAAGCTACATAATCAGGGAGTGACATATCTTATCCCTGACGGGAACGAGTGTATAATAATTAATCAATTAATTCATAATTTTTTTATTCTAACAGGTATACAATCATAACATGCATTCATTACAAAATATAAACTTTTAAATAACGATCTTAAGGACAGCGACATTATTGGTATTACATCTAAATGTATTAGAAATTTAAATAAAGCAAGAGACACAAATTTTAACTGCCTCTAAATATAACTTTCTCTAATATGGGTAAGAGGGTTTGAGATTCTCTCTAAAACCGTAACGAGTCATTTCGCCCGGAAACATCAATTAAACTAACTACTAAGTACAATATGATCTAAAATTAGTTTTGACAAATTATTGCTAATTTATATTCGATGTGTTTTGTAGGCTGCGATTCCGGCTGGTTGCAATATGGCGGCATATTGTTTGCAAGTCGCGTTTATCTTGCAAATCTTTGTTATGGTGTCTTGATAGGAATCTGTTTCATGATCTTTTATATCTTTACTTTAAAAGTAAATTATTATTCCGACAATAATGATTTTGGACGTAAAGTTTTATATTTTTTAAGTATTTAGGTAAATACATGTTGTTTACGTGGTCGACGATTCGTAAGTACCATGAAAGCCTATTTGAATGAATATTCCTTATTATTTTATCTGTAGATTTTCGGCTATTACACAACACTGATGAAGCTTTTGAGCTTAAATCCAAAACAAGTAGAGCGCCTACTATCTGACCAAATAGGTAACTGAGAAACTTCTTTTTATAGGTGGATTAATTTATATAGGTGGATATTTACATTTAGAGAAAAACAATAACGTTTTTGACTACAAAAAGTCAAATTCTTTTAGCGCGTTACTTCGTATTTAGGTATGTACTAAAATATCTTTAAAAATAATAGAAATTGAACATAAAATACAATATAAATTTCCCAGACGGCGATAGAGTTCAAAAACATGATGAAAAAGTTTATGAAAGTGCACAGCTATTGAATTGCGCATTATAAATTTTCACATGTTACTAGTAGGGCTGCCTCACAAGGCTTTTTTTAATTATTTATGAAATAATATGTTTCATTTTGAAATCACAATAGTGACATGACATAGCTGACATAGTACCTACCTACTCATACATAAGTATTTACTTGTGGAACCGATAAAACCAGTAAAATCATTTTTATAATAATTTATCCAGTGGAACCCAATAGCTAAGCCTATGGGAATAGAAACTACACGGGTGAATACACAACCTACTTGAAAACTTATATTACGTAGATATATACCTATTGCGTAGATTTCTATCCGGTCGCCATAGTCTGCTTGGTTTTGAATCAAACTAGCTGTATATAAAAAACTTAACAAATCATATAATTGTCTGTATTTATGTATGCGTGGCAGCCCTATACGTAGGGAATGCTTATTGTCTTATTACTTGATATAAAGGACTCTTCATTGCCTCTCAAGTTACAGCAACGTGATGCGCCCTCGTTAATGTCATATACTAACACTTTACACATTAAGTATGTATATATACTATATACCTATTACATAGTACAGGTTGATTTTATATTGTATACATAAACCTGCGCAAGTGGATGTACCTACATAGAATTTTTTATGTTGGATACATTTGATGATAATTTCTTATTCAAGATTTCATTTAATGATAATTTTTATTCAATATAACCATGCCAGGATTCGCGAAAATGTCGGCTGGTTTTTGACAGAATGAATCGTCTGTATCGACAAGAAGTTATAATAATAAAATAAAATAAAAAGCCTTATATTTCTTGCAAACTCACTTACAAATAATAAATCTTAATAACTAGGTATTAGTATTTTATATCTAGATTTGTATGTTAGTGTGTCTTAATTCTAGTTTTATTCTGTATCTGCAAGAACCCCTCTACAGGTGAAGGCCTCCTCCAAAGATGTCCAGTCTTCTCTAGACTGGGCTATTTGCATCCAGTTCGTTCCCGCAATCTTTTTGATGTCGTCTTCCCATCTAGCATAGGGTCTCCCTTTCTTGCGTTTTCCTTGGGGGCCCTGCCATGCCGTTACCTTTTTCGTCCACCTTTGGTCGTGTAGACGTGCAACATGCCCGGCCCATTTCCACTTTAGTGTTAGGGCTTGTGCTAGCCCATCCACTGATTTCGTGTATTTTCTTATTTTTGTGTGTCTTATCTTTTGGATTTTCTTTATATTTAGCATGCTTCGTTCTATTCCTCTTTGACACGTTATTATCTTATTTTTTATTGTGTTATTAAATTTCCATGTTTGGCACGCATATATTAAGCATGGCAGAAGACAAGTGTTCAGGAGTTTCGTTTTAAAGTTGATTGGCATTGTACTTTTAAATATTTCTTTTAAACTCCAATATTTATTCCAGACAAGAAGTTACTAAGTATTAAGTTCAATGGATTCTGGACTAGCCTAGCTGTTCATAGACTTAGATAAAGTATAAAAATATTTCTAGTTCTGATAAAATTGATTTATAACGCCTACATATCTTCATTATTTTTCCAAAGAAAATGTAGTTCCCCTTTTATCTTCAAACAAAACGAAAACCAATTAATGAAAAGTTTAAATCAAAGGGGAGTCCCGTTGGATGGATTAATTGCATTCCCAAATTACTACAGACCGATTACAAAAAAAAAAAATGACAAAGGTACCTCGTTAATTTTAATGGTCGATTTTCGAGCCCCTTTCTACTTCATTTGATTAAAAAAGCCCACTTCCCGCGGCAATTGATTCTCTTTTACAATTCAATAGTTCTACTTGACTCTTATGTCTGAGTGCTTAGAGGCTAGTTTGTGAAACGAACTTTCTAAAATGTAGGACCTCTTCATTTGGATCGTCATTGCGATAAAAGAAAAGGCTTCAGTGACTATTAGGAACCTTAAAATTTTCCCCTATTGTTGCTGATGAGGGCTGCGGCAACTGCCCCTTGTTCTTTTAATGAATCGTCTGTAGATTTCTGATACCATTGCTTAATATTGACCCTTTGATATTCCTCCTGCCTAAAAAGAAGAAATGTAAAAAAATATGGGCTCCAAATACTTACGGCATAAAGAACAAGACGTTTTAGCGATCTGCTCTGCTTTATCATATATTATACCATTCACTTTCAAGCATTTAGTGTAGATAAGTATCTATATTTTTTTTGTGTCTTAGTACCATAATTTAACACCTGCAAGTAGCCTGTATTTGCTATTTCTATTATCCATCTGCATACCATCGTACAAGTACGGCTTACCCTAGAATCAGATTGGCCATGTGTAAAGAATGTCCCAGGATATTTATTATTATATTATTCACAAATAACCATGATTTCATCCAGCAATTCCGTTAAAAATAGCATCAGAAACGATATAAAAAAATATGGGGCTATTCCGCATCGAGGATGCACAATCTTTTTTTATATTCTTATGTTTTTCATTAAAACATGGCGCTCACTTATAGCCTGACCCCGTTTCTAACCTCCGCACCAAGATGCATATTTCTTTTGCTCCCATATTATTCTTGTTTGTTACTGCCACATACAAAAAAATACAGCTTTGGTAAAATGAATTTTTGGGATATTTTCTGTGACTTCCCTTTTACAAATGTGATAACCCAAAATGGTTCGGTTAACCCTCTGCCTGCATCATTGCGATGATTTCACTCTATTTTTATTGATTGCATTTTTGAATATAATACTTACTCTATAATGACACACACCACTTTGCATATCCTAACTCTTATATGAAATGCAAAGTGCCTTTTTTCTTCGTCGTTCCATGACGTGAATGCATCATCTGATCTACATGTTAACATATTGCGTGGCTTCTAATATCATGACTGAAATACTCAAAGGAGCGTAATCATAGACAGAAGCATATAAACCACGAATTCGGTATTCCAACAGCTGCAGCAAGCTGTGGCCCATACCTCCGATCGCGGATACGGCCGCGATGTCTGGCGTGATTGTTCCGCTCGCCAATCTTGTTCACGGCAACAATAGACGGCGCCCGCGCCTCCCAGGATATTGATCTTCTTCCTTTTAACTATATACTCGAGTGGGTTTAGTGTTATGCAATAAACAATATATTGTGATTCATGTTATAACAACATTCTTGATTTGACGGTGTCGTTAGCAAAGCTGAAAGGTGCTCGTTCTAGCTGTAACTTATAGTTGGGAAAACAAAAATAAAAATATTTTGATTTTAATGACCTTTCAAAAGTGAATTGTTGGACCCTAACAACCGAACTGTGAGTAAATGTAAGTAAAATGTTAATAAATAAATAAACAAATATACTGGGACTTTATAAATATAACTAAATATAAATGTGAATTATTTTTAACAGATTCTTTTGTTTCTACCTTCGGTTTCTCTCTGGTGATCTTTTGGCCGGTCGTGGTAAGTGCATTAAACTTACTAGGAACTAGCTCTTATAACCAGATAGATTAATGGTATACGGCCAGAGAGGTATATAAATTTTCATATCAAAATGCCATAAAGATCTCACGTTATTTTTCTTCACTGACAACTAGTACCGAGTGAGGTCGATCCATCATCGCCTCAAATATCGAATAATGATTTTGATATGCGAAATAACAAGACAAGCCAATATTATTCTGTACGCAGACAAGATCTCCAGGTTATTATATTGTAACTCGACGATGATTGCTGTAATAACCCCGTTATATAATGGTAATAGGTGTGCTGAGTTTTATAACCCGTTCCGCCGTGTTTTATCTCATGTTTGTTTTATTTTTCTCGTAAGATGGAGTATGCGATGCTTGAAGCCTGTTTCTGTAAATCACAATTGGGGTGTACCGTCAACAATAAGACATTCATTATTTGAGATAGTTACTGTAACATTTTGAAAACAATTACAAATATTTTATACCTTTACTTTATAGAACCCATTCCTTCCCGCCGTCTGTACGCTTGGATATTTTAAACTACGCAACGCGATTTAATGCGATTTTTACAATAGAGAAGGGATTAAAGAGCAGGGTTTAAACTTATAATTTATTATTATTGTGTGTTAATTTGTTGGAATATGACAACGATGCTGGCATCATAATTCTATCGTATATATTGTACGGTAAGAATTATCGATTACGAATATTAGTATGTTAGCTATAAATTGACTTGAAAATAAATACGAAATAGTCCGATAATAATTAAAATAGTTAAATCTACAGTTAATTCATACCATGCACAAGAAAGTACGTTTACAACGAATAACATGTTTTGTATACCTGCTCCGTGTAGCTAAAGCAAAGATTTACATGCCAAAGGAAAAATCTTATAAGTTACAAAATCTCCAAGCGCTATAAAGCGGCAGTCACCTAAAGACCTAATCTCGTTCCAGTACTCAACATAACATGCTTTTTGACGTTGTGTACACGAAATAGGCTAATGTGATGGCGTCTAGGTAGGAGCACCTCCGGTTGAACGTGAGTGAAATTGTTTTATGAAATAACATGAGTAACCCTGGCGAGGGCGAGACGAGTCTGTTTAATCGAAGAAATGGAAGCTTAATTTTAAAACAACGTTTATTTAGTCGTGGTCTCATTCTAAGATCAAGAAGGATCTATAAAATCTATAATTATATTATAAATACGAAAGTAACTCTGTCTGTCTCGCTTACACGCTAAAACTACAAATTTAAATGAAATTTGGTACACAGTTTAGAGTCTGAGAAACGACATACTTTTTATCCCGGGCAATTTGAAGATCTTGCAGGTACGCGGGTGAAACCGCGGGGATCCACTAGTTGTATATAAATATAAAAAGCTTATGATACCTAAATGGAAAGCTGTTTTAAAATGAACAGATTTAATTTTAAAACCAACTTTCAATAAAGTATTCTAAAATATTACCAAAAGCTGCGCTCTTACTCTGCAACTTTTTTTATAAACAAAGCAGATACATTTTGGCATAAAACGAAAATCCTCCACACATTCCGACTTCTTCCGATATTAAAATAATATTCTTTTTTTGCGGCGCTATCGTCTTTCGCCTGAAATTGATGTCAAAGATGGGAACCCGTTTTCATTTGATTATATTTTATTCGTTTCACTGTAAGTATTTCCTCATTCAATATTCTGCGCTCACTGGGGGACCATGGAATTAATTTCTGTAGGAAAAATACGAATCATATTTAGTTTAACTGAAATTCATGTTTCCAGTTACTTATAGCTTCAATAATATTGAGTTTGTGGGTAAGAGATACCCTTGATGTCTGTTCCTAGAATCGCTTGTAGTCCGCTACACTTTTTTCCTCTGACCGTATGAGAAGGTCCATAGTTGAAATCCTGATTCCCGATAGATTTTTGTTGAATCTGATCATTCAATTACAGAAATAAAAAAAAGTTTAATTTATCAACTTTCTGATACACATACCTAATTATAAATATACCACTAAAGTGACAAACAGTCATACGGCCCACCTGATGGGAAGCAGTCACCGTAGCTTAGGATGCTTGCAACACCAAGAGCGTTACTCACGCATTGCTGACCCTGTAAAAATCTCTTCACTCCCTTCTTAAATAACCCCATGGTGCCATTATATAACTTACTCATCATTGGCCTTTGCGTCTATTTTACAGACGATTTATGGTGCAAGTCTGGGGGGACACCGTTTTTGGTGACTGATAACTTACTACATATATAAATATAACACAATATGTTCATAGAGTAGGGCAGCGTCAAGCCACACTTCACGGGGCAAATATAACCGAAATTTCATCAAACTTTCCACCACTAAAAATTAACTAATGTGAAATTTTAAAGCAAATTACAAAAAAGTTCAACCCATTTGCCATTTCATCGCGTCACGCAGACAAATTAATGCGTTAATTAAATAGAAAAAAGCTTGTTAAAAAACTTTTTTATCGTTCATTCTTGATTAATACCCGACCATTTGACAATGTGCACTTGGAGTTGGGTTTACGGAGCACCTGGCGCTCTCCCTGTCTGAACAGTGTTTTAGCAAACCATTTGGAAATCCAATACAAGCTTGCCCTTAATTGAGCTGGATCTACAATTGATAAATAATGACAAACCGACGGACGGTTACCCCCTTGTTACCCTTAATTGAGGCTTCTGTGTCTGTTTATTAGATTGAGTGTGTTTTCTAGATTTAAATAAAATAGAAGGTACGTTAAGTTAATGCCATTGAAGTTTTCTGTTTTGCTTTAAATTGTAGACTGTGGAAATGTTATGTTTTTAAGAGTTAATGCAGAGTTTTAAATATAAATAATCTTTTTTTTAGTACGAACCAGTAATACCTAGTAACTTTAGCAAATTAGGTAGTATAGATATTCTAATATGCTTTACCCCAAAATCACAAATTTCATGGATGCATTTTGATGGTACTTATTCACTCATCAAAGCCTCACGAAAACAGCTTCAAATGAAACATTATTTTCAGTAAATTCAGCAATCGAAGTTCCATTGACAGGCGTTTGTTCGCGTTTCAGTGTGCCGTAAAAAATTAATTGCTCGCCTATTTTGAGGGGTTCGACTCGCAATTATGCTTAAACGGTCACCCTTTATGTTTGATCTTTAACTGCGACTCATCAAAAACGAGTCCGATGGAAAAATTAATCGAGCCTAAAACGAATTTTATACCTATGCCGGAGCCATTTGTTTCCCCCACTCTGTATTGAGCACTGTAAAATAACCGTGTATATTTTAGCCAGGGTATATTTTTTCCTAGAAATCGTTGATGTTTTTCCAATCAAATTAAATTACTTATGTTATCTAAAATATTAATGTTTGATAAAAAAATATGCTTTTAAAATGCTATTAGTCAGCCAATAAGTACTTAAAATTTTCCGAGGGGTAGTCCCAAGGGATAATATTTTCTGAGTGAAATTAAAAAAGTTTTCGACGCATCTTGGCGGCCTGTCCAGTCATCAGGTGGATTCGGCATTACTGGACATGCATCAATTTTACATGCCTACTAAGCTAATACAGTTTAATTTCCAGACTTCTAATTCAGGAAGCTGTTCTGCTTATAATATCTCCATCTCCGTGATGAATGATGTGAGAGAAAGTGGACCTTAGTATCTTTCAAGTTCAAACGCCGGAGTATCGAAATAGATTGGCAATGTTAGCCCTATAGACCATCTACCCCATAGTCAGAGCTTAAAGACTATGTATGAGTCTCACACCTAAATTGTATAAACAAAAATACATACTAGTAAACGATTTATAAAGCCATTTAAACATACCTAAGATACTTTAAAACTTGATTTTAAAATCAAATTTTGTTATCTGTATTCCCATGGCACAAGGACATGCAATAAAGATGCTGTTGAAATTAATACCGTCGGCCGTAAGTGATCATTCCTCCCCAGCCTCCCCGCCTATCACCATCCCGATAATTTCCCCTAGGTACGTATCGGGGAAATTGACTTATGAAATTGTTACACGGTTGTAGAATTTTAACAATTCATCATTTCACATTGAGAGCTCGCGGCGGTATTTTATTATCAACTTTTTCTTTCCGCAAGCGTTTGGCTCGCGTCCGCGTCGGGTCGCGTCGCGGTCGAAGCGATTTCCTTTTTCACGGCAAAGTTTTTTTACTGTTCACTTTTAGGGTTGCTGTTGCCAGTGACATAGACCAAAACTTTTTGGTATTTTAAAGACGTTGCACTTGCCAGATCGAAAATTTCATTGAAAACTGGTAGCATTTATAAAAATAAATGGAATAATTAAAATTAAATGTTTTACTACCTTGATATATAAATGCGTCATTTTCTCTCTAGCTTTAACAAAAACTGCTAAATACTGAACTCACTTGCTTTAGTTCTCATTCAATAATCATGCCTGCAGAGCGTACGGGAGCGTACAACGTGTCGTATACATAGAATACGCTCATATCTATTTGCGGGCAGACTGCGCTGCACGGGTCTGCACGGGTTTAAGAATGCAGCAGGAGTGGTCCGCGAGGTGCGTTTATTGCATTTTTGAGTGTTACCCTCCTCCCGCGAGCAATATACTGCGAGTTGCCACCGCAACTCCTTCGCGAGTTTTGTCTTGTACTTACACTGTGTTTGTTTTACTCTTACCTCGCCTCCCATATTCTGTATATTGTAAGTTACATTAAGGAATTGTTTGTTGTTTATACAGACTCGGGTTAGCCCATCAATATTATAAACTGGAAAGTTTTTGAGGATCTTTGGTATTCTTTCAAAGATGCGAAGTAATAAAGACATTTACAAAATAAAGATAAGATCCTTCTTAAAGATAGTCTGTCAGTATGTAACTTTTACAATAGATATTTAGGTCTGTAGTGAATTGTGAAATAAGTTATAAATTATTAGTAGTAAGAATTGGAAATATGAAAATTTATACATGGGAACCCTTAGTGGGAATTACAATTAATGGTCATATCAGGTGGATCATGTCTGTTCGTTCATTGTGAATGCATTTCAACAAACGAAACGCATTTTTACGAATACAATAACATTTTGTCGCCTGGCAACCTTAATACCTCGTACATGAGGAATTAATTCCGATAATTAAACATGGATGTTAAAAATGAAACGACAATACTTTCGGGGACAAATTGAAATCGGGAATCTCGCCCGAAATGCGCATTACCGTGAATCCGAGAAAAACAATTATACGGCGTCGCACCGTCCACGCCTCCACGGCCCCGTCAGGAACATAAACACGAAACAATCTCTTTGTTAAATAGCGAAATCTTAATTAGCGAAGAGATAAAGCGTACCTATTCGGAGGCGAGGCGAGCGGAGGCTACAGCGGCTGTGTTTACAGAGGGACAGCGGACGATATTAATTGCAGTTTCCGAACTAAACATAGCCGGAACCTACGCTCCAGCTGTCCTGTTTATAATAAAAACTTTAATGCGAACGCGTGAGACACGAGATTATCGCGACACTGCAAAGCATCGTAAATGAGTTGAAATGTGCTAATGTTATGCTTGTTTATCTTAATAAGTCTTTATTAATCTATTTCTTATATAATATGGTTTGTTACTTAAAATAACAGTTTTATTTCCTGTAAATTAGGTAAAGTAAAATCAAATAAACTGAGCTAAAAATCTTTCTCGGACTAAGTTTGCTCCAAATGCTTGTCAAAAAGTCGATGTCGACTCGTCGATGAAATTTACTTTGGAACTCAATATTATTAGCATTATCTTATTATTAATAAACTAATCCTAATGTTACCCGCTCATTTATACATCGAACGTAAATTTGTAGTAACTTTGGAGTTTTGAATAAACAATGTTCTGTAATCGTCATGCGGCCAATAAGTACGCACTGCTACAGCATATTTCATAGTTGGCTATTAAATTAGAGCTTTAAGTTATGCATTTGTATATGCATTTATATGCATTAAAATGTTTTTTATAATAATTAGATAAGCTAACCATCGCTACCTAGCTGTTCATTGTTGTCTCGCATTTTGAACTCTCTGATATTAATCACAACTCCTTAATTACCATTACTGCAGTAATTAATCGCTCATCGGTCATCCCTCGACCCATAAGCAAACCCATCCCTATGCAGCTATGCTGGCTGCAGAAAAATTAAAATCAGCAAACAGCTTGTGAGAATTAATTTGTTGCACTCCGCCAACGCTACACTCACGATACGCGCTCGCCTGAATCTTTCAACATACTGTTCTTTCAGACTTGTTAGGTTCAACTAATCGAATATATTTACATGTTAGATAAGGTGCCTCCCCCGGGACTATATTGAGGTTATCAATAACCAGAGTTTCACTAACAAGTTGCGATGGAGTCTCGTATATTTTTTTGTACAATAAAGTCTAAGTGGATGATGAAAAGTTTTGTTATCTTTATAAAAACTTATAGTTGTAGTCAACTTTAAGGGAGGTAATAGGCGTTAAAATATACAAAAAGTAGTTTTGCTAGTATATAAAATGTTATATTGTATTGTAATTTGTAACAGGCAATACGGCGAAGGTCATTAGCAATATAAAAAGCAAAATCTATCCAATTAGATCGTGGAAGCGATACAAACAACAATTAGCAACAAATGCAATCAGAGCACCTTGTAACGGGACGCCTCCACTTAGCGGAACTTGCATCTACCCACAAATCGTATCAAATTGTACCAATTGACCGGCCCCGATGCCCGCACCGCCTCGCCCCCCGATTTCTTAGGGCAATTAAAGTTACGCGGAGACAGAATCAACAGCGGAGGGGGGAGCAGCTCGCCGCAAACTTGCCGGGGACTTGGCCGGAGTTACCCGAAACTTGTCCGGCTTTACCCCGGACTTGCGAGAACTTATCCCGCCTAACTATCCGATCGACTCCAACAAAAGCTTTACGAGTAATTTGTTTAACAAAAGTCGGATGCTTAGATTTACGAGCCGTTAGCCTCACGGTATTGCACAATGAATGGAATTTTGAGAAGTTTCATTTCGGTTTATAATGTTGATTATAATGAATTGGTGGTACGCAAACAATAGATGGCCCAGAAACGAAAATTATTTAAAGGTCTCTAAAATAATATTGTATTCGCTGGAAAATGTTAAATTTATACGTAGAAAATTCATAAACTTTTAATTCTGATTAAATCTCTCGGTGGTTCGACTTCGGCATATCTTCACAAACCGTCCTGATTATTTTAATATTTCATCAAAGCAATCCAATTGCCGCCCGAGAGTGGTTTGCTTTAACTGTCGCCTGATTTTTATGAAAAAATAAATTATACTACTTTCTCAACTTGTCGTTAAAACTTTTCTTTTACGGAGTGAAAAAAAAAATGGTATTTGAAAGTTTGAAAGTCGTCTGGAGAGTGGCGAGAGGCGTCGCCGTCTAGTTACTTGTAACATGAATATTCGCGAACTAATACGTTCAGCAGACACCACGTCCCCTGAAACACTTCTTGTGTTCATCCATTTCGCTATTTGCATTTTAAAAATATTCCCACTTGGAAAGTTGTAAACTTTTTAAAAAGTTCCACAGACTGTACTAACTATTTATGGATGCATTCGGCGCTGTGTTGCCCACCGCTTCTCAATCTTTATATTTGAATTATTCATTTTATATACACAACACAACGTGTTTCTTACTATCATCTCATACCTTGTTCCGACATGCTTTTGTATTAAGAAACAATAGCTTAGTATACTTAGCATGTTTCCGACCACCGTTTAGCCATAGACTATAGAAATATTTCTCTCTGATATTTTAGTAACTTCAGAATCAGAATCAGAATCAGAATTTATTTATTGCATAAACTGTACAGTAAAGTGGTGTTAAAATATATAGGTATCATTAGTCTCAACAATCTCGTCCACATCGAACATGCAATATTGATAGCTTATGATTAACGTTTACAATTATTTAGAATAGTCAAAGTATAGTCGAAGAACTCGAATGTCATTAACCCTATTCCTAAACTAAACCATATTACAATGAAAATATTAAAAAGTGACACACAAATGGAACGTTCATTATCAACAAAATTATTATACATTTGATTTAACAATTAAAATTATTATTATTCAGTAATTTTGTCAGTAAGATATTCATTAATTGTATAATAACACTTAGATGTCAATAAATCATTCAATTTTCTTTTAAATGTGACGACATATTCCGATTCCAACATCGATTTTGGCAAATGGTTATAAATTATCGGTGCCATACCAAATACACTTTTGTGAAATAGTGCAGTCCTATGACTAGGCATACAAATTTTGTTTTTATTGCGCTCACCTGTATAGAACTTAAAAAAAATTATATTATTTCTTATGAATAGCGCAATTTCAAATATATACAAACACGGAAATGTTAATATTTTATGTTTAATGAAATGTGGTCTACAAGAATCCGTCGATTTCAAATGGCACATAGATCGCAGACATCTCTTTTGAGCTCTAAATATAATAATAATAAACTTGGTCTTGTCTACTGTGTATTGTCTATTTACTTAATCAGCCCGTATCTACCCACTGCTGAGCATAGGTCTCCTTCTTTTTCCGCCACTCTTCACGGTCCTGTGCTAATCTCATCCACTGCCTGCCCGCTGCCCCGACTATATCGTCCACCCACCGGGCCGGTGGTCTTTTAGTGGAGGTAAAATACTAATATTTACTTTTATTTATGTATTAGTACTAATAATTAATGGAGTTGGTATGAGTAGGTTTCCGTCCACCCCTGTATTTCACTATATACACCCTGTCCATCTAAATGTTGGTGTAAGAGATCGTTACTAGCGATATGGTCGGCCATTTTGGTATAATTAATGTAATTTCTGTATTTAATACTAGCTGCCTCCCCGCGGTTTTACCCGCGTAGTTCCCGTTCCCGTGGGAATACAGGGATAAAATATAGCCTATGTTACTCGGGGATAATGTAGCTTTCCAAAGGTGAAAGAATTTTTGAAATCGGTCCAGTAGTTTCGGAGCCTATTCATTACAAACAAACAAACAAACAAACAAACAAACAAACAAACAAACAAATCTTTCCTCTTTATAATATTATTATTATTATTATTATTATTATTATTATATTATATTATATATTATATTTAATATTCCGGTGTTTCGATGGAGTATTATACCTACTTATCAATCTAATATCGTACAGAAAATATTTTTTGTTGGATACAAATATTCTAATTGGGGAATATTATTTCGTTTGACTTCGATCTGCAGGTACTGATATTAGTAAATAAAACGTTATCCCAATATTATTTAAAATGAACTTTACCTATGGGCGCAAAAGTTTTAGTCACTGCTCTTAACTCTAAACTAGATTATTTAGTTCAAAACATTTAATCAACTAGTTAGTAAATGCTATCTATTTATTATCTAAAATAAAGTATACACAAAAAATATTAATGTATATGAATAACCTGATTTTAAGATTGCATACGCCTCTGCGTAAGGCCTAGGTGCTTACATAGAACCTAATCTAAATAAATAGTCTTCAAGTTTGGCTGCAATATCCTGGAACATGTCAACCATAAAACAAGACGGGGCCAAAAGTGAATTGAATTTACTACCGACGAGTACACCGTTGAAATCCACCTCTTAATGAGTTTTAAGGGGGCAATGAAGAGGAGACGTAAAATTTAGGCCAAGGGATTGTATACAGAGAATTAATTGCTGATTTTAATGCGGACATTTCACCATCGCGGCGGACAGCGGCTGCATAATTAACGATGAGATTTCTGTCCTTTTTATGACCACAATAAAAATTTTAACGTAACAAAGATGAAAGTTTCCAAGATGTAAATGGCCCGTTTTGATACCATAAATATATTGATAGACCGGTTGGCTTTGTGTTTAGTGAGCCTAATTGACAGTCGTTGGTTCAAATCCCATCCAAAATAAACGTTTGTATGCATGATTTTTTCGCTGTCTGGATGTAAAAATCTATATAAGTATCCTCCTATGACCTATTTCATACTTAAAAGGAGGTTTCAAATAATTTTTGTGCTGTGTATGTATTTTGTTAATGAATAAATGATTTGATTTGATTGTATGTATTTAAAAGCAGTATATGGAGTTTATCAGCTATCTGGTAACCATAGCACAAGCTCTGCTTACTTTGGAATCAGATTGGCCGTGTGTGAAAAATGTCCCAGGACCTTTATATATTTTTATACATATGTCAAAAATAAACTATCATTTTGCGTCTTTATAGATATGTAAGTACTTAAAGGTACCTAACTGATGTTTGTAGGTACCAATTTCAGGTATTTATATTACACAGTTGAGTTGAAAGGAAAAAAACAGTTGTTGTACGGAAGTAATGGAACGATAACAGTACGGTCTCAATTATAGTCACAAAAGGTATGTAAGTTAATTTTTTTTCGAAGATACTTCACTATAGGTATTGATGTGAAACTGATTATAAGAATATATGTAGTGTAGGCTTTTTTTATAATTGTAACTTGAACGCTAGGGTTTCTTAAAAAATATTAATTTATATTTTATCATGAAAAATGTGACGAACTATAAAGTTTAGTATTTATGTCAGTTAAGTCAAAATTAAGTTATTTAGGTATAGTTTAAATCAAAAGAGAGGTTTTAGTTTTATTTGTTGGAGGTTTGATATGAACATACTGGCTGTAATCCTAAAAATGTTAAAGAGAAGTTTACGTGTCATCTGTCTTGTTTAAATATATGCTGTTGCAACGTCCCAAGAGACAAGTGTCTTTTATTCCACTATAGCTATTCTCTAACAGGTTATGGGCCCAGGAATCCCAGGTAACCCAGGAATCCAAGTATTAATCTACAAATGATTATAGCTACCTGAATTTTAAAAAGTACGAGCGGTAATTTATAAAACAAATTACAAAGATGGCGGATGAAGAAAATTCATCGAATTCTAATTCTATTTGTGGGATTCGAAAACTGAAAGGCTCCAACGACTACGCAAGCTGGAAATTCATAGTAAGAAATTATCTTGAATCTAAAAATTGGTGGGCTGCAGTCGAAGCTGATCATGTTACTCCTGAATTGAAAGACACAGATAGAAAGGCACGTACGACACTTTGTCTATTATTAGAGCCCTCTTGCTTTGCCCACGTGTTTAAAGCACAAACAGCACGTCAAGTTTGGGAAAATTTATCTAAAGCGTATGAAGATAAGGGCTGGGGAAGACGCATATCTCTGCAACGTCAGTTGTGGCAATGCAAATTAGAAAATTTCCAATCAATGGAGAAATATATTACTGGCATTGTATTCCTAGCGCAACAGTTAGCAGATATTGACGCAGAAATTTCAGAAGAATGGATTATTTCCATATTGTTGGCTGGCCTACCAGCGGATTACAACCCTTTAATTATGGCTGTTGACAACAGCGGTAAGGAAATCTCTTTAGAGCAAATAAAAACCAAACTGCTACAAGAAGGAAATAGACAAGCAGAGTCAGGCGCAGGAGCTGGTGAGCAAACTCTTATCACATCTAAGGGCAAAACCAATGAAAACACAACAAAAGCTCGAAAGCCAGTGTACAAATGCTTTAAGTGCCATAAGATTGGGCACAAAGCATCTGAATGCAAGAAAAGTCAGTTCAATGCAAATATATGCATGGGTATGTCGTCAACTGTCAACAAAAATGGTTGGTATGTAGACAGTGATTGTTCAAATCACATGACATTTAATAACGAGATGTTATCTGATTATAAGATTGAAAAGAACAGCATGAAAATAAAAGTGGCGAGTGGTACAGAAATTCCAGTTAAAGGCAGAGGAAATGCCGTACTCAGAACCAGTAAGAGTTCGATACTACCATTGAATAATGTATTATATGTTCCAGGGCTATCTATGAACTTAATTTCTGTGAGTGATCTGGTTAAAAAAGATCATTCAGTAAGTTTCAACAAAAAAGGTTGTGTGATAAAAAACCAAACTGACCAAATAGTTGCGACTTGTCAACAAGTTGACGGAATTTTTAAATTAAAAGAAAAAGAAAATTTGACAGTCAATGTGACAATGTCCCACGAATGTTTGAAAAATTTATGGCACAAACGATTAGCTCATTTAGGACAAAAGAATATAATAATTTTAAGAAAATTGGTGACTGGAATTGAATTAAAAAATACGGATATTACTGAACCATGTATACCATGCATAAATGGAAAAATAAGTAACAAACCATTTCAAAAATCTGGAACAAGGGCAAAACAATGTTTGGAAATTGTTCACACCGATATTTGTGGTCCGATGGAAGAGCCATCATTCGCAGGCTCTCGTTATATGTTGCTTTTTATCGACGATTATACGCGTATGACGCATGTTTATTTTTTAAGAAATAAAAGTCAAGCTTTCGAAAAATTTCGTGAATATAAGGCGGAAGTAGAGAACGAGACTGGTATGTCGATAAAATGTCTTAGATCGGACAATGGTAAAGAGTTCTGTAATCAATCTTTTGATAAGTTCATAAAGTCAGCTGGTATAAAGCACCAGAAGACGGTGCCGTATACGCCTCAACAAAATGGCGTAGCTGAGAGGGCGAACAGAACGATTATCGAAAAGGCGCGAACGTTGCTTTGTGAAGCAAAGCTAAGCAAAAAGTTTTGGGCAGAAGCAGTTTGTACAGTAGTATACATAAAAAATAGAAGTCCTACGAAAGCTGTTACGAATAAAGTACCTCAAGAACTTTGGTCCGGTAAGAAAGTAGATTTGAGTCACTTGAGAATTTTTGGATGTTTAGCTTATGTATTGAAACCTAAACAGAAAAGGCAGAAGCTTGACATGAAGGCAGAAGCTTTATTTTTCATAGGCTACTGTAATAATACCAAAGGTTACCGACTTATGTGTCCAAAGACTGGCAAGATAACAGTTGCCAGAAATCTTAAATTCTTGGAGAACGTGTTTCTTGGTGATGGTGCTTATGATGAAGTAACGAAGAACACAGTTGTTCCTGTTAATATAGAGGAGGAACGAATAGAATCTGTGACCCAAAATGATTGTGACATCAGTCCAGAAATTGATGGATGCTCTCAGGAAGCAGAATCAGATGATATAAATTTTGCTAGAGTTCAAGAAACGAGTACTGAAGCTAATACTGAACCAAGGTACAATATGCGTACACGAAAACAAGTCGACTATACGTGCACATGTATTGAAGCTATCGCTGATATTGATGGCGATCCAACAACGATGGAGGAGGCAATGGGTAGACCTGATCGCGAATTATGGCGAAAAGCCATAGACGACGAACTGAATTCTTTAGAAGAAAATCATACATGGTCACTCGTTGATTTACCACGGGATAAGAAGCCAATAAAATGCAAGTGGATATTTAAGATAAAACGTGACAGCGATGGCAAGGTATCTAAATATAAGGCTAGGTTAGTAGCAAAAGGGTTCACTCAAATACATGGCATAGATTATAACGAGACTTATTCTCCAGTTATTAGAAGTTCCACTTTGCGATTATTATTCTCATTAGCTGTAGAATACGATTGGGCTATTGATCAGTGGGATATAACGACTGCTTTCCTTTACGGAAAATTAAAGGAGGACATTTATATGCTTCAACCGAAGGGTGCAATTGTCAAAGGTCAGGAGAATAAGGTCTGTAAATTGCAAAGATCATTGTATGGGTTAAAACAAGCGTCAAACGCTTGGTTTAATGAATTTGATACTGAAATGTTGAACTTAGGTTTTATACAATCTAAAATTGAGCCATGTTTATATCAAAAAGTATTAGGTGATAGAGATAGGATAGTAGTAGTCATTTATGTTGACGATATTTTTGTATTCTGTTCTCAAAAACATGAAAATGAAAAGCAGAACTTAAAATCTAGTCTACTGCGAAAGTTCAGAGTCAAAGACTTAGGTCCTGCTAGACATGTACTAGGTATTAGGCTTAGGAGAGATAATAATACTATTTACCTAGATCAGGAACAATACATACTCAATATTTTAAAGAAATTTGATATGCTTGACTGTAACCCAGTTATTACCCCAATGGAAGTAGGTCTCAAACTTGAGAAAAGTTCTAATTCCGATTGTAGATTGCCTTATCGTAATCTTATAGGTTGTCTCAATTATCTGTCACAAAATACTAGACCAGATATTGCACATGCAGTTAGCGTATTATCTCAATTTAATTCATGTTTTGATGAAATTCATTATAAACAAGCTAAACGTGTGCTTAGATATTTGAAAGGGACATCTGATTTGGCGATTTTATTCCAAAAGTCAAGAAACCTAGAATTATATGGTTTTGTTGATGCGGATTGGGGTGGGTCTTTTGATCGAAAATCTTTTACGGGTTTAATGTTCATGTTAGGCAAAAACTTAATAACGTGGGAGAGTCGTAAGCAAAGGTGTGTGGCACTGTCCTCTACAGAGGCTGAGTATGTAGGTTTGAGCCAAGCTTCAAAGGAAGCAATATATTTAAAGAGTTTATTAAAAAGCTTAACACGTGATATTGGCTGTAAACCAGTAGTTATTTATAACGATAACCAATCTTCGCATAGAATCGCAGTAAACAAAATGAACCATAATAGGACTAAACACATTGATATTAGGTTTCATTTCGTCCGCGAAGCTATTTCAAATGAGGAAGTTGAGGTCCGATACTTGTCTTCACAAGAAATGGTAGCAGACATGCTAACAAAGTCTCTGCCAGGCCCCAAAATTAAATCAGATTTAATGAAATTACCCATTAAGAGGGCGGGCGAAAATATACGCTAGTTTAAACTAAACGATATGTGATTTGTTAAGTTGTGTTTATGTTATATTTATGTTGTATATGTAGTTTGGTTAATGATTAATTTCTGTTTTGTTTATATGCACATATATAGGATTAAGGGTGCGTGTTGGAGGTTTGATATGAACATACTGGCTGTAATCCTAAAAATGTTAAAGAGAAGTTTACGTGTCATCTGTCTTGTTTAAATATATGCTGTTGCAACGTCCCAAGAGACAAGTGTCTTTTATTCCACTATTGCTATTCTCTAACATTATTAACAAACACATAAAAAATCATAAATTAACTTTGAAATGTTATTGAGGTAAACAAAACTCCCGTTAATTTAAAAGTAAACTGTAATATTTTATATTTATTTCGTGAACAAACAAACACATTTTCAGTTTGTTTTGACCATCGATGATAGAATTTATGGCAAATATGGTTGTCACTTTCAACACATTTATTCATATCTAACCTATTTATTTGATTTATAGCATTTCTATTCAAAATGGATATTGGTAAAATTTGATATTCGCTCGAAACTATTGAGCGTTTTGATAATTCAATATTTTATATACAATGCAAATGGAGTCGTTGAATTTAACAAATAATAATGTTATAGGACTTATAGGTAGTTAGTTATATAATTAGCGATTGTACCAAAATTGCTTATTAGTAATCGACGCGAAATACATCGACAAAATTATTGTTAAAATATTTTTTTTACCTAAAATAATCCAAAGGTTTAAATTCATATATAATCACCTACATAATACTTAGGTACCTTATTGCAATTCAATATATTAGTTGCTCACAACTAACTATGAATTGTATATCAAGAGAGTACATTCATTAGGCATGCATGTCCTAAACTTTAATTCTGTCATATCAATCTTCATCAGCGTGCGAGTTCCTCTCGCTTCGAAGCAGCGGACCTCTCATCTGATAACTTAGGTAATGAAAGAGATAGCATATATACGGTACCGAAACATACGAGGGTAGTGTCATCTTGCCTTATTGAATTGCACACCTGGGTAAACTCGATTGGCGACGCGACCGACGCGACCGACGCGACCGACGTGGCGACGTCTGGTGGATGGAGGGTGATGGGGAATCGTGGAACTGAAAGTTATCACTCGAAGGTAGACGGTAACTTATGGTAACACTCGTAACTTGGACTACGGCCACGGTCTGTAGATGAGCGGGAGAACTGCCGGAATTTCCCTTATACTTATAGCTAATGAATAAAAGTAACCGTAAATCCGAGGAAAATGATCTTACAGCAAAATAAAGAAAACCGAATTATAGCTTCACGTGTGTAGTTTTCAGATACGACTATGAATTTTTTTAATCATGTTTGGATCTGGAGAAATTCTAAGGAAACTACCAAGGAAAAACAATGCAATTTTTTGTGTAAAAATTCAAATGACATTGCATCCGCTGTCTCTCATGGACCGTTGCGATAGTGACCCGAGCTTTATCTAAGGTAAGGAAATTCCTGCAATTTGTGTGTTCCGCTGTGAAAAGGGCCAATTTGCTGACCGCAGTGGGCTTCTCAGAAATGTTTAGTCCTTTGGAATACACGACTATTGGATTACAAAGTTTACGGTTTATTTTACTACTAGCATCTGCACCGCGGGTTTATCTGTGTGTTTGGGGTTGAAAGGTAACTGCATAGAACTGCGTTTGTTGGTATTATCTTTTATATTAGGTGGCTGTTTTGCAACATTATTTAAATACATACCTAGGTATATAGTAGATTTATGAATGATACCTATAGTTTAACAACAGAAAAACATGTTCAAGTATTTCCTCATGGGAATAATCTCCACTACCGAATTTAAAAGCAGTCTAACGAGCCAATAAGCCAACCGGCCCCTAAATAATTGAATCAGATATAGGTATTATTTTTTTATTCAAATAGGCTTCTACAAACACTAATGAATAGTCAGACTCTAACGCTCATAAATAAATAAAACAAATGGATTAACACATTAGGTACTTTTCAATTTAGAATAATAAAACTGCGGTCCGCAGTTGATAAATAAACCTGTGTACGGTTAAATTGGTTTAACATTGCGGCAAAAAATAACGCGTCCATTCACAAAGTAGCGTTACATAAATAAATGTTTTCGTTCATTTGCATAATTATAGGGTATGTATAACAGAGTGGGCACTAAAATAATCTGCGGCCACTTCCAAGGGAAGCCTATCAAATAGTTAATGGAAGCTTACGAGGGAAACAATTCATCAAGGGGCCTATAAGTTCATTACTTAGTCCTCTAGAAAGGGGCCTAACGGGTCGATGGCTTGTTCGCTATGAACTTTACGCTTTGATTATTTCCTTCTTTAGTCTCATTTCGTTATCGCTGATAATAATTTTAGTGTCCGAGATCCTATCCTATAAATATTTTAAATGCGAAAGTTTCTAACGCCGGCTCTTTGCGAAAGCAATCTTCCGAACCGAGCAATCTGACTTGTTTTAAGGAGGTATTCCACCAAGCGCACCCAAACGAAGCGCACCCAGACGAAGCGCACCTAAAGTATTCCACGAAGCGCCCCCGTAGGTGCGCTTCAAATAAATGTTTAAAATAATTAATTTCCTATTCCACGAAGCGCACCTTAGAATATCACTCGCATAGTGTGGAGACAAGAAATAAAAATGTCGATAGAAAAAAATATATATTATTTAAAAGACTTACTAAAACTTCTAACATCTAACAATTTCATTGTAATAATGTGATACAATAATTGTAATTTCCTTTAAATTTTTAATGTTCATATACATAACCGTCTAACCGGGCTAACCGTCAACGTATGCGCGCGGCACTGAATTCCCGAGCCAACCCGAATTTAGCCGAGCATTTCCGGAGCTTGTTTACATGCTTAGTTCTCATTACACTATTGCGACGTCACGGGCTGTTTCAGTCAATTTCAGTTGGACATTGTCTAGAGAAATTAAGATTTTGATTATCAATAATGTATTCAATTGATAAGTTTATATACTACATATATTGCCCATTTTTTCAAGATTATTTAAGAATCTTAAATATTGTGTTTTGTTATTTTAAGCAGTCTGTGATTTTATATAAAACTAGAGGTCATCAACATCAACTAACCTAGATCTCTATAGAAAACTATAATTACAATGTTTTTGATATTTGTCCAAGTTTTTATTGTAATTATGAAACAATCTGTGATTTTTTATGTTATAGTAGAGTATTTTTATTATTTACTAAACAAGTAGCTATATGAAAACTTCAACATAGATCTCTAAGGAAAACTATATTTACAATGTTTTTGATACTTGTCGTTTCATTGCATAATTATGAAACAATCTGTGATTTTAAATAGTACCTAAGATTACAAAAATGACAAATATTGTGTCACATAATCAAACTGAACGATTATATTATAGAAAATTAAGTTAGTCTTCTAAATAATAAATATTTTTTTCTATCGACATTTTTATTTCTTGTCCCCACACTATGCGAGTGATATTCTTAGGTGCGCTTCGTGGAATAGGAAATTAATTATTTTCTATTTTTCATTTGAAGCGCACCTACGGGGGCGCTTCGTGGAATACTTTAGGTGCGCTTCGTCTGGGTGCGCTTCGTTTGGGTGCGCTTGGTGGAATACCTCGTTTTAAGTGCTTGTAAAGGCCTATTTTAGTGAAAAATATTTACATAGTTTTATGCTTGTAGCTGTCTCATAAATGATCTAAAGTTACCCATGTTCTTTAGTATATAGGGCATCAAAATAAGTAGATCATGTCAGTAATCAGCATAGAATAGTATCTATTGCCATCTAGACGTAGCAATAATTTCACACCAATAACAAAACTCTAAAGACAATTAAGGAATGAAATCATACCGCAATTTCCGGCGCACATCAATTTACATATCGTCGAGAACGTAAACATAAAACCCATGTGATTCACTTACGGTGTTTCAACGTTGTAAATTAACCTTTTACGTAAAAATCACAACGTTACCCGTGTTTGTTATACTATTTCACAATGATTAATCAACCTACAACATGCTTGTTTACCTTTTGCTTACCCCGTATCATCCTACCACATTACTTTACTTGTACAAATATATTCGCTTTCTGCATGTTCCATTGCTGCTTCAGTTCTATCACCCTACTTTTAGTCTTAAGGGACTACGCAATGTATTGAAGGCAATGTTTTTTATGAAGGTACGGTGGTGCATTATAAAAGGCATTCCTGCCCATTGTTATCGGGTTGGAATCAAAGCGTCTTTTTATGTTGGCACCCTCCCGTCTTTCGCCGTTTCTGTGTCGTTTTTAAAACATGCTCGAATAGCTTTTTGCCGTTTCACGTTTTCGTATATTGTTTTATTTTTGAAATTGTTATTTGTGGAAGCACTTTGGTGCTTTGCTTGTCTATTAGTTGGATTTTATTTACAGATGATGCTGACGTAGAATATGGCTTAACTGTTTTTGTTTTATCACATTCAAGTTATATTACGCTTGTTATTTATATTGCTGTCACTAATAGGTTTTTTATATTAATTGACTTTATAAAAACGTACTTTAATATAGATGTTTGCTTCATATTTGTAAAGAAAACTAAGTTGCTCTAATTTCCCAGTATTTTTGATACTAAGTATAAATAAAGCACTTAGTTTGACCTATTTTCTTACAATTTAAATTTGGCTCTATAAAAAGCATCCAGCTATTTATTACCTCACCTAAATACTAAGATCGTCCTGGAGTAGGTACCAAAAAATGTCGTACATTATTTTGTCGGGCAGCGCGACTTGAATTTATAATATTCATAAGGAAAATGAATTCGTACTTTAGCCCCGGCGAAATGCCACCAGAGACTTATAGTCACCTGTAATACTTAAGGGGACATTTGACTGTTTTTAATATAAATAAGGACTTTCGGCTGTTAGTCGAGCTTGAAATAGGAATAATGCTACGGTAGAAATAACTTAAACGTTTCTTTGGATATTTAGATCGGTACTATATACCTATAATTATTATCCTGGGATATTTTCTAATGTGTTGTAATCGTAAACTAAGACCTTGCTCGTTCATAATAAGGTTTCAGTGAGTTAGTGAATTAACAGGTAGATTAGAAGGATATTGCAGTCGATACATAATTTTGGTCATAAAGAGTCACATTAGCCACAAAATAGTAATTCGTTGGCTCTTCCCAGTTAAGTTGAGCTCATCTTTGACTTTTTGTTCACAAACAGAATTTTGTACAGATTTTTTGCCTATTCTTATCGTACGCAGACAATTTCTTCCATGCTCACTGTCCTCCGTATATATCTCCTTTCATACTGTTCTCGTAGTTTCTGTACACAGTGGCACTTATTAACATACAA
Source organism: Thyatira batis (assembly GCA_905147785.2). Taxonomy (NCBI): domain Eukaryota; kingdom Metazoa; phylum Arthropoda; class Insecta; order Lepidoptera; family Drepanidae; genus Thyatira; species Thyatira batis. The sequence goes on from LR990486.1 coordinate 13,328,554, forward strand.
AACGCGTCCCCACGTGGCACTCGCCCGTTTTGTGGCTTACGAGACGTAGCCCGAGCTTTGGATATTGTACTACTGTAGTGTCTCTGTACTGTGCATCTAAAAGTGAATTTCAAACGTGCTTGTTTTGTTTAAATTTTGAATACGAATCGTCGATTGTTATAGTCTTATAATCATAAATATATATTGTTGTTCTTAATAAGATACAAACAACCAACATTTACGTCACAACGTTACTAATAGTCAATGTGTTTTACTCTTTCACGTTACAGCGGAAATAATTTTAGAAACTTGTCAAAAGCCAGCTTAAATCCTGGGACATTTTTCACACTCGGCCAATCTGATTCCAAACTAAGCAGAGCATTAATGTGTTAACCAGATATACTACTTATACTTTTTTCAAATACATACTTAAACAGATAATTAGATCCATTATTAAGCTGTGGGCCTGTATTTAGTAGAATTATAGTTGATTGTAACTCCTTAATATTGGTCCCACGTTGGGCGCCAATGTAGAATTTTCCAATTCTGTATCCTTCAAATTAAATGATATTAATTTACTGCTGACAAATACGATAGTATAACATAGCAGCCTACTAAAGAGGTATTCAACTGTCGCGTGCACATCGCCAATCAGTCGGCGGTTATCGCGCCGATCGTGAGCGTCGCTTCATCGCGGCCCGATCTATCGCAGCTAATTATTAACATGCTGTTGTTTGTTTGTCGATTTAATGCATTGATATTTCTGTATGTGGTGTGAATGAGGATTTGATAGGAGATTGGAAAATGAACAAATTTATTGTATGAAGCAATGTATTCTAACACTCCAAACTGCTTTTGAAATATGACTGTGAGTTAGTCATACATTGATGTTGTGATGTGTGTGCAAGTTTAGTTGGGAGTAGGTGTAACAGGCTATTTTTATCCTGAGCAAGGCAATGTAATTGTTCCTCGCTTTTTATATTACTTTTTGAATTGCTTTTTATATTGCTTGGTCACCTTTAAGATTATGACACCTAATTTATTTTCAATCTTCATCATCTACTTATACAACCTCAACTATTTATTTAGGTAAAATAACGAGTTTCAAGTTTGTAACTATGGCACTACGCTCATCATCTACTTATGCAGTCGCGAAAACTTTATTTTTTAGATAAAAAAACCCGACTTTCAAGTAACTGTAGTACGCTCCCAATAAAAGACGGTGGCAAAGAATTTACACAATCCGCATCCGCTTAGCAATCAGCACAGTAGGGTACAGCATAAGCTGACTGCTGGGTGTCGGCCACAATGGGTCTCGTTACCACTCATTATGCAGCCGAGCGAGTGTCGCCGGCGGTCGGCGGTGCCCCACTAGTGCGCACTCGCCCTCACGACATGCACCTAAGTTGAGGTGCCTTCGCTAAATATATGAGCGTCAAAATTTTTAATTAGTAAATTGTAGTATAAAGATTGTCGGGTTCTAAGTGAGTTTCTCAGAGTGTACCTAATGCAAAATGCATACTTTCAGAAATATGAGGATGCAAAAAATTACTAGGTGTACCCACACCTAGTAATTTTTTTGGGCAAATATTAGGTCAGTTTTCCCTAACCGTGATTTACTTGATGTGCATTATGTAATATAATATTTGTATTGTTGTAATATTAAAACTTTATAGTTAAAATGTACAAGGAATCCTATAACATTACTTATTTATTTCTCTGTTAAGAGATACAACAAACATTAAACCTCGAAAAAACTATCCTTTCAAAATGACGTCTCGTACAAATAGATTATCCTATTTACCGTCTTATTGTCGGAAAAGCGGATTTTCTTCTTTATAAATAAGTAAACTTACGGGGACTTTTGTAATAAATAGAACTTCGACTCTTTTGTGCAAAAATACTGTACTTACATTGATATTTATTTCATACAATTACTTTAGCTTTTACTGAGATTCTATAAGTAGGTATTTATGAAATCAATATTGAAGTCGTTGTCATTATTAATTTCTGATTAAAATCAAATTTCTTAGATTTATGTCATGAATAAAAATATCAGTACAACTTAAAAAAAGATTATCTCAAGTTTCTTTCACACGAAAAAAGGCTTCAACCCCAAACTCGTCGCAAAAAGAACTTCACAAATTGAATATTTGTCGCTTTACCATACAAAGTGGAGGCAATAGGTAGAACAGCTCACTAACCTTCGGCCCAGAAACCTCTCACATCCACTCAGCCTATCGACTGTAGCAATCGTTTGTTAGCGACGGGATTTGGAAGCAAACGGTGTCCCATACAAATGCTAACCGGCCGCGCACCGCACAGAACAGCTACGTCACAGTACATCGACAAATAGTATATAGGGTAAAAGTGGGATAGACGCCCTTGGAGGATAGACGCCGCACCTTAAAAAAAGAGAATTTAAAACCAAGTTCACGCTCTAGTACCATGTTCCTCAGACAGATCTGGCCCCGCACAGCACAGTCCACGCACGCGCTTCGACAGGACTGCACGTATCGCCGCTTGAGTTAAAAAAATGTTGCAAAATTTTATCGCGCTTGCTTGATTCTTGTGACAGTGACATTTTGACGTGTTCAGAACTTTCGTTTTCGAAGGTAAGTTATAAGTGTGTATTGTTATTTAAATAGTATGTATCATTTATATTTATGGTATGTTTATAAAATTACGAAATTATTTAAGTTTTTTTATTTATTTGCGGGGGCGTCTATCCCTACTAAATAGGATAGAGGCCCCACTATTGACTGAGTATAGACGCCCTTAGAGGCATATATCCTCTATGACTTATTCACAGGTACTTAGGCTATAGGTAAGTTTTTTTAAATAACGTAACTAACTAACGTATCTAGTTAATATGCAACTTAGTAGGAAAATTGACTTTCCAGTTTATTTATGAGCTGTTTATACCTTTACATGTCGTACTTCACTGTACTGGTAAAAAACTGTGAAAAACTTAGTTTGGGTAAGTAATAGAGGAATTAATTGCCCTAATCAAATTCAATTTAGGCACTGTCTTCTTAGTTTGTTTTATCATACTTGTCCTTTTTGAATCCTCAGTTTTTTTCTGTACCTGTTAATTTCTTCTTTTTCAGGAAAACATCCCACACTGGACGACAACGAGAAACGTCTCGTAGTGCACATACAAAAATTAGAAAAGGCAGGATTTCCCACAACACGACAGGATGTAAGAAGACACAAGAAGGATAAGAAAACCTTATAATATATTATTGCAACTAAGAAAGCAAATAAACATTTTATTTAATTTTCTACGATTTTTTTTTATTATAACGGAGGCATCTATCCCATTGTAGGGCATCTATACTCATGTCAAAATTTTGCCAGGGGCAACTACCCCATACAGTAGGCGTCTATCCTCAAACAATAAGTCTTTTTTAGAGCCGAATATCTACAAATCTACGGTATGCATTGAATAATGATATGAGTAGATAGTAAGTATAAGGACTATAGTTGTTACAAATAGTTAACTCACTCGAATAGTGCTTTAAAAAAAAAAGTTATAGTCAGCTTTCAAAAAGTGGGGCATCTATCCCATGTTTACCCTAGTAGTAGTAGCCTGAATGAAATTTATATATAACTCCATTCAGGTTGTTGTAAATAATAAATATTCTTAAGCATTATTTGAGCTGTGCCAACCATGTATAGTAAACAAGCTAATATTAATTGTACTGCTCCTAGATATAAATCTAACATAACTTCATGTACATTAAAATTTGTTTGATCAGGATAGGTATCGGCTTGAAATTATAAGACATTGAAATGGAACAAGGGATTAGAAACATCTATAACTGAATTCGATTACTTAATTTGAAATTTGTTTGTAAAAGGTTATTTATTAGCATGCATAGATTAAGACAGATTCGTCGAATTTGTCAGTGTAAATGGATAACATCTGAAGATAACATCAGATTTGTGATACTGCCACACAATCTATGTGCTGTGGCCACGTCTCGTGAGATTCCTCTGCGATCCGTTTACGAAACGAACTCCACGCCTTGACTCCGGCTCGGTTATGATTGCGAAATGATAATCTTGCCGTGTGCATAGGGATTTATGTTGATTTGTCGTGCTGCTGTCGACGCTGTCAACTAGATGTATGACATCAGAATAAGTTGCTCTACACTCCGTTCTTGAAGCGTTTATACAAATGTATGAGTGGAAGATTTAGATTTTGAGTAGCTAAAATCCTAGATGAGATGATGATCAAAGATGTCGTTTTGATAAAAGGATTTCTCGTCTTGTTCCGGTCTGTTTATCTCTTTTCGGCACGTAGATATAGTTATATGTGATCCTTAGAGACTCTAGATCGCAACGACTTTTTACTAACATGATTTTTATTTATTAAAATTTTAATAACTAGAGATCAAACAGCATACACTATTAATAGTATTTATATTAATAATATAAATGGGTATGATTAAATTTAAATGCCTAAAAAGACGGTAAATAATCATAAGCAAAAGTGTAGGTTTGTTTTTAATGTAATACCTAATGGGCAATGATTTTTTGTACAAGGATCGTTGGGCGTATAAAAAAGATAGGCTCCATTTATGCCGAAAATTTCCTATTCCACGTAAACAAGAACTTGTATAAACTAGGTAGATCCAAACAAAATATCCAACTTGCAGGTTTCCCAGTAATAGTATTCCAACAGCGAGTTCTCACTAAACAAGGTATTCCCAAGATTAAACCACAATTGTATTATCATCTATAATACCTTTACATTGTAAGGACAAATTCTAGTTTTGGAATAGTTCTCAGAACTATGTTTATGAGATTAGGCTCTTAACTATACTCCTTAATAGCTAACGAGGTAGTATTTGCGTTGAGGACCTCTGGAGATCTGGACTGTAATGTACTTATACTATAGTCTAGTCATACATATGTATCTACCTACTACCTTAACGGGCATTTGGAAATGTTTGGAATTAATACCTAGAGTTTTAAGTAGGTGCTACATAATTAGAGTACACTAGGATTTAAACATGGATATAATAAAAAAGTACCTACCCAGTATTTCTTTCTCATTGATGCCAGGTAATAAAACGTTGTCTGACAGGATTAAGTATTAATATTTGTGATAACTATGAAAAGGAAACTTTAAAACTTTTAACACGCTCATTACTAATGATAAGTAGGTTTGGATAAAAAACAATATTTCTGGATGTATTGCCATAATATTACATACCTAATGCCAAATTATATATTACTAGTGGCTCCCCGCGGTTTCACCCGCGTTCCCGGGATAAAAAGTAGCCTATGTGTTATTCCAGAACATATTCTAGCTCTGTGCCAAATTTCAAGCAGATCCCTTCAGCCGTTGGAGCGTGAAAGAGTAACAAACATCCATACATACATCCATACTTACAAACTTTCGCATTTATAATATTAGTAGGATGGACTTAAAACTTTAAACCGACACTGCTGTCATTTCAAAATATTATGACATCGATTATAATAGGACGACTCGAAAGGCGGCGCTTGCATTTGATCGCAGCGTGCTACAATATATCTCTAGTGTGATAACGTCTAATATGTTAGTTGGTGAGTGAGTTGTAAGCGTATAGCGGGAAGGCGTGTTGGTGTAATAGCTGTAGATCGCGCGATACAGCGCAGGATAGGCACGCGATGAGCCGCGGCCGCTCGCCCGCCCGGTCTTACGAATAACTGACGCGTTTCAAGTTTGAATTTGTGCTTTTTATGTTACTGGCTGTACTAAGGGAATACTCGATTAAAAAAAAATATATATTTGAATTGATATTTATTTCCAAGTTTTAACCGATTTCCAAAGACAAGACATAGTTCGAAGTTTAAATGTTTTTTTTTTCATTTGTATATTTGCTGGAATGACGAAGGTTTTGATTATATGCTTATTTAAAGAATAGTGAAAGTCAAGAGATAATCTGGGAAACACTGAAATATTGTGCTGTATTTTGTAAGCAAGTTTCATAAGAGAATTTGAATAGCTAAAAACGACAAGACTAGTTTCATTATATTATTAAAAGTTTATCTGAAACTGTCGTGACTGCCTGCGACAGTTTTAATAATATTTTTGATGGGCAATTAAAATAATTCCACTTCACAATAGATTCCCCTTAAGTAGACATAAAACAATTAAAATAAATTAGTCCTTAAGGTAACGGGGTCAGAGACCATAATTACCTAATAAACGTTCACCGAGACATTGATATACCTGCAGCACGTGTAAGCAATAAAATGCGCGAAAAAACTTTGACATAAAAACTTCGCACGAAGAATTTTCTCATTATGATTTTCTACGTTTTATTTAATTTGTGCTTGAGTTATTGTCGGGGAATATAACCATTTCTAGTCAGGTATTTTGGGTTCTATTTTTAACAAAAAGTTGATTTTATAAACTGCTAAGAAATGTCAGTAGCTATGAGCATGGAAGCTTATAATTTAGAAACAGACTTTCAAATCGTTACCTCTGAAGGTAGTTTTAATTGATTTCGATTCGAATTTTCAGCATCAATGCATAAGGCAGTCGTGGCCGAGTGGTTAAGGCGTCTGACTCGAAATCAGATTCCCTCTGGGAGCGTAGGTTCGAATCCTACCGGCTGCGTATCTTTTGGCGAACTATAAGTATGCTATTCTGAATTTGTTTATTTTGTATCAAACACCGATTGAAGTCACATATTTAATATATTTATTAAAATGTCGATACATCGATCTATGTAAAATTGGAATATTATTATTTATTTTTATATGATAATTCCCTATGTTTGAGCCTGGGTAAAATGTTTTTAAAAGTGTTATTTATCGACCGATGGAACGATATTAATGAAAAGTTTATAATAGGAAACAAAACTGAACTTTTTTTATCCAAAATAGTGCCGCAGTCAGTCGGATTCAAACTACAATATTGTTTCAAAGTATATTATAAATAGAATAGTAAAGCAAAAGAAATTCGCAGTCGGTAGGATTCGAACCTACGCTCCCAGAGGGAATCTGATTTCTAGTCAGACGCCTTAACCGCTCGGCCACGACTGCTACATGAAGTAATTTTGAAAATACCGTGTCATAATATGTATTTCCTTTCACTTGGCCATTATCAGTAACAACTTTAAAATCGAATCGACTCTACAAACATACAATTTTGTACAGGAGTTTTTGAGCAACATTAGCGCCGCGGTTTCACCCGTATTTTCTGGAGTCATTCAGATTCCCCGTTAAAAATAATAGGTAATCTGAAATATAATTTATCAGTGTCACAAATAGTTTAATACCCTCAGATAAATTATTATTGCGTAAGGAAATGACAAATATTCTAACATCCTTTCGCATTCTTAATATTAGGAGAAAGTATGATAGATCAGTTGGATGGAAATTCATAGCATAATATAAAATAAAGTCGCTTCCTGCCGTCTGTACCTACGCTTAGGCCTATTTTTATTTAAGAGGAAGGTTTTCACGGTATTTTAATATTGTTTTGTACTAATTAGATCAACATTGGAGCTCTGCTAACCATACGAAGCCGGGGCGGATCGATAGTATTCAAATAAATTAAAAAAAAATACAAACTTTAGTATGGAATCGTCTAATCATCCCATAGATTTACATATATTATTGATATAAGAAATGGGGAAAAACCAGCACATGACGATTTCCGGATGACCGGAGGTGATCCGGAGTCGGAGGGATGCGCGAGAGACCGGAAACGCAGAACACTTCAGTGTCCAGTGATTTCTGAACCCAATACCCGGACTCCTCCAAACTTTACTACAATACATATTGTGAAGAGACGTTTAACTTTTGAATTTTATAATCAACATGATTAAAAGCTTTGTTAGTAGGTCATTTATAAGATTATTAGACGTTTAATTTTCCTTAACCTTAACCTTCACCTTAACTGTTCCTTGCGTTGGTGCATTTTGGGAACTTTTCTGCTTTGTTTTTGTATCATATTTTCCAATCCAATATATTGGATTTTTATGGTCAAAAAATGGGTGTGCTCTTTATTAAGGTTCCTGTGACATTTAAGATAATTTAATAACTGATTGACTCATGTACCATTCAAGTCTGATTTTCGGGACAAAGTCGAGACGCGTTGCTAGTAATTCGATATAAAGTATAGGTGTATTTGTTGTGTAGGTGTAAACTTTAGTTGAGGAAAAATAAATTGCACAATTAATGAATTAATTTCCATTTATTACAGTCTTAATACAATTTTAGTCAAAAACTTTTCTTCATGTTTAATCTCAAGATGCAATTCGTCCAACAACGACACATGTAACATGACACTCGACATAATCTCCCGACACTCACGACATCCCCTGACATTACATACTTGCGTAATGCAGTGTACAGCTAAGCTAACATAATGGTGTAGTGGTCACTCGATGAACAAAGTGATTATTGAGCAATTAAGCAATGGCTACCGAATTAGTGATATGGAGGAAAATAAACTTTTTTAAGTTGCAACTGTTCGCTTGCATGCTGTGAGAAGTATAGCAAGCTGTAAAGTGTTTAAGCAGATGAACACCGGTGCGCGTTATTAAGAAAATAAAAAGCGGCCAATGATTACCTTCTGCCTGCGCCTTCGCTCTTGAGAAAAATAAAAAAAGGCCTTTATGTCTCATAAAATAGATAAAAATGGGTATTACCTATAAATATATTATGTCCTAAAAATATGCCAATACAATTCAACAATCATCACTACATATTATAAAACAAAGTCACTTTCCACTGTCTGTCTCTATGTCTTCTTAAATCTTTAAAACTACGCAACGGATTTTGATACGGTTTTTTTAATAGATAGAGTAATTCAAGAGGAAGGTTCTATATACAATACATGCATAATATGTTAGAGAAACACTGTCAATTTTGGAGGTGTCTAATGTGATGTTAAAGCATTGCAGAGAAGCTGGTCGCTAGTTTCAGTATAAAAATATAATGTCAATGCGTTCCATTACGATATCAGGGACATACTAACATACAATTGGACACGTATTTACATTTATAATACCTATTGAGATAAGATAGGATTAGGATAATAATTAAATTGTCATGGACACCAATCTCCAATGACAAAGTCTTTACCATTGTGCAGAATAGTTTAGATTTTAAAAATATTTTTTGAGTATTGATATCTACAAATATAACTTTAGTCGTGTGTTGCTTATCTCTACGCACGATACTTCAACGAATTTTATTTCTTTTCTGTCGAGTTACATGACATTAATTTTAAACAATATGTTTATAGGTACTTGTCACATTCATTATTTAAATTTTTTGTTGTTATGGGTCAAATTACCAACATAAACTATTAATAGTTATTTTAAACTAAAAAATATAATAAATAAACATCCTGGGACATTTTTCACACACCAATCTGATTCCAAACTTAGCAGAGCTTGTGATATGGTAAGCACTAAGCAGATAGCTGATATACTACTTTTAAATACATACTTATATAGATATTTACATCCAGACACAGGACAAACAGACGTATTCGTGCATATAAATGTTTGTCCTGGGTGGGATTCGAACCGCCCGCGGCTTGAAAGTCAGGGTCACTAACCACAAAGCCAACCGGGCTGTCAATAAAACGCTCGCAGAGTGTAGGAAGGGCACACGTTTGTGCAGATCTTTCCACGTTAACACAAAAGGTTATTACAATGAAAGGGTACCAGTAGTCGGTGCACAGTGCTCGTGCTGTTTGTCGAGTTCTCAGTTCGTCAAAGCTCCCAAGTTTTGATAGTATGTTCGTTTGAAACAACTAACAACTGCCATTAGGATGTGGACGATAATTACGAGCGAGGTTTGTATAAACATTTCAACATTGTTTGTCATCAACAATATAGATACTGTACATTGCTTGCGACTCCGCCTGTGCACCCGTTTATAGTTGTCCAGATATATAAGGTCCGTTGTGATGGCATGTTTACATCTATGTGCAAAAGAGAGACAAACATTATTGGACAACTTTTGGTCTAAATGGGCCTTATTAGGTTCCAACAAACTATTAAAACGACTTCTTTACTTAATATTTTTTGGAAAATCTGTTCGCAAGTTGGTACTGCTTATTGCCTTTATAGAATTATGGCCAAGCATTACTTATAGAATAGAGAAATACATAGGTCTAGGATCTAGGACTATAATTCATTAGGTAGGTCTACTGAAATCACAGTAGTGAATCTCAAAATTTCCTTTGTATTAAAGTGTCCATAATTTATCATCGGAATAATACAAAATGAATAAATAATTTACACACATACCTACATATATAAGTAGGATATTAATAGCCGATTTGGATATTACACCTCACGGAATATCGGTGCAAAAACAAGTTAAAACTAATAAATGGGTTACAAAGCATTACAAACTAAATATTTATTGTTCAGCTTTTATATTTAGTGAATTTCCACATCGCAGAGCGTTGCATAGTTCAACCGCTGGCTCATTTATTTTGGAATGAAAAGTTTAACTTATTTCAAGCGGTTACGTTAATAATAGTTTAAAACTTTACGTATAATGAACGCGATGTCGTATTTAATGATGGTGTTTTATACTCATCCCACATTAGTAGATATATACCTAATATTGAATATGTAGGTAGTATATGTTAGAGTTGGAAATCTAGTTGGTTTTGTTCTATGTTTGGGTTAAAGTCAATGTGAGTGGGTATGTAAAAGTAGGTTAGGATTGCTTCATATATTCATATATTTATTTATAGCAAATTGATATTTGTCGAGTTAAAAGGGGATCCTACTTCGCAGGGCATAAGTAGATAGGCACATATTTATTTATTAACTCTTATAATATACAGAACTCAATCAGTTTAAAATATAAACAGATGAAAAACCTTAAGTGAAAACTGTTTTACGGACCCAGGTTTTCAGATATTTTCTACTTCTCGAGAAATACTTCTCTTTTCAATCTATGAAGATAAACAAAGACAAGGAAATGAGGGATTTCACGAAAATTACTTTAAGCTGTCCCACGTCTATATTATGAACTAGTGGCCCCCCGTGGTTTCACCTGCGTACCCGGGAGGTCTTCTTTTTGTGTGCTTTCTCAGGATCTAGAATTCTAGACTATCTGTGTACCGAATTTCATTTCAATCGGTTCTGTAGTTTTACCGTGAAAGTGAGACAGACAGACAGAGTTACTTTCGCATTTATAATATTGGTATAGATTAGGTGTGATATACCTGTAGGTATATTTTATTTAATTTAATATGAAATATTTGAACAAATGAAATAATAGATTGTTGGTAATAATTGTAAAGTTTAGTTGAGAGAATAACGGGGGCGTTAAAAGTTGTTACAGAAAGTTGGGAAGCTCGCGCGATGTTCAATCTTTGAATACAATAACGAGTACCTACCCCGAACTGAAACAATAATAATAAATACAAATACTAAATGAGATATACTTACTAGTTAATCTGGAGTATACTGGAGCCATTAAAAGGACTAGAGCTGATGTTGATTCGTTTTAAACTATACAATTTTTTTATTTTTTTTTTAAATAGGCCCTTACAAGTAGGTAGGTACATATGAGTAGTCACACTCCTAACGTTTGGTCCGAACAAGCAACTCTTTTTAAAACTAGGAACCTTAACTACTAACGTAACTACTTTTTAGGGTCGGCAACGCGTGAGTGACGCCCCTGGTGTTGCAAGGCGTTCATAGGTTACGGTAACCGCTTCCCATCAGGTGGAACTGAATGCTTTTTTGCCACCTTAGTCGTATAAAAAACGAACTAACATACATCTATGATGTTTAAAGAATTTGATCTCACGGAAAATATTTTGGGGAACGAAAACATACATGCCAATTCATTCATGTTGTAAAAAGAAAGTTAAAAAATTATGGTATTTAGTCACTGACGTTAGATTTAATAATTTTTGCGTCTACAACAATCCTCAAAAGACTCATAAATAACTTTTGTCTATAGTTTTAGTATTTAAAAATAAATTAATTTCGCATCAGTTGTAGTGGCCCCACCCTAAACGCGCTTTGATACAAGGCGCACGAAACTGGGCTATTTACCTTATTTACGACGACGGTTAAGCAGTTAAGGAACCTTACAGAGATTATTACAATTTTAACCTCTTCTCATATCATTATCGCCTTTAGATTTTACTTTCAATAAAACGACGACGTTTTTAAGAATCTGTAATCTAAATTTTACTTTTTAAGTCTACTTCATTTAAATATGTTTACCTAAAACGAAGTAATGATAATATTATTTGAATAAACCAAAATGCCAATAATTCGGTTAGACTGGTGCTGGTAAGTGCTCACCGCCTATAGATACCTACCTATAAGAAAATCCTCTAAACCTTTCAACTGAAAACCAATAACGTCTTTTTGGGATTCAAACAAATTTATAAACTCGGAATTTTAATAGAAACGGAAACATTTTTGCTAAAATTTATTATTGTACTTACGATATATACCATAGATACTAGCGGACCCAGCAGACTTCGTTCTGCCCACCAGCGCCACCTACCGGGTCCAAATTGATTTATGATACATAAAAACCTTCCCCATGAAATACTCCGTAATTTGGTGAAAACCGCATGAAAATCTGTTCAGTAGTTTTTGTGTGTATCGCGTTCACACAGACAGACAGAGGCGGCGGGGACTTTGTTGTGTATATATATATATATAGATGTGCTATAGATGGAACCATATTAATTCCTCTTCCGTCCGAGATAAGTAAGCGAGTAGACGTGTGTCGCTTTGTACCAAATAATTAATAAAATTCAAACAGTCATATTAAACCGTATTTGCTAACAGTGTAGTCATAAAATCGAGTGTCGGTCCTCCAACAATTAAATCGCCTGCGCATCGCCTTGTCACTAGACAGGGGCTCCTCTCACCCCCGCGGAAGAAAGAGATGGTTCGATAATTGCTCGCCCGCTCTTGCGCATTAACTACTCCTGCCGCTGTATCAACGCGTCGAACTCGAGTGTACCATCCGCCTCACAGCTATAGCTATAGGATATACTTAGCTAGCTATAACATCTACCTGCACTACGGCTACTGAACGAGCAATAACCTACGGCAACGACGTGCGATACAAACTACGCGTACTACGCTGTCAAAAATAAAACAAGTAACTATTGTTTGTACCCCATTTTATAACTCTAAATAATTATGCTTAGATCACCTGAGAAATCGAACTCCTTCCCTGATATCTCAACCATACCAAAAAAATCCCCCGAATGCAATATTACAGCTCGAAAGAAGAGAAAAACTAGTGATTTATACAACTCTCAACTGGAGGATATTAAAGTTGATATTACAAACGAAATGAAGGATTTGTTCAAGCACTTTGCCCAGACGCAAAGTTACCAAACAAATGCTATTTTGTCAACATTAAAAGATATACAAAAGACAAGTAATACTGTTCAAAGCACAATCACTTTATTATGTGATGAAAATTCCGAACTCAAACTTAAAATTGAACAACTAGAAATCCAGGCAAAGAAAGATAGGGAGCATATATCAATTCTGGAAAATAAAATTGAGAACAATCAAATAACAGACAGGAAGTCTAATATTGAGATTAAAAACGTTCCCTTAGAAGGTAAAGAAACAAAAAATGATTTATATAATATGATATCTAAATTATCGGGAAACCTAAATTTGAATTTGCAAAAATCTGATGTCAAAGATATAATAAAAATAAGCAAAACCAATAAAGAGAAAAGCACTATAATAGTGGAGTTTACGAACACATTTATAAAAACAGATACTTTAAAGGCAGTAAAAGATTTCAATATAAAAAATAAAGGAAATAAATTGAGTGCCAAGCACTTGGGAATAAAGTCTAACCCTGATATACCCATATACATCTCCGAGAACCTAACTGCTAAAACCGCAAGGTTGTACTTTCTCGCCCGAGATTTGAAATCTATGAAGAACTATAAATATTGCTGGACAAATTACGGAAAAGTTTATCTTCGTCGAGATGACAATTCACCAATTATCACTGTCATAAGCGAATCACAAATTCAACAATTGGTAACGCATAAGTGACTAGTTTTGGTTACAACAAATTCCAAAAAGTACAATAAACAGTTTCGGTCTGTATCAATATTGTATAATCATAATATCAATCTCTCTCTAATACCAATACTCGGCCTAGCATTTATGTACTTCTGTCTAATTAATATTTTAATTCTTTGCTATGTTAATTTAATAATTTACACTTTACCTCACAAACGTCAAACACTACACACTGCCCACAAACACAATCACACTGCCAACAAACACAATCACACATACCACTTACAAACCTACACATCTGCAATGCTATCTCATAACTGTAATAAATTCGTCACCCTATTTTTTTCTGTGTACCCACATGGATAAACCAGATTATTTAATTCAAGAATTAGACGCTGCGAATAATATAAGCGCTGTAGAATGTCAAATTGAAGAATTACCGTACTACTTACCTTTAGAAGTTCCTCATCTTTCTATCATCACTCAAAACATTAGAAGTGTTCACAAAAACTCAAATATTGATGACCTTGATGTAAACATTTCTATGATTAACCAAAGTGTTGATATAATAGTCTTGACAGAATGTCGTATAAATCTCAATAAACCACTACCCCACAAACCGGACTATTTAACCTACAATTCTACAATAAAAGGGAACCAAAATGACGGAGTTGTACTCCTCATTAAAAAAACAACTGAGCACTCGGTGACAGAAACTCCGCTTCACGGAGCTTCTTGCCTAGAAATTTATACATCTAATATTATAATAATTTGTATTTATCGATCCCCGTCAGAGAAAAACCCCCACAATTTTATTAACTCACTTGATATGCATCTTAACTCGGCTCATTTAAAAAATAAAAATATTATTATAACTGGAGACATAAATATAAACATCATTCATGGTCATAACGAGAAACACTCTGATGCCTATTTAGACATGCTCGCAGATCACGGTTTATTACCTGGCCACAATTTTGATACTAGAATCAACAGCTGTCTAGACCACATTATAACTAAATTGAACCCTACTAACTTTTCTGCTATTATTGCTATCTTGGATACCACGGTTACTGACCACAAAATGGTCAGTTTATACATTTATAGTAAACAAAAGGCGCAAAAAGCCCCGAGAACTAAAACTATTACTAATTATTCTGATGCCCTAAAAACTTTGCAAACAAATATTACCCCCGACCTATTGAACACACAAAACCCTAACTATTTGACAAATGAACTGGTCACACTAATTACTAACTCCTTGAACAGTAATACCAAAACTATTGTCATTCCAAATAGCAAAAAGATTATTAAGCCATGGATCACGCCTGGTATTTTGAAATGTATCAAGCATAGAAACAGTCTACAGAAAAAACTCCGCCGAGATGAAACTAATGAAATTCTTAAAATAACTTATCGCAGGTACAGAAATCACTGTAATAAATTAATTAAAAAGCTTAAAAATAAATATGAAAGAGATTTACTCAATAGATCGAAATCAAACAATAAATTGTTATGGAACTGCATAAAAAAAATAACTAATCTAAATAAACAGAAATCTGCGAATACAGAGCTAATCAAAATCAAAAGATATCCATCAGAATCAGCTATACATGTGAACGACCACTTTAATAGTATAGGTAAATCATTGGCTGAGAAAATAAAAACTGACACAAAATCAACGGAAGAA
The DNA here is from genome assembly GCA_905147785.2 of Thyatira batis. Taxonomy (NCBI): domain Eukaryota; kingdom Metazoa; phylum Arthropoda; class Insecta; order Lepidoptera; family Drepanidae; genus Thyatira; species Thyatira batis. The sequence continues at coordinate 13,344,241 of LR990486.1, forward strand.
TATTTTAAAGCATTCCCTTCCGTATCAAATTCAATAGGTATAATTGAGCCTGAAGCCTCTGAAATCGAGTCAATTATTACAAACCTAAAACCTGAATCTGCTGCCGGTTGGGATAACATCCCCACAATTTTTATAAAAATAGCCAAGAAAGAATTAGTGCCAATAATTACCCACCTCTCTATTCTATCTATCCGGCTCGGAATGTTTCCACGACTACTTAAAAGGTCTATAATACATCCAATATATAAGGGTGGCGACAGAGACGACGTAAACAACTACAGACCTATTTCTGTTCTACCAGTAATGGCAAAAATTTTGGAAAAAATTATTAATTATCGACTTATAAAATATCTTAACAAATACAATATTCTATCGACCGCTCAATATGGTTTCCGAGAGGGTATCGGTACAGAAGATGCAATTTTGGACCTAACGAAAAAAATTACTAAATATCTTGATGAAAAAAAGAGAACCTTATGTATATTCCTGGACTTAAAAAAAGCGTTTGACACCGTCTCTGTCCCTACCCTTCTACGCAAATTAGAAAAGGTGGGTATTAGGGGTACTTTCTTAACCTTACTTTCCGACTACCTTAATAATCGTACCCAACGAGTAAAACTAGATCAGAATACTTTTAGTCCAGATCTCGTTACTACCCAATACGGTGTACCACAGGGTAGTGTGTTAGGACCTACCCTGTTCCTTATTTATATAAATGACCTAACCAACTTAAAGCTAACTAATGGATGTATATTCTCATATGCAGATGATACGGCACTGCTTTTTCAGGGTAAGAACTGGCCTGATGTTTTTAACAGAGCAGATATCGGACTACGTGAAGTGATTAAATGGCTTAACCTTAATCTACTCACCCTAAATACCAATAAGTCTAATTACATAACTTTTTCTATTTATGACTCTATGCAGCCTGATACTAACCTAACATTGACTGTCCATACATGCATAAATAACAATAATACAGATGAATGTAACTGTCAAAAATTAGAAAGAGTTACCTCCACAAAATATTTAGGTATAATTATAGATAAAAACCTCTCCTGGTACCCACAACTCGAAGTAGTGTCAATTCGGGCTAGAAAACTTATATGGCTCTTCAAATACCTACGAAACATAAGTAATAAAGAACTACTCAATTATATATACATAACTTTAGTTCAATCAATTTTGTTATATTGTCTAAGAATCTGGGGAGGTACATTTAAAACTAAATTTATCAGCATTGAACGTGCACAAAGAACTATTCTGAAGGTTATGTTGCGAAAGAAAAGAATTTATAGTACATCTAAGCTATATAGTGAGGCAAATGTTCTAACAGTTAGACAACTATATATGTTACAGTGCATCCTTAAAATACACAAAACAATCTCGATAGACCCTAACATCCTAAAGAAGCGGAATCCCCACTCTGTAATAGATAGAAAAATAACTAAAACTGTATTTGCTTCAAAACAATATAATACTCAGTCGATTAATCTATACAACAGAATAAATAGAACACTTAGAATCTACACAATGACTCACCACGAATGTAAAAAAACGCTGACAAACTGGCTAAAAACACTAACATTTGAAGAAACTGAAAATGTCCTAAAATTTAAATAAAAACCTATTTAAGTTTTATTGTAGTCATACATAGCCTTGCACACACCATCATCCATACCACCTTACATAATTACACACACATACACTCCAGCACTCACACATCCTACACTATCCACCCTCACACTCACACTTACACTCCACACTCACTTATCCTTACACAACCTAACAAATTCACACACATTTCACATCTTAACAAATTTAAGCATTTTATTTAAAGTTTGTTTTCATTTTGTCTTAAGATATTATTATTTTTTATTTTATTTTACTTTAAGCATTTGCCTTATATACAAGTTTAATCACAAATAGCGGAAGAGCGGGCCTCTCCTAATACAGGTTTTCATAAACTTAAAAGGGGAGTCCCAACCCATGTAATTACTAACTTGTAATGAAATAAAGAAATTTATTTAATTTATTATTAATTTAATTAATCTGCTCACCTGACTTCACAGGATGTTGTGATTCAGACAAGATACAGCAATATCGGATCAACCGGATATGACCGGACATACGGTCTGACCGGATAATTGTCTTATCCGGTTCCCGTTGTTGGGTGTTGTTCTTTGTTATTAAGGACATGGGTATTTTTTATATTTATTGATGCTATTAATGATTAGTTTCAGCTCCGCAGTTTTTCCTAGATGCCTAAATAAAAACAAAAATAATAGAAAAAAGATTCGCAGTCGGTAGGATTCGAACCTACGCTCCCAGAGGGAATCTGATTTCTAGTCAGACGCCTTAACCGCTCGGCCACGACTGCCTTACGTTACATTAACAAATGATAAGATTGTTGCAAAGTATATAAAAAAAAATTAATAATAATCTACACTAATATAATAAAGAGGAAATATTTGTTTGTTTGTAACGAATAGGCTCTAATACTACTAGACCGATTCCAAAATATCTTTCACCATTGAAAAGCTACATTATCGGGGAGTAATATAGGCTATATCATATTCCCGTATTCCCATGGGAACGGGAACTACGCGGGTAGGATCGCGCGGAAGCAGCTAGTGCAAAATAAATCCGCAGTCGGTAGGATTCGAACCTACGCTCCCAGAGGGAATCTGATTTCTAGTCAGACGCCTTAACCGCTCGGCCACGACTGCTACATACATGTTTTTAATAAATTACAATCTTGTCCGAATTATTTCTATACGTCCTTTCACTTTTGAAAGTTCACGTACTCGCTTATGTGGTGAAAGGCATATTGGAGCTTGATACTCGAGGTTTATATGACGTAATAACTTAAGTAGATACAGTTAGCATAACTAGATCAGTGATCCACATTCACAAAACGTCTGTACACATAAACTTGAATATGTTTATTTATTACTACTTACTTACCTACTTAAACAGCCCGTATCTACCCACTGCTGAGCATGGGCTCCCTTCTTTTTCCGCCACTTTACACGGTCCTGTACCAATCTCATCCACTGCCACTGTTTATTTATGTAGAAATGTTATTGTGTAGATTTTGAATAAACAATATTATAGTCACAATTAAATATATATATATCCTATATAATATGGGACATTTTTCACACACGGCCAATCTGATTCCAAAGTAAGCGTGTGTTATGGTACCAGATAGCTGATATACTACATATAATACTTTTAAATACATACATATTATAAATATTTACATCCAGTTACAGAACAAACAGACATATTCATGCATACAAATGTTTGTCCCGTGTGGGATTCGAATTCACGACCCGCGGCTTGAAAGTCAGGGTAACGAACCACAAAGCCAACCGGGCTGTCAATATACTCGTTTAAAAGAAAGAAAGATCTTAATAAGTGAATTCTTGATTAGCCAGTTTTCTTACTATTGCTATCAAACATAATACTATAAAAAGTATCCAAAACTACATTTAGGTATTTAACTAACATCCATTTTACAGCCCCTAGAAGTTTCCCCGCAGAAACGTAATCAGCAATACTCAGAAGTAAGAAATAAGCTCGAGTAACCCGTGACTCGCCTAGAAACAAAACTTTCTACCACACTTCTCGATAACTTCATGATTTATAAGCACATGATGTATTACTTTAGTGTTAATACAAGAAGTTACTACAGAGGAAAGTTCTCTTGAAAACATATCTGAGATATTTTGTTTGTACGTTTTCATTACTTTGTATATCATTATCATCTTCGCCTTTAAGGGTCAGTTTTATGTGTCATGTATTTCTATTATATTTATTATCATTAGAATCCATGTCTCGAGATTGTAAATTGTCGATAAATTGTGAATCATACCATACGTTGAACGCATAATTTTTTTTGTAGTTCTATTGATAAGAATAAAAAGAAAATAATTAAGAAGTTTAATTGCGAACTAGACATTTTCCATGTACCTATAGTAGCGTACCAAAGTACAGTCTACATTCTTTCGATAGCTTATTTCACGGTGCAATTTTACGGTGATATCCGATTCTCAAGGGCTTATATTTGACCCTAATCTCACCATTATAATTAGTAGTGTGGTTCACAACTATCACACTGTGTGATTGCTGGAATACACTTCAAAGTCGGTTACTAATTTATAAATTGAGAGTGGTCAGTAAGTGGTCTGTGTAGCTAATACGTAGAAAAAACATGATTTTCTGGTTAACATTCATCGAAATGTGATTTTAGTTAACAAAAATTATATTTTCAATTCAGTGTCCGAAATGAGCAAGTTGAAATAACATGGAATGACAGATAGTTTATGATGTTTGCAACCGTTGGGTGTGCAGCCTGCGGGCGGCTACGCAACGACCCGTCGTGTAGGGCTGCCATACGTTAGGATTTCTCCTGATCTGTTACTCGAAAGTTCAGATTTTTCAACATATTGTTGACCCATTTGAAGAGCCTCTTAGATCTCGACAACTTGAGGTCATTATTATTGTTTGATTTTAACATTACATTAAATTAATGAGCAATTCATTTTTGTGCCTATTTTTTTGTTAAAATCTGCCGTCAGTATATTTACTGTTATATCTGCTTCCAACTATTTCAATTTATTTGACTGACAACAAACAAACGCGTGACTGAAAATGTCTTTAAAAAACCTATTTAAGTATAAATTTAAAAATAGTATGTCAACTATCTTGTTGGTCCACATATACTCCTAAGTATGGAATCTAATTGACTATATGTGTCCTAGGGTTTAATAATCAGGACCTATGGTAACCCTGGCGTAGGATAGTGTTTACTCATCGCTGATTGCGGCGCTGTTCCCGAGTGAACCCGAATAACTGCTGCTTGTTTCATTACCCCCAACTAATTTCATTAGTTTTCATCTGGGAATTTTAATTATAAATTTTTCTTTGGTGGAAAATATTTTTGTTATAGGATCGATACCTACCAGGAATTTTTCACACTAACAAATTTTAAGGAACGAAGTTGTAGACATTAGAGTTTGACAAAGCCAGCCAACGAGAATAATAGGTGTATAATTTTATGAAGCAAATATGTAACTATTAATTCATTGCAACAATAGTACATTTCTATAAATCTGTATACTGATAAAAGCGGTATTTTTCTTTAGATATCTATGTTAGCTCATTATATTTTTACTCTCGGAACTTAAGGCTCTTTTCTGACTGAATGATGACAATGCAAATCTTCTAACTGATACCCAGTCTAAGATAACTAAGATAGGATAGGTATATTTTTTAGTATGATAGGTTTCAGTAGAGTAGACTCTAGTACCTACCTATAAATTTCATGTTTATATTTTAGATTTCATATTTAAATATCTGTTTTAGTCACTCAATTATCAATAACTACCTATTCACTTCTATCTCTAAGTGTGTTTAAAAAATAAATTTCGAAAGATATTAATTGTAACTATAAAGTTGTAATAAAAGGTAAATGGGTCTAAAAGAAATGTCTAACAGAATAGGTAAGGCAAAGTCACAAAGGTAAGGTATCCTTTGAATGTCCCAGCTCATCCTAGATATTCAAGCAAGAAATGAAAGGGAACTAAATTAAATTCACCTTGCACTCATAATAAAATACTAGATAGAATAGCATCTTTCAATTTATTTAATAGATATTGTTATAGAGTTTTTTTTATCAAATTTAACTCATATTTATATTTGTAGAACATAGCATGTGTCTCTCAAAAAAAAACTACCCCTACGCCTCGCGGTTTCACCGGTGTAGTTTCCGTTCCCGTGATACTGAATATGCATATAAAATTTCATAAACATCGGTCAACCGTTTCGGAGGAGTATGGTAACTAACATTGTGACACGAGAATTTATATATAATATATCTATAGTAGCTACTTTTACTTACCCGTTACATCGAAACTTACAAACTTTTCTTCTTAATATTAGTATTACATTTGGATTTAAATATACCTAACTCTATCTTACTTATTTTCTCAGCTTACTTAGGTATGTCTCAATATCAAGATCACGAGGGTGTTTTATGGACAAAGGGTTTTGATTAATACCTACGGACTTTATCAAGGTAAATTTCTGCATAACATACTTACATGTAAAAACATAAATATAACTCTATGTATCACTATCGTATCTATTTGAAAACGTGCTGTTTAAATAATTAAAATGTACATAAATTTGCTGTGACGTCATTCGGGTAAATAGTTTTTTCCACCTGTTAAAATAAATGAGTATAAAAATGCTATTATTTTATCTATTATATGCATGGGAAAGTTAGTAGGTATCCAAATAATATAGGTTTAGGTATAGAAGCAGTCGTGGCCGAGCGGTTAAGGCGTCTGACTAGAAATCAGATTCCCTCTGGGAGCGTAGGTTCGAATCCTACCGACTGCGGATTTCTTTTGCATTACTATTAATTTTTTTTTATATATATGTTATTTTTATACCACAAGGGTGGCAAACATGCATACGGTCCTACCTGATGGGAAGAGTCTCCTCATGAAGCTCTGGCTACCCTTCTCACCGCAGGAACACAACACTACAAGTAGTGTTATTTGGCTGCGGTCTTCTGTAAGGTGGAGGTACCCAGTCGGGCTGCTCCAAATTCGGAACGGACGAATCCGTTGCGAACTACCTCCTCAAAAAAACCTATTTTTACATTGTTTATATATTTTTTTACATTATTGTATAAGATTGGTACCCAAACTAGGTAGAACCTGTATCTTGGGGGCCTCCTTCCTACTGTTACAAAGATTATAATTTAAACATACGTTATTTACATTGAAACATTTTTGATAACATATAATTTAGACATAAATAAGTGAACATTGTATGTAAAGGTTTATTGTCAATGTGTGTGAAGTAGTGAGTGTTTTGAAAGTGTGGTGAAGTATGTTTGAAACAATCTTGTCGTTTCTATAAGTAACGTAAGGCAGTCGTGGCCGAGCGGTTAAGGCGTCTGACTAGAAATCAGATTCCCTCTGGGAGCGTAGGTTCGAATCCTACCGACTGCGGAACTATTTTACCGCACTTTCATTTGTTTAATCAAATGGCAAATAATATCGCTTATAAATGTGATTAAATATTATTCGGTTGTGTAAAATAAATAATAATTTATATTATTTCATTTCAATGAATAATTTGATTGAAAGTTTGCTATTTATTTTTACCGCAACACAATTATGTTTTCATGTTTACAAACAAAGCAAATTAATGAGATTCGTTATCATAATAAAATTTAAATTATCTGTTTACAAACAGAAGGCCCTTTTCCGTAAAATAATAATGCTTTCTCTATACTGTTGTTCATAAATATCATGACATTGTAAGGGAATCAAATTTTTATCATAACTGACTTTTATATAATGGTGTAAAATTGGTAAAGGGGTTGCATTTTATTTGTTTTTTTTTTTATACCACAAAGGTGGCAAACAGGCATACGGTCCGCCTGATGGGAAGCGGTTACCGTAGCCTATGGACGTTTGCAACACTAGGGGTGTTACTCACGCGTTGCTGACCCTGTAAAAATCTCTTCACTCCCTTCTTAAAGAACCCCAAACTGTACTCCATTGGGAATACCATGGTTTCATTAAAGACACCACGGCCTTCATGTAAAGCGACTAAAATGGAAACGTAACGTGCATTTTGTGGACATATCTAGCTGAAACATAACATGACATTTAACTTATAACCTCTGAAACATCATTACCCTCAGTTTGAAGTCCACATTGTATCGCGTGGTGTTCCATCAGAGGTCGCCTACAGTACCCACACCACACTCTGCAGCCACAATCAGTGCGCCTCGTTAATAGTAATCCGATCAGCGTTCACCGTTCACTCACTAATCACTCGTTCATTTACATACAATTCATTTGTTTTGCGCCCCGCGACTGCGCCAATTTAACGCTCCATTGTTTGAGTGCGCCATTTTAGTGGCCATGTTGGCACATATTGGTTTAGAGCTGTGCGAACTGTGCGAGAATAACTAGGTTCAAATGCGGATATTAGTTTTGAAATTATTGCAGGTTATTCGTGGACTATAGTTTTATTCAAGTAATTTTTAATTAACATATTACATACACCAATAACTTAATGAAATTAAAGGGTTCTAAATTTAAGTTGTCAGTTTTTAGTTGTTTTTTTGCTCCTTTGCTACCTGGTGAAATCCCGCCTAAGGCATTTGTGTGCATAAACAATATAAATATATCGTTTTTCTGGGTTGGTAATATCTTTATAAGTATGTGGGATGTAAATGCCCGGTTGGCTTTGTGGTTAGTGACCCTGACTTTCAAGCCGCGGGTCGTGGGTTCGAATCCCACCCAGGACAAACATTTGTATGCATGAATATGTCTATTTGTCCTGTGTCTGGATGTAAATATCTATATAAGTATGTATTTAAAAGTAGTCTATGTACTATATCAGCTATCTGGTTACCATAACACAAGCTCACTTTGATGCTTAATTTGGAATCAGATTGGCCGTGTGTGAAAAATGTCCCAGGATATTTATTTATTTATTATTTATTTATTTAAATATCTATGAGTCTGTATTTTAAGTTAGTGAAAAACACCTGTTTAGGAGGATTCCATTAATCTGTTTACCAAGGTTACTTTTTAATAAAATTTATTAAACGTAAGACTCCTTTAACATGACATTTATCGCTTATAGCATATATATATTATATACATTTATAGCTTATCAAAATTATGTACTCCCTTAGTTTTGGTTTGTTAGTCCAGCTGAACTTGAATTTAGTTCAGTGGCATGACCTTTCAGGTAAGTTTAGAGGGCACTCCAGTTAGGAATTAATTCCCCTCTGTTCAGCTTATTATCAAACAGTAACTATAATAATATATGTACCTATCATTTCGCCCTTCACTAATGTGAAGAGCGAATGATAATTCATTGCAGAACTTTTTTAAATATAATAACTACGTTCTCCTTAAAATGTATGGTAAAGTCAAATGCGTGAAAAACTCTTTATTTAAAATCAAATTAATATGTATTGTCATAAACAATGTAAGCACAGATGTTTTTCAATAGTCAACATTTTACCATTCATACAAACATTAACGTTTTACCATTCAGCATAAAAAGAATTGATTACTAATTACTAATAAGTGATTGCATGTTATTTATGTCGCATTACGATTTTATCTTTTTTTGAGTATTTTGTTTGCCGGAACGCAATATTGCATAGCAACTATAAAATTAGAATAATGACAACTTCGACCACGCTCTTAAGAATGTCTCGTGGCACCAATGAACACGACCATTATTTGAGTAGCAACTTAATGAGTCCTTTTGATGTGTTCTCCATTTGTTTGAGTTTTCCGTAGACGTCTCTAGGGTCCAACTCCATTCGCTAAGCCAAATAGCTCGACGATGTATCAACTTCTCTGTCTCTTTCCTTATATTGCTTTCACGTGAGAAGGCAATAGGTCGAGCTCGCGTCCTGACGAAGTTTGTGTTAGTGAATACGTAGGCGTGCCGTAGACTGCTAATTATCAATAGGAACTTCCTTCCTAACCGCCTACACATTTCTGGTTCGACGACAATGAATTACAATTAGGTATCTGCGTTTGTGAAAAAAGATGTGTAGGCATGAGAAATAAATTCCGAGACCTTTATACTGCTTCGTTTATTATTTTGTTGCTGTCAATAAGTGTTTTCTATTTTTATGGTTTCATGTATCAATCAATAATGTATGTATTCAAATGACAACTAATTGGCAACTTATATCTTAACTATGAATGATATACCTACATTTATACAATCTTTGATGTATAATTTACAGAAAATTAATTACCAACATTTAACTTTCTACGACCGGCTTTACTATCAAAAGTCGAACCAAAGCTGGTATAGATCTGTTTGGCCAGACCTAATCTACGGTTATAAAATGAAGCTATAAACTGTCACTCAGAGTTCTCGTAACGTTACAGCCTGTTGAGGTAGTAAAAACGAACGGAATCGCGTATAAGCTGCGCCCGCGCCATTTGTCGGATCAAGTGGAAACCGAACAGCGTGATTGTGTGAAATTGGCAATTTTAAATAGTTACTAAAGCCGTTAAAATTGTGGATGTTAAAGTTGTCAAAATCTAAATGTTCCGTTTTGACAGCACGTACTATACTTATTTATGTGCCAGAAACAGGATATCCTCTCGTCATAATGACCTTTTAAACCTCTATCTTTATTTAGTAGAGATTTATTAAATTGAATAAGTTATCTCATAGGTGTCTGGTTTGAAATATAGAAATGTAATTTTTCTGTTGAACAGAGTATAATAGGTGTTTGTATTGCATGTTTCACACTATGACGTATGTAGGTATATTTTATAAGTTTTCCTGCAAAGTAACGTGTACACGAGAATCGCAAAGCAGTTGCAAAACGATGACAAGTTAAACAATGAGGCGCGGGCTGAGACGCGGCGCGGACCAAACGGTACGCGAGCAGGGATCAGCAACTTTAATTACCGCCTACCCACATTAACCCTTGCCAATTTCGAACTGAGATAACTGTAGTCAATTCTTTAAACTTTGGCAATAGCTTACGCCCCTCGGAGACAATCTGCACCAATTATCTTGAGCTTAGTGCTTCGGGCCAGAGTTTCTGAATGGGATTCGATTTTAATTGTTCCAAGCTTGTGTTTCGAGTTGATAGATAGGAAAGGAAAGCCGTTTAGGCCGGATTGCGACTTCTGTAGCTTTAGGGATTTAGTGTAGGTCAGCTGTGAGCCGATGGAGTTGCGGCTGGTCGCATTTATTGTGAGCCTGATAAGGATGGGACGCCTGGAACAATTTGCACGGGTTAGCTGGATTAGCTATGGTTCACTACTTCTATTATGAGTTTTGCTAACTTTCACTCAAGTATCAGATCCTGCTCTAGCATTCAGGCCGCGCCTACATAACAACTACTACTGTGGGTTATCCGAAGGGTTTATCGTATTCCGAGAAGAAAAGTATTATGTTAATTTATTCTACAGGTTACTGCTTAAGGCCCTAATAAGTATAATTATCGTTTCGGATTTCTGTAAAATCTACGATCGATCATGTTTTCAAATGGTTTCCATTCTCATCGCAAACATCACGATGTGATATAAGTCATAAAAATAGCCGTGTCTGAGAGCCGCCCGCCGTGAATCCGTCAGCCCGGTGGGCATCAATATGCCCTTATCGGTATCCCGCAGGAACCCCCACTTTAGGCTGATGGCGGAAAAAAATGCGCCTTGTGTTTAGGCGATTTTTCACCGACAACGACGAGTTGCGAATCAAAATGCCTCGATCCAATATGGTGGGGTGCTAATTTGTCTTTGAGGAGCAGATGTTTGACAAACTGTGACTGATGTGCTGGGATAATTTTGAAGACCCAGGAAAGACATGCGTTGCACACAAATTTTGACTGATTGGCTTGGTTACTTACCCTACTTTTATGTTGCGCCGAGGCAGGTTAAATTCTATCATTTTGCGTATATAAGCATGTCTGGTTATTCCGTGTCTGAGTGTATATCTCTATGGGTAGTATGTATTTAAAAGAGCATATCAATATTCATACTTCGGTTTGGTTAATTTGGAACCAGGTTGACCGTGTCTTTTTTTTGTTATTTACGTTTTATGACCGTTCATTTATTAAACAACTTTATCCTTATCCCAATTCATTCCCTATTTAAAATAACTGCTCCCATAATTTGCGATGACGTCTATTTTTTCAAACAAATTGAGCGATTACCCCAAGTTCGTAATGAAAAATTGGCCTAAGTTTTTCTTTCTTTGACACACTTAAAGACTTGGAGGAGATTAAAATAAAGTAAAACAAAAAGCGCTTGTCAAAGGAGAGTGGGTCGAACTTCGCAAGCCCCATCACATGTATCAACACTGTTTGAAACTTTTAAACTTGTTTGAATTCAGCTCGCGCTTGAAAAATGTTCAGATTTATACGGAGCTCGACTCCGTGCGCCGGGGACTGGGCTGACCACGCGGCTCGACTACGTGGGGACAGACTGCTTTCTTAACATATAGATAAATTGTGAATAAATTATGTTTTTGATAAATTATGGTGGTCACTAAAATGATTGTCATGCTAGAGCTAGAGCATTATTTCTCGCCTTTTAACAAAGTTCAGTAAAAAAATGTGTTTAAGTTCTTTTAATGTCATTAATGGTTAGGAACTATCTCCAATTCTCTTGGTTTTAACTCCCAACCTTGAGCTACATTAATATTAAGCTTGTCCCAAGAAAAAATGTAGGACCAGTCTCGCAAATATAATGGAAGAAGGTGACAGTACACCCGACGGTAAGAGTTGAGTTTATTGTAACAAATCAAAAGTGCCCGCGTGCGAGGCCGTGAATACACTAGCCTCCGCCTCGCACCGCCTGCACCTGTGCAAATCACGTGTACCTACACGCGTTTTATTATACCCCGTTTATCAATGCATATAGAGTATATTTTTTTATAACAGCACATCGCTTGACAATTAAAGAGTCGTTTGTTTTAAGGTTTGCCTACCAAGTCCCTAGAAAAACATAAATAAGATTTTTCACCAGCGACGTAAATGGTAATTCTATTAATTTAAATTTATTAAACACCATCGCAAAATTATTCATAAAAAACACAACCTCACTTCACAGGCTTCCTCCATAAAGTCCCTTCATTAAAACTGTATTATTTGAAGCCACAGAAAGCATTTCAATTTCATTAGGAATCAAAGCCGATAATCATTATTAAAAACCTCTCTATTGTTCATATAGAAGTTGGTTAAAAATGAAGTTCCCAAATTATAGTCTAAGTGAGTGTTAATTGTTTGAGCGTTTCTTTCGGCGTTTGGGCGTTCGGGCGCGTTCGGGTGCCGTTCGGCGTCGGCGAGCAAATCCCTCGGAATGGCAATTAATCGCGTCATTAGCTGCAACAATGGGCGACGGACGAGAAGACAAATTAATCGCGCACAAAAATAGAATACGCAATATTATTCAAGATAATTAATTAATCCGTTAACGCGTGCAAGACAATAGGTAAATAATCTACTGCGGGTAAGGTGCGGAGGTTTTTGATGGTTTCCCATTGTGTGTTCGGAATAATGACTGAATTAACTTATTTACTTTGATTGAAGCGACGCGGAAGTAATTAGTGGGTAGATGGTCCAAATAATTTGGGATTAAAATAAACGGTCATAAGGAGCTAACTAGTGTAGGTTTGATTCCTGGATTGGTATGGAACGATTTAATTTGACAATACAGTGTTTTACTGGCATGTAGGTAGAGTCAGTAATGAGAAACAGATATTAAATTCTTTTTTTTTAAAAGCAACAGCAAATAAATAAATATAAACATTTATCGCCTTTCTCACATCACAGACTAAGCTTATCATCGACGTTTTTTTCTTCAGAAATATATTTATTTTTAATAAAAAACGATGAGTTATGCTCGGACAATGCTCGGTAAGCTGGTCACGTTACTACATTGAAAAGTTAATCTTGCTCTTTATCCGACCTTTCACCGAAAGGATCATTTCTATCCATTTTCCACGTAACTTTTTACGTAGGTACATTAAAACGATTTTTATAATTATCCTGTTTCCGTTCTCTCAAAGGCAAACAGAACATAACTGGGTCAGAACACGAGTGCTCGGCCACTAAAACGTTATAAAATAAACTCTCATAATAAAAGTAGAAAAATATAGAATTGCACTAGTAAAGTGCTTCCAGTGAAATCATTTTCAATTACTTACTTAGCTATTCTTTGTCACGTCGGGGAAATTTATTGCGAAAAACATGTTTTCCTGTAAAAAGTATTCGTCGTATTTTATTTCTAGAATCATCTATTTTCTATTACCTTGATCACATTTAAAGAGAGATTGCCTTGGAAATGAAATGGGTCGTTTATTTTCTTGCACTTCCTTGTCTTTTATAAATAACCTCGTACCGTCTTCCCACGGATGCAACAGAACACCGTCATAGTTCAGCCACTTTTAAGAAAATATTTATCTACTAATTTGTGTACCTTCGTTTTCGTTACGATATTGTTGTTTAACCATATCACAATATCCGTTTCGCGTTAAGAGGTAACCGGACTAACAGAGATAGATTGCGACTTTATTATATACTAGCTGCCTCCCCGCGGTTTTACCCGCGTAGTTCCCGTTCCCGTAGGAATACAGAGATAAAATATAGCCTATGTTACTCGGGGATAATGTAGCTTTCCAAAGGTGAAAGAATTTTTGAAATCGGTCCAGTAGTTTCGGAGCCTATTCATTACAAACAAACAAACAAACTAACAAACAAATCTTTCCTCTTTATAATATTAGTATAGATTTCTAGCTGCCGCCCCGCGGTTACCCGCGTAGTTCCCGTTCCCGTATAAAAATGCATATAAAACTTTATTAAAGTTGGTCAAGCCGCTTCGAGAAGTATGGTAACTAACATTGGGACACGAGAATTATATAAATAAGATTTACCAATAAATAATCGACTTTTGATATCAAATCAAAAATACAATAACATAACAGTTTGTACAAAGTTGTTTCTCAATAAATACACGTAGGATCTTCATTATTTTCAGTACCATCTACGGAACGTACTTTCATTTTCACGTGTAAATTGGGTGTCGACAGCGGAACACTCCCAGCTTTATAGAGGGTGCTCGGTTCATAAGTTCGCCTTTCTTGTTACAACTGTACCCTGCCTAGCCTGTGGTGAGAGTTCACAAACTATCCACTGAGTAATTTTGAACTATAACTTACTTTCTTTTGCACACAAAAGTCCATCGAATTGCTGGTAAAGAGAAAAATATTAGCTAAATTGATATCTTACATCGAACACATCGACAAAACGGGTGATTAGTATGAAAGATTACTCTCAAACTCAAGTCTTTTTAGGTGAGTAAATGAATGACAATTTTAAACTGTCAAAAACTGTTCAAGTATTAGGGGTTAACCTAAATAAAAAAAATATCGTTGAATTTTAAAACCGCAAGTAAAGGAATAATCACCACAAGAAACCTTACACTAATGACGTTAGTATCACGAGAACACGAACAAAGTCCGCAAAGGATCAAAAATTATAGTCGCCAATAAAAGTTGAGAAGCAACTTTGTTGAGCAACAAGAATGGAGGGCTTTTATCTCGCCCTTGCACAATGATACTGTCATTTCGGACAATTACAGCTCTCAGCATTTACTCTGGCGAGGGTCTCGGGAAGACACGAGAACGCTTCTAAGTTTCGCGTTTAATGTTCCACGGAGCATGGACGATTTAGGTAATCGGTCGGGACCTGCGCTCGACACGTGCCTCTTGTGTTAACGGTGCAATGTATGTGCCATAGTGGCTTTATGTCGTTCTTAGTTCAAATGATATTTTGTTGATATCGTGAAGTAGTATTGATCATTGTCAATGCGCATAGTATTCTAATGGCTTTTACTCAGCTTCGAGAGAATTTCTACAATGATTTACCTGTCTCTTGTGTGAATCGTTAAAAAAAGCTAATGAAGGAAGACTTGAAAAAGCATCTTACTTACAGAGGTTAGAAATTGAAGTACCTAATCAATGCTAGGATTAAGTAAATACCAGACAATTAATGTAAATCTGCTGTAAGAAAGTACAAATATTTCTATGACCTTAATTGTTTTGGAGCAAAGAAAGAAAATGACAATGTATATCTTGATTAGCATATACATAGGCTATTTTCGATCTCAGCAAAGTACGGTACATGAAATGGTAGGGTAGGAAAGTATTTTATAAAAGACTGAATAAATAAGAAAAATGTTTTAAAACCGCTCAGATAGAAGGCAGCCGAACGTTCAGCGCCGTGTCACTCAACATGATATATTCCACAATGTGTAAGAGGATTCGCCACAATAGCTAGACCGGCGCCCGATCGGGTCTAGCTTACTGCAGCTCTGTCATTCCATATAAAATAGAAAGAGATAGAGATAATTTGGTAACTAAAGGCTACTACTATAAAAAAGGCATAAGAAATTGGGACTATGAAAGAATCTGATTGGTTTTTTTTTATATTTTCTGATGGAAAAATAATTGTTGAGAGAAAAGTTTCGATGGTAAATCAATAGAGGGATTTCAAATAGTTGTATAATAATCAGCAAGATTTAGATGATGTGAACTATGTGCAGCTATTAACAAATTAATTAATTAATTGATTCACCTTAGTTGAATACTAGATCAGCCGTGCTTAAAGAAAGTATATGGAGTTTTATTTATAGCCAGCTGACACGTGCAACTTTATCTGCTTTTCATTAGTTCCATTGGTTTTTGGTTCTTAGTCTATACCCAATAAATGGGCTATCTCATTAGTAGTTCCTGAGATTAACAAGTTCAAATTAAGAAACTCTTGACCTTTATAATATTAATATTCATTTTGAGGCTGCAGTCCTTACACTGTGTCTGGGCCGAGGGATCAAGTAGCCTACACTCTCGCACGCCTCAAACGTGTTTAAACTGCTTTGTGCTCGCTAAATTGTGTGATCCATGGAAAAGTGTTGATATCACATATTCTTTATACATTCACACACACTTTATTTGTTTATATATAGATATTTTCCATGGATAAAGTGAGTTGTGTAATATAAAAACTGAAACAACAACTTCATCTTATATAAGCACCGGGTATTAGCATAGTTCCAAATGTGTTTTATAGAAAATATCTATAAACAGAATTAAATATGTTACACACAGAGTTTTTATTCATAAATCTACAAAAATATTATGAGTCCTTGTAGTAAATTTCTTTTTGGCAATTTTTTAAAAAGAAGGTCTACCTTAGTCAGAAATAATCAAATATGTAGTTAGGTAGGAATAAAGTTAGTAGAATGTACATAAATTGTAAAGAGGAAAGCCCATTTTGGGCCCACCGTGGACAGTACTATACAAAGAAATGATTTTGTTTACAAATTTCGTTGAATTAAAATATGAATTTTGCAATCAGTTAAAAGGCCGCCACTTCATTAAATTATATTTCGTTTCTTAAAAGTATTTTATTAGAAAGGTCGAAAAGTTAGGTCGTAAAATGTTGCCAGTGTTAAAACAACGTTTTAAGTTAAATTATTTTCTTGTCGATACGATTAGTATCGATTTGATAAAATACAATATTCAAATGAATACACGAGTCAGACTTTATTTACACAATGTGGTGGCTAAATTAATTAATAGAAAATATTGTTTTGTAATAAATCTAATGTATTTTAGCTATTAAAAATAAGGAAATTAAGAAACAATCGATAAATGGATTCGATCGATTATATGTTTAATTTGTTTTTTGTGTATGAAAACACTGGCTTGACATTTACTCGACAAATCACTGTCATTTTGTTGATATGTTGGCATTTCTTACTAGTTCTTATTTCACTTGTTGCTTTCACGTTTGTTTTGATTTCGATTTGTTTTTGTATAATAATGTATGCTGCAAAGTATATTTTGTTTATATTTTAATAAATAATAATTTAAATAGCAGGGATAATATTAGACAAGATTGTTGCAATGGTATAGTAGGAAAACGCACAGTAGATTGTTGTGCACATATAATGACAGTACTTTGGTATATTGGTTGGGCTACATTTGAACCAAATATACTACCTCCAGTACCATTTTTAGATAATATATTGGTCATGTCTGATGATAAAGGCAATATTTAATGCAAAAGACCTTTTTTTTGCCCCAATCCCTGTACAATACGTAAAACACGTAAAATAACCTCAAAATGTTTTTATTTATTTCTACTGTTTCTAAAACAATGGCGGCCTTTTAAATATATTTTTTAGACATGTAATATAGTTATGATTTCGGAACACTAAACTATTATACTCATTTTTGCTGTCCGTCCTGGGCCCAAAACACTATGGACACTGGGCTTTCCCCTTTATTCTTTATTGTCAGCTCATCAATAAAGCTGTACCTAGGACTTTTATGATAGTAAGCTCTCGTTAAAATGAAAAAAGAAACACATTTTCCAATAAAGTATGGCTTCCATTAAAATCAAAATGACCAAGATAAAGGTAGTCGTCGGCCAGTGTGACCGAAATTCTAAGAAATAAAACTGTCTAATTTTCACAGCTCAGCTCCAACTTTTATAGCGCTATATATTTCCGGTATCTTAGCTGTTTTACGGCTTATATACTGGGGAAATCTTGCCAATATCCAATACGTGACGGGTTTCTCTAATATTTTATTCTAATAGAAAAACGAGAATTGCAAATTATCGCATCAGAAAATAAGCCTTAATTAATTTCAAAATATATAATTGCGTTTGCAAATTAAAAGTGAAGTTTAAGCGACGTACGTCTGACTGACTCTATTTTATTTAACAAGTCACAAAAAGACAACTAAGATGATGAAAATAAATTGTATAAAAATTTCGCAAATTACTATGACAAGTTGCTACTTAATCACTGTCAAAAAATTGTACAGCACTTTTATTAAATAAAAAGTTTATAAAAGTAACTAGATACGACACGCCTCATTTGGATAGAATTACTTATAAATTATACTTATTGAATTTTAGCTTCAGAATTTACATAGCAGTTAATTTGAATTATTTATCATATTTCTGAGTTTCAGTTACAAGGGTAAGGAGCGATGACATTACATGCACATGAGACATAAAGTAAACATCTTATACTTAGCTTTAAACGTCTTTTTCTCGTAATTTATTGACAGCCCGGTTAAATATGATTGGTCTTGTTAAGTCCAAATCAGTCGAGATTTCTACACTAAAATCATTATGCTATTTACTATCGCCGCTTCACTTCTATTGAAGTGAGCTTAAGTTATTAAACCGGAAAGGCTGTTTCTTAAGATGAAAGTCGGAGTAATTGCAATTTAGAAATGGAGGTGGAATATTATCAACGATTAGGAATCACAAGTTTTTTAGGTAGGTACTTTGTTGGCATAAATACATATTATTATCTTTTTCAAATATCAGATATATTCTGCAATATCCTCTTTATTTCGCAATCCAAACTTAAATATCCACTCGTTTCCACAAAACTATCTACATCTAACAGTCCACATTCAAAGTTGCAGTAAGCGATATCTCTTTATCGGAAGCGCACAGTTGCATCACCATCAATAAGTTTACACCACAATGGATGGATTCTTCCCGTTCCGTACTCCAGATCGGGGAGATTTATTGTGACGTCATTGTGCTGGGTCGAACATGATGGATCGTGGCAAACGGCCTGTTGATACTTTGATACGCTCTGCGGACGGTCTAGTCTAGGTGATATTGCAGTTTGTGAATAGGATGGGTTAGGTTTTAGGTATATAGAGAGACCAGATGCAGTTGGAATTTGATGTCTTTTTACTACCTACTAGTTTATTGGAAGTTTAGTCAGTTTTTGTTTTGTTATAAAATCAGTTCTACAGTTTTTAGTATTGTTTAAGCTATTAAGTTACTGCTAAATAGGTAAAAGAGCTAATGCATTATGTGTAAATTATTGCAAGATACAACGGTACGCTGCCTGCTCTGTGATCGGGGCTCCAAATGTTATGTTTGCTTCACGCAACATTTTACACTGAAATGACAAGAAAACTGATATACGTATTCATGTTCAGCACTATTTTTCTAAAGGTGTCTACCGTTGTTTCATTATTTCCCTTTTTGGCATCATAATCATTATGTGTGGTCAAAATGGACTCCAAATAGTGTCACAAATGTCGAATTTATTAATATCATACTACATAACTCGACGCACTCGTAGGTAAATTCTAAATGTAACGACCAATTTGTTGGCCACATATTTAAGGTACTTACAACAGCTACATTTGGCTCATAATTACTCGGTACAAATTGTAAATGTTGCGGCACCCGTGTATGAGCGAATTCTAGCTCAGACTCAGACCGGTCTAGACATAAAACTGAGTCATTCGGTCTTCTACGTCACCTTCAATGGTAGCAACTTTACATCTAACGCAAGTCCATACACATACTGTTTCTTGGATCTGTGAGCAAATGTTTCGAATTGAATAAATATACTATGGTTCGTATACGTAAGGATTCACACCGCTGGTTTTCGGTGAAGGAAAATATCGTGAGGAAACCTGCATGCCCGAGATGTCACTTTTTGTGAAGTCCGCCAACCCGCACTAGGCTCGCGTGGTGGTCTATATATGGCCTAAACCCTTCGATGTTAGGGGAGGCTTGAGCTCCTTGGTGGAGACGTACTTATTTGAGTTGATAATGATGATGATGATATATAAATTGAGCGTTTGTGCTTTCGTAGCTTACTATCGAATGAACTGATTTCAATGAAGCTTTTTCAGTTACAAAGCTCGAAAGTATTTGTAGATAGGTATTTCTTAAGAAAATCTGATCAGCCAAAATTATTACAGGCTCCAAAAATAGTAAGCTGTCCGTCTGCCGAGGCAGTGTGTCGTCAGTGTCAGCAGTCTAGGCACGTAATGAAACGCCTGCAGCGTTGCAGGTCCTGACACGGCCGCGTTTACCGACGCGACGCGGACGGCCTTTTATCAATATTTGTATCGCTACCCAACACCGTCATATTATATTTATTTATGAATCATATAATACAAGTATTTTTATACGTAACTAGTTGCTGCAGAAGAAATTATATAAAATTCTTTGGCATTTGGATGAGTTATTTAGTAAAATTATTCGGAAGTTTGCTTTACTTAGCATCGGCAATTTAGTGAGTTTGAATACTGTGAAGTTAGGTTTTTAGTGATGGAAAACATAGTTAAAATACCATAGCATGGTGGAATTTTAAAGTACGCTACGGTAGCGCTACCGTTCCCAATTGAAAGCCAGTTCCCTTCTAGAGTTTGGGTTCCTACTGCTTTCGGTTCCATCACCAATTTCCATGGTGGCATAATGGCTATATACAGTCTATAGAAAAATAAAGAAAAATATATACCTAAATGGTTACAAATTCATGAAAGAGCAATTGAAGAAACCTCAAAAACGTAGGTACTCGGGTAACTGAATTATTACAGCCTTACTTAATTTTGCTTGAACAAGATTCATTTGCATATGTGAGTGAAGTAATTAGTACAAAGCAGCTGGGAGGGGCGACATTGTTAAATAATCAAGCGTTCCTCCATTCTCTTGGAGGGTAGCTTTTGGAACAGTAGAAAAAATAACAGCTAGACAATTATTTGGCTACGAATTTTACCCGGGATGAAGCTATACTAGAACGTATTCTATTCAGTGTGCTAAGTTTCTTCTCTTCTTCAGCCGTTGATGCTTGAAATTATGACTAATCCGTACTTCAATGTCAAGGTACCCATAAAGTTATGCGTACTAATAAATAGTAGGATACAACTACTACTAGTAGGATAATCTAGCATAGAATTTAGAAAAAATACCTGTCTATTTTCGATAAAACTTTCGGGTCTAACTGAAACCTTCTTAATGTAGTTTTATACATAATGTGACAACCCTGTATTTAAATGAAGGCTCGAGCTTACCTACTATTATTTTTGCACTATGTTAGGAATAAGTTTTTGATAACCCTACGCCGTCGCGGCTCTACTTAATATTTCATCGCTTGAATTTGTAATAGTCTTACACCTCGCTATATTACCAATTATAATCACTTATTATATGAATATTATTAGGTTAAAATTCATGATATTTTCAAATATTTGTAGCATTTTTGATGTATCTATTGGACGAAATGCCTGTTCGGGCCAAACCTTCACGGACGGGAATGTCTATGTGTAAATCATAGACACCCGCCTTGTCGGTCCAATTAGAAATAACATGTCACATACGTTATATACTTCTGGCTATTTAAGTTCACTCGTATAAAATTCAATATATTAGTTAAGCAAACCTATCTACTTTAAATTAAAGTGTTACCTTTATCAATAATGTCTTATTTCAAATGCTTATTCATACCATAATTTAAGACATCATTTTGTTTGTTATTACATACTTTTAGTCTTATGAACCACTGAAGTTAAAAACTCTTTAACAATTTAAATAAATACAAACAAATAAGTTAAAATAAGTTTAAGTTAAATTACTTATTTGCATTATATAAGTGCTTCATCGTAATAAGGAAAAACATTATAATATAAAATACTTCAAGGCTAAAATATAATGCTTCGAATACAAACAAAAACAATCCCCTATCTCGATCCAAATAAGTTATTTCGAAAAACAAAATGTGTAACTTGAGAGATACCGACGTAATGTATGGGAACTCACCTACATCGGCAGCGGAGCGTGGTCTATAATAACAAAAAAATCGTATTAATATTTGTTTGCAAAGGGTCTGAAATCTACTGGGAGATCAAAGGGCAAGGCTTCGAGTATATAGGAAAGGGGAGAGTATGTAAATTTTGTCAAAGAACCATCTGCGAAGGTCGCGGGCGCTCCATAAAAATAAACATGAGCACTGATTGTGTATCGAAACATACATATTTCATCGTGTTGCTTGTGTTCTTGTGAACATTTACAGTTTCACGGAGCTAGACCGGGGGTAGGTTGCACCTGGCCAACGGAATTGGATTTGTTTTATATCAATGTTTTATAACATGATCAAAATGTCTTCACTAGCTGACAAGACGTTAGATTATTGGATCAGCTGTTATTTTCAATAATTTAGAAGATACTTTTTATTAAGGTCCAATGGGTTATTGACCTTCAGTTAATAATCATAGCTTACAAAAAAATCCATAAAGACAAAAGGTACAAATAAACTTGGATCTCCCAAATAAAATTAGAGAAAACACATCAGCGCAAGCTAAGTGCCAGACCTAAAACGATCTTGAACACAATAACAATAACTACAAACTCAATCTCCTTTAGGTAATGGAGTTAGCCTCATATCTTGTCATTACTGTGTACAAAGAGTTTCAATACAAAGAATGTCTCGAGTGTGAAAAAAAATCGATTCGCCCCGTAAAGTGCTCCAGGCAATCGCTTAATGGGCGTTATTCTGAGCAAGGATTTAATAAAGCTGTGGTAACGCGACACGAACGATTTGTATACCCCGAAAAATCCTATCGATACTATATATGTGTTTGGTTATCGATTTATCATACCGTTTTTGCCTGGTACATTGGAGCGGAGGTGGGTGGTAAGTGCGTTAATGGGTTTACTCTGTTTCGTGATTTTCGCTCTACGATTTTGAACCCAGTTTTTGTTTTCTTTGAATACCATATTCTTTTCTGATATACCAAATATCGGCGAATCTATTTCGGGTAAGGTTAGGTGGGTTGTAACAGTGGGTAGTTACAACAATTACATTTGTCAGACTTGTTAGTCATTCGTTTTGTTGTTAGTCCGCTTCGTTTTGACAGTTTCACAACTACATAATGAAAACCGCTATTCATTCATCATACTATTATGAAGTTATTTTCGTGGGCTTTTGAGGCTAGTTACTCTAATTTTAGATCTTTTGCCCTCCAGTAAGGCCCTTTTATCACAATTAAGTAGCCCAATTTCCCGCATATCAGCCTCCTGACATAAAAAAGGACACTTAAAGCATGTCACAAAAAACAATACGTAACAACTCTCCAATCAGAATATAAAACCTTTATCTGTGAGAGCATAAATACGTATAACAGAAGCATAATGTTGAACGCCATAACCGCTCGGAGGAGTGACGCCATAAAGAATCTCGCTTCGACTTGTTGGAGGTTCCCGCGGGACGCATACACTGAGGACACATACTTAAATCCCGCTGTTCGTGTTATAAGGGATACGCACTGGGTTAGGTGAACGCAGCTTTTGAAGAAATCTCCTGTCACTTTTGTGAGGTCCTTCAAGATTTTCTTTCACACATTTAATCTGAAGTGACTCTACTTTCGCTTGTATTGCGATAGATACATGGATTTGTCTTCCGCAAGCGTAAGTGAGTGTTTAGGCAATTTTGGACTGATCTACCAATCATAAATGAGTTTTTAGTTTCGCAGTTAAATAATAACTATGTTTATTGTTATAACGTGTAACGAAATTTGGTCCACGATGATATAATGAACAGAATATATATTTTTTGTTAAAGTTGTTTCTCATCAAAAACCGCTGCGTCTCCAGAGCGTCTCTCCCACCCAGTGCGTACAACTCCAACATATAGTGCGTATCGCACTAAGTTTGCCGTTGAAGCGATTTACGGTAATAGAAATATGAGTTATTAACTTTGCGCCGGCGGCACCGCGTTATCTTTACGATTGTGTTTGCAATGATCCCGCAGATAAAGATTTTATTATCTGCCTCGAGGAACGAGCGGCTCCTCGCCAACGTTACTCGAGATTGGCTGAAGGGCGTGTTCGAGGGTTTCTTCATTATATTAAAAGGAGGGGCTGATGATGAAGCATATCTGCTATTTTAATTGGCTCCTCTGTGATCTACGGGTAATCTGTTCACTCGAAATATGGACTAACGAAATTGATTTTTTTGAGCGTAATGAAAGATTAATAATAGAAATCACCATTGGCAAATTTACTGCAAATATGCCTAAAAGTAAAAATATCGTTGAAAATACATTTTTTAAACCCAATAAATACGAAGTTAACTAAACCTAAAAGTTTATTGTTACATGCAAAGTACCTACCTACCTTTTGTACCTACCTACTTTATTATTTTAAGTAAGATCTTCTTTTATAAAATACCTAGATATCTGGCGTATGGAATTTGTATAAAGGTTAACGATGAGTAACAAAATACTATATCAACGAAGTAAACACACGAGCATCTGTGTAATAATGTGAAAGTTTCGGAATATAACGGACGGTTGTGAAGCTGAAAAAGTTTCACTGACTATGAATTCTGTTCTACAGATGTATTTGGGAGCTTTGTATCTCTTTGTTTAAAAAAAATCCTTTCTACAATATTCAGTTGTGGTTACAGGGTTCTGTAGAGCGAGATTTAGAATACATCTAATCTAAAATGTGAATCGATCTATAAATATTTTGTAAAAACTAATGCAGTTTTGAATGTAACAGTAAAATTAAGTTGTCGTGTTAATATAATATTATGTATATTCATGTGGGTAGATAAGTATTAATATATGAATCCAAATAAGAACCAATATAATACAGCTACAACAACAATAGTGTTTTCAATATCACATAAATGTTCTGTTGCCAGCTAGAGAAATTCAATTTATTGTTATCATTTATTCAATTATCCGCTGGTCCCTAAATATACCTCAGTAAATGGGCCACACTTTCAGGCTTGTTGATTAAAATAACATTCTATGTCCTCGTCGGGGTTTCTCCCGGAGTTTCTCAAAGTTTCCACCCCTCTGTCTCCACTCGCCCGAAAAGTGGCGAAAGTGAGCTTTTTATAGACAATTATGCGTGTACACAGCGTTGATGTGAAGATTTGGGAAACTTTGCCTTTTTTCCCCTCTAAAGAATGCCGACTCGAAGTTTTCGAAGAAAATTCCGCCGAACATTTACACCGTCATTTATATTTGTACTTTTTTCGAAGTGTTCAGCCAGACTTCTTTAATGTCTCGGTGGACGAATTGAAATAAATGTTTAATTTATTTGCAAACTTGCACAGTATCTGTAGTTCCATCGGCTCTCATATTAGGCTGTGGTCGTTAAATATAACAACGCAGAGGAGACCTTTTTCTTTTCAGAATTTGCAGCTTTGTCCTATACACATAAAACACAAGACGTGATAAAATAGTGTATTGAGTCTATAAACAAGGCCTGCGGAGAAAAATGTTTTCATTTTTTTGCGAGCTTGGTTGTCAACATCACTATTTCCAGCCGAATGCAGCCATGTATTATAGCAAGTAGGTGGCTTAGGATATAAAGCAAATGTTTGTGGATAATTTCGGTAGCGAAAATACTATAGAAGTAAAATGGGTCAGTGGCATAGCAGAGGTATTGTGAACACCGAATACGATGTAATTTGCCAGAGTGGGACGATAATGGGTGAGGGCGATGGAGGGCTGTGCGGCCCTTCGCATGACCTTTGTAATAATTTGGATCATTTTTATTATACCTGCCCTTTCCTACCTAAATAAATGTTAGTGTAGGTTGGTTATAAACCGTTGTGGATATGATTTACAATCGCCACATCTTGATTTCTACTTTGAATACAATATTATTATGTTGGCGTGTTTAAATTATTCCTGCAGCTTGGTTTGTCAGCTAGATGTTCTAATAGTAGATTTTCCATCAAATATGTATGATTCGATTTTCCTCTAAGCAATCGAATGCATTTCAAAAGCACCTTTAGACTGAACTACCAAAGATATGGCATCTATTATTGTTTTTGCAATCTATTTGATTATTATTATCATAGCATGAATATGTCTGTGTCTGAATGTAGTTGTTATCGCTTTAGGTATGTATTTAAAAGTAGTACCTATATGTAGTATACCAACTAGTAGCTCTGCTTAGTTTGGAATCAGATAAGTCGTCTGTGAAAAATGTCCCAGGATAATTTATTATTATTATTAATTATTATTTAATCTGCTGTTTGATCTGATAAAATATTACTGATTTCATATGAGAAGGTTTAGTTGGCGTGATGTTTAGATACGTAACCCCCAAACTTGAAACGTAGGTTCAATTTGAACTCAGGACAAACGTAGATTCTTGAAGCTTGTGGTTTTTCCAACAGTCATTAGTGGAGAAAACCAAGTGTTGGTACATTCAATATCTCAGGATCGACCCTGTGAACTAGAGCATATTAAAAGTCTTTTGTAAGATCCGACCTCACAATATCTGCTCTTGAAACCTAGGATACATAACAATAATGTTACGAATTTGATTCTATTCCAAGAAGAAAGTCTTTCAACTAAAGTATCTCTCTTATCTTCAATATTATTTATTTACAAGATATCTTAATACAAAATAATATATTTAGTTCTTGGAATGGATTCAATTTATCAGTTGTTTGCAAAGATTGTGACTGTATTAAGTCAGTACAAGCCGAGATCAGTTCTGAAAGATTGATAGGAGTTCGCCATCTTCAAATATTTAGGCCTCTCTCTCTTTCTCATTAGCTTTCTATGAAATTGATGTAAAGAATGCTCTCAATCAAGTCATAGATTTGTTTATTATAAAGGTTGTTTTACAATTCAAATTATAATTTGCTGCATATTTTTTGTAGCAAAAAGTACCCATTTAGTATGATTGATTTTATTTTAACTATAACACACAATGATAAAATATACATTTTTATATTCCGTAATACCATGGGATCCTCGGAAATTAAGCTTTCAATTAAATAACGAAACCTTAATAATATCAAAAGGTTAATTGGAAGGATATTTTATTTTACATAGAAACCTAATTATTACGCTATTCATTCATATTCACCGAATTGTGTGTCCGTCCGTGGCATTCGTCGAGGCTTTGTTTGATGTGGAATTTTTTATTTGTATTATTTATCGACATACCGACAGAATGCTAACCACAATCTGTAATTGAGCCTCCAAGCGGCTTTATATTCTTTTGATGTACAAACTTTGTCGGGAACAGTTTATTTTTGATCTGTGAACTTTCGTTGTCTTTGTTTTTGATCGGTTTCTGAATACACAGTCCTGTTTTATGTCAAAACTTTCAAGAATTTAGGTTTATCCTTTGATCTCGTTGTATTGTTTGTACACGACTGACTCGAATGGTTATTTCAGACATCTTAATTAAATTTGTCTCGACAGAGTAGCCTTTATCTTAGATTATTAGGTAACTAAGCATCAAAGACCGACTAGCAGGCAGACGGTTCATCTGATGGGGAGTGATCACTCTCGTCGGTCGTCCATAGACATTAGAAAGAACAGAGCTTTTCGACTTTGAGACGTGCATACGTTAACACCGTCATATATTATGGTACTAAATACACAATATTGCGTAAAGTAATAAATTTTAAATAATCCCAACTATAATGAAAAACAAAACCTGAAATATTCAAAGAACCATTTTCGTTTTATTACAGACTTTTACGGCTTCAGGCTCGCTCGAACAAAAGGTGTAAATACACTGACAGCCCTTTGGTCATTTGTGCTGCGGCAAAAGATTGCGTTTATCCACTAATACGAGTTTTATACCAAATATCCGGTACTGGGGAGTAACCGTGACACAGCACTGTTGTAGGGATGGGCTGATACCACGTGTCTATCGAAAAACTATAAAAAAATATTGTTGTGATAGGAATATACACCTCTATTGTATTTACTCAAGCATAAAATCTTCAGTGTGAAAGTTTTACCAACGTTTATAAATAAAATATGTTTAATAATTGTTTTTCAATTTCATAATAAAACAGCTAGCTATTCATGTGGGATTCACTTATCCTCCACATAAAAACACAAATCTATATTATCTATGGAGAACTTTAAATAATGATTTTCTTTAGTGACTTATCGATATTAAGGTAGGTAAACACTACACGTTTTCGTTCGCATGATGAATATCCGCAGTGACTTGCCTGTCCGCGGTTCGTTGCCAACCGGCTGATTGCTGCCTTTTCTATACTCCGATTGATTTGTATACAATGTTCCGTTTTTAGGAATAAACGTAAAAATACCAGTTTAGTATAAAATAGGTGACCCTACCAACTTCGTTTATTTCACATTTCTGTTGTTGTATTTTTATTGGCCTATTAGTCGTAGAGGTTAGGACGCAAACATCTCTAGCATTGCTTAGCAAGTTGATGTTAATTTTCATGCTTTAACGGATGTAGCTGCAATGTCATACGTCTCTAATTTTATTTACCAACTAAAAGTGTTATATAGCCTATAGCTTGGATAGCTATAGGCTATACAAGCTATCAAAAAAATTTGATACGTCCCAGTAGTTTCGCGGAAAAATTCGAAATTAGCGCGTTAAACCAAAAAAACTCTTCAAACAAAACTCGCTTCATTATGTTAGTGTAGATAAAATATATATTTGATTCGCCATGTGGTTTGCTCGCCCCTGGTCACTTCGATTTCACACCGAACAAATATTTACATGCACGAAAATGTCTGTTTGTTCTGTCTGTATGTAAATAGGTATGTAAAATATTTATTACTTTTTTGTTTATTATCTTTTTCGAGTAATTTGGATTTTGGTAGTTTTTCAGCCGTCAGAGATCACGGCTGAAAGGATCAGGATAATTCTTAACACGGTGTCAGGGTAGGTACCTACCTACCCTGACAGTACCGTGTTTTCACTTTTTACTCCGTAAAAATTTAAGCTCACCGGACGAACGCGTGTGTAAAAGCTAATAAATACAATCTTAGAAACTATCGTTCTTATATCTAATATAATATTATTTTAATTAGAAAAATCTGAGTAGGTACAGACACGTCTCAGATTTTTCTGCTAATACTCCATCTGATCTCTAGCATTCATGTTTATAATATTTGTACATTTCATATTGGTTACCGATATTATATTCCATTAAAAGTTTTAAATAAAAACCTAAATCAGTATCTTTAAAAAACATTTACATGCTGCCTTCGAGCAAAGAGCTGTAATAAAAAGTAAATATATTTTTTCCATTGAAACGAATATTCAAAAGTATATTGCAATCACGAAGTCGTTGAATTAAATCTCGATTCTATTCAATGAATATGAAACCAATGTTTTTCTAACTGTCGCAAATAAATTGAGTTTATTAAAATGTTGCAGCCATATTGGAAAATTTACTGTTTATAAAATGTCTAGTTAAAGTTGTGATTTTATTTTGATTTCAAATATTTTTTAAGTATATTTTAAGACGGTTAGGGATTTACTGATAAAGTATTTTTTTATGTATGTTTTGACGTTGTGAAGTAACTTAATGGGTAAATGATATTTTGATAATGTCTGATACAAAAGCATAGTTAATAGAATAAATGTACATAATTTATTGCTCACTTTTATGTTTTTTTGCTACTTTTACTCTAAAAAGCTAAAAATAACGAAATAACATTAAATTTTATTTGAAAGAGATGTAACTTAATTATTTTGTTGCATTACTACTCCATACTATTTCAAATAATTTATATTTTGGAAGGATTAAATATTTTGGTGTTAGAAAATTTTGTATCTACCCACAAAAGATTAAGCTCCACTCTGACTAATTGAATATTGTAAATTGAATCCACCATATTAGAAATGGTAACATTAAACCTTTTATACCTAAAATCCTGTTATTTTTTTTACTGCATACCTATTAGGATTTTTACTATGAACCATATAGTTAAAATAATCCTCTGAAATAAACATTATTTTGAATATTTATTGAATCATTTTATTTTAAGCTCGTGAGTATTTACAATTTATTTTTGTATTAATATAAACGAAGACCCGTTGGCTTAGTGGTTCGCTAATCTAATGTTTTTGTGGGAGGTATGGGGATGTATGGGGTTCCCAATTTCCCATCCAGGTCATGCAGTAATTTTTGTTGCATGATTTATCTTTAGGTTTGATCTTAATTGAGCCGAACTTTATAATATCAGATATTTATTATTAACTAGTGGCCCCCCGCAGGTTTCACTCAGGTACCCATTTTCCCGGGACGAAAAGTAGAGTAGTCTAGACTATCTGTGTACCAAATTTCATTTCTATCGGCTCAGTAGTTTTTGCTCGAAAGTAAGATAGACAGAGTTACTTTCGCATTTAGTATATTTGTATAGATAGTTAAAATAGGATGTTCCGAAGCGCGTAGGTAGTAAAAGTATTTAAACTTTGCCGTAATTATGACAGCTAAATCACTTACCTTCCTTAATTACAAAGAGCACCTTTTAAACGAAAATTAATTCTTATTTATTAATCATCGATCAATGACAAGACGTGTCAATCAATGTGTTATACTTCGTTATACCTACTAGCATAGACTTTTGTCTTTGTCATACTCTATGTTTATTTGCGAGAGGTCCGTTAAGATCTCGATCTGCTGGTTTATCGAATACGTGTGTATTAGAAATGGTTGTTAAATTCTTGAGCTCATTTTGATATTTTTACTCGATATAAAATGGCGCTTATTTTTGTCGGAAACATATAATTAATTGGATTTTACACCTGTTAATAAGGGATCTAAAACGTTTTATAGATTTATTATTTGGCTGCTACAAAGTAGGCCATAAGTCAACTTCATACGGAGCGTGATTATGGATTCTCAAGCGATTTTACACCTAATACCTGATTACTGAAGGATGTAAATCGAAAATTATTTTAGAATCCACTTTCAGTTGTTTTCCGCATCGAGGAAAAACACCTTGAAGTTAATCTGATTATGATGTTACATTTTATTTTATAATGAAATTAATAACAGAGTTATTATTTCTTCGGGTAATCTCCAAAATAATATTAAAACAATGTAGGTTTTTATTTTACCATGTGTTTATGTCTTAGCCCTCATTCGTTCGAGAGTTTTTTAGCGGACGTTAAAAAAGCGTTTAAATACAATAATTGCGTTCCCAAGTACCATATTATGCTCTATTTCTAACGCCCAAAGTTGAAAATGCAACACCACTGGATAAAAAAGCGTCGTTTTTTAAAAACGCTGTCGTGTGAACATATACTTAGGAATGCATTTGTTGTATTTGGACGGCGTTGTAACGTCCGTTAAAAAAACTCTCCTGCAAGTAAGGGCTTATGAAAACAGTATTTTAGTTTTGATAGCCTAATTTGTGTCCATGTGGGAAAGAGAGACAAACATAGTGCGAGACGAGACACATATCAAAACGGGCCTCTTAGATCTCGACAGGTAAGCGTTAATATTATATCGCAGGTCAGGTATCGAACCGACTATTCTCACATTTGGTTGAATATTACGAGCGACAGCGACGACTTTCTGACTAAAATAAGGTATAGCATACGGCCGCGCAGTGCGGGAATTGGGCGCGTTAGGCGTGCAAGGCTACATATTTAGTTTGTTACTGTTATTTTTATGCGAAGGTACATAGAATTTATAAAAAAAATATTATGTTACCCGTCACACATTTTACTCAGATAAAACGTTATAGGTATTACGTAGATTTTTTTTATATTTTTTCTAAGCGTATAAAGTTCTACTACATAAAATAAAACATAAATTAAAACGAAAAATTAATTAAAATTATATATATTGACTTTTACCGTTTAGTTTTATTTAGTTTCTTGCCGGCTCTTCTCAGCAAAAGCAACCTTCCGAATCGAGCATTAGAATCGACGTTTCCTTAGTGCCTGTGAAGACCTATTTGAATTAATAGATGTATTTCATAGCCTAGCGTACCTGTATCTATTTATTAGCAGTCTAAAATGCCCTAAAACTCTCACTTGGTCGGTGGTGTTGCCAGTACCACGCACACATTGCAATTTCCGCGTCAGTTCCCCCGGGAAAGGGAACTGGCGTCCTTTTAAATATTCCTAGAGCAACACGGTCTACCTACATTACAAATATGAATCAAATATTTTTGCATCTCGCGGCATTTTTGTATGAGTACAATTGATTTTTGATACAACATAGTAGGTTAAGACTCTAGTGGAAATATATATTATTGAGTTATTTAAACGTGCTGACACTTAGGTATATAGAATCGGAATTTACTGAAATTGTTGTACATTCTAACTACGAAAAAATTTAGCGACCATTGAATGCTTTTTGAAGATACTTGAGAGCCAGCTTGTGTTCTTATCATCGCTTCTTATAATGGTGGTCCAAAACAAGGAACAGAGTAAAAAAATTACGATACCATCATTTTAATCAAATATTGAGGTAAACCACGGCGTTTGCAAAACTCTAATGCGCATTGGCTCTTAGGGGAGATTTTCCTTAAGAAACTTTCCAGACATTTGTGTATATAAATACTCTTGGCAAATTAGTTAAGGTATTCTTTGGGGATTTTAACCGACGGAAAAAATACATGATAATGAAATTCGTAAATTAATTAAATTGATTGAAATCACAAATTATAAACACAAGTAATGGACAAGAGTGGCAGGTAACCTTATCACTCTGTGACAGACCGGAGTCGGCACGCTAATGCCAACTATTATTAGTGATTTTACCAACAAAATTAAGCTTTTACTTTTATGAGTTTGAGATACAGAAGTGAACAGTCTTGCGCTAGTAATAATCGTCGAATCTCGCTGTCGAGAGTACTTGTAAATGTGTTTATTTAAATACTAACAAATAATTAGCATACTTTTTTCACAAGAAAACCATTATAATAGATACATTAACAGTTATATATTTATTTGTATTTTAAATGGAAAATAATAAAATACTGCATAGTTCAAGGCGCAGGGCTCTACACGAGAAATTCCAGTCTCAATTTACTAAAACGATATAGGTATGCATAAAGGCTAAAACTAGCGACACTAGCAGTGCCCAGGGCGTGTACACTAATTTGTCATTCATCACGAGAGCCAGTCTTATCTCTGTTTGCATCCTATTTAAAACTCCCTCGGACAGTTAAAAGGAGTCAAAGAAATGCCTATCTTTTTCGTTTACACGTTTGCTGTGCTAACTGCGAGAGACGCACGTGAATGTGTGAGTGATGTGTACACACACACAGCTGCATGATGTGATGAATCAGGGGTGTCACTGGCCTAGATTGTGACGTGTCCGACGTAAAGGGAACGTTTGAGATTTCGTCCCACGCTAATTACAAATGTGGCCGCTTTTGCGCGATCAATTACTTTTTTTTCGGACTAGTATTGGGATCCTTTCAATTAAAACTTCACCTGTGATGCTCAAAACCTTAATTAAAATAACACTCAATCACTATTATCCATTCAAAAAATTAGAAAATAGAAAATATTCGACATCCATAGCTACTTAGTCCTAAACTAATGAGTGATTGTTATCCCTAATCATGCTCGTATATGGCCGCGTGTCATCCCTAGGATATCCTGTCAGTTATGAGGAGTGTGACGGTATCCGCGAGATGTCGCCCCGACATAATGCACACAGCATCATTAGTGTTGTGCAAGTCGCGGGTGCAGTCATAAAAATTTCATTTGACAATCTGCAAGCACGGTCAGTAACTACAGGTTATGTTGGATGACAAAGAGCAAAAAATGTGCGACAGTAGTGACGTTTCATTTCAAGTTTTTCGCTGCCTTGATCTCGTTGGTTAAATTCAAATTGGCTAGCAAAAAAACTAATGGTTGTAGAGGCTAGTTAAAATATGTATCTATGTTTTTATTATATTTTTATTTTCTTCTCATAAATATAACTCTTAATATCAGTATGTGATTATGCTAAAGGTCTTATCGGAATCATGCAAAGAGCTAATAAGATTATCTTATTTTCATCAATTGTTTTTCAATATTCTAGTCAATTGTCCTGTTGTAGTAACAATGAGATGTCAGCTGCACTACTTTAAAATTTCATGAAAACATAAGGTATATTGTTCACTTATCAAGTTTCACTTATTCTCCAATTTCCTTAATTGTCCTGTGGATGAGTACCTATATTAATTACTTCATTAACTCTTACCACAGTTCACTACTAACATTTATTACTTTATCCACAAGTCAATGTAGTTTTGTATAAAATTAAGATTTTTGTTTTACAACATTTTAATACTCATTCAAGAGATTCGGCAAGCAAAGCTGTCAAATCTAGTTAAAATATTCTTTGACGCAGCCCGCAGAGGCTTGCGCGCCACGAGCTCAGTAGTGGCCGTGACTCGGTGCCGGATGAACGTGCCGCGCGCGCTCCGCCGCAAACCGCTTGCATATCGCATCGAGTGAACAGTGTTACCGAAATATTATAAAACCCCAAAAAAAACAGTGATAGTGATTGTGTCAGTGGATAAAGGAATTAATAGTGTTTATCGTGTGCCATGAACGTGGATTAAATTACGCAGGTATTGAAAGATTTATCTTAGAATTTCTAATCAAAGGATGGAGAAATATTTTATTTTACCGAACCCTTGAGATGAATACTCATTAAAACCTTCCCAACGGAAGTATCTAACATTTTTTTTGTTACGTAAAACTGAATGAATTTAATATAATTTAGTAATCGGCAGGTAATGGAAGTTCGATTGTACGTCGTTTCCTATTAAAAGTATCACGGTGAGTGTGCGTGTTTTTCAACGTGCATGTTGAAAAGGATACTATAGTATACATTGTGAAGGTAGTTTTATATAGTCACAGCATAGTTTGAACCAATTTTCTTGGCCCCATGGTGGGCGCCAATTTTATACGGCCACACGTTGGGTGCCAATCATTGTTTGAAATGTTGTACTTACCTTGTTTTGATACTTAGTGAACAGCTCTACAATACATATACACATACTATAAAAATATTATAAATGAAATATGAGAACAAGCAAAAAACATAATTTTATTTATCATTTTAGATGTATCATTTATTTCACTAATCTCACATTAAAGTCTTTTATGACTGTAGTACCTACGTTTGTTACTGATATAAAATCTTCTATTTTTTTATTTTGTTCACTAAAAACTCCTATGAAATATTAATTTTACTTTATCATCCAAAATAATTTATATTCATGTATAAATGGTCGGCAGTTACGTCAAACTTCTGAGAGTATGTTTCAAAATCTAGTTTCCAAGTTCTAGGTTACTTGTTGTTTAATAAATAATTAATCTTAGGGTTAAAGCGGTAAGCTTTAATTATTTATGGGAAACAACCTTGAATGTCTGTTACGGAATGAAGTTTCACAGATTTTCATTAACAAGAAGGGGTTAGGAAATGGAAAAGTATAACTATGTATCTATATTTAGTTGTTTGGGACCTGGCCTCTAAATCCTTTGATCCTATTCTATTCAATTCCTAACCAGAACAAACATTTACCATAACACAAGCTCAGCTTAGTTTGGAATCAGATTGGCCGTGTGGGAAAAATGTATTATTATTATTTAGAAATATGGGCAATATGGTCATGTCTGTTAGTTCTGTATCTGGA
Source organism: Thyatira batis (assembly GCA_905147785.2). NCBI lineage: Eukaryota > Metazoa > Arthropoda > Insecta > Lepidoptera > Drepanidae > Thyatira > Thyatira batis. Next base: position 13,380,030 of record LR990486.1, read on the forward strand.
AGCAATATCTAATAAAATATATATTTAACAGTAGTTTTATTATATTTACCTGTCCGGTTAGTAAAAGCTCTGCTCAGTACGACACGTTAGTATGGAATTCGATTGACCTTGTATAAAATGTGTTTCAGTATATTTATCTTTTGAATATTTTGAATCAAACTTGGGGTGAACCTCAAAGTATTTCCAATACGGTCGCACCTCAGCGATTACTTTCAAATTCGAGTGAAGCCCGAATTTCAGTCGATAATTTAACCATTGATATTAGAGTTCGCCAACGATACTTTGCCTTACCGCTTCAGGAACTCCGTAAATATACTTAAACAAAACTTTTATGTGAGGTAGAACAAGCTTTGAAAGCCGCAAGAAAATCCGCTCCATTTTCTGACGTGTAATTTAAAATTCCTTTTTATAAGACATCTTATTTCCTCATGTTATCTTAATTTGGTTTTCTAGTGAGACTATTTCCGCGGTAATACAGTTTGGAATGGGTCCGCTGGTTTGAGATACAGTTATTTTACGCCCGAGAAATGATAATATTTTATCTTTAAAACTACGATGTTGTATCCACTTATTTATTTTGTAGGATTTTCATTCACTGCCGTTTTAGTAACTAAAAAAATTATCATGACACGGTTTCTGAGGAAACTAAATCCTCTGCATAGCCCTAAAATTGTTGTTGAGTTTTCCAATGAGGTCTCTGTCCATATCAATCACTTTATTTTTTTATCGATTTAACTTTATTGTTCTAAAAATTGTATGGTTAAATTATTGCAATACATGGAAACTTCTATACATAATAATGATGAAGTACTTAACAGCAGGAATTATTCCTAAATAAATAAGCTCTCGTTTGTCACATTTTCGAAAATCCGCTTCGATGAATCATTTTATTAACATTTTCATAACTATTATTGGAGTATTGTGGTTAATTATTATTTTGAATATCAAAACTCAATGAGCTTATAAGATCCAACATTTATTTATTTATTTATTTAAGGTTTACCAACAATTGTTTACATTAAATGCAATACACAAACCATACAGAAAATACTTATTCCTATGCAACAATCACTTATAGGTAAACACCACATATAAGATATAAAAGCTAACAAAATAATTAAAGACAAACTAACTCAATATAAATAAACCTACACAACACTATACATAAAAAATAAGAAATATAAATGCTTACATGTATAAGAAGTAAAAAAATAAATATATGAACTTATGAATATGAAGTTTAGTGACACAGAATTTAACGACTGAGATATAAAATTCAAAAAATCCAAATTATTCATGATCCGGCAAATTGCTGAGGATGGATTTTTGTTTATAAAAAGAGTCAAAATGTAAATCAATTTGACCGCTACAGCAATTCACCGTTCTGCAAAACCTCGCAAAGGGAGAATGGGCGCCTAGAACCGACTTCCTTAATGGTGGACAAAGTGGTGTGATAGAGCTACGCGGAAGCCTAGACGGAACGCGAAATTTAAAAAGGGCCAACAACCGGGGGCAATCAATTTTATGTTGAAGAATTTTGCTTACGAACAATGCATCATTTAGTGATCTGCGATTGTCTAAGGATTTGATGTTAAAGTGTTTCAGTCTGCTTTTATAAGAACGAATTTTTTTAGCTAAGCCATTTGAAAATGCGAGATGCCAGAGGAAGCGCTTTTGGATACGCTCAAGACGCAGTGAGTGGGTAGCATAGTGTGGCCGCCAGATTACGCTACAACATTCCAAGATGCTCCGGATCAGGCTATTGTACAGCAATATTTTTGTTCTACTATTTCGAAATGTTTTGCAATTTCTTAAAACAAAGCCCAACATTTTCGATGCTCTTTTTATAATACTATCCAAATGAGGCGTAAATGTTAATTTCCTATCAAATAGGACACCTAGGTCCAGGATTGTATCCACTTCATTAATTTGGTCATGGTTTATAAAATACTTGAATTTTATAAAGTTATTCCTACGGGTATATTTTACGTGATAACACTTATTGGAATTAAGATGCATTTTGTTATTTTTGCACCATTGAACGAGCCTATCAAGGTCGCTCTGTAGAAGTTGGGCATCATCAATTGACCTGATTATTCGTACAAACTTCAAATCATCCGCGTACATGAAAACTTCTGAAAACATGAAACAATCCGGGATATCGTTTATGAAAAAATTAAATAAGACAGGTCCTAAATGTGAGCCCTGGGGAACACCGGAAGAAATACATTGTAAAGCCAACTGATAGCCGTTGACTACAATAAAAAAAATCCGGTCCAGCAAGTAAGAAGACAACCACTGTAATAAGGATGCAGAAATACCGTAGGCATGTAATTTACCAATTAAAATTTTGTGAGAAACTTTATCAAAAGCTTTACTAAAATCTGTATAGATGACGTCAGCCTGATGTCCCGAATCTATGGCATTTATTAATAACTCGGTAAAAGGAACCAAATTTGTACTCGTGGATCGAGACTTGACGAAACCATGCTGATGGTCACTCAAATAAAGCTTTAAATGATTTTGAATATGTGGACATATTATTGCTTCAAAAATTTTGGCAAAAGAAGATAAGATAGATATGGGCCTATAGTTAGATATTGCTGCACTGTCGTCTGATTTATGAATCGGAACTAACTTTGCAATTTTCCATTTCGATGGAAATACACCAGAAGCTAAAGATCCATTATAAAGAAGCATAAGCGGCATAACCAACTCAGAGGAGCATCTTGCAATAAAGAAGGGAGGTATTCCATCGGGGCCTGCTCCTTTTTTAATATCAATTCTTTTTAATTTATTTAATACGGTTTCATGATTTAATAATGGAATGTTTAAACATAAACTATTATTTTGTAATGCTTGTAAATAATCAGAATAAAATTCATCACTAACATTTTGATCGGAACTATACACAGAGGAGAAGTAGGTAGCGAACATGTCGCATATTTCTGTTCCATCAGATGAAGTATTTAACCCATCTGTCATAGTTGTAGGATAAGCGCTAGAACCTCCTCGTTTGGCTTTCACATGTGACCAAAATATCTTGGGATTATTACTGACTTCACCTTCCAGAAATGTCATATACACCTTATAACATTGGGCGGCCAAACTATCACAATTTTTACTAATATATTTTAATTCAATCGCATCCAACGGGTTCTTATATTTTCTGTATCGCATCCTGAGCTTATTTTTAATTCTTAACATTTTTATCAGATTACGGTTAAACCATGGAGGGAATTTATTACTTTTTGGTATACAAAATGGTACAAATTTTCGTATCGCGGTGTTGAGAACTTCATAAAAGGCCTCAAGCATCTCATTCACGTCACCCCGTCCCTCAAATAAGTCAGCCCAGTTCTGTTCTTTTAGGTATTTACAAATTGATTCATAATCTCCTTTATAAAAATTTGGTCTAGCATCAGCAATATTGTATGGAAGTCTTGCTTCTTCCTTTAGAGTGATAACAATATCCAAAGGGGGGTGCAGTTGATCAACATTACTTATAGGGTTTACACATTTACTTACACTACACAGTGGACTAGAAGACAGCACTAGGTCTAGAATACGACCAGCAGTATTATTAACAAAATTCAATTGATCGAGCCTGTTGACGTAGGTAAAATCCAATAAACAGTCTTTAATGCTAAATGCCGAACATTCACCAGATTTGGATTTTACTACTTTCCAATCGATATTGCTCAAATTAAAATCACCTATGATAAACACATTAGAATCAGTAATTTGTTCAAAGGCTGCATTACAATGGTCAATATAATGTTTTAAAACTGATCGGCGAACAGGAGGAGGTAGGTACAACATTAATATTAATTACGGTAAATGTTCAATAGTCAATCATTTATAGTTCTCAGTTTGATCCAAGGTAAGGCTCAAAACGTAAATTTTACTCTTAAATCAATCATCATCATCATCTCAGCCATAGGACGTCCACTGCTGAACAAAGGCCTCCCCCATCGACTTCCATGCAGACCGGTTGTAGGTAAAATAAATCAATATTACAAGATAATTATTATAATTTCTTTCAGAATTTAAAAGTTTTTGTTTCATGAGTTGCCATGATTGTGTGTTTAAAAAATACTTTTGAGTAAACTTTGTAGTTGAAATAATGTAGCTAATATATAAGAAATTCTAATTTACGAATTTAATTTACTTTAGTTTTGTTGTCAGTGAATAAATTAAGATTATTCTTGGAACGTTGAATCTGTATTGTTTCATAATTTAGTAATTATGAAATATTTTAGTAGATACCTAATGGAATATATTTAGCAAATTATTTTTGATTGTCGCCATTATCTACTTTTATTTCTTCTCTTCATCAATTAATATTTATATTTATTATTTTAATTATATAAGGATTTATTTTCTTAATAAATAAAATATTTCCAGTCTCAGATTTATGCGTAAACATACGTTTTGTTTTGTTAAAACATATTGTATTCATAATCTCAAATTATTTCTGAGAATCTAACGCTATATGTCATCATTATTCCGATATTCCATTTAATAGATATTGTATCTACAATAAAAAAAGTTTGGAAACAATAGCAGACAACAAGCATTTCTAAGATTAAAAAGAATAAGGGAACACACATATTTATTTTATTATAATCTATGAATCTTTGTTATACATAACCAACCATAATATTTGTGTACATAATTGATGTAAATATCTATAATATGTATGTATTTACAAGTATTATATGTAGTATATCAGCTATCTGGTTACCATAACACAAGCTTCATTTGAAGCATACTTTGGAATCAGATTGGCCGTGTGTGAAAAATGTCCCAGGATATTTATTTATTTAATTGAGAAGTATTAAAATCATACTACCTATACTTATCTACATCAAAATTAATCAGACAAAAGATTATTCTTTGTAAGCTTCTATCCATACCCGATAAGTCTCAGTGATTTGAGTTCAAGGGATTGACTTCTAAAGCAGTAACTTCAGTAACTTTTACCTTCTGGGGCCAAAACTGAATAAATAGCATAGAATTTTATATACTCATATTTTCCCAATACTACTACGGTGTGGCGGATACACGTACTGTTTTACTTATACAAACTCCGTACGGCAAGTTATAATTGGAAAAAAAATATTCATCTATGCTGGGGCTCGCGAAAAATTATTAATTGGGAAATGGTGTAGCCTCGGGTGTACTTCGGAGACAGTTCTGAACTTCGTTTATACCAATACAGGTCGATTCTTCACAATTTTTCAGATACACTTTAGGTATATTACAGCTAGTAGTTCCCCGTGGTTTCACCCACGTTCCCTGCGATATAAAATTTTTTCAAGACAAAAAGTAGCCAGTGTTAATCCGAGTTTTCGTCTAAAAGAGTAACATAAATCCATTCATACTTACAATCATTCGCATTTCTATTAAAAAATGTATCCCACAAAGGTGGCAAACAGGCATACAGTGATGGGAAGCGGTTACCGTAGCCTATGAACGCTTGCAACACTAGGAGCGTCACTTACACTTTGCCGACCCTGTAAAAGTCTAATTAGTAGGATGTTTAGATTTTATTTATGTTTATTTGTTTGTCATAATAGAGAATCGAATCGAAAGCTTTTGCCTAGTTAGTTGGTGGTTAATTTTGTAGAGTCCCCACAATTGAGGTAGGCAGTCAGGCGGGTACTAAATAGTAGGTACCATACGTACAAATTGTTAATAATAATCAACTTTACAACATTAGAAGCTGCAATAAACAACATGTACGTCGCATTATCTCAGTGCTCTCAGTGCAGTCTGATAAATAGCATGGTTTCTAAGTAGGTTGCGGGCATACTTAGTTACTCCTTCACTCGTAGCACTTCAAGGCTGTTCATTAATAAAAAACGGGAAAAGATTTCGATATACTCAAACATATGGTCGCTTATTGATTAGGGAAGCTGAACCGTTGCATATTTTACGGTTTTTAATGATAAAAAAATCATGATAATTTTCTTCATTATAAAATATACCAGTAGATACTTACTGTATAATCTTATCGTTTTATGTTGTTTAATCCAACGTATTCGTATTTTCGAAAGTCTATTTGATATTCAATGACAATGAGTACAACTGCTATTTCACCAAACATATAACTTCTATTAGATGTATTTTATTTCTACAACTATCGGATATACGTGTGATCCATAGTAGACAGTTTAGCAATACATACTGGTTCGTTTTTTCACAGCTTTAAAAGTGTTTATCGGGGTTTCCTAAGTTTACTGGGTGTAATTTTTATTTTTCAAGTGGTGTCAGAATTGTTTTTAACCCTGCGATTTGATACAGGGTTTGTCATACTCGTACGTTAGCTGATAGCTAAGTATTTAAGGAGACCATCCCTGATTGTATTCACAGAATTGTTCAACAATGGTTGAACGTTGGAAACGTAAGGGATTAAAACTGTAACTTTACGAAGAATACACCTCCAAAAAAATGTTTTTAGCTGACTAAATGATGTCAAACTGAACTAGATGGCGCTACCTATTCGTTTAGCCAAAAACATTGCAAAGCACACACGTCCTTAATGTGTTACTTTACAAAGTCATACCCCTTTTTAGGTCGAAATATTTTACGTAAGCACTTGAGTGTACCTCCCTAAGCAATCTGTCGAAAACCATCCCTTAGTGGAACAATGGTGCGTCCCATGATTTATGCACGCAGCCTCTGCTTCGCTAATTATCGCTAAACACCCTCCCATCCATTAAACAGGCTTTTATATACCGTAAAACTGTCAAATTCTACCAAGTTTGTGCTTGAGAACAATGAGAGTGGGCGGAGATACCACGTAGCGATATATCGCTCTGGAACATGTTTCTAGTAAGCGCGAGCGCGAGCGATGGAGATGTGCGTTTATTGCTGTTTTTCCACCTCAATCAACTACTAAGCGATTTATGTCTTACACATTAACGATTAAAACATATTTTTGAACAGATCATTACCGACGTTTATGTTGACTTTCTTGGAACTGAATTATTAGTGAAATGGATACCGAGATATTCTAAATGGATTGGATATTTTGGCGATTAGACAATTCTTTTGCTAAGGTATTTTTTCTTATCCGATACGGATTTTACTTCATTATTTTATTGTTCACTACTATCTCAGTTTCTTGCTTTACTGATAGTACTTTGATAATAAAAATGTGAGTCTGATTCCCGCCCTGAACAAACATTTGCATGCATGAAATAAAAATCTAATTGTTGTTTCTGAGTCTGTAAATTTATATCACATCAGCTACATTGAGATCAGTGTATAAGGAAATTACTCAAAACTATATTCTCTATACTGAAACCACTCTGTGGTAATTCCACCAACATTTGCAATATAGTGGTTATATGTTTAATCCATATTAAACCGTATTGTAGTACATATAAGTGTGCAATCAGTTTATCTAGGATTATTTATCATTGACGCGATGCGATGCGGTGCGGTGTCATGCATGCAGTGTAACGAAGCGGTTCCCTGACGCACACAATCCATTTTGTCATTATTCAAATATCTTCGTGTTTCACGCCATTATTGCTTGAAAACTATGAGGGTTATCGCCTGTTGAAATGCATTGGATGTTTCCATTTAGCATGTTTTGTTTTCGTTGTACAATGTTCGGTTAGAGCGTAAGTGAATGAACTCATGTTTTTGTGAATGGATTGTTCTTGACTGCTTTATTCACCACCTAGAAGCTCAAACTATTTGACTCGTGAAAATTCGTAGAAATGCCTATACTTGGTAGCCCAGTGCGCTGCTTCTAATTTCGTATGCCCCTGTTAAAAAAATAAATTTCTGCTGTACCAACAAAGTTTTAATACAACCAAGCCAGTCACAATTTTATGCGAACTTAACAAACATAGCTCTCATTAACTGTAAATCCAATATGGACGATGCAAGCCCTCGCTGCCGGATCAAGCGTCATAATACGTCGGTAAGCTGCGAAACATTAATTACGGTCAAAGTGCTTTCATATAGTTCCTCTTGAGATCCACCGGCTTTTAATCACCCTAAGGTTTGGTACGTTGGAAAGTTTTTGCCATGATGTATTACATTTAGCACACTTTTGTTCTTTTGTAAAGCCCATCCATTAGTCATATTTGGTTTAAACGCGCTTCGCATGATGATTTAACGCTGCTTTGTTGAGGGTTTCGTTAAGGTATTTTGATAGGTTGTTCTACTTGTAAAATGATTGAGCTGATAAGAAAACTGAATGAGTTTCTTTCTATTTACAACAGTCACATCTTTAAACATCATATGCAATGTGCATGTTTTTTATTTTTTTATTATGTCTGTAGCAAAGTATATTCTTATTATGTGAGATATAGTAGGATGCCAACAAAGCCTATAAGACAGATGCTATTTTATTAAGAAAGTATACTGGAACGAACTGAAAATGCTTAGTAGCTGATTTTCATCAGCTGTGGTTCTTAAACAAAAAACTCAAGTTCAATGTCAGCTTCTGCCACATCATTCGACCACTACCACTGCTTTATAAACACCATATTCACCAAATAAAACAAATCTAATCTGACGTGCCATTTCTTCGAATCCCTCGCGACTCCAAGCCTCAGACCGCTTCGAAACAGTTAACTCAGCAGATCGAGCAATGAAAGATCCTTATGAATGTAAGATATGAGTGGAACCGCAACATACGACCTTTGAAATGATCAGATAGCGGTCAGCCGGCCGGGGAGGCAATAAACACATAATAAAACTGCGAGCAGCCTACAAGATATGTGACTATTACTGAGGATCTTGGGGAGACGTGAGCTGAATTGGAGTCGATGGGGTTAGGCCTTTAGATGAGTGCTTATTTGTTGACTCTACGACGCTATAAATAAGGCCTATGGCGCGTTGCAGGCCTGAAAATCGTTTCAGTTTTTTGGTATTGTAAATATTAAAGTTGGGTAGTGGATAGGAGTTTCTTGTGTAGCTAAAACAACGTAGTAGGTATACAAACTAAAATATTTCTAACAACTATATTAATGGCTAAAGTGAGTTTGTGTCCCCATATCCATACCCAAAACATGTTATGACAAATAATACATATGATTAGAAACCACGTCTTTATATTGCAGACATGTAAAATAAGAAATATTTTATTAATATATAGTCAAAATACAAGTTTACAATGTTGTTTGTTTAAAAATTTAAAAATTTACAGAACATAAGGTTTTTAGTTACACAACCTTTTACTTACAATCAAAAACAATTCTTGGCAAAAACATACATGTGTGACAACAAGATATCATATATATAGGTACTTTAATTTTTCGTACCTAAATAAAGTCAGAGCTCAAAACTAGTTCAACATCTTACAAAAATATTTAATTGTTGGAAACTGTTAAAGTATCTTTAAAAATGTAAACGGTTTTGTTATTGGGAAGTAGTTCGCTTCCTCACATCGCTTAGGCGAGGTCAGGGGGCCCCGTGCGCCCCCGTGCGCCCCTGTCGCCCGTAAATCATACACATTCCCTATACAGTGCTAGTATGATCAGTACCGCAATTTTTGCTCGACGACTTTGTACTGTATTTATTGCATTTTCGAATGATGCTGTTTGATATTACTGAATGTGTCATGAGATTTTATGATTTGGTAATAGGAATCAATGAAATTTGTCTGTAATCGCCATTTTGGTAAAATCAAACGATAGGTAGGCAGTAGTTGCAAAAATAAGTCTTCTATTCCTTCGACGTTCTTATGAGGTAGGTATACAGGAACCAAACCTTGGTATTCCAGAATGTAACCGTAATCTATATAACCAACCAAAGGGTTAGATCTGTAGCACTATAGTTACCTCAAAATACATAATCAGCAGTAATTGAAACACAGAGTTAAGATACTTTATGTCAAACTTAAACAAACTCATCACAGAAAACATCTGCGATACTGTTAACTTCCCACTGTGACAAGGTCGGACGAGTTGATCGCTTCTCGTCATTTAGGGTTACACGTCAGAAATCCCATGAAAAATAATCCCATGTGTCAGAATAGATAACTGCGGAACCCAACTCAAAGGGAAATTTAATTTTACCAAATATTACAGGGTACTTTGCAATATGAATGTTGAGTGTACTGCGTTCTTGGGTCCCATAAATCAATATTAATTTGTTGATACGGTCTGTAATGTATGTACCCAAAATATGGGTCCTAAAAGGTCGCTAAATTGTTATTGGTGAATGAAAATTTATGTTTTTAATTTAAAGTAGATCGTGTATGTAAAAATGGAATTAAGTTTATGTAATCGTTCGTTTTAAGGCTGTTTTAAACACCCTGTTTTTCATCATTGATATAAATTAGAAATTGTATAGTACTGAAAATTGTTTGCGTTGGTCATATGGTTAAAAGTAAAATGTATAGTATAGGAATGTTAATAAATATAAGTGTTTTAAGATATTCTCATATACTTACACAAACGTCTGTACCTACAGACTGTTTTACCGTTTGTTTTACCTGTTTCTCGAGGGAAAATGTGTGTGAAAATGTTTTATGTAACCAATAAGACATTTATTCGTCAATGTCACTTTTGACATTCCTTTTATGCGCCGGCACTTCCGTTATATTAGTGTAATATTGATAAATAAATAATTCAGGAACAATTTTTCACAGCGATGACAGATCAGGGAATAAACAAAGCTTGTGCTGTTTATAGTATGCCTAATTTCACAATAAGTACCTAGTACTAATCCCTATTACTAATTTACTATTGTAAACTTCGAAAATGAAATAGTATTATTTATACAAAAAAAGTAATATTATATTAAGTATAAAGAGAAACGATTAGATTTTTAGTTTGTTATGAATAGGCACCGAAACTACTGGACCGTTTTGAATAACTCTTTCTCTATTATAAAGCTACGTTATTAATAAGTGTTATATGCTATATTTTATCCCTGTATTCCTACGGGAACGGGAATTATTCGGGTGGTCGGTATTAAATATTCATCCTAAGTAGGAATCGAACATGTTGGAAATTCGCGCGACAGTTGGAAATCTCATCCACTGAAATGTTATTAGTATGTAGCTTAAAGTTTAAAAGCTAAACAATAAGGTTCAAAATCGCATGTACACGGTCCCTATGTCAGCCTAAGGGGCGAAGTGTGTCAAGCAGAAAGCTTTTAGTGAACCTACTACGGACGTTATTGCATTGATATTGATTTTTTTTTATGTCAAGTAGGCAGACATATAGGCAGACGGTCCACCTGTTAAATGTCCACCTTCCATGGCCATTTAAAATAGTCATTGTGATTGACCATGAAACATGAAGTTATAAATAAATAAATATCCTGGGACATTTTTCACACACGACCAATCGGATTCCAAAGCTTCAAAGTGAGCTTGTTTTATGGTAACCAGATAGCTGATATACCTACTAATATACTACCTTTTACAACCCTATACTACCCTACTTTTTAAACACATATAATAATATAGATATTTACCTATACCCAGATACAGAAAAAACAGATAGGTATGCATGGCTTGAAAGTTAGGGTCACTAACCACAAAGCCATCCGGTCTGTCGTAAGTTATTAAATCTATCATCACTCTATAGTGATTATATGTGAATGCGAATATGAGTTTGTTTATAATGTGATATTCTAGAACATATAGAATGCATAATAACAAATATTAATCTATCCAAACATTCACATTTATATTAGAAGTTTAATGGACATTATTAGGGTCAGTAACTACGAGACACTTTTTAGCTCATGTATATTACGGAGAGCGAAAACCAGTGCCTAGTATGAAACGGCTCGATCCCAAAGACTTATCCACCAACCGAGTTGGCAAGTCAAATAATCCATGGCGCAAAGTTAGTCACCCGCCTCAGTAATTGTAACAAGATTTTCATCTCAAATACGTTTCCAATATCCAAATTTTAGTTTGCAAGGAAACTCTAAAACACCGATAAAAGTAATCAAGTCATCAAAAATCACATCCGCGTCCTTAACCATCGACTTGGAAACTTCTTATCGTTTACACGAAGGGCCGTAGCACACAGACGCGCGAGGGAAGGCGGCGGAATCGCTGGTATACTGTACCTATGTAGATCATAAATTTAACGGCTAAAATGTTTTATGAATCCTTTTATATGTCTTTATAAATTCAATTGCTAAGTTTGCTTTTAAATTTGACAGCATATTTAGGTGTAATAGTAATTACGCATATATCTATGCACCGTTTAAAAATGCATGATGTAACTACGTCATTTAATGATGAATGAATATTCTATTGTAGGTAACTAAATACACAAATAAATTAACATGAATATTTTACCGTCTCTTAGTCAAAAATAATGGAATACTATCTCAATCTTTAAATTAGTATTGTTACCAAAATCGAAAGCATTACCGCGACATTTATATCGTAGCGTCAGTGTGCTATCAAACTAAATCTGTAAGCTATAACTGGGTGGCAAAGTAAGGTCAAGAAGGCAATGTTTCAGTCTGATGAACGGTTCGCGTGAGAACGGATCGGAAAAACCTATTAGGAGTAAGCTTCCTCGTCGTCTCTTCTCCTATTATTTTAGGGGAGCCTTTTCTGAGGCGTCCATATTTATTTTTTATACAAACCTGAGAGTAATGCCCCTGTATTAGCGTTTGCTTAGGCTCTAATCCAATTTGGAGTGAAATTACTTTTTCTTGTATGGTAAAGAGTGTACTTGTGATAGTCGGATCTTTTTCGGGTTATTTTTAGCCTATTCAGTTATGAGGAGTTCTATAGATATAATTTTGATGTGGTATTGTATTGTAGGTACCTTATTAGGGCAGCGGCGTAGCAATATAAGTAATGACTCTAAAATAGGTAGCTATACCAATTATATTATTATGGTTGGCATATTGTAAGCTCCGTTTGCTTTGAAGTCAAAATATGCGAAAGAATATTTTATATATTTTATTTTATTTGCGGCTCTCAAGTATTAGTATAAGTATCAAGGAATTTGGTACTGGAGTATAAGTACCAGCTAGACATGTTTGCATAATATGTATTGAAGTATCTTTCCCTAAGGAATTCGTTAGGCACCCCAACCATCGCCTACTTACTAGATGGTTAACTAGGTATTTTTTAACTAAAATGCTACGAACAAGTTAACCTATCAATGCCAATATAAAAATTCGGATTACACGCATCGTGCCCTAGGTTGCAACGAGTCCAGAGTAGCAGAAGCTTCGGGATATTTCGGAACGGTTCGGCATGTTTCGGGCATGTGCCGCGCGCCGAGCATACTAACACGAGGACCTTCACCCCCCTTTTAACCACGTCGGGTAACCGCACGGAGCTCCACGTTGCTAGAAATGTTCGAATTTCATAAATGCTCCGCTCAGTTGTTACACGTATTTCGCTCAAATGCATGAGAAAATTACAGCTCTCATGCTATATATCTAGCAAAGCATATATTGGCTCCATAAGGCTTGCATTTTGTGCCTATATTATGTCATACTTATTTCAATACTTAACAGAAGAAAATGTTAAATAATATGAAGATTTTATCTATAATATTTACTCTTAGCGGTAACTGTACATAAAATATAATACATTATCTACATTTGACTAAAAGAACATTAAAACCAGCACAATTTTAATCAACGCCGAGACAAAAATCTGGTCGTGTTTGTGATTTCGCTTTGTGTCCACTCCGCGTACCTGTTGTAAAATTTTAATACGCACTTTCCGCCGCGGTTCGCTAATGGGCTGGCGAATTTTAATATCATCTCTCGGCCCTTGGCCCTCGCGCGCTCGAGTGGCTGGCTCTCGCATAACACTTGTCTGCGTTGGCGTTTTTTTATAACGCCGTCCCTATGGGCAGCCGGTACTGAATATAAGCAATTATTGAAGTGTTATAAAAAAAAGGTACCTACTCCCGCGGCTGCGAAATACGAGTGCATTCACACTTATGTTCTTGCTAGAGTAGAATATATTCAGTGCTTGTTGGCGGAGCAAGTGGCTGACCGACTATGCGTCTCGTAAAATCAAAAAATCAAAATCAAATGTTTTTTATTCAAATAGGCCTTCACAAGCACTTATGAATAGTCACTATTAATGCTCAATTCTAAAAGTTTATACACTCTATAAGCCTTTTTGTTAAGTTTTCTTTACTACCTGCCTAAATAGCCCGTAACCTTGTAGAACCGCCAAACGGTAAAAGAATAACCCATATGTCTGATAGCTGATATGCCCGGTTTCCTGTAGAGGCTACAGGTTCATAAGGATTTCCTTAGATAGTAGGTACATATTATTTTGAGATAGTTAAGTTACTAGTACTATGAATACTACATGTATTTTAAAATTACGAATTCCTAAACTAAATGCAACTGTTTGAGTTGAAAGAGCGGGTTGATTTGCTGGTATATGGGATGAAAAACTCATATCTCATAGTAGTAATCTACCATGAACGATCAACCATAAAAATGTGTATTTCTTACAAATGTTTATCACAAATAGATACCTAAATACTACATTTATAATTAAAATAATATAAAATGAATAGTTACAATTTACATGTCTGTTCCAATGATCTATTTTATTTAAAACCAATAAATCGACGAACAAAATATTGTTTCGCTTAACATTCGATAATGAGATCGAATGAAAAAATATGCCGAATAATTTTAAACATATTCGGCTGTACGTTTTATTACAACTTTGAATGAACAATAATTACTGTAGCCTAATTAAAATATAAGCTTTTGGTGTTTAACTGTGCACTAGCTGTTTGCTCGCAGCTTCGCCTGCGAGGTGTTTTTAAATTGACTGCGTCACTAATTTTATTATTTACTCATAAATACCAGTTTGAGTATCTTGAGGTTAGTTGTGAGAACAGCGTCATCTATCTAAATATTATAGTGCTATTAAGAATTATTAGATAATAATAAATTATACTCCGCGCAAGACATACAGATCGACATCAGTTTCAACATTTCTTAATTATTACTTTCCACTTATTTTCCAATACATTGTGATTCACGCCATAATATCTAGTTAGGTATGTGTATAGAATATTCATATATGGTTAACCCTTTTGACGCACATCCTTCATTGTCAATGTTTTTAATATCGCGAGAAGCACGCACCGCTGCGGCACCCGCCCGCACCGCCGCACCGCGCCGTCAGCCGCACCGAGCCGTCAACCGCACAGGTGCGTTTGATTTTTACCAATCCACTGTTGCCATATGAATTGTTTCCATACACCAATCGGAAATATTGCGGCGTCGCATTGACGGGTTAGGTTGTCGGAATGAAGCCGATTTTTATTTCACCAATTGAATTTACCTGCAATTTATTGTTTGGGCCATCGTTAAAAGTTTTATTGGTCGTTCCGATGAAAAATAAAAGGACATTCCGTGTTTGTAACGCAAATGGATGATCTGCATATTCGTTGGTTTCGTTACTTGTTTTTTTACATGTAAGGGTTATTGGGCAACACCTTTAAAATACGTTTACATAAAAAAAATACAGTTACTTAAGCTACATATCAAATATGGGTACAAGTATCATTTACCTAATGCCCATATCATTATTGATATCAAGGCTCAAAAGTAACAAACTAAGTTTCCACCGAGTACCAAACTCTGTGGAAAATTACCAATAAATCATAAAAGTACTAACGAGCCCGTCTAGACATTGTAATGTTTACAATAAGTACGTTTTTATTATTAAGCAACAACTTAACTTCTCGCGTGGGTGATTTGTGTACACTTATAAGCTAGACAGCGACGGTTCCATTCATCATAAAAATGCTTCAAATTCTTACCGGGGACCAGTATATGTTGAGCTTTCGAACATTAACTTTGTTTGACAGAAAAGAAATAAAAATAGATGTCAATTTATTTTTTAGATTGGAGTTTTATTGTCTCGATTGGTAAAGCTGTAACGCTGACGGGTCGGTCGGCATGCCAGTTTAACTATCACGCCATTGGTCGTGGATTTGATTTCCAGCTGCGATAAATGTTTTGGTGTCTGTTTTGTCTGTATATAGTACAAGTATTCTAGCTTCTTCTTCTAGTTCAAAATATTATAAAATATAGCCTATATAGAAAAATAAGCTTTTTAAAAACGGTCATTGATACGGTTTACCATACCGGCGTAAACGCTTATCAAACAAACTCGATTTTGGATTTATAACTAGTAGCTACTAGTTGGTAGCAATCAAATTAAATAATCTACAATGTGTTGAGGTGAAATTATGGCTTAGAATTAATAACTAAATTATTCAATTGGTTCTGAATTTTCTTCGCGATAGATAATATTAACGAGTGCTTTTTCAACAGAGGTAATTGAGAGTAGAGAAAATACAAATGTAACACTTTTCCCGAAAATCAGATATTCCAAGTGAGCAAAACCATTAACAGAAACTTGTGTTATAAATATATTGACAATCGTGCCCTACGCCGGCAAAAGTGCAAATATTATTTCCCCACTAGAAACCTTTAGTGTGACAACGGGTTTTCCTTATTCCCTTTCAGAAAAAACCTTTTGTGAGTTGAACAAGTGTCGTCGAATGGAAGTTTATTTTTTTGCAATAAAATTTGCTCCCAACTTTTCCACATTGACCACCTGGATCGTCCTGTCGTCACCACGCCCGTACTTCTCTCGCTTTTACTTTTTACTCGCAGTTTTCTTAATTAAACCGTTTGAACGACCCCAAGGAATTGAAGCGGGACCGCGCTTTAACGAAAGTGCAGTAGAATACCCTGCTGTGGCGTTGACCGGCGGAAACGCTGCGGCGGTTTTGCTTGAAAACTAAGTGATTCAATAGACTGGCAAATTATGTAACATATTTGATAATTTATGTTTACGCATAACCCGTAAGCATAAGGAAAGATTTGGTTAGGCAAAATAAACATTAGCAAAAAATTATTGAGGTTGTTTTAATGGTATGTACGTAATTTGCAAAAAAAAAATATTTTTTTTGTAAAGAACAAAGCAATGCGTTTTAACAGGTTGCTGATTTTTTTATTAATGAAAAATGTAATATACTAGTGGAACAATTTGGTCAGGTTATTCATCTAAAAGGCGCATAAAAATCTATAATCCAAATATACAGCAGATTATACACCCCGCGGCGGTTCCACTACTCTGCGACGCGCGACAGTATGCCAAAGTTCCAAGATGGTGGCCGCGCGTTTTTCTTTTAAACTTCTCTTTCATAACTTCTTTAATTTCAGTGAGCGGATAACGAACGTAGACTCAGTCGTCCCGTCCGCTGAATATTCCGTCTCCGTTTACCCAGGTACCGGATGGGAGTTTTATCGTTTTAAACGCTCTGAATCGTGGCGGTCATCTTCTTTGTTTTTCGGATAAGTAAATGGTTCGCAGCGGTGTTTTTGAAGTTATGTCGCTGTTTGCGGATTCGCTTTGTCGACGGCTTTCATGTTTTGGACGCTTAAAATTCTGGTGGCGGCGAAATTTTATTTGTTGATGACGGCGGAAGTTTGAAATTGAATGCGTTTAGGTGTTCTTATTGTTAAAATGATATCTCCAATTTCTTTGATCAGCACAAGTTATTACTTATAAAAAAAACGTTCTTTAAACATGTGTTTTTTTGGAACAAACAATGTCAACTTTCGAATCGATTCAACTTTTACGGATTGTAACCTAAAAACAACATAGGTACTTTATATTGATGATTCCCAATATTATTATTTATATAAAAGATTATCTCAAGCAAGTCCAGTCAGTTGTAGTAAACAACTTTATATCGTAAATTAGAGACCTACGCTGCCGTCGGTTCCGTTCCGCAGGACCAGTACCTCCTAATAATAAGCGCGGAGATAATTCTCGATTCAAATGTCAACTTTTAAGTCTTCAGAGAGCAAGTATAAATTGTTGGCGTTATATTTTACAGTGGGAAGCCTTATTTGCATTCTGTTCACTCGTGAATCCGCCAAGTTGATTGGGGTCACGCCTGCCCGGTACCAACCCGCCACTCGCTATGTAAGTTTATTTCTGGCTGCGGGTATTTGTCGGCTTTGTCGAATTTGGCCCGTTTTGTCGTTTCAATGAGTTTCAAAACTAGTTACGTATGACGTTTGTCGGTTATAGTTATTGTATGAGAGGCTCTTTGTCTGGTGGTTCCACTATTAACTATCGTTTAGCCCGCTAGTTCAAGCGCGTTTGATGGGAATTCCTTTAATATTATAAATGCATACGAGAATCTGTTTGTTTGCTCTTCACGTCGTGCCGGAGCTACTAACGGATCAATTTGATTACATGCTCAATAAAGTTACATATTATCATAAAAATGCGCCAGAAACTGCATGCTGGAAGCAAGCTAATATGTAGGTATATATATACGAGCAAAATTGTACATAAAACTAGTCAGAGTTCAGAGAGTACGGCGTGTCGAGTAACAGACATAAAACGAACTTTTTCGTCTGTAATATGAGTAGAAAATTGAATCTGCGGTATAAAGCGAATGTGCATCTATTGAAATTGGACCGGAGTTCAAAAAGCTGGGTGATTGTTTTTTTATGCGTTTTAATGTAATTTTTTGTTTAGTTCGTAGCTTTTGGATATCTATCTATCTTTCTTGTTTAGCTTTGACCTGACCGATTAAGAGTTAAGTAGTTCATTATTTCATAACCCGTTATCAGTCTAGTTACCTTTACTATAATAAATAAATATCCTGGGACATTTTTCACACACGGCCAATCTGATTCCAAATTAAGCATCAAAGTGAGCTTGTGTTATGGTAACCAGATAGCTGATATACTACATATACTACTTTTAAATACATACTAATATAGATATTTACATCCAGACACAGGACAAACAGACATATTCATGCATACAAATGTTTGTCCTGGGTGGGATTCGAACCCACGACCCGCGGCTTGAAAGTCAGGGTCACTAACCACAAAGCCAACCGGGCTGTCTCTATGTCTCTATCAGAGCATCTTATGGAAGATTTAATATGATTTGTTCCATAGCATTTTGTTGGTGTAAAGTTATGGCGAGGACATGGTGCGTTTGCGGCACGCATAATGTCTTGATCAATCACGATCACCATATTTATACACGTCATAACCATCCAGAACACATTTAGAATGTAAATCGCACATACTTATCCCGCTTTTTGCCAAATATCCAAACAAATTTATTCACTGCGAATAAAAACAGCGCACGGAGCACGGTGGGGTTAAGAGGGAAACTTTGTGGGCGAAACATATTTCATGTAGTTTAAAAATAGTCCGAGACGATTTTGGACTTGTACTCTTTCTTGTTTTATCTTAAAAAGTTGGAGCTCCTCGGCTCTTACTTTGTCGGGATAAGGTATGGAACTATGGAGATACTTTTAGGTTATTGGATTGGTGAAAAAAATGTATATACCTACATACTTTACTAAAATTTGTAATATTTATACAATGAAAGAAGACCTTATATTGATAAATATTTAACTAGGAAAAGCACAATTTGGTCGATATCTTTTTAATTCTATACTGTAAATAAACTGTATTATTTTTGTGATAAAGTGAGAAAAATGGGATATAATAAACAAAAATGATCAACTTGTGCTAAGTACCTACTTCAAAGTATATATTTTCAAATTTATTTTATATAATATTTATAAAAAAAAATTATCATTTTCAACAGTAAAACTGAAATCATTTCTCTATAATCTTCATCCTACCTTCAAAACAGGATGAATTGGAAGACATAAATTTGTGTGAATATACGTAGGTATTTGTTTGGAATCAAATATATTCTCAAAACATTATTAGTTACCTAATCAAGTAAATACACGAACAACCGGTTCAATCCGAGTGCAGTTTGTCGGGACGCGATAGTGATTTGCCAAAAGCGTCCGTGTCGTGACACTGAGTTATCTGTGCAACAGCACTGTTGTACGGCTAGGCGACTCCGGTGTTATGTAACGCTAGCCGTAAACTGTGTTCCGAGAAATGGATCTGTTGGAAAACGTTTCCAATTGTTATATATTGGTATCTTGTAGGGGTGATTATGTTACGATTGTGCTAAATAAAATAGGTCATTGAAGAGGTAATGCAAGACATTTAAGGCGACAGTGGTGTAGTGGATTTGATTCTTACCTACCCAGTACAAATATCTGTTGTCAAAAATTGGTCTATGAAGTTTATCAGATGGTTACCATGATCAACGCTCTGTTTTGTATGGAATTAGATTTGCTGTGTTTAAAAGTATTCAAGCTAATTAAGAAATATTTCATTCAGGTGCTAACAAAGAAATGTTCAGAGAATTGCAGACTCAAAGTAAAAAAAATTAACACTAAGCTCAGTAATTTATTAAAAGTTCTGATCTTTTTTATAAAAGTAAAACTAACGAAATGAAACAGAAAGATCTTTTATGATAGCAATATGAGATTTAAAATAATAACATCATTTGACGTTGTATAAATTGTCTTGTCACTGAATTTAATTCGCAATAAAATAGGTAGGTAGGTACATCCATAAAAAACATAAAAGACTCTTACTATAGTTAAGATAATTATATTACTTTGAAATAGGTTTATAATACAACGTTCCACTAAAATACATGTATTTATTTAGTTATAAATGAACAATTTTTCATCTGAAATTAAATCTATATAAAAGTTGTTGTCAAATCTAGCAAATGCAAATAAATCTGATTTTCGTGGAGCGGTGTGCGACTCTATCTGGCGAACACAATTGTGAAAACCTATTGATCTAAGACTATACACTCTACATCTACGATGAATTACTATT
This sequence comes from Thyatira batis, assembly GCA_905147785.2. Classification (NCBI taxonomy): domain Eukaryota; kingdom Metazoa; phylum Arthropoda; class Insecta; order Lepidoptera; family Drepanidae; genus Thyatira; species Thyatira batis. The sequence continues at coordinate 13,400,751 of LR990486.1, forward strand.
TATATCCTGCCATTGTTAAATATAATTATATAAACTTGCCTCATTAGAAATGAACGTAAGATAAATATTTTATTTGCCATGACAATCTGGATTGTGATGTCTGTTAGGAAAAAATAAGCCTTTACGCAATTTTCGTTGTTTTATGATTATTTTCAAGGTTTATTTATATCTTAGGGGTTCTCTCCATTAGTTACATTATTTTCTATTAATTTACTATTGTACCCGAAATAAGGCCTTAGGGGCTCAATTTCAATTCAGTAGAGTAAAAGGACCATGTTTGTTCGAGATCCATATACTTATTATACTCATATATTATACTCATTCTATTTCGTTGACTACGCTGTCACGTGAGAAGTCCAATTCTCCAAAAAGAGAATACCTACAAAGGCAGCACATTAAACAAAATTCTACTGGACTTAGAGTATTCCAATTTCAAAACAGCGCATCATCGCAACGGTTCAGCGCAAAAGCCACAAACATCAGAAACGTTCAGTGAACATCCCTAAAGCCAAGCGTTCAAAGGGAAATCTAAATGTGGCCGAAGCACAAGCGTGACACATTAGCAAGGCCAGATTGTGATTGCATATTCAAGTGGGCCCTTAGTTAGGGACGTGGGCCTAAAACACTTATGTGGACAGCCCTCCGATGGGGCGGCTCGCAAATCGAATCAACCGCGCGTCCCTTGGCCCTTAGGGTACTCGATATACGACATAATTTGTTATTTGCTTGCCCACGAGATTTGAAGCCGCAGATATAAGCATTGTATCGGTTTGAAAGTATATCTTTTAAAAGGTTACATAAAAGACAAGTAGTTGTTTGTATACAAGGATCGAGCCCAATGGCGTGCACTGGAGGAGGCTTATCTTCAGCAGTAGACTTGGCTGATGACGATGATGATGATAAGTTGGAGGATTTGGTTGTTTCAACAAACGCTGTGAACCTTGGTGAAAATTCTTTGAGCAACATATTTTAAACAAAGTTAACTTGTATAAATTCAATGGTAATCTAGGCATATTACAGTTATATTAAAAGTAGTAAAGTAATAAAACGAATATGCTAAAAGAAACTGAGGATCGAATCACTTAAGACAATTTAATGGATCATTATCGTCCTAAGTAGATTTGTCCTTCATAAGTGACTTTCTACTTGAACTGAGGAAATTGCTTTGAAATTGATATTTTCAGCCCACGCTAATTCGTAATCTACTTCTTATACTAATATGTATGTTCTGGTTTTGTTTTGAAAGTGAAAATATCTATAAATCCACATACATCTACACAAATATACATATAAAATGGAAAAAAATATTTTTTGTATGTTTTAAATAGGCTTTGAATCTACTAGACCCACCCATCTGAATAATTCTAACATCAATAGAATGCTACATTATCAGGAAGTGACAAAGGATATATTTATCCCCGTATTCTTGCGGAAAAGGGAGCTACATAAATAATAAATAATAATAAATAAATAAATTATTGTCGTGTAATATAACATATTAATTAGCCCACCAGATTCTTTTCGATTACCAGGGGATCAAAAACACGTACTGGCTGTCTAGTTAGATTTGACTTTATCCACCAATCTGTTTTTACTTCATCAGTAACTTCCAATAACAGTTTCAGTTTATGTGATCGCACACTTGAAGTTTCACAAATTCAATGTGAAATTTCAGCTAGAACATGGTGGAAATGCAAGGTGATACATTCAAATAATATGCAGATTGCTTGGGATTTCCAATCAGGGTCTCAACAGGTGCAAATTTAGTGCCATCCCATTGTACCTGGTTTACGATCAACTCCCAGCGGCGCAGATTAGCATTCTACCCTCGTTTTCAGATAAACTTTGAAAAATAAGAGGATCCTCGTTTCATAGCTCACAAGTTTATTTTATAAGGCGTCAAAGGAGTTTACCTTTACTCAGTTTGCAATTCCAGTTGGGTTATATTGGAATTATGTTCCTTTTGCAACGTGTTAGGGTACTTTTAGTACCTGCCTATCATCTGCTAGTTTTGAATACATAACAACTATCATTATATTTTGAAGCTACACACAAAAGACTTGGTTGTTTTAAAAAATCTATTATGTTGGTACTTTTGTCGATGATAGTAGTACAAAAGGAGGCCCTACACGGGAGGCACTACAAAGATAGGTAAAAGGAGAAATTCAATCTACTCACAACAAGAATAATACATTATATAATGTAGGTACATGATACAAAACTAAATAGATACTTATCCACGTTAAATAACAACATTTTCAAGTAGTAACAGAAACGAAACTTTTGATTACATCTTTTGTAAGTTCCCAACTGGAAATGAAACGACATTATCTAAATGTCTAACGTTAAGGCGTTGTATAAGAAGGCACTAGGCAATATTAAAAGTCACGTCTTAGCGCGAACAAGTGGGGAAAAATAAAAGGGTAAAGTTCCCGGCAGCCGGGACCGGGTACCTGCCCGCCCCGGGATAAAATATTCACGGGGAACATATTACGGGTGCGCGCCCCGTGATCTTCACTGTGAAATTAAACAAGTTATGAATGGCGAAGTTTCTAGAATGCGGTTTAATAGTCGCGGATACGTAACGGCTTAGGGTTTTATTAGCCTTTTGAAATATTCTACGAGCGAACTTGTCTATAGTTGTGTTTCGGCTTTGTTGGAGTTGGTACCCACGTTTCATTAAAGTTATATAGTTCACTCCGCATAATTTATTCGGGTATCATGTTAGGTGCCTGTTTTATAACTTTGATGAACAATGGAGCTTTTTTCTAAATCATATTTAATACTAAAGCTACCTCATACATACTACTAACAAGGAAGTACCTACACGGTACGGTATTTTTTTTACCACTATGCTCTTTTTGATCAATATTTAGAATCAAAAACTTGCTCTATCTAATCAAACTTATTTGACTCATATCAAATTATTTAAAAAAGAAGTGGCTGAATCAAATAAAGACAAATTTGCTAAGAACAAAAATAAGTTATATCTCCTCGAATTTATTAATAAACCTTTGAAATAAGAGCAGAAGTTCACAACTCACAAATGGTACAAGATTTGTTAAGAAGAGGTAGCTTTAGATACTACTTAATGAGTTGACCTTTGCTCAATCGCCCGTGTAATGATGGTTCTGCAAATCTCGAGCTATATTTAGGAGGGTTTGGTCTATTATATCATCATTGATAAGTACTCGTATGTTCCTTTTACGTAACTGTTTCAAATATAGGACATTAGGAACTACTCAAACGGCTATCACGACCACAATTAATGGTCTAAAGATGTATGCTTTATATTTTATTATAAATATCATGCTTTTTACTATATCAGAATAGTTTTATTTTCAAATAGGCTTGTTCTATCTCAGATCCAGTAATTCTTTTTATACCACAAGGGTGGCAAAGTAATATATTTCAGTGTCGAAGTCACTTTCAAAATTTGTCTTGTGATATTCATACATCAAAATTACTCTGTCTGACTGTTATGCTTTCACGCTTAAACTACCGAACCAATTGTAGTGAAATTTGCTACAAATATAGCCTAGAGCTTAGAAAAGGACATAAGCTACCTTTTATCCCGGGAAAGTCCAAAATCCCCCGGGAACACGTGTGAAAACGCGTGGCGGAAGCTAGTATTATTTATATCGAAGTACCAGGGCAACATATTCGTGAGGAACTGAAGTTCAAACTAGCAAAACGCACGTTGCGTGACCCTCGTACTTAACCGTTGACCTGATAAAAAGGTGACCCCGAACCTTGACCTCTAATGCATGAGCAGAAGCGGGATACTAGGATAAATATTGTTTTAAGCGTTCTAAGTTATTCGATACTAAATGAGATGCAGGCAACTATGGTCACAGTCTCCAAAAGTCAGAACGAACCGGTGTATTTCGGAGATCTTTCTCTTATATTTCAAAAAAAACTCTTAACTTTCTGTCATCTAACGAGTATCTACGTCGTGTGTCAAAAAACAGCAAAATTATCTGCTTTCTACGCTATCATTTGACTAGATGTCAAAAAGTGACACAGTTGATTTTCACACAAATTGAAATACTTACGTTGTGAAGTGAGAGATGACAGGACTGTGGTCATAACACAAGAAATATATTGTTCCTGATGCAACATACAAAGTAAACAAATAATTTTGCATGTAATTGTTCAATTTCCTACATCCTCTCCCGTCACACACCACCTCCGAAGGTTTGCAAGGGCAGCAATCGAAACGATTTCGGCCGGTTCGAATAGATTGTCCACCCGCTATCTTTTGTCCCACTTATCAAGGCAGACTTTTCTCGGACAAATTCTTTACTTTTTCGGTGTTCAGTTGAATTTATTAAAATAGGACCTGTAATATGTAGTTGAGCGCCGATATCCTTGTTTCTTATATCGATTTTGGATACACCGAAGGGTAAACCAAACTAGATTTAGTGTTTTCCCTTCGATAAGCTCACCTTTTTTGGTGCTTTGAATATTTAGTTTTTGTCTCAATGATGGAATCCGATTGTTGAATGTAATATGATTCATTCGTTATTTAAAGTAATCTACCTTTGCAAAACCTGTCTTTGTAAATTGATGATAATGATGATTGGTCCGACCGATTTTGGCCATGGCGACCACTTTGATTCCTAGTCATTCTGGCGCTGGTGAACTCGAAGATGACTTATGTAGCAACTGAGAACACTGAGTAAATTATTCAGACTTGGAATACCTATATCTCATTGAATGCGATATAAAATGCAAATATAATGGCGACATGGTATCGGTGCAGATCCCGCGACACATTCGCACCTCGCCGCGCCGCGCCGTCCGCCGCTCCGCGGTATCGCACTCAATTTATCTGCTTCCACGATAAAGTAGAATACACGTCAAAATTGAGTTTACGTCTAAAAACCAATTTGGATTATCTGATTTGCGAGTTTATATATAAAAATGGATTTCCTACGGTGCGGTGCCAACGGCGCGTGTTTATTTCGTTGTACCTACACGCGTACCTACTACGAATTTGTGGAGCTTTGTGCGTGCGTTATTGCCGATGTTTATGTACGACCAGTGTTTTGGCTGCTGTGACCGTTTTTTACGCTAAATGCCTGTGTTATTTGTTTTTCAGTTCATATTGTAGCCTACTACCTATATGTAAACGCTAGTGAATATGTAGGGGAAAGTTAATCTAGATTTTAATAAACATTAAAACATACTGTAAACATAAAGTTTATGTCGGCTTTTAGCTCGCCGTTTGTATTTTTATGTTTGATATAATCTCCCCCATTATGAATATGTTAAAAAAATATCCAATGTCGATTACCTAATGCTATTATTATACTTGAGGCTTGTATTTTTGGATTCGCTTGCAACTCTTCATCAAAAATCACTTCTAAGAATTGCATTTAAACCTGCTTGATATGGCGTTTTTCCATCGCACGGCATGGTTAATTTGGATTGCTACAGAGCCTCATGTAACAAACACCGGCCGAGTGAGTCGCTAAAAATAAAACTATCAAAACTGAAAATAAAATTGCAGCTGTTTAACCAACCAATACCGTATCGCTTTCGGGTATCAGAATCGATTCTCGAAAATCGTTCGTCAGTATCACATCGCCTCGTACGGATATAGACTCCGGTCACGTAGGTAGCGTATCTTTATTCCGCGACCTATTTGCCGTATCGCCTCCGAATCGTTTAGTTCGCCATTCATTTTATTTGCTTTATTCTCGTATGTACGTATATACCGTTCAGGTTTGTTTACTGTTATTAGTGCATTGAAACTAAGCGGTACTATTTATTCCATATTTCCAAGTTTATGGGAGAGTATTTTGACCGAAATTTGCATTGTAATTATCAGATGTAATGTTATATTTTGCGTCAAGGTGAACATTTTACCAAATTTTTATCATGAAATATTCTATTTGGTAACGTAGATGACAAAAATACATAATAACCTGTAACCGTTGTCTTATGGCTACTTATTCGAGTTCATGCAAAATAATTAAAAACAAAAAGAGCATTGAACCCTCTACGTATTTTGTTTCCGTATCAACATTTCCTAATTGATCGTTTGTATCGATGCCACGAGGGTTCGTTAAACTACTTTCAGACCATCTTTTTCCGGCATCGATACACAATGCGACTTTATCTTAATTGTTATTTCATTAGAGTTCATTATCGAGTACAGGACCAAATTTAAATTATTTTTTCCTCTTTATGTAGGGTTGTGCTCAACAATCTTGACTTATAGCTCGCTTCTATAATCCCATCAATAGAAGCTTCTAGGTTAATAAACTCTCCGTTCTACTCAGCTGGTGTCGCCTTTCAAATTTGCTTTTCTATCATCGCGTCCATTACTTTAATCAAAGTTTTGTTGTACACGTTTTTATCGTACAGTCTTTCCAATATCTGCAACTACATCACGTAGAGCGGTTCCTATAGAACGGTTATTACACTGATGCATCTATATATTCCACGCTCGCCGCCAGCCGTTGCCGACTGTACACAGCCCTATATAATAATCGTGTGATATATTAAATTTGTTGAGTTTACTTTTCAGTTTGTTCGTGATGTAATTAAGTATGAAATTGTTTGAATTCTTACCTTCATTCTGTTATTTACCAAGACAAAGCAGTTGACTGGTAAATATAATAAATAGCTTTCTACTTATAAAAATATATTTACATACCTATTATCTTAACATTGTTAGCACACAAGTGAAACCAATTAGTAGTTAACATTGGTTGATACTGTGTTTACTAATTAGGTTTCCTACTTCCCACTGTTAATATATTATGCATATTACTGTTATTACTCGTATCGGATATGGGGTAATCTCTAACTTTCTAATTACAGCCGTGTTTCCAGGAAATGTTTACTCCGGAAATTTCGTGTCGATGTTTGGAAACTACCAACCCATTTTAGTTTGTGCGAAGCTTATATTCATTGATTAAGGTAACGTGTCGTAATCCCTTTGGTCCAAGGATGCTCAAATTAAAGTGGGCAAACAATAAATTGGGGATAAAAATGGGCAAATCCTTTAAGCTGGACAGACGATTCGTACGCCCTGAGGACTGTCCATTAAGGATAAACATCTAAAGGGTACATTTGGAGCCGGCTCGTGATGATAATTGTGGAAAACATGTCGCTGTTTACTGTGTAACTCTTATTGTAAATTTTTATGACTTTTTAGTAGAACCTAATAATATCATTGGTAATGCGGTCGAGTGTGGTGATGGTCACAGATTCGAGCCAAGGCATGAGCTTGTTTCTAAGGTGGTTCCTGGAGACCAGTTAAAAGTTTGACGGTCTTTTCTGGTAGGTGTAGTGATTGAAAGCTTCGTGTGCTCACTTCTTCGGCTTCTATCGGCCACATTTTTGAAACATGGATTAAGTCTAATGAAGAAGCAAAACGCTTCCAGCTATTGGGCTATACACATTACTACAACTTCAGAACAAAAAACAGGGGTGGAGGAGTATCTATTTATGCTCATAACAACTTGAAACATCACCTCAGTGAAGACCTGTACCAAAATGAAAACCATTACCTATGGATACACCTTGAAAATTTTGCTGTTGATATTGGAGCTATATACAAACCAGGAAGTTCACGTGCAAAAGAATTTATTGACATATACTCTCAACAACTGCAGAAAAGGAAGCGAACATTAGTATTTGGTGACTTCAACTACGATTTACTAAGCTCAAACCGGGAAACAAATACATATAAGGATACTTTAATAGAATCTGGCTATAGTATATTAAACAAAGTCTGTGAAAAATACTGCACCCGTGAAACAGACACTACCAAAACTATATTAGATCACGTGTGTACTAATATAAACGAAAACGAATTCCATTTGGCAATTATTGAGTCTGCGATGTCGGATCACAAACAAATTTATTTAGAGCTAAAAAATTACCAGCCAAAACCCATACTAAGGCAAAAATATGAATCAATAGATTACGAGAAATTTTACAAAACGGTTGCAGAATATAACAGTAAAAATGAAGATTGTGTTTACGAAGCTTTAGAGATAAAACTTATATCAAGTCTGTCTAAAAGTAAAAATATAAAAACAAAAATACTTAATCTACCGACGAAAGATTGGATCAATAGAGATATTATAGTTGGAATCAATAAAAGAAATATGCAATGGCAGCAATATAAAAATAACCCAATGGACAAGATCAGCGAACAGAATTTTAAAAAGGAGAGAGACAAAGTTACACAACTTATCCAAATTACTAAGAAAGAATATTACTACAAAATGTTCACGAATTGTAAAAATAAACCAAAGAAAATGTGGAGCTTAATTAACAGCCTTGCCAACAATAAAGTAAAACAACCAGTATCTCTACCTAAACTGCAAACTCAGACTGGTACAATAACAACTCCAGAAGAAATCTGTAACTGTTTCAACAACTTCTTCGCGACTATTGGCTTAAGCCTCGCAGATGCAATACCCAAAATATACCACAATAACACCAGCTTCACCGGAATGATATCATCTGTTAAAGTAAAACTAAATCATCAGCTATCCGAAATCTCACCAGCTACGGTTGACGAAGTAAGTAAGATTATCGATCGATTAAATGTTAATACTAGTTCAGGTATAGACGGATTAAATACAAAATCTCTCAAATGTCTCAAGCCCCTCGTGGCTCATGAACTCACTGCATGCATTAACAAATGTCTAGATCTCGGAATATTTCCAGATACTCTCAAAGTTGCAAGAGTGACACCAATCCATAAATCTGGATGCAAATCTGACCCGAGTAACTATCGTCCCATTTCTGTATTACCAGTCCTCTCTAAAGTATTTGAAAGAATACTTTATAAGCGACTTCAAAAATACCTAGATTCAATCAAATTTCTTTACCAAAAACAGTATGGGTTTAGATCTAAATCTAATACACTTTCAGCTACAGCCGATCTTGTCACAAATATTAAAATCAATATTGATCAGAAAAAATTTGCACTCGGTATTTTTATCGATTTAAAAAAGGCATTCGACACCGTTAGTCATCAATTACTTCTCCAAAAGTTAACTGATATAGGAATTGGCAATAAAGCTCTCAACATCTTTCAATCATATCTTACAAACCGCCGTCAAGTTGTAAGAATAGGCAAACACCATAGTAACTCTAAAACTATAATGTGCGGTGTACCTCAAGGATCTATACTGGGACCCTTATTTTTCTTGATCTACATAAACAGTATACAACATATTGGTCTAACCGGTGATATAACCCTATACGCGGATGACACTAGCTTGTTTTATTTTGGTCATTCTATTGAAACAGTAATAAATAATGCACAAAACGATTTGAATTTATTAAACAAATGGTTTTTATCTAATCTCTTAACAATTAATGTGACGAAAACTAACTATGTTATTTTCTCGGCAAAAAACAAGAAAATTAATACTCATCAACCATTAACAATAAACAATAAATTAATCACCAAAAAGGATCAGGAAAAATATTTAGGGCTTACTTTAGACAGTCACTTGACATGGAAACTGCATATAGAAAGTATTAAAAGCAAGCTAGTGTGCCTGACGGGAGCTCTCCGCGGTATCGCTAGATGTCTGCCGCTACGAGTGCGGTATACAATATATAACTCGTTGGTCAAACCACATCTTGACTACCTTATTGAAATTTGGGGTACATCGGCAAAGAGCAACCTCGCTATCATACAGACTTCACAAAATAAATTAATAAAAGCCCTTTTTCATTATAATTATTTAATGCCAACCGATAAAATATATAAAAAAACGAAACTTATGAACATTAAACAAACATATATATACTATACTTGTATTCTAATAAGAAAAATTTTAACTAAAGACATACAAACACAAATAACTTTCACAAAGAAATACCAAGTTCAGAAAAAAATATTAAGACGAGCAAACGACATTTATTTACGGTATCCAAGAACTAACTATGGTAAGAAAAATTTAATATACGAAGGCGCACTATTATACAATAAACTTCCAAGAGATATAAAGGAAACGAAATCATTGTATAGCTTCAAAAAATCATTAAAACATCACATATTTAAAAGTAACAATAATTTATTTAATTTAATTTAATTGACTACACCTGATCTATGCCACATCTAGTAATGCGTAACATTGCATCTGTTTATTTTGTTGCGACAGAAACCGTCGCGTAGCTGGTGTGACAAACAAATTTAATAAGTACCCACTTTAAATATTTATTATTTCTACTTTATTTTAGCTACTTTTATTTTTTTTTGTTTGTTTGTTTTCTTAGTGCTGATGTCCCTGTACGCTCATCAGAATGATATATGTATTTATAGACAAATAGATTAATGTATTATCTCATGTAAGTGAATTGTTTGTAATTCTTATGAGAAATAAATATTCTTAAACCCGACATTAATTATTTAACTATGGTCAAAAACAAATCCACGCAAAATAAACAAAACTTCGCAAATAAAAAACGCAATAATCTTATTTATAGAGGTTTCTGTTTACAAACTAGGTACTACTTCCAATTCACAGTAGCATTTTTCCTAAAGCCAGATGCAATTTCCTATACTGTATAGAATAAAATAACGAGTGCAAAAAACATAGAAATCACAAGTTTGTATCGGAATGAGAAATGTTTTTTTTATTCCCTACCTATAGTATTATATGTATAAGCATTCTGTAAACATGCGTCTCGGCCATTAGGCCAGAAGGGCAGTAAGTGTTAATAAAATATCGATTGTTCCCCTCTGACCTCTACGTCTGCTACCAATTTTTCCTCAACTCTGAGCACTTCGATGCGTGTTATTTTTATATAAAAGCCATGTTTACGCAAACTTTTCTTTTGTATTTCCTTCAGAACTGGTGTAGTTCTAAACGTTACAACTTTTATTGTACGACCACAAAATCCTATTCAACATTTAAGACGGAGAATTCATTGTCATTCATGCTTATTTATAACTTTTCCGCTCGGCGTGTCTGGGGAAAAATTAAATAACGTTATGAATAGCCGGGCCGTAAGCGGAAAAGACCGCTTCAATTCCCAGCGTTTCTACTTCAAGTGTATAATTAAGAAAATTACAGATGGCAACTAAAACAAAACCGCGCGGTAATGGCCGCCGGTGAAAAGGCTCCTTTATATTTTCCATTTGAAGCGATTTTACACTTGAATGGGTTTCGCCTCCCTGCATTCGGACTGCGCTTTTTGTATTTCTAATTTAATAGCCGACGGGCGTCGGCGTCGTCTATAAATTAAAGTTTGGTTTTATTTTAAATACATTTGCATTTAAACACTTTTAAAAGCAATATATATAATTTGCTTCTTTATTATTATGATTTGATTTTACTGCCTTTGTTTTACCTTTAAGTTAGAACATTACATGGCAATAAACATTCCGGTTTATACGATGAAGCTGTTGGAAGTTACAGAACATAATGTTATCTTGTCCTACTCCTTCTAATATCATAAAGGCAAAAGTTTGTGATGATGAATGGATTGATGTATTGATGTAGGTACCTATCTTCAACGCAATTCCAGCTTAAGTTATGAATTATATCAGACAGGATACATTTATTCTGTAGTATTTTAATGTGAGACCAGTCTAGACATAAGCTATTTCTCTCATATATTATTTAGTTATAGTCCAAATTCTGAATGAATATGTTTGTGTATTTTTTATATAGATGACTATAAAAGCACTTGTAGTCAGATACTACAGTGGATTCACTCCAGCCCTCATTAGTGATATAGAAATAGGGAATTACGAGTAAATAGTAAAGCTTTCTATCAGTATTCGATTCGGATTGAGCTTTCTCTGAATCCCAAATTACAATAAAACAAACAATTACATATTTTAAATATAATAAGTGTTCGTGTTCCGCTTGGTCAAGGATCATAACAAACATCTGTGTTACAAACAAATATTGAAATCCGAAGTTTTAAATGGAATTTTGATTTGATTTCTTCACCGCGTATTATAATTTCAAATAAGTCGGGAGATGAAAAATTTGAAACGGACCATCAAAGTTTCGGACTCGCCGGGACGTGGGGGGGGGGGGGTTCAGCAGGTAGGAGGAAGGGGGGGGGGAGGGTTGTTCGTAAATACTTCGTGTTTGGATCGCTTTATGTCTAAACTGACTTTTAATGTAGGTAATGTTGAAAGTTTATAATGTAATACCTATTTGTACGGCAGACACGATTTTTCATATAATAACAAAATACTGTTTCCTGTTTCTGGGTGGCGGCGATGAATATTTATTTAGTTAATGTATGAATTATTTTGTTGTTGTTCTATTTATTGTTTTGATTTTTAGTAGGTTTATGTAGCTTATGAATTATAATGATGATATAAAACTACTTTGACTACATCATTAACCTTTCATTCTAATAATTTCAGGTAATTAATAAAATAACTAATAGGATGCCTAAAAATTAATTTATAACGACAATTCAGCGAACAAGTTATTAAACTAAGATCTTTCCATTTTAAAGAGCAAATGTTTTAAATGCAAACACAATTTAATTTGCTTGTTAAAAAAGCAAATAGGTATATATAGAAAGTAACCAATCAAAGGGCCCCGTGACCGCTCCATTAAATGTATTCAGGCTTAAACGTAACCATTAACATTTAACTGAGTCGACTTTTTGAACTTCGCCAAAGTGTATTTCACCAGCAAAGCTACCACCCCTTCGTTTCTCTTACGAAACCCATTAAATTCTTTTAAACAATTTATGAAATCCGGGACTTACCCAAAATTGTAGCTAATCAATTAACTTACCGAACACGTTAATTGCTTCGGTAAAGGATCCTGTTTTTCTATAAAAAAAAACGTAGAAAAAACCAGTAATTATTTTCATAAAGAAACTAAAAATATCATACTACAAAGCTTTCAAATATTAAAGCTAAAACCGACTTAGATATTTTATCAAATAATTTAACGCTCGGAAAATTTCTAATTGTTCTAATTTTCCCTCGCGAATTCCTCAGGGTACAAATTCCACTGATTTTCGTTGCAATCCTATTAAAACATCTTAAGAGGAAAATTGTTTTCTTTTCATTAATGTAGGTAAGAAACTAAGGAGTGCTGTTTTAAATTTGATTTCGGAAATATTTATACTAAATGTGGTTTCGGTTGGGTATATTTTTTGTACATTTTATTTCCTTTCATCAGAACCTTTGAAACTTTGATGATTAGGTACATGCATTTTTGATGTTTCATCTACTTGAACATTCTATAGTATTTGCATAGAATGTAAATATTATTTTTGATTGTCTCTTTCACTATTATGTTAAAAACTTGGCCCTGTAAATAAAGTGTCAACAACTATTGATGATCAATAAAAAAGTTGATTTTAAATAACTTTGAGTTTTTTTATTGTTAGTTACTCTGATGATCTAATATGATAGTCGATCATAGATCAATAACTATAATGCAGGATTGACTAAAATTATGACTAGAAAGTATTCCTTTTTTTCTTTCACCAGCGCTCCCTAGACGATTTTTTCGGGTATTAGGGACATATTCTGTTGTGGTACTAAAGCGTTCACAATAATAGTAAGACCTTTTTTCACAGATTGACCTTCTCGTTTTATACTCTGTGTATGGTGTGTAGAACAATAATTTCCCCGCACGTTGTCGGTCACGAAGGCGGAGCACGCATACCGACACCTCCTCGGAAATACTCCGGAACTTTTAACTCATGCTCGTCACTACAGGGGAATATATAGCAACATGGGGGTCGGGTCAAGGTCCCATTCGAATCTATACTGTATACGTTTGACTGAGAGTTTTTATTAGCGTGGGATGAATTTTGGTATAGGTGACCTAGTAATCAATGTTAGACAAAATAGTCCAATTAAATGTCGTAGTGTCTTTAATTGTCTGATATTTACATGTTTTATGTGTTTATAACTATGATTTGATGAAATTACGTCCGTTATAATTTTTAACAAATTTGGCTAAGATTCTTATCGTTTTTAAAACGTAGCCTGTCTTTCAGACTAGGTAATATTTAGTACAATTTATTTTACAAGCTGCCTTTAAACTGCATTTTTTTTCTAGTTTATAATTGATTTTATATACCAATCTTCATTGAAAATCAGTCTTTAATATTGTCAGTGTCCAGAACCTTCCAGAAGCATCTGTTGATTTAAATTGATGAGAAAAGTTGGTAACGCGGAGAAAACAAGCTCGCTCATTACTGTATAAGTATTATTATATTCCTGCTAATTGAGTTTTACCGTAAAGAGCAACTCCAAGACGGAACTTCGATGGCTAATCTCATGTAGATTGGTTTAAAACTTTTCCACGTTATGTTCTATTAATATGTTAATTTTATCCTATATTGTTTTATATTATCTTTTTCAATTTTAATTCTTAGCGATAGAAAATTACATAAAATATAACAGAGTATCTAAATTGTTTTGTTTTAAACTACAAATTTCACACTCATGCTTATTTTTGTAAATTTCTTTGTTTTATATGTTCAAAAGAAATTCGCAGTCGGTAGGATTCGAACCTACGCTCCCAGAGGGAATCTGATTTCTAGTCAGACGCCTTAACCGCTCGGCCACGACTGCCTTGATATGAAGGTTGAAATGAAGAACTATCCTCATAATATTAATAGTAATTTATATTTTTAAATAGTTGTAAATATGTATTTATTAGCCATAATATTACTAAAGTAAATATTTTTATCCTTTTTACTTACTAATAATTACTTATCATAATTTTTCTTATCTCTATTATATTTTCTGATAACAGCATGTTTATTTTTGAGTTGTTTCGTTGCTAATTATAAAATACATAAACCAAATGCATATAATTACGAGCGGGTAATAAAACCTCCTTTTATTTTTTTAAATTAAACGCTTAAGCAATTAGGTAAATGCAGTTCAAGTACAATTTATTTAGTGATTTTTCAAGCGACGTCGTTAAGCTAACTTCACCATCATTTAAAACATTTTTCATTAGCATTCTTTGCTGAGATCATTTTAGTAATTTGGATAATTGTCTGACCTTTTGTCCTGCTCTTATATTTAATCTGTCTTATACTAATTGATATAAAACTCAAGACTCGAGTGTATTTCGTAAAATACTAAATATTTTAGCATCATAATTATTTTTTAGCACGAGTAATATTTTTTAATAGTAATTTCAGAAATGTTTCTTCATTAATATTATGATATATTTCTTAATTATTCAGTATCTAATAACTCTACCTCTCCTACCATCACCTGTCTGCTCTGCTCCCAATCATTAGGAGTCGCCGTTATAGTATGTTCTCCATATATAACTTAGGTATACCTGTCATTTCCCAGCCACTTATTTCTAATTCAAATCATTATTTACATAATAAATCCCTTTTTAAATCTCTATAATATTTTTCACCTCGATACTATTCAAAACATTAATACTAAACTTTTTAAATGGCTATAAAAGTAATTTTATTAAAAAATAATAGTCAAATTACTAAGGTGTATAATTGATCAATGTCCGAAACAGTTATAATTGCTTTCTGAACATAAATCTGATTTAATTTAAGGTCGTTAGTTGGGACCGTTAAGGAAAATATTTGTGGCAGCTTACCTTCCGGCGTTTACAGTCGACGAACGCTATCAAGCTAAAAATAAGGATTTCAATCAGCTTTTTAAGTATTTGTAATAATTAGCTTTTATTGGAGTAAACAGTTTTTGTCGAAAACACCTAAATACCTCCCAAGGGCACTCGTAATTAGTAATAGTAGTACAAAAACGGTTTTGAATGGAGCATTGGTCCTCTCTCTTACACATAACAAATCATCTTCCCGTCTCCAAAAAATTCTACCCCCATACTAAACATTAAAGTTTACATCAACTTATGAATTCCCCATACAAAGTCCATTAAATGCGGTACCGAATAACAGGGGGCACTCGACTAGAGCAAGAGCCAGAGCCCACCTCGGCTCAATAACACCTAATAAACCGGCTCGAGCGATGAGCCACTGTGTTATTACGATTTATTGCGTTATTAGACCCCCCCCCCCCACTTCACCCCCCCCCCCCCCCCTCAACATGAGGAACGATATTCGTGATAAGAACTAGTTATGGTGTACACTTCACGCGGCGATTTATTTGATGTGCCCTTATCAACGTATGTTTAATGTGTAGAAACAAAATTATCGTTTCATTTTGGGAAATGTTAGGGTTAATATATATTTATGGTGAATCTATTGCCTACTTTATGTATTGTTATTTATATGTTGGTAGAATGGTTAACAGTGCATAGATTTAAATATTTAAGAATAGTGCAGCCAAATAGAAGTACCTACAGAAATCGTATTTACTAGTAGGTAGGGACCATGAAAGATTTGATACAAAGACAAATCTTCAAAGAACTCTAAATTTCAGTCCTTCTGCGTTTCTACCTCTGAATGGGTCCCTAGGCAAATATTAGGATTTCTAAATCATAAAGCGTTTAGACTTAGGATGTTCTCTCTTTCCTTATTTTTTATCCTCAAAATTTTACTTGTTTATCAAATGAATATATTTTCATCTAGGTAATAAATTAGATACCTACATGAACTACTTAATAGTCGATTAGTTACTCGTAGTAAAGTACTTACGAGTAACTAATTTATTTAGATTTCTTCAGAAATTCAGTGGGTCCCCGCGGTTTCATCCGCGTACCCGGCAGATCTTCCATTTCCCCGGGATAAAAAGTAACCTATGTCCTTTCTCAGGCTTTAGACTGTACAATATTTAATTTCTATCGGTTCAGTAGTTTTAGCGTGAATGCGAGACAGTGTTACTTTCACATTTATAATATTAGTATGGATTAAGTTAACACGCATTTTCTATATTAGTAAGATTAGATGAAATTTAGGAATTTATATTGCATGAAACTTACCTCTAGTCTGTCATTCTTATATACCTTATAGCGTTTGAAATAAGATCTATTTTTAATAAGCCAAGCCATTGCGTTTCTAGATGTAATTATTACTAAGTGAGTTTTTGAAATACTATACGTCTCTTGCAATTATGTGATTGGCTTGTTGGAGCTAACAAGTGGCTTTGTTTACTAAGTTGTAAGCTTTAAAAAAGCGCACTGTAATTTAAAATAGTCTTTAAGTATAATTTTACTATGTTTTATTCATCGAAGGATGTGTGGATTCTTAAAAGTTTTTTTTATTAAATGCGTTTTATAGCAATGAGAACAAATAAAAATAAAACTATGTTTAAATCCATCATTCAATATTGGTGGCTCCCCGCGGTTTTACTCACGTGCCCTCGATAAAAAGGCTATCAAACACTAAAATATTTTTTCAATTCGAATAAGTGGTTTCTGAGATCAAACAAACAAAGAATTTTAAGTCTCTTGAACTATTCAGATTTATAATTAGTATACTATCGATAAAGATTGGTATTGCATAATATATTAGGTACGTACATAGGTGGGTAGACATTCTACGTACTCCAATTTGCCGGAGCCTCCCCCCACAAAGAGCACTTCCAATTGTTCCCGCTTATACCAGTTTTATTTGTTTTCCATCTTTTGTTTCGCTCCTCTTTGTACGGTACAATTAAATATCTATCGTTCCGGGAAAAGGATATAGTTTCATTTTCGTTTATAATTTGTATTCACTTTGTTAACACCTTTACTGGCGTTTGCTTGAACTATTTTAACAGCTGACAACACTTTAAGATAGACGTTTTTTTAAGGTGTTAGCCTCTGATGGCTGTAACACCTTTACGCGGGCAATCGGTTACTAAACTTATTGTAACTAGGCAAGTGTATCGACTCTATACCTAATATATGGAAAACGGCAAAGAAAAAGGCAATATAATTAGAGCATGTATAATAGTTACCAAAAACCCGATGAACTATAAACAGACAATGTTCATAATATTTTATCCCTGACTGGAAATTAAAGATAGTTAGGGTTGCTACCCACCGAGCCAACTGGTTACGTATTTGTCTACTGATTACTGGACTGAAAAAAATCTAGCATAAATTACTTAATATTTGTCTTTTGTATACAATAACCATATTATCGTGTATTGTAGTTCCTATAGCTACAAAAGTAGTGTAATAATTTCTCAACTATCATCTCGGTGCACCTCTAAATAGTGAAGAAAGCATCGATATCGAAGGTTAGTGATGCGCACATTCTGCCGACGTCGACAAAACCTCAGCACCAGCGCGTTCGGTAACAGATAGCGACAGTTATACCGGAATATTTGCTTCCATTCCACATCGACTCAAACAATCATTATAAATCAGCCGACTCTGCCTACCCTAATACACTTAGCTCGCATGTTAGTCGCCTCCAGTTATGTGGGGTTATTGATGCGGGATACGCCATTAGTTCTGTTTATTGCTATTGATTTGTCGTGAATAGCTTTTGATAGAGTTGTCATTGTGTTTTGGGTCTAGTGTCTTTTTAAGTTCTAGTTCGTTCGTTTCTCTTCGTGGTTTTTTGTCGTGAGTAAAAATGTTGAGGTTATTGGTATTGATAAAGGATGACTGATGATTTGATCGTTATATCGACAATGCATTGGCGAGGGCCCTGGTATTTCTAATGTCATACATATTATCATCAGAAAGACAAACGATATGGGCCTTATTTATTTCTAGGGTGCTCTAAGATGCAGAGTTTGTTAGGAAAAGAAATTTCGCTATAAATAAGTCCACTTTACTTACTGTGGTATAGTTGTAACAATTAAGAAGTTACTTACTGATGCTTTGGTACCTTCATATCCTCAACGTATAGGTAATGCCCCTGGTTTTATAATGTAACACCCGTCTGCCATACATGCTGTAAAAAGATAGTGGATAATTGAATTTTGAACCTTAAACCTTTCCTTTGCATATACTTTCAATGACGTTAATTGGGTGCTATTCATCAGGAGGTGGCGATACTGTGACGTCACACTGTATCCGTGCCGCAGTGGCTTCGCTTAATTAGAGCCCGGCCGGATTCTCTACTGCAAACTTTGTCAGCAACTTGAGCAACGCGTTGAAACAGCACACCTCTCACGTGATAGCGTAGTTGAAGAAAGAGAGGCATATAGGTCACATTCAAGCTAGTGTCGATTAAGTTTACTGAATTAGATTCAAGCTACGTCGATAGTAGCGTAGATGTATCTCAGCTGGGAAATGACGTGGAATCGCCGCGACAACGCACTGTGGGGCTAACGTGCGATAACCGTGGGGTTATGGTTGTTTAGTACCGATAAAGCTATTTCAGTATACTGCATACCTAAAATGGCCGTATTTATGTTCTTGACCTTTTGGTGTGGATACGTTCCTCTAGTTTATCTGCAATGTATGTTATGTTTGACGATTTTTGGTACTGGACAATTATTAGGAGTGTATAAAATTTTTATTTATGATTTTTTTAGTCTTGTTAATATTATGTTTTTCAATAGGTAGGTACGATAATATTGAAGGCTCGTTTTATAGAAAGTCTTTTAGTAATAAACTGATTTAAGCTAATACGTAGCAAAACTCTAAACTTTTGCATAGAACTATTAATTATATCCAAAGTTTTAGGTATCTAATAACTCCAAGATAAAAATCTTTATTGTGCTCAATGTAGGTATTATTACTTATTACTTATATTTGTAATAATATAGGGTATATTTTAGTAAACCTACAGAAATTCCAATTTTGTGAAACATAAATCTAACTCGCAGATCATCTCATTTAATCAAGCGGGAACGATTGAAATGTAAATGAATTATTGATGTTGATCTCGAGCGTTGACCCCGATACTCCGCCATTAATTACAGGAGCCTGTGAAATGATACCCCAACAGCACACCTGACTCGTGAATACACGAAAATTAAACTGAAAACGAAACTCGCTTAGTGCCATCTAAGTAATTGATTCCAGTTTTCAAATTTCTGGTGTCGCTATGAATACGAGGTTAAGACTATTTATCCTACTTTTTATTAAAAATGCGTAAATAAATGGTTTCAGGAATAACGGTTGAAAGGATCTGGATGAAATTTGACAAAGTCTGGCACAAAATTTGAAGAGACTCAACAGCAAATACTTTACTCCTTCTAGAAAATTCTAATTCAAGGTCAAAAACATATAAGTGTTACTACCCTTCAGATTCATAACCAGAAACCTCTCATAATTATGGCGTCGAGCAAATGTCATATCATGGCGTCGATGCATTCGAATAATTTTAAATTTGGTAGTCGACTGACATACCGGTATTGCACGTTGGTTTCATTGAACGCGACATCCATTGCGTCATTACATCGGCCGGTGCTTATACTATCGCGCACTAAAGCGCCGCAGTAAATTGAGCTGGTAGGGAGGGGGGTAAAGTGTCTTTATAATTTACGAGGTGCTATGTCCCACTGGTGAAATTTATTCATGGCGGTAATAAAATCTGTCGTGCGACGGTGTCCAGGGAGGTTAATTCCTTTTTGAAATTTCGCACACGACTATACTTCACGGCTTTCGGTCAGTAAAGAATGCAATGAAAATTAAACTAGGTACCTACGTGTTTATTTTAAACTGTGAATGTTAATTGCGCGGCTGTTTATTGTCGCTTGGTCTGTGGTGAGCTCGAGCTCGCCTTTTGGAATAGCATGAGGTCGAAATATGCTATGTTCATTTACGAATTCCAGTTGACCGAGTCTTGGAGATATATAATCTGAAAGTTAAGAAAGGTCCATTTAATATTGACTCATCAGGCTAATAATATTATTATACGAAAGTTAGTAAGTATGGATGGATGGATGCTTATTACCCACCACGCGGACCTTCTGCACATTGGCGGATTTCACATGCCCTTAATAATGACATCTCGGGCATGCAGGTTTCCTCGCGATGTGTTCCTCCTCCAAAAGTTTTAATTAAACTGAAAAGGATAAACATTATGTACACATTTTTACCGATACATAAAAATATGATTCTAAAATGCCAGTCCAATAGACACCCATCATAGAGTTTAACCAAATAAAAACTACGTTAAAGACAATTATTTTGTTATGAAGAAGCCGATTGTTCTAAATAAAGTACAAACCAACATTAAGCCTTTAGCTTATTAAAGTTTCTGGCTGTTTATTTACCCTAACGTTGTATTTATTATGAGTTTATTTAATAAAGTGGGTTTCGCTTGCTTTCTAAACAAAACTTTTGTAGTGCTCATTTTAGACGCGTCGAAATGAACTTAAACTTAATTCTTGATTAAAGTTACTCACTTAAGACTTAGCGTGACCGAATTAATAAGCCAAAATGTCATTTAGAATTCTTGAAAACTTTCAATGGCTACAGTTCTGTGGTTATTAAAATATATTGTTGTTTGAATCTAGATTTAATCTTTCGGGATTCGGTTGAATGAAGAAAACTTTTTTGCTACACAGCTGGGTACCTCGGATTAATTTTGTATTTTTCTTATTCTTCATCTTCAAGCCATAATTATAAAACGAAAGATTTGTTAGAATTTATCTAACTAATATCTAGCATCGAGGGATGTTTTCTACAAGCTATGCCTAGTTAGAAATCATATTTTGGCCAATCGGCCATGTGTTAAAGTGTCCCTTAATGTAAATAATGTAAAAAATATTTGCTACGACCCCAAATGATTAAGTCTATCAGCGTAGGTAGACAGATGATGAATGAGCTACTTGCGGCTTAAAGTCCTTTGAAGCATTAATAGGTTATATATTTTGTTTGCAGTAGTCTCGAGGCATGCCTCGACTAGCGCGAGGCGAGGCGGCCACGTGATCGCGCCTTGCCGCCTTGCTGCCATGGCGCTGCACGTCGCGCTGTTCCTCGTGCTGTGCCTCGTGCACTGCGACACGAAGACCGTGCTACAGGACAAGTTTGGTAAGTTGATACCCCTTTATTTAGCACCTACTATTTCCCGTTCTTCTAGGAATACAGGGTTATGATATATACATCATCACGATTGTCCTCTAAATCATCACGAACTTTACCTCTTTTCATATTAGTATAGACTAGCTAATATAGGTAATGTTCAGGAATAAAGTACTCGCCATTAGTTATCGTTTCAAATCGTTCCAGTAGAGAGTTTTTGAGTTGAATTATGTTTCAGGCATTTGGGTAATTTTATTACTCAAAGTTATCAAAATTCTTATATTTTGTATAGTTCATTTTAGATTAAAGATAACAAATAGTAATTTAAATTAAATCATAACATTAGCGTTAACTCTGTACAACTTTTTAAATAAACATAAGCCTAATATAACCACTTACTTGTCTAACCTTTACCACGTTAGTTTGTAAATCTGAAATATACCTATATATACAAAATTCGCTCCGAGCCATCTGTTCTAAACTTGACTATAACAAGAGCAAGCTGGACAGTTCCACGAGTTACGTTTATCTAATGCACATACGTTCGCATATTGGATCTGGAGTAGGTACTTCTGTCTGTTCGTTTAAACAGTTATTTTAAAAGGACTAAACATGTGTTGCTTGCTGAATATTATCTTTATTTACTAGTAATAAAAACGGAAGGGATTAAAATTTGGTACTAAAATAGGGACAAGATAATAGGTCACTTTTGACAGATGTCAGTTTTATATTCATAGTGAGGTGACCTGCTTAAAAACATCGATTAAATGAATGAATCGATACAGACTTGAAACATATGTGAATTTTAAAAATGATCATGCGAATCCCTGTCCCATTATTATTTTTTCTTTCATAAATTAAAGGAGCAAAATAAGACAAGTACCTACGTAATTTAACAAAAAAAATTGCTTTTATTCACTTGAACTATCGGAACTATCGGAATAGTTAAAAGAATAATAAATATGTATAATTAGGTTTTATTATAATCACAACGTGGTTATAAATTTATGGTGATTTTTCTTCACAAGTAATCATTGCATTCGATTCAACTTACAATCCTATCAGCTTTCGATTTTTAGAGTAACATCCCTAGTGTTTAAAAAGAAAAAGGGTTGACTGACGCAACATTGTAACGACGTTCAGTTCTTTAGATCAGAAATTGTTTATTATGTTTAGAATGGTTTATTAGTGAAAGCAAATCGTAAAATTACTCGTATCGGTCATTATTACAATAAATATGTAAACGTAATTGAAAAAAGTTAAGCAATTGTGCAGTTCTTATTTTATGCCCGCCGTTACAAGGTTACGTTGTTGAATTTTGATGAAATGTCAAAAGTGACCTATTATCTTGTCCCTAGTATAGAATGATTTACTGGTTACTAGGTTCCGTTCTGCGGCTTCATTCGAAGGATCTGCTTAAACATTTAAAAATAAACGCTTCCTTTTCTTTGAGAACCTCATTGGTGCTGTTAGGACCAATTATATTATTATTATTATTACATTAATTAGATAATCTATAAATTTTATATTAGGTAATAATTTTATTACTAACCCTGCAGGTTAAACAGTGAACCGTTTATTAAAAAAACCTCAAGTAAACCGACTTCAACATTGGTTATATGTAAAAATATTCATCCAACTTCTAGATTATTACTGTTCAAACAAAATTAACTGTTTCAATCTGACTGATAAGACAACCACAACATGCCTGGAACGAGGCCGCGGCCGCGTCTTGTGTTCCGCGAATCAATTGTTTGAGTAAATTGACAGTCAGACCTAATTTATTTTCCAATATCGAAATACGAAACGTTATTTACGAATTCTTATTTCAAAATGCGAGCTGAATAAAAATTCCGTAAACACGAGTGGCGATATTGCTGCCGTTTCTAATAATAAAAAAAATGTTGTCGTGATTCTGACTAAAAGCATTTAAAAGCCATAAAAAGGTCTCGCAGGAGACGGTTCCGTGTGAGCGATCAAAGCTCCGCTCGTGCCGCTTGCAAGGGACATGCCATACAATACTAGACTCATTGTAGGAATGGTGAATGCCTATAGAGTAGAGCAAGTACCCCTTAAATCAGCTATGAGTGCCGTGAGTTAAACAAAAAAGGTTAAATAAATAATTATGTTGTCGGAGCCTCTCCGTCGGATGCTCTGATCCGTATATGCTAAAGGTTCAAAAAACCTTAAATTTAGTTAATTCTCAAAAACGGTTTACTGTGTTTAATTACAGGACCTAAAGCGACAGTAAAGCTATAATCTTTCTACGTAGTAAACCTAGTTACCGTCTCGCATTTCAAAGTGTCATTTCATGTATTCCTACAACACAGGTATCATATAAAATGTACGGTAATTCACACGTCTAAAATATACACTGTGCAAAGAAATGAGACGAAAACTTTTAAAGAAACTTGCCAGAGAACAAACCCAGCACAGATTTGGATTCTATCCCGCAAAATATATCCAGTAAAATGCGTTATTTTATTGTTACACATCCGGAAGATGCAATTTCTGGAGCTCATCCAAATACCTGGTTGTTTCGCTAAGGCACAGCCTTTGTATACTCTAATACGAAGTTCGTCGGCGAGCGGCGCACCGTCGCCTCGGTAAGCGGACTTCTCACTTGATTGAGTACTTGAAGAAAGGGAAAACCAGCCGAGCTCTAAGAGTTGAGCTAGTGTAATTTACCTTACAGAATAAACCCCAGGTTTTCCATGACATAGGTACGACAAAGCAGTACGTGAATGCGATTTCCTCGCAATCTATGTCTTTGTGTTTGACTAAAATCTCAGTATGGATGATGATGTACCAGACGGGCACATAAAGTTTGGAAGAATAATGGTCAAAGACTTGGAAAATGGAGCTGATAAGACACATGCTAGAAAAGTACTTTGATATATTTTGATTGTATCGTAATAGTAAGCTCATTTGTTCCGTGTCTCCTAACTGTATAATTAATCAGCAAGATAAGCAGTTCCTGTCAGCTATCTGCAAGCCAGATCATCTAAATTGACAAGATGATGCATGATGCCAATTAGCCAAGTTTTGCTTCACTTTATACTAATTGCCAACGAGTATATTATCCAATTAGTCAATCTTAACAAAGAGCTTTAAGAAAATAGACTGTTTGTGGATTTATAGAGCGCCATCTGTGTCGCACAAATTACATTTAAATACATTATTTCAGGAGATGTTTTTTCTCGACAAAAAATTTTTTTTAAACTAGCCCTGCGGTTTCACTCGCGTTCGCGGTGACCTTTAACTATCTTGGGATAAAAACTAGTCTATGTAGTTCTTGTCTACATGCGTATCAGCACAGACAGTGCTACTTTCGCATTGTGATATTAGTTGAGATGATTAGGTATAGCATAAGCACCAGTAAAAGTGATCATGAGAGATTCACTTTTCACTATATATTTGTATTATCATATTGTGCATTTCGTCTGAGATTGCTCTTAGGTTCAGGGTATGTCATCTCTGGGGACAAAGAGCATACAAGTCGTAGTTACACCGCTGCGTTGCGAACGTGGATACAGGGACTTGGTGATAGATTACCAACATCCATTAAGAGGCCCTCCTACACACGTATGTATCGCAATTGATGTAGATCGAGTTGCTCTCCTCCTAAGTAATGGAGTATTTATTTCTTTAATACATTAAGTAACTACTACCATTTGGCTGGTATTTTCGGCTTTTATTATTTGAGTGCTAGTTTTTGCTCCACGGGTTTCGGTTCCCGAGGGAACTAATGTTTTCTTGACATTAACAAAATATAATCTTCACCTACTGTAGTGAATAAATCAGTTGATTATAATATGCTCATGCGTGATGAAGTTACAAATGTCAGAACTTTAAATGGATTGTAAAATTAGATGGTAAACTAAATAGCTAATTTAGTACAACGAAAGACAGTTTGAAATAATGATCACGATGAAACGAAAAATACGAATGCCGATATAAATTCGGCATTTAAAATTAAAATGGGTTGAATTTAATTTAAATACGATCGAAGTTTATATTTTAGAACAGTGCGCTCGTAAAGCGATCAAGTTATTGCGGCGGACGCATTTGGCTGCAATAAAAGTGGAACATTCAACAATCGTATTCCATGTTTGATTTTTTTTCCATTCAGCCACTGGGCCGTAGCACGCAGCACCATCTGCTTTATATTCTCAGTTTAGAGCCCCGTCAGGAGTCATAACTCTGACTTGAAATCGTTCCCTCAGCTATTTTTCTACGAATTAATATCATTGTCTGGTTCATAAAAATCTCCACCTACTGGATTTCCCGTAGCGACGATATTAAAAAAATCATGGTAATTTTTATGACTGACGTATCTGCTTTAATACAGATTTTTTATTAATTATTATCGACTGAAGATGGAATGCTAATAGCAAACAAATAGTTTTAGAATTTGCCTAGTAGCGATAGATTGTCAAAGCTCAAAATCACTGAGATTTATTAGCGAAATAACAACACGTTTTTCATTACGTCGTTCATCATTCCATGTTTATTTTTCACTTTAAAAAGCACACAGACGTGCACAATCTGTGTGCAATAAAAGTAACGATCAGATCGCGTGACGAATATCATTTTAGCGCTTATCGGCGCCGACAGCAGATACGCTATTTATTTCAGTGGTTTTTGTTAAAAAAACACTACGGTTTGTCTACGTAATCGCATTAATGCAGATAAACATCGTTTAATTGGAGTTTGATTGGTGATTGAGAATCGGTTTGCGCTCGTTATAACTGCCTCCATGCCGGTAAATAAATTTCAAAATGCGTTCTGTTTTTATTCAACGCTGTTTGAGTGATGAATATTTTTGTCAGGATAAAATCTTTTACAGGCTTTTTTTCGGAATTTTGTAGAACGCTGCGTATCTGTAAAAAATACCGTTAATCGAATTTAATTAAATTTTCATAGTTAGGCGTTGGCTTTCAAAAGCACGTACTAAAACGATTTAAATAAATTGAATGAAAAAGTATGTCGAGCGAAAATCATTAAAAATTCAATTCATTTCGCTGAAACTACAGATAGTAGTAACCACAGACACACGAACGGGAAACGGTATTCTCTTTTGCAGACAAGTTGTGAAACTTTCCTCCGCAACTAGGTGTGATACAGTCGGGGGTTTATTTGCTTTTTTATTTTTCACTTAAAAAAGAACGGCTTGGAACTTTCCACTGTTACAGATAAAAAGTTGGTCATATAGAAATACAATGAAGAACTTTAAAAATAAAAATAACTGAATGTCTATCTTGTTCGCTTTTATTTATCTTTTGTTGAGGTGTTCTGCTATCTGCTGTTGTTTCGTTCAAGCACTTTATCATTTGATTCTTTTTGAAATCCTTACAATCACTCGTTATATCATCTAGAGATTTAAATATATCACAATCTTACATTGATTTTCCATTTCTTTAAAGAATAACCTTTAAAATTTACGTGTCATTTTATTTTACATATTTTCTGCCCCTAATTGAGTTTTCAAAACAGAGCGACATCAAAGGACGTTTCCATGACACGGCAAAACACCACAGGGAGAAAATTTCGCTTACTTCAGTACAAGCTCATCTAAGTCGATATGCAGTAAAGTTTCAAAGACGGTTTTGAACTAGCTGACAGTTCGATGGGTATCGCTTTAAGTCGATTTAGTCTTCTCTCTGCATTTAGTAACGGTATTTTTCTATCATCTAAACTTTCTATAATATTATGTTATCAGGGTGTGGACCTGCTCAGTACTTTAATATTTGGACGTGGGTATTTTTTGCTGTAAATTATTATTATGTGGGCAAAGGTATCTTGATAACTGTATTAAGCCAATCGTCAATCGGCACTTGAGCCACTCGATCCCCTCCTCTAAACAAATTAAAAACATTAGATTTTCCTTAAAAATTACCATAAAAACGGTGCGAAAAATCATAAAACAATATTTTTATGAGGAAACTGGATCGTAAAACTTTATGCGTTTATATTCTTTAAGTCTATATGGACTCAATTTTGTAGTTAATAAAGTGCAAAGTGCAATAAATCGTTCGAGGCTTAGAATGAGTTTTCTGGAGGCACACGATTCCTTTAGGGCCATTAGCTAATATTGTGTGATTTAAATAAATATACCATAAAGGCAATTAAAGTAAATCACGCTAGCAGTCGAGCTACTCGCTCGCCGGCGATATATGGCGGGTTCAGAAATCGTTGCGAATTCATTGTGCACTGGTTGTTCAGATTCTTGGAATTCTAAATGTAATATCTACGCGTTACATTTTACAATCTCTATGTAGGTGCTTATAAACACTAGCTTCCGTTCGACCGTTTTACCCGCGTAGTTCCGTAGAATACTGGTACTAAATATAGTCTAGAGCCTTTCTCGATAATCTTCAAATCGAAGCAGTAGTTTCTGAGATTAACGCGTTCTAGCAAACAAACGAACAAACTCTTCAGCTTTATAATATTAGTACCTATAGATTGGGAATCCTTTCAGAATATGGCGAGATTCAAAAGGAGTTTATTAGTGGAGGGATTGGCCCTCCACTAATTGGCGTTTAGCCCAATTAAAGCTTTATTCGATAGCTTTCGTAATGTACACTGGAGCCACTATACAGAATATCGCTCATTTTTACAGCGCCGCGGAGTGTAAAAACATGCACTTAAATTAAACTCAACTCGTAATACATTTTTGATCCAATAAATTTTATACTCATTGACCCATTTATTAAGCCCGTAACAGTTGTAGCTTAAATAACTAGCTTTACAGCGTAAGCAGCGATTTAAAGCCGAAATCACAGTTTATAAGTGGTTTAGTAAACTTTGTTTATTGCTGATTACGATCCAAGGCACCCACAATGGTTGTTGTGTACAGTAATTATTACCTTTGCTGGTGTTAACCGTGTAATCTGTTTGCCTTTTGTAGAAAGATTTAACGAATAGTATAATTATCTCAAAATTATTGTTAAACTTAAATGATTATTGCACCTTGAATATAAACTTGACAGCAGACTGGCCGGTCGGCTTTGTGGTGTCTGACTTTCATACCGGCGTCAGTGGGTTCGAATCGAATCGAATCGCACGAAAAAAAATTAAGTGCATGAACAATATGAACATGTATGAACTTAAAAGTTATTAATTATGTAGTAGCTACATGCACTGTTTAGTTTGTAATCAGATTGACAGTATGCAAGGATATTTATTATATGATAATTATTTTCTGGATATCCGCGATAATTATTTTTGTGTCGACACGTTACTCAATCTGTCTGACATTAAGTTGTAATTCTATAGGCAATGTCCCACGTTTACTACTTGTCGACTTCTTTCTCGAAATAAATATCTACAAATACTTACAGGTACCTACAGGTATGGTGGTAGCAACTCGGGAGAACTCTGGACAAAGAGTTTTAAGGGATATCAAAATACTGAGTAATAAGTAAAAAATAAAGGGCAACGCTGAAATATAAATGAAACACACTCTTGCTCTATTTTATTGAAAAAATCACGGTCCCCTTTGGGAATATTTCCCAGGATAATTGAGATTGATCCTGACATCTGGAATAGGTGATTTGCACAATGTACGGCGACGAAAAGAGAGGTTTATTATAGGATATCGTAAAATAACTATATAATTTATGACCATTTTCGCTAACGCTTCCGTAAATTCTATACGAAAAAAATGCTGTTGTTTTTTTTTAATTTGGAACTGGCCAATAAAATTAAGCTTTAACTAAATGCTATTAATTATACTTTTGTAAGTTTTTAACGGCTCTCATGTTATGTAAAGACTACAATTAGTAGCACCTAATACCTAATCTTAAGCTTTATTGATTTATTATAATCGGATTATAAACGAACCATGGATCCGTAGTACTACCGTCGCGGCGGTCGCACGCCGGTATGGCCAGCAACTTAGTGATACTAGCCTCCGTGCTGCGGTTTCACTTGAGTTTCCAAAATATTTAGTTTTCTGGGGAATATGGGGTTTGTCACTCGAGAAATAGAAGTAAAGTAATATTTACATAAAATGTGTAGTTTCAAAGAATACTTCTTTTATTCGAAGTTAAGTACAAAAAGATGAACTTAAGAAAATGCCATAAGTATTGCTTGAAATTACTGAGAACATTATTTCTTATCACGATTTTATCGACGATTTTATCAATTATTGAATAATTTTACTCAGACATTTTTCCATGGCCTTGACTGGCCCACTAAGGCAAACAATAGGGAAGAGTGGAGAGCGAGATGGGAGGCCTGCAGTGGGACAACCCAGGCTTTAATAAGTAAATAAATAAATCAATTTTTTTAATAATTTTTTAGCTAATGTTGCAGACTGTCCGTGTCTAATCCGATTATCGTGTTACACCTCCATAACAATATGTAGGTACAAGACATTAGTGTTATGCATGTAATTATAGCAAAGTAAACGTTCCCTATGAGAAGCCATGAGAGTTTCCTCGGTCTTCTTTATAGACAAGAACATGTATTGAAAATCTTTATTAACTTATTAAATATTTTAATTAAAGAATATTAAGAATAAATTGTCGTTCTAGGTCATCCTATACAAATACAAATTTCTTGATATAATTTAGTCTTAGCCGGTTGGCTTTGTGGTTAGCCCTAACTTTCATGCCGCCGGTCGTGTTTGAATCCCACCCAGGACAAACATATGTATGCATGAATATGTATATATATGAAAATTTGTTCTGTGAGTGGATGTCATTATCTATATAAGTATGTATCACCATACCACAAGCTTTGCTTAGTTTGGAATCAGATTGGCCGTGTGTGAAAAATGTCCTAGGATAATATAATTATTTCTTAACGTCTATTAGGGATAGTAAACAAATTTGCGACGAGTCGATTTAATTTCCTTTTGGCATTCTGCTGAATAGAAATTGAACCTATTACCTGAAGCGTAGCGTTATCTAGCGCCCATATAGAGCGACCATCAAAATGTGTTAAAATTGCCCTCAGCCCGGTCAATAACCTCTGTGCTGTCCAAAGGCCTCTCCGCCTCTCTGCCTATTCACGTGTATATCGGCCCGCAGCGTAATTTCCACTACACATCCTCGTATCATGTCCACGTAAAAGAAATATACTCTCCAAAGTTTATGGGCGCCTGGTACTGGTTTCATATTATAAAGTGACTAGCTGCCGCCCCGCGGTTTTACCCGCGTAGTTCCCGTTCCCGAGATCACTTAGGGGTATCAAAAATAGATAGAGCCTATGGTCTGATAATACAAATCATAAATAATAAAGGATTCAAAAACTAATATTAACTGTCGATATTCTGAAAATTAGGTGAAGAGATCAGTTGCAACAAATGGAGAAGTTCAAAAACTATATCAGCTATATAAACATATCATACTCGTAAAAAAACGAAAGGTCTTTTGCGATAACCGACTGGATTTAAAAGGTCAACATCATATCAGATCAGTCAATATGGCTAAACACAAAAGATGAGACGTACCAAGTCGTACCAATCTAGAAGGATCCACAAGAGGCCTCTCCAAGCCATTATCATGTGCTCCAGCTAACAATACAACAAACGAAACAAAGTGATCCGAAAATGTTTTCACTCAAAATCCGGCGTTGATTACAGAGACTGAAAAAAAATGTAACAAAAGAAGCGGAGTTGTCCCGGATAATGCATATTGGCGTCTGGAACGAGTGCCCTATCCCGGTAGAAATTTTTTCAGAGACGTCAGATGGGAGAAAGATTATGATGATCTTACGTTTTGTGGTTTTAATGATTGAACAGTGTATATTATTAGTTTATGTTTACGCTATACGTACGGTTTATTTCCGCATATTGTTATGTAAAAGTTTGTAAATCTAAGTAAACATAACTAACATTAGAGTTTTGTTGTTGATGAAACTAGAGCAACATACATAATACTATGAATTTTAAAACGAATACCTACAAATAAATATAATCTACTAATTTCTTCATTATTACCTATTAAAATAGCTCTTTGTCCATTTTGTCTATAAAGCAGACATTTTTTAAACGCGAAATAAATATTCAAGTGACCTCTATAAGGCCATTTTCATGCATACATCTCAATTTTAAGGAACTTGCAATATAAAGATTCAAGTTTAAACTTATAAAATGCATAATACGGTGTGTCTTGTGTAAAGTCAGTTCCTGGTCGTGTGCTCGCTCGGGCGCCGCGACCCGCTGCTCCGCTCGCCCTCAGCTCGCTCGCTAACCAAATTGCATTTTGATTGTGCTCAACCGTCTTACACGTGGTTGGACACAATTATTTGACATTATTACATTTTATTACAACGGAAACGTCATCTCGTTCCAATTCGCGCACCACTTGTAATTTGAATTTCGTCTCGGATTTCTATTATTCTGAGACTCTCTCTCGTTGATCGGCGCGGCGGCTGCGGCGTGGGCGGCGGTACTCCTTCCACAATTGTTATTACAATCTAAAATAGACTTGAAGTCTAATGGACTAGTTTCCGTAAAGTGGTATTTTTATTTCCAACAAAAATCATAATTTATATTAGCTCCATAATTACGAAAAAGTATTTCATAATTCAAAGTATATTATTTGAATTAATATAATTTATAAGGAATATTGTCTCGTGATTTTATCATAACCTAAATTAAGATTGAAATAATGTAATATGTAAACTTTATCCAGCAGGAATCAGGGAATGGTTAAATATAAACCACACAAAATTCTTCAATCACTTTTTAATACTGTACTCACTAGATTATTATAAATATCAGCCAAAAGTTACACGTAATTACGACCACAACTTTACTTCAAGAATCTGCAACCAACTGATTCTTGCTCTGCCTCGATTTTCTAGCTCCCGAGTCACCCCACTATTTTACCCATTTCATAATGGCGCGAAGGCAGAGCGAATCAGGTGCCAGCAACGATTGCGAGTCAAATGACATACTAATTAACAATAACTAAATTATTCTTCTAAATTGAATTTTACAATAAAATAAATAAATAATAATTCCAACAATGATATATAGCTTACAGATTCGTCCATCCTGACCCATCGGTCATGACCTCATGACAAAATATAAATCTTTTTTAATCTACAATTTTTAAATACAACAATAATGATTCCCAAATTTTTTAAACATAATAAAAAAAATTACATCTTTAACATACCTATTCCATAATAATTTATATTATATACTATTTCATCCCGTATACCAATATATCCTGTATACCAATAAATCCTGTATACAATTATCCTGTAAATCAATAAATATTGTATACCAATAAATCCTGTATACAATATCCTGAATATCAATAAATCCTGTATACCAATAAATCCTGTATACAATGTATCATGTAAATCAATAAATATTGTATACCAATAAATCCTGTATACAATTATCCTGTAAATCAATAAATATTGTATACCAATAAATCCTGCATACAATATCCTGTATATCAATAAATCTTGTATACCAATAAATCCTGTATACCAATAAATCCTGTATACAATATCCTGTATATCAATTAATATTGTATACCAATAAATCCTGTATACAATATCCTGTACATCAATAAATATTGTATACCAATAAATCCTGTATACAATATATCCTGTATACCAATAAATCCTGTATACCAATATATCCTCTATATCCAAACATTGATTGTTACAAAACATTACACAATATCATTTTATAATCAATTATTACAATCCTCATAAGCCCTTTTATCCATTTAATCATACAATTTACCACATTATAATCACTTGGAAACACTTAATTAGTATATCACATACATATCATATTTTTATTTTATACAATTTAATTATTTGAACCTTAATTTGATCTTAATACTGTCATTCACTCAATACACACTCTTCTCTTGTACTCTTATCATCCTCACAATCATTGCAGACATCCTCTCTTTCATCTTCATCAGAACTAGTATCACTTTCCGTTACCCTTTTAAAATTTAACCAAGGATGAATTTTTTCTACTGGGTGTACGCCTTTATACACAGCCTTGCCTTTACGTTTTGTAATCGGAGTATCTTCTACCATATATCTATCATTACTCATCACATTTATAACCTTATATGGACCTAAGCATTTATATAATAACTTTTTACTTTTACCTGGGCACAAAATAGACCTCTCTACTCTAACTAAATCTCCTACATTAAACTTTCTAGGTTCGCATCTTGATTTATCAAAACGATCTTTTTGTTGTTTTTGTGTTTTAGCGATATGCTCATCTACCTCTGTTCTTATTTCTTCTAAATCTTTTGTTATACTATAACTCTCGTCACAATCTTCCAAAGAAGAATGCATTTTCACCTCTGACATGCCTGTCAAACTTAGTCCAAATAATACTTCTACTGGGCTACGTCCTATTCCCTTATTAGTAGTATTATTTAGACCCCACTGAACATCTAGAACCTTACTATCCCAATCAGTTTCATCGCGTCCATAGTTCATTGCCGTCAAGGAATCTAAAATAGTACGGTTATATCGTTCCACTTGCCCATTGGCTCGTGGAGTGGCAACCGCATTCATTATGTGTTTAATTCCTACACTATTTAGAAAATCTTTAAACTTTTTGCCTGTGAACGAAGAGTACCTATCAGTTATTAATCTAATGGGAGATCCAAATGTAGCAAAATATTCCTTAAAAACTCTAATCGTAGTGAAGGCTTTAGTATTCTTAACAGGTTTCAGAATAATAAATTTACTATATGAGTCTATGATAACTAGTAAATATTTATTTTTGCGCTTACTTGTATTAAATGGGCCTAAGTGGTCGGCATGAAGGGTGTGAAAAGGCTTGGATATCTTTGGTATCGGGTGTAGGTATCCCGACTTTTTTCCTGACGGAGTTTTGCTATGTGCACATTCTAAACACGATCTGACATATTTTTGTACGAATCTTTTCATTTTTGGAAACCAGTAGGTTTCTTTAATTTTATCCATAGTTTTCTCTATAGAAAAATGGCCAATGTCGTCATGACATGCTTTTAGAATATGCCATCGCACACCCCTCGGTACCAACCATCTAAGTCCATTTTCTGTAATTTTAAATATACAATTATTTTTAATGACATAGTTTTGTTTTACGTCTATAATATTTTTAGTTGTTGGATCTAGTAATATTTTTTTAATTCGTTCTATTTCGCTATCATCTGATTGAACAGTTTTGAGCCACTCGTTTGAGATACTGAATACCACGGGAAAATCTACCTCTTCTAAAGTATCATGAGAAACGGGATTTCGACTTAAGGCGTCAACGTGACACATTCCTTTACCCGATTTGTATTTAATATCGCAATTGAACTCTTGTATCAAACTCCACCATCGAGCAACCCTAGGGATCATGTCTCTTTTCATAAACGTAGCACGTAAGGAATTACAGTCTGTAACAATCGTAAATGGCATGCCAATCAAATACGGTCTAAATTTTACCAATGACGAAACAACGGCTAAAGTTTCTAATTCGTATGATGAAAAATGTTGTTCGATGGGAGAGGTCTGTCGGCTAAAATAAGCGACAGGTTTTAAGTCACCGTTTTCTTGTACCTGAATTAAAATACCACCGACGCCTAATTTACTTGCGTCTGTATGCAATTCGGTTGTAAGTGATGGATTGTACAGCGCCAAGATAGGTCGAGAGATAAGTCTTTCTTTTAACTCATGGAATGCCTTTTGTTGTTCACTATCCCATACCCATCGAATATTATTCTTAAGTAGACTAGTTAAGGGCTTTGCTATGGTAGCGAAGTTCTTTATAAATTTCCTAAAAAAGCTTGCTAAACCGAGAAATTGTCGAACGTTATGGATACTCTTAGGAGTTGGGAATGATTCTACTGCTTCTATTTTCTTTCGACCCGGTTTAATACCTTTAGCAGTTACTTCAAATCCCAGAAAATCAACAGAAGTTTGGAAAAAATAACATTTACTTGGTTTTAGTGTTAAGTTAAATTCCCTTAATCTTTTAAATATAAGCTCTAATTTCATTAAGCCATCCATGACGGTTTTTGAAGGTACTAAAACATCATCCATGTAGGCTACAGCAGTATCAAAACGAAGCGACCCCAAAGCCTTATTAACAGTTCTTTGAAATATGGCCGGTGCGTTAGCCAAACCAAATGGCATTCTGTTGAATTCCCACTGGCCATCTGGGGTTACAAAGGCAGTTTTGGGTTTCGCTTCTTCTTGAAGTTCTATTTGGTAATAACCACTAGCTAAATCTAATGTACTATAATATGTATTCCCTGATAGCCTATTCATTTGATCCTCCATACAGGGTAGTGGATAATGCTGTTTTATAGTTTTCCGATTTAACGCTCGATAATCTACGCAAAGACGTTTGTCCCCAGTTTTTTTGCGAACCAATATAATAGGACTAGCGTAAGGGGAATTTGACTCTCTAATCATTCCAGTAGCACTTAACTCATCTACCATCCCTTGAACTTCCTGCCTTTCTTTTTGAGATAGTCTGTATGGTCTGTATACTATTGGTTGGTTATCACTAAGATCTATATTCATTTTTTCTATGTCTGTACGTCCTAACTCATTTAATGACGTTGCAAAACAATCCCGGTAAGAATTAATCAAATTTAACAAACATTGTTTGTCTGTATCAGGAATATCACCTATATTTATGTGCTCTAAAGAAAACGGTTGTAATTCAGAAAATTTAATTACATTAATTTCATGGAATCCGAATGTTTCCAAGGTTATCTCAACTCTAGCGACCAAGTCATTCTTTTTGAACGAAATTGGTTTTAAACTCATCGGAGTTATTAAAATTTCACATAAGCCCTTTTTAACTGAATATATGCCTTCTTCAATTTGATACTCCTTACCGGGTTGCCCTCTATAACAACTACGAACGTATATATCACCGTCAAAATCATTACCACAGCTAACTTCTATTAAATCTACTCCCTTGACCGTAACGTCACTAACTACCCGCAATTTTAAAAACCTTGTATTAATCCTTTCAATGTCATAATTGGTTTTAAATATTAAGTCGCTATCAGTTTTGAGTATTTGAATATGAGGTTGTTCAGTAAATGTCTGGCCTATCAATAAAGGATATTTGAGCAACTGATTTGGTACCACTATACATAATACCTTACACTTTACATTTTGTATTTGTATTGTGGCAACACAAGAACCCAAAGAAGTAACAATGGCACCGCCAAATCCTACCATGGGATGACTAACACTAGAATCAATGCGATCAAGAAAAATCTTTGCCTCGTCTTCACGAATCAAAGTTAATTCACTGCCTAAGTCAATAAAACACGTAGAATTTTGACCGTTAACTAAAACATTCTGTACATATTTATTTGGTCCCTGAATTATTTTAGAGTTGCTAACCAAAAACACAGATTTATCTTTCTTTTCCCCGTTATTTAACTCATTTTTAGATCTAAAACATTCAGAATCATTATGCCCAATCAAATTACATTTTGCACATTTTTTTATTGGTTTAGGACACCTAGACAAAGGATGTCCTTCTTGTTTACAATTGTAACAACGGATATTTGTATTGATTTTATTGGGAAGGCTTGTAGTAGTAGTAAAAGGCCTTGCCTCACGAAATCTCTTTCCTACAGTACTAGGATTTCTAACGGCCCCAGACTTAACATTTCGTAAATACGCTAGCAGTCTATCAGAATCAGTGAATTGTGCCGCTTCTGCGCCTAGGCGTACTGACCTATCATCTATACCAAACAAGATACATTCTACGGCTCTTTTACCTAGAATATCACAGCGGTTTAGAAGGGCAACCTTTTCATAATAATATTCTTCCAGTGACTCACCAAACCTTGCTCTCTTGGCCAACATATCGGTTAACATTTGACCATAATTTTCCTCTGCGGGAAATGCAGACTTCAGTTTGGTTTGCCACTCATTCCATGAAAATAAAAGCGTTGGTAGCCCCTCGTACCATTTTTTAGATACACCTACTAGTTTTGGTAACGCGTAATGTATAATCTGACGTTCAGTCCATTCATACAGCACAGCACATTCATTCACCTTAGTAAGCCAATTTTTAATGCTTTGATTTTTTTGTGATGGATCAAATTCGGGTATTACATTTGTATTAGAAAATTTTTCCCTACTACTATTACTGTTATTTGTAGAAAAGTTACTTAAAAACTTTGTAAATTGAGACATAAACTCACGAGTTGAGACGTCTGCTCCAGGCGGTGAACGCTCCGGCCTCCCCTCTGCGTAGTCCCTTAATCTGCTATAGCGTGGAGATGGTTCCCTGGATCTGCGGCGGTGCCACGGTTCTTCTCTGGATCGGGATTGGTCCAAGGAAAATTGACGATCACGACTGCGGCTTCTTACATCGTCTATGGGGAGCGGAGAATCTCTCGTACCTGGTGATCGCATTCTTACTTCATTATACCGTAGAGGTGTACGTAGGACCCGCCGTCGAGGAGTGCGTGTCCTGCTGCGTCCGCGATCAGCATCGGTAACAACCATCGCCTGTGCCATTTCACTAACTTCCGCTGATGGCAACACTTCGTTGTTATCCATATCTGAAATTTGAAAAATAATACGGACACCAATAGTTCTATATAAAAACGTACAAGTAGTTAATGAATACTTTTAGGTCAATATACAAGAATCACTTCAACAATGCCTGAAACAAATAAAATCTTAGCAAAATATCTATAAATGAAGTGAGTTTACCTATAAATGAAGGTACACACATATTTATAATAATCGAAGCGTACTCAAGGAGTAGCGCCAGTCGTATACCTTGAAACAAACTCAAAATGACGTACCCCAAGTGTAACCCCTGCCATTAGTAAACCTAGTTGTTATTATTGGACAGTAATTAACGTAAAAAGGATTTAATAAAATAAAAAGATTCATCTTTCAAAGCATACCCAAGGAGTAACCCCGGTCGAATGCCTCGAAATAAACTTAAAAATGACGCATCACAAAAATAGCCCCGGTCATACGCCATAAATAACCCTGATTGTTAATATAGGACATTAAATAACGTAAAAATAAAAAGATTTAACAAAAGAGGTTTACTATTCAAAGCATACCTAAAGAGCAGCCCCAGCCCTATGCTTCGAAATAACCTTAAAATGGTGCAGTCAAAGTGTACCCTCTGCCATACATAATCATTAAATCCATTGGTTAGTTAGTGTATGCACTCGTTAAAGATATAAAAAGATTCATACATACAAAATATAAATACATTACGTAATACAACATACATACACAAGAACAAGCCAGAAGGCCTAACGATTTTTTTTTTTTTTTTTTTGTAGGTACATGTATTTATTATTTCATTATAATTAACATACATTATTTAAATAAGATTTACGCACCTTTGTTTATTATCCCACTTCTGAAATATGTAAACTTTATCCAGCAG
This sequence comes from Thyatira batis, assembly GCA_905147785.2. Taxonomy (NCBI): domain Eukaryota; kingdom Metazoa; phylum Arthropoda; class Insecta; order Lepidoptera; family Drepanidae; genus Thyatira; species Thyatira batis. The sequence goes on from LR990486.1 coordinate 13,439,931, forward strand.
GAATCAGGGAATGGTTAAATATAAACCACACAAAATTCTTCAATCACTTTTTAATACTGTACTCACTAGATTATTATAAATATCAGCCAAAAGTTACACGTAATTACGACCACAACTTTACTTCAAGAATCTGCAACCAACTGATTCTTGCTCTGCCTCGATTTTCTAGCTCCCGAGTCACCCCACTATTTTACCCATTTCATAATGGCGCGAAGGCACAGCGAATCAGGTGCCAGCAACGATTGCGAGTCAAATGACATACTAATTAACAATAACTAAATTATTCTTCTAAATTGAATTTTACAATAAAATAAATAAATAATAATTCCAACAATGATATATAGCTTACAATTGTATAGAATGTTATAACTTGAGCTCTGTTCCTTGTATTCTCATATATGTAGGTATATACAGAGGAATTCTATTTATTCTCATATTTGCACGATCACAAAGCATTCCTAACTAACTCGAGAAATGGATTTTAACAAGTTGGTATTTTACATCTTGCAACACGCTACGAGTTTTATGAATTTCGTCACATATACTCTTCAAATATTTCATATCTAGGAGTTATGTATAATAATAATTTTATTTAAATTTTACATAAAATAAATGGCTATAGTAACCGTTATGATAACCCTTTTAAAATAAATATAGAATTGTTTAACAATGAATGTAGGGTAAACACAAACACTCGTAATGTTTGCTTTATGTCCAACACGAAGGGCCGTATTTACCATCGAACTTACCGGTGATTATTCCACAGGAGTGACCTTGGAAACTCATTTATATTCCAATTTTACGTGAACGGCGCCGGCGGCCCAGCGGCGGCCCTGTGCCGGCCCAGTGACGGCCCAGCGGCGGTGGTTCCTGCGACAAATAAAATTTTGTTCACAATGCCCACCGAAATTGCGTCATTTTGTATTTTTCTCGCATAAAGTTACACCGTTTTGCGGAAGTAAGCGGGGACCAGCTTGTTTTAAGTGCTGCGATGCATTTTACTTTAATTTATTCGGCTTTACATTGTTGCTTTATGAGGTTTCATGAGTCATAAGTTTTATTTTTTTTGTCTTCCCCGTCTCGGCTGTATACTTTATGGCTATTGTGCGAAGGTTGGTTTTTGTGAGCGCAGCATGTAATGTAGCTTTAAAATGAAATAATGACCGCTACTGGTATTAAAGCATTTTCTCCTACAGTTTCGGTGTGTAAATAATTATATATTCAAACAAAGCCATAATAAACATACGTAGATTATAATAACGAACGGGGTGTGAACTTCTGCAGCATCCTTTTTATTATCTGTACACTCATTAAACTGCGCCGTGAAAGCTTATTTTTACATGAATACGAGGTGGCTTTTACATTTCAACAGAGATAAAAAATTAAAGGATACAGGTATTTTGCATAGCTTATTCTGGTTTTATAACCTTGAAAAAGATAATATGATTTTCTCATGAAGAGAAGTTCTCTTCAAGTATTTAGTTGGTATTATTCTGCTGTGATAACAATATGTGATACAATGATTTATCTTTATTCAAACCAATCTTTAACATATCCCATTCTTGCAGAAGATCATATTTAATGTCTTCTCTCTCGTTCCCTTCATAAAACAAGCAGACAGTGCGTAGGACGGAGGCGGATCACGACTGTAATTACGTATATTTAGATAGCTCTCAAAGCGAGTTTCAAACGTTAACTTCATTACAAATTGCAAATTCAGTTCAAGAAGAGTATCCAACTAAAAGTATCTAAGTTTGTAAGTTACTGATGTTAATTTGTATTAACTTTCATTATTAGTCCGAAGATTCCGCCGACTCTTTATATTTTATCTTGCGAAATAAGTTTCGAGTGGGACATCAGAATTTGATACTTTTATTAATTCATGATACCAAATCTCGGTATTACATTTAAGGTCGGCTCTTGAGAGTTGGATCGTACTTAGGTACTTGCTTTAAAAGGTTTGTGTACTTTGCTCTTTAGTTGACGTGTCGTTTAAACGGGTTGTAAAATTAATGGCGTCAATTACTGTAATGTGTTTTTTTATTTGAATTGCTACATTAAAATATGTTCTCTTGTCTTCTTAATATTACTAACACATCACATTTTTTGCACAAGAAAATAACAGTTTATACCAAATTTCTTCAGCAGGCTTCTTCAGTAACATCACTTCTCATGTGATTTTCAACATATAAATTTCTCTTATTCCTCACAAATTATATTAGTGAAACTGAACTGAAATATAGTCCTGAGCTCACTTTTAAGCTTTGAAAAACGTCAAGGAATCCCTTACAGCCATCACTTTTTACTTCACAGTCATGAACCGTTGATTTTCAATCCGTTAAGAGATCCCGTCCACTTACTTAAGTCGTGAAGATAAACGGGACGAGCTCGGAATGGTCGGAGCATTTTGAATTCCGGTCGGACGAGTCGCGTCGCAAATCGTGACATTCGGATTTTTGTTACCAAGCCATTTGGTTGCGAAACATTGTCGTAATAGGACTGAGTTTTTGAGGATTCGTTTGTTGCTCTGATTGAGATAACAAGAGCTATTAGATGGCTAATGATAATTTTACTGTGTAAAGACAAATAAATATCATAACTTTCTTTACACATGGCTGTTTTGTAATCATTCTCACTTGGCGTATCTTACTACTACAGTTGTTAGTTTAATTTTGATTGCTCAAGATATTTGAAAAGATAAATTCTGAGGATCTCTTTTTTTGTCGAGTCCCACGCAAGAAAATTCAACAGGAAATTAGGTACAGGCTTATTTTTTGCGAATATTAAAATTATCAATAGCAAGTAGGCATCTGTATATTACCTAGACTTTGTTTTAACGTGTTAGTTACAGAAGGATTTCCACAACGAACAGCAACTAATAACAGTGACGCAGTACGCGTTCCGTCCGAGCGAGTATTCATACGGTCCTGTTATATTTGATATTCATGAACACCTAGGGCTGATAGCTTTGAGAATCTTTGAAAGATAAATTTTGCTGCAAAATTGCTTGAAATCGCATGAATCCCTGATGTGCCAACAGTCTGTTAAAAAAGAATTTTGCACTGTTAGCTAAAATTCCAAAAATTTTAATACCTTCCAAGATTCCCATGAACTACAGCTATAAACTTCTTAAAAGTTCGGCACCTGGTAGAAATAAATATATGGTATACACACGTGGCTACAGAAACATGGGTGTCAATTGAAATGATTAAATATATGTTAAAACAAATGTACATTTACAATATTATTACTGTTGATACTGTGGCAGCCCTAAGCGCAGCCAGGTCTCACAATGTCCCGCGCACCCAAATTACATGTGCTCGTGTCACGGAATCGCTGGAGGTTTTGTTCACGCTAATATAGGCGCCAGTAATTGCAGTAGCACCCTCGTAGCTCGTAGCTCGTACCGGCGCAGCCCGTACGCGGGACGGCCAAAGCTGACAATGATGAATTGTAAGTGGAAACATCTGATTCTCTATCGCAACGAACCCGAAAATGTTACATTACAAACACATCTCTACAAAAACCCTCAGGTGTACGAGCACCAGCCAAATTTCACCTTTATCACACAGAATAAAACAAAGCATCAAATAGAAAAATAAAGGCAGCCGTACAAAGGTCAGGCCGGTACGATCCTTTAAAAACATGTTTACCTTCCAAACAAACAGATAAATATTAAATCGGAACGGCGCACGAATAAAATGAACAAGGAATCTGCCGAGTGCGCGACCCGTTCTAATAAATATATTCACCTACAAAGCCCGACACCGTAAAACGTTGGAAACAAAACGCATTTGTTAGCAACAGTGCGAGAATGTCGGCAAATAAATAATAAATCGTGTATTTGTCCGGCGGATAAAAGATCGGAATCCATGAATAAGAATAAACAGATGGCATAACAATATTGTCGGGCTTAATGCGCGTGGGTGGACAATAACCAGGACGAGCGTGAGGGGACAATGCGGGACGGAGGACGGAGGGCGGACGGAGCAGAGCGGCGCATCTCGGCTCGCCTGCTCAGCTGTCTAGGGCTACCAGAAGGCAGTTAGAGAAAATCTCAACTAAGCAAAAAATATCTTGCATTCAATACATTAAAATATTATATGTTGCACCAGTAGTGATGATATAAAAGATACTAATCTGACTGGTCTATGGTACCTTATAACCAAATGCCAAATAAACCAAATAAGTACCGCTCAGTAAAAAAATTGCCAGCAATTTCCGCCAGCTTCACTTGAGAACCAGTTATGTATACTTACCATATTTAGCCTTAACAAAACATACCTTGGTGGGATTGTAGTCAAATACAAGCCTTAGCAAAAACACAGTTTTACCACAAAACTATTTATAAATAATGTCCGGGAAATGTTATACATTTTCATAAGGCAAGCAGCCCTGACCGCGCCTATCTCGGCTGCGACCCAGCAGCGAGGCATGCCGGTCACCAGAGCGAATTAACCTCGCAGGTACAATTCCCAGTTTTGTTCATACAAGATTTTGTTTTCGATGTCTGAACCGAAAATGAATCGCTTTCCGCCTTGCATTTTAGTTTCTCAATACAGTATCATAAATGTATGCAGCCTTACCGTGCTCGTTGTACCGAAAGGGTTGGTCCGTATCGTAAAATATTAATGGCCTACCCATGTATCGGGAAACGAGGATTGAAAAACAAATGTACCTTTATTTAATTAGAAAAACATTGAACATTTCGGTTTTTTTTTCGCTTTGCCCTCGCCTCGCGTTTTTACCCTCAATCCCATGATTTGTTTTTTTAATAAAATGTATCTTTATCGAATCTATTTATCTGTGTAATATTTAGTAAATGAGTTACAAGTAATATCGACGCTTTTACGAAGGATTGGTAGCCATCAATTTACGGCTCAATACAATACGGTATCTACTTCTGAAAGCCAATGCTACTGATTTTACCAGTTCAGCCTTTAACCGAAATTTAGCAACGATAGTTAATTTAAAATCTATCTTTCTTTTTTTTATACCACTAAGGAAGCAAACAGGCATACGGTCTCTCCTGATGGGAAGCAGTTACCGTAGCCTATGTACGCTTGCAACACCAGTCACTTACGCGTTGTCGACCCTGTAAAAAAGGGAGCAACAGTTAAAGGGAAGGGAAGCGTAATGTACTTTTCGTCGAAGGGCTGAACAGGTATTACTCCTGGCAAGGCATGTGAAGTCTGCCAAGCCGCACTAGACCCGCGTGGTGGACTATGGACTAAGCGCCCTCGATGTTAGGGGAGGCACGAGCTCCTCGGTGAAGACGTAAATGAACTGATGATGATGATAACTGAAACAAGCAACGCTATTTACTTTTAAATCTATCTTTATTTGTAACCTAAAAACTACAAAATCATTGCTTCTCAACTCTCAATCACTAAGCAAACCGATCAGCAGTCAACCAACAATATGATCCCCCATTATTCCAATAGGTACACCACAATTTGATGTTACAATAGTTAATAAGCAGTGTTGTGTTCAATGGAGTCAGCTCCATGTATTGTCTCTTTGTGTCGGCGCATGTCTGAACTGAAATACAGGCCTCGTATGAACCGGATCTAACACCACTTACAATAGCTATGCGATGGTGTTTCGACATACGAATAGATGATACTAATGACAAGAGTGTTTCGGTCTATGATGAAGTAGATATTATGTAGTACTAACTAATATTACCTATAAATGCGAAAGTAACCCTCTCCGGATTCACGCTAAAATTACTAAATCAATTAAATGAAAATTAATACATAGATAGTCTAGAGCCTGAGAAAGGACATAGGCTACTTTTTGTCCCAGGAAAATGAAAGATCTTTGGGGTACGCGGGTGAAACTGCAGGGAGCCACTAGTTTATAATAAACTAGCGCCACGCCCCGGCTTCGCACGATCACGAGATGTTTTTTTAAATTACAGAATAATAATAGGTTAAAGGTACCTAATTATAAACCTTTTTATAAAATCAGTAAATACTTCGTTTTATACTATGTCTGATAAATTAAAATTGTTTAATAATTTAATTGTTAAATTTTAAATAAAGTTTTATTTCTGTTTCTTTGACTCTAAAGCGGTGTTTATTATTTTACTCAAAAAGAAAACATGTACATACACATATTTTATTGAAACGAAATAAACCCGCTCACATCTTGTGACTTGGTTCCTTAAGTGATTGGTGTCCGACAGACATCTGCACCTGCAGTGCGATGTGTCTTGATACCTTAACTTTAGACAGTAGCACTGTTCTAGTTTCGGTATTTGATTTTCGACTGAAAATCCTCCATGATGTAAATAGATAGGTAACAGTGAAATGGGTCTATAGTATCCTACTAATATTATAAAGGCGAAAGTTTGTAAGTATGTATGTATGGATGTTTGTTACTCTTTCACGTAAAAACTACTGAATGGATTTGAATGAAATTTGGAATAAAGATAGCTTATAACCTGGATTAACATATAGGCTACTTTTTATCCCGGGAAAATGGAAGACCTCCCGGGTACGCGGGTGAAACCGCGGGGAGCCACTAGTAATATTATAAAGATTAATGATTTGATTTTCTATTTGTTTGTTATAAATAGGCTCCCAAGCTACTGGACCGATTTGAATAATTGTTTCGAAAGCTACGGTCATATAGGTAGGTATTATGAAGGTGTAATAGGCTATATTTTATCCCTGTGTTTTTACGGGAACACAAACAACTCAGGTAAAATCGTGCGGAGCCAGGTTGTCTTTATAATTTTCTCTTATAATTAAATTTTACAAATCAGTTGTCATATTGAAATCGAATAAACATTTCACAGCCGTACAAAAAAACAAACAATCATAACTTTTTATAATCCATAATTATAATTGAATATTCAAATAATTAAACTGAATAACGATCGTTAAAATGTTAATCACGTCGTTATAATAAATCGGTGTATTGTAACTCGGGACGAGCAGATGGCGGCTGGTGCTCTGTGCCGGTGCCCGTATTCCAGCTGTAATGTATGCACGGTCACGTTGCTGTTATTCACATAACCACAAACGAATATAGTACTTGTGTCCGTGCACTAAGAGCCACGGCGACGGCACACGTAAAAGTGCGGACGGGTGACTGCAATGCCGCAAACGAATGAACGACACTGACTTCCAATACAATACGGCCGCGGCGTTGCAATAATTATTGGAATACAAATAAGTTGGCTTTTTGTTTTGGAATAGAAATTGCCGTTTAAATTCAGTAATTGCCTAAATGATATTGTTTTGCCGTTTAACATCAGTTTAATGTTTGTGGCTTCATCGCGCTTAGATTGGTAAATGAATAGCTAAAGGAACATAGTGATTGAATGACTTTTCGTGCCATTTTTGGCTAAATTGAACGGTTACAGATAAGTAGTCACTGTTGCTTAGGTATTTATATAAATCTGTTGTAAAGTATTCTGTTGACTCAGAGACATGCCAGAGTTTGTCATCTGATTTTATGCCTAATTTCGGCTTTATCCATATTCGTAACTGCAATCTCGTAACCAGTTACAAAAGAAGATTTTTGTTCCACTGTTTGGTAAATAGTTGTGAGAGAAGAATTATAATTCCATTTTTATAGCTAATTGTTTGGAACCAGTACAAAAGAAGATTCTTTATTAAATTTAATTCACAAATAAATCCAAAACAAGAAAAAAATATCACATGAAATATTTTAAACTAAGTAATGTTTTACGACAGAAATGCATTCGGTATATACTTGTAGCACTTCCAGACAAACTCTGCATTTTACCTAAGTTGTTCTAACCTTAAACTTTGTAGTGGAAAGACAGAGTTACAGTCACAATTATTAGTAGGGATAGGTTTCGTCTCTAAAGGCATATGTTGGTAAAATAACAATACATACATTTGATCCTCATTCTCGCTTATAAATCGAGTTTGTATGCGACGTGTGCCGAATATCAAACGTTTGACGTTTCTTGGTTCTGATTCTGTAAGAAAAAAAGCTTCAGCTACGTTATTTATACGGTAAACTATAGATACTGGGTAACTCATCTACACTTCTAAACTAATATTATAAAGAGGAAACATTTGTATTTTTGTATGTAACGAATAAACTCAAAAAGTACTGGACCGATTTTAATAATTCTTTTTTCATTGGAAAGCTACATTATCACTGAGTAACATAGGCTGTATTTTATCCCTGTTTTCTAACGGGAACGGGAACTACACAGGTGAAACTGCGCAGTGGAAGCTTGTGTTAAAATATTTTGGGAAATACAAGGGATAATAGTCTTTTTCGTTAATTAACGCAATTATTGTTGTTTCAGATGACGGGAATCTAACGTCTTCGTTCCACATCAACCGGCCTGTCAATTGTAAGTACTTTTTATTTAACTAGATTTTAATCATAGGTACTCTTCAAAAAGAATCTGTCATTTCGGACATAGAAAATATAACTTCCGTCTAAACCTTAGTTCAAAATAGAGTAACTACGAAATTAAATTAAAATCCATTTATTATAGACAACTACAGTGGTCCATAATTTGTTAGTAACATAATTCATACTAGCTACGCTAGTACACAATAAATATAAAATAAACAAATTACCCATACCTAGAAATAAATATCTCAAAATTATTAAAATAATCTAAATGTTACTTAAATACCTACATAAAAAAATTTAATGGTTCTAAATCCTTTAAAAATTTTAGCACAAACTGTTTCTCTAATAAATAAAGTCCACATTAGTTGATACAGAATAACGGTTCCATTAAAGGTTTTCTTTCCCTAACACAGTGTACATAAAATATTTTACTGTGTCCTTACGAGTGTCAACACTAGTAACGTCGCTCGACCGCCCTCGACCTCACTCTCCCATAAAAAGTGAAGTCATAAACAAAACTAACGGAAACAATGCAACTATGTATTCCATTTCAAACATCTCATATTGTTTTAAGAGCGCTGCTTGTTTAGAGGTTGCTTTTAGGTAGGGTTGCCAGCACTGATCTGAGAAAGTTATTTTAATACTTGCAACACCAATCATATTTCGATGATGGTAAAGAATAAGACTAGCTTCTAGCTTATAACACGATCTTACCAGATTTTTTTATAGACTGTTTGGTCCTAATAGATGCCAAACATGACTTTAAGTATGTTGAGCAGCTAAAAATCGGATGTCGCTATCTGGCATATGAAGTTCCGTGTATTCGAGAGCGAGACACGTTATATTACTAATTTAGTTTGGTAAACCACGATTATAAAGACTTTTTTTTATTTGAATATATTTAATTTCACATACTTATAAATAAAAACACTATTAAAACTGCAGTTTTGCAGTGAACTGATAACATTATCGTAGCTAGATGGAAATTTAGATTGTAATTTCACTTTTCAAATCACGGTGGGTGCAGCTGACGTTTCTTTGCGGGTACTTGTCAAGATTAACAAAACTGTAGTCCAGGATTTGTGCCGTGACTGAGAGACGCCGATAGTGTGGGCCTACCACACATATACTACACTACTATATACTACACTAGGATATGGCGTTGGTAAAAATGTACCTTAAGTATTCTTGTATCAGAAGTTCTTTGATTATTCTCATCACTAATAATGATTTGGTAACAGGTGCAAAACAGCAAAGCCTAAATGCATGGACACAATTGAATATTGTCTTTGATCTTTCCTTAATAATTACAGATATAGGTATATTTATCGATTCGTTTCGCTATTTACACATACACACTCCTTGTCTAACGATCATCTATTCTATCTTCTTCTTGCATAAACATTTTTAAATCTTATATAATCCATTCTATGATATAGTGGCAACTAAATAATCTCTAAGTTTGTTGATGCTAGTAACCCTATTTTTACGAGGACCGCGGTAAAATTGCTCAGTTGAAATATGGGGTGGATTTGCAAGTCGAGTAGTGAGCGCCCTGTCTCTCATAAAAGCGGGTTGTGACAGGTAGCACGCGCTCTGCCGAGATTGTGAGCAGGATCTAGATGCAGGTCAATTTAGATTAGATGGACTAGGAGGTATTTAGGCAGAAGTAGGTTTTACTTTGTATAGATTTGTGTTTGACCGGAACGGTAAGAGCAAAGTCTAGGAGATGTTTGAATGTCATTTAAAGGCAGCAATCATGCAGAATTACTTAGCAGGATTGAGCTGGGTGTATGGTCCACTCTTGAGTTGAAAATATATCATGTTGCATCTTTTGGTGTCTTAGCTATATTTGGAAGTCAATACTTTGGCCATATTGTTAGTTAAGTTGTTGATATTGAGGTAGAGCTTAAGCATAAATAAAACATATTTATGTGTAAAATATAAATCTAGATATAATATAGTTAAATGCCGAGTTTCCGAGAACACTCGATAAAGTTTTTATTGGTATTTTATCTTTTATATAAGTTTATCATTTCATCATTACATTGCGTAACGTGTAATAAGTGAGTACAATTTCATAAAGAAGGTTAATTTAGAGATAAAATTTCTACAAAAATTTCAATCTGTAAATATATCTGGTAAGACGCGAGGGACAAAACCCATCTCAACCTACACGTAAATAAAGTCAAGATTAGTGTATTCAAATGCGAATTAGTCCCTGATTGTGGGCGGAGATCCTGGAATAAAGTCGCGGATGGACAGAGCGGACCCTCCCTGGGGATCCGCTGGATCTCACCGATTAGCGACTACAAGGGCCCTACCGTAATTGGACCTAGCGTTTTGAAATTGGAATTAGCTTTCAAGGTAACACGATTTGCAAGGAGCTTTTGAAGATATACATCAGCTGATTAATATCTCGCAAATTGTAAAATTACAGTTAAAACTAGTACTACTAGATTCAACAAAATTGAAGGTCGTCTTGAGTGAGAATTGACCAGCTCATCTAATATAGTAGCAATAAAATATAATCAGTCTTTAAAAAATACTTAATCAATTATGGCCCTAACAGGACTTTTAGCTTTGACCTTCAAAACCAGTCACTTAAAAAGGTCAAATCCACAAAATTTAGCTTAGTTATTGTATAGCAAAATTTTATCTGATCGGAGTCAATTGGTCACCGCCTTACGGTTCAAACTCCCCAAACTTTATACAAAGCCTTAAGCGGGACTCGTCTCAAACGTTTAGAAAACTCAACTTTGTTCAGAAAAGTTACGGTCCCGGTGCGCAAACAGACGGCAATGATTTAATAACGAGTTCTATTATGGCGGGTCATAATTCATTTTCGCATTAGGACGGGGTTCGGGGGTCAGGGGGTTGGGGGTCAGAGGGGGCCGTCGATGCTGGTCTCGGTGACCCTCGTCCAAAGTTGCGTTTGTTGCCAGTCATGCGGTCGCCTGTCGAGGTGACATAGATCTAATAATCTCTGGATAGAGCACCGCTTTGAGAGGTACTATGTCTATACGATTGATCTATGTTGGCATTTACCTTCCGCAGGTACATTAAATGACAGATCCATGGCATTTTTATTTCATGTTTTTTGTGCACATGAACCGTATAATTGGTTTTCTTATCGTGAGAATATTGTACTAATCAATCGTTCTTTATGACCATCAGCAAATAAAACGTATACTACAAATTGGTTAAATTATTTTCTATACCTTCTACTGTAATTGATTGCTAAACGCTAGTGTATGCTATTCATCGTACAATATCAATCAACGTACAAAAGGTACGTTGATTTTAGTAAGTTAAAACTTCAGTCAAGGTATCATAAACGTAGATAACGTAGTTTGTATTAAAATAATAGCTTTCCATTTAATTTAATTTACCTATTGAACTTTTGTAACTGAGTAATCGTCGTTTATCTTTAATACCCTTATTTAACTGTAACTTTTGTTAAACTTAATTGTAATTTAGTTATGTTTACGCGACGAGAAACACGAAGTAAGCAATTCACGTTGAGTTGAAATAGATAAAGTTACTTTGATTAAATTCACGAAAACTTGGAACTCGAAATCAAAGGACAAAGTTGCAAGTTGGTGGAAATTGAGCGAATTTGTCGGATTCCGCAGTCCGCCCGCCGCGACCGGCCCCCTGCTGGCCCCCGGCTGGCCCCCGATCGACCCCCAGCAAGAACCTCGCTATATCATTTACTTAAACCCTTTACAATGGCGATAAGTTACTTTCCTTTTAATCATCTCAGAATTGGGCATGGTCTGTATTCTTGCGACGTTTTTTGTGCAATGGCAAGTTGTCATCGCCCCGTCAGTGGATATGCAACTTTATGAAGTTCCCAATAAGAACTAGTTTGCGTGCAGTAGTCCACTCGAGCTCCGGGCGAGGCACCCACTCCACTTACATAATGAGCTACACGACGGACTGACACCACATAACATTATACTTTGATAAATGACTCGGCCCCACAATGACGGCCCCGGCCGCGGCCCTCCGCTAACCCCATCTCATAACCACTAAACGGCTAAACGGAACAGATCGATGTTTATCTAATTTACGAGCGTGCTTCACTTTCGTGCCGACCAAATATAACATTGTGACATTACTGTATAAATACATTTTTTATTCACGACCCGATTGAATATTCCGTCTAGAAATCGCTATCGGTTTAAAAACGAACGCTTAAACGGATCGCATAAATTTGCATGACAAACGCCCGCCGCACCGGGGGGACATTACTTTTTTTTAAGAAAAATATGACGACCTTCCCCCGATGGAGTTTCCAGGTCTATTTCCATAAATAATAAATAACGATCGGGGACGGAGCAAAAAGTATTCGATGATATTTATTCTGTTCGCGAATTTTTATCCACTTATCGAGTTTTATCGAATGCGACCCCCGCCACCGCCCCGCCCCGCCCCGCCCCGGCCCGCCCCGCGTCGATCGCGACGATTACGCGATTGTTTGTTGTAATGCCTCCTTGTACCGTGAGCCTATACGTAAATACAATCCCCGATACAATAAAACATACCTACATTTCCGTACATTTTCCTATATTTATGTAATAGTGTACGCCTACCCTAGTCGTCCATCTTTCACTTTTTGCTGACGCGTGTACTCCTTGTTTATTAACTTCGAAGTTATTTATTGCGGTCAGTAAGTAGTTTGTTGCTTGAATACCACTTTTCTTATATCGAGCTCAAAACATTTGTCCTATTTGTGATATCAGTCCCATAGTTACTAGTTGCATGAAGTAAGTAAGTAAGTTCAACTTTTTGCTACCTGCTTAATGACTACTGAAGATTTTCATAAATGTTGACGCTGCACGCTGTTAGATGCCATTTTGATACTTTAATTTGCAAACCTAATAACTCTACTTTTTTCAATTTAATTTTGATACCGACAATAACTAGTTGAAATCTTCATCATGTTGGTATCGATTTTCTATTGTAAAATGTGACCTAAACCAGGACGAATAAAACGCAAAATCCTATGTCATTGTTTCCTCCATACAATTAAATGTTGGTCAATAAATGAATGCGACGATTTTTTTCCAATCTTTTTTCCCGCAGCGGCGCAAACTATTTGAGGCCTCGGTGGCCTCTCCATTGTTGGTCCACCGCGTTATTGGCCAGCTACATGCGGCATTGTTCTACCGGGATAAACTTTATGTAAAAACGAACATTCGGTTAAGTGAAATTTATTTTTGTCCATTCAATTGGGGATTGGGGAAAATGTTCGTAGGCTACCAAATTAACTGACGCTCAAATCTGTGTCGATGCATTCCATTCCTGGAACTGATAGGCTAACAACAAAAAATGTATTCTATATAAACGTACTAAACGGGTATATTTAAACGGGTAACGATGTAGGCCAGTAAATTTTTCGTAAATGTCCTAATGGTTTTGTTTAACAATAGAATACATACCGAACCCAAATTATAGAAAGCACATACCTCGTACAAAAAAAAAACAAATCCTACAAAATATCTGCTCGAAACATTCTTTGAACTTTTGTTATTAATTTTTATCTTCCGCTTGATTCGCAAAACGGAGCGTCGAAGCTGAATTTATTCTTTTGTTATCATATTCTGTTCAAGCGAGAAATTAACAAACAAGTCGATTCAATTACTATTAGTAAGTTGGAAGCCACGCTGTAAGTAACAAAAGAGCTATGACCAGACATAAATAAATGGGGAACCCATTCTTCTACTTCTTACATTACCCGAAGCTAAAGACAGAGTGACCTGTACTGGTGCACTAAAAATAACAAAGCGCGGATGTTGTAGCAAGGTTTTTGTTGAGACTAGAAGTCGATTAGCTGATGTGCCGCGGATGGAAGCGAGTACTTAACTGGGTATAGAGTGATTGTCTATTCTGTTTCACATAATAGTCGAACCAATTCCCCGAACAACCAGAGCAGTCTAATTTTCTATCTATGTTTGAGTGCATAAATACAATATAGTGCGGGCTTAGTTCTTTTAACAAATAAATGCTGGAGAAATTTTTGTACTCTCGGTTTACGTGTTCTATGAAAAAGTTATTCCACTAATAGAAGGTTTCCCTTCAATTCATTAATAACCAGGTATCTCTAAATATAATGATACTAAATACAGTAGTTACTATTAGGTTATCATATTTTTAGGACTATGATAATTCGGTCTGATAAACATAGAATCAATTAATATAATTACACCAACACAGAAATTATAATCAATCAATAAAAGATGCCCTTATCGAAATCAGAATCGACAGAGCAATCAAGTGACACACAACAAAAAACAGACGTTTTGAAATCGTCCAAACCAGCATCCCCTTTGCAATCTCTCCTAGTTCCATTCGAAATCCTGGAAATTTGCACGTTTGTGCCGGAGCAAGGCCACCGTCCACTACCTATATTTACCCGGGAGCATTTTGTTAGTCCGTACGTCGTTTAATTATCCCGGTGAGAAGTGATTCGCAGTCAAAGCCCCCCCTGGCGGCAATTATAGACGCAAATTGAACCGCGACAAGCGTCCCTTTTGGAATGCCCCACTATGCTCCGAGCTTACCTACTGAATGGCATTTGCAGAAAAACAATAAACTCAGCTGCTACGAGATTTACAGGAACGGTTGGCAATTAATTTTGTAGCTTCATTACGTTTACGAAACAATTTTCGGTCGTTCTACAGTACTGTCAGTAAGTTTTGTATTATTTAGGTAATATTTTTAGCTGGCTATTCTCGACTGAAGAAATATTAGATAGAGTATGAACATTCATAAGTGTATATACCTATTTAGTATATACCTACTCTTCTGTTACTTTTTAACTTTTATCACACCATTTTCATGCCTTGATACAATTTCGTACACATTCAAACACTGTGACATCCAGGTGGAAATGCACTCCAACAATATAAATAACCTGGGACATTATTCACACGCGGCCAATCTGATTCCAAACTAAGCAGAGCTTGTGCTATGGTCGATTACAATCAGATATCTGGTATACCCGTTTACTACTTTTTAAATACATACTTTTGAAACATTTACATTTAGACACAGAACAAACAGACATATTGATAGTGAGTCAGTAATATAAACTAAGCCGTACTAGTTGGTACAGCCACATGTGGTTAGTGCTATACATAGCAGCATGAAGCTATACAGCGGCTTCTTTTGAAACGGAATCGTATATCAGCTGCAGTGACGCGTGAGGTAAATACAGATCGCCTTTGTCCTTTGATTCCAACATGACATTGACACGTGTCATTTGGAATTAGAGTTTTACGAATAAAATCCCGGAGTTAGAATGATTTGTGAATGGAATTATTTTATTTCTATTCTGAATTTTCTGCTTGTTTGTAGCTTCATATAGTTGGGTGGTAATAGGATTTGGTTTCTTAGATTCTGACAGCAAAATGAGATTACCTAAGTCATTGTTTGTTCACTTGGTTATTCTATTCAAGCTTCCGTAAACTATACATACTAAAGATTTAGTATAGTATGTATGGTAATATAAATTTGCTAACAAGAAAGTGTTACCTCAATCATATTTTTACAACTAAACGTATTTTAAAGTTTCAGCATAAACATGCGATATTTTTGTCCCAGAAAATCATGAGCTCGCTTGTAAAACACTCCCGAAAGTTTTCTAGTAAAATACATACATACACTAATAGGTACAATGCAAGTTTTTTATTTCGAGGTCAATTATATCATGGGAAAGATTATTCCGAGCATGCGTCCCCCTGATCAGCGTCAGCTCGCTTCCTGAATTACAGCCGACGGTGGAGGGTGGAGGGTCGCACTGTCATGTGATATTCGAGGAAAAGGTCAACTAGAGCAAACCAAAACGTAATAATGTTTGTGTAAATAAATATATAAAAACTGCAAGCATGATAACAGTAGCCAGTTACGCTTTCGCTGAATTTATCACAAAAAAACCGGGTGGGATTCGAAACCGGTCGTGGTTTCGAATCCCACCCAGGACAAACATTTGTATGCATGAATATGTCTGCTTGTTCTGTGCCTGGATGTAAATATCTATATAATTATGTATTCAAAGGTAGTATATATAGTATATCAACTATCTGGTTACCATATCACAAGCTATGCTTAGTTTGGAATCAGATTGGCCGTGTGTGAAAAATATTCCGTGATAATATCTACTTTAGTCTCTATCTATCGCCATTCGCGTTCTGTACTTATCACAAATACTCCGACTGAGCCCATTTGAGTGTTATTCAACATATTTGCGGGTAAACACGGAAACTTTCCTAAAATGTATGTCCGCGGTCAAACTAGTTTGGTAAACGTGGCCGTAATGTAGTTATGACTTTTATGGCCAACTATGTAAATACAAGCGTCCCCAGCTCTGATTTACATTGCTAATCGACTCGTAGCGTCCGTCTGTCCATTGCTCGGACAAAGCCAGTTTTCCGGACAACCTGATGATTTCACGACCCTTTTGTGTTAACTTGGACACAGCTCTATATATTACACGAGAAACAGTGATTGGATAGTCCGTTTCCAGGAATAGTACTGGGATGTGCCTATTAAATGCACCGTCCGTTTCGTTGTCAATTCAGCGAATTTGACAAAAAAAGGTTAAATATTTTCGGTCACAGAATTATTACAATTTAGAAATAAAAAAATCTCGGAAATTGTTATTTTTAATTGTGACTTCTTGGCTTATTTGTGTTGATGCTTGTTGGATACAGGATTGATTAAGCCAATAAAAATATATTTCTCTAAATTTTTTCCAAGATCTTGAATAGCCGATAGAAATGACATAAAAATAAAAAACTTTCTCTTAACACCATGTTGCCGTATTTCTAACTGTCGTATCTTTAACTCATACGTTACCCTTACTGTCACATCTCAAATTTTCAACCTGTATAACTAATTTAAAAAAGAAAAGACCGATCATTAGTATACTTTAGCTACTTACGGATGACCGTAATATCATTAATATACCCACAGTAGGAATACAAACATGTATACACCTTCACTCTATTCCATTAGCTCGGGGCACGGTTTTAATACAGAGAAAATCTTCCCATCAAGAATGCACAAGCAATATTAGAAGCTTCCATCCTATTATTAATCCGAATCGAAAGGTAAAAAAACCTTTGATTCCAATTCACTTTGTACACAAAGGAACACCGGGTTACATCAAAGAGTTGTTTTTCCGTACTAATAAACGTTTGACCGTATATCTGTGATTTATTTAATGCCCGGACATGAACATGGTACAAAGGATAAAGTAGAGTTTGTACGTCAAGTAATCTGTTATTTAAAGACGGCAAGAGACAGTCGTGACATGGCGCCAGGGTCCTGAAGGGGAAGGGGGAGGGCTTGAGCGATCATGCGGCGAGGGATTTCACTGCGACTTTGCGGTAGTTTTTTTTTACTTTGAAAATACACTGCTCTTTTCCTGTTTAATGTTCCTAACGTATTGGTTGGGCTATAAATAAGAGGTTATTTTTTTTGGTGCTCGGTTAATGTTCTTAACACCACTTAATTAACATTTTAAAAGATAGTCAGAATCATGGAAGCCCTTTTTCTTTACAAATGAAAATGTATTTAGCATATGATCCCCTTGGATCTCCTCTGTCGTGTTTCACACATAAAAACTCAACAGGAAATCGACACTATTAAATATTTTTTCTTTTATAGAATCTTATCATAATTTCAGTCTCTTATCATAAATAACTTATATATGTTTATTTTGAATTCCTATTTCGATTATTGTTGTAGCAATGAAGTAACTGCCACTATTTAGACTAAAGCTTTTAATATTGATAGGTAGGTATATTTTATTAGCACTATTTAGACTGAATGTAATGATAGTTAATTGTAATTATATATGGAATTAATTTCCAAATGGCACTCGATACATACTCGTAGCTCTGGTTCACCATTACTGTACATTAGACGTTACAGTGCGGTGCCAATTAGCGGCCGCAGCGTGTGACTCGGTGACGACCGCGCCGCTGCACCGTTTGAGGCCGTTCCACCATTTAATGAGGCCTAGGTTTGAGGACTCCGAAAAAAATCAAAATAAAATCTATTCAAGAGATTTTTTTGAAGTTTTCAGAGAGAGTTATTTCAAACCTCCTCAATTACTTTCCCTCCTTAATTCCTCCTCCTTAATTTTGAAAATAATAATATTGGTTGTATAAAATTTTACATGAAATATTTTTTTGTATTTGCCGTAAGAACTAAAAAAAATTTGTTTGCACATTTATTTATATTTTTTCCTATGTCTATTTAATTTTAGCATAACAAGCTCTATTTGATTTAGAATGAGACTATATTTGTAAACAATTTATTTTATTGAGGTATATGTATCACTAAATATTATGTCCCAAAGGTACAGTTAGCAGAGTACACGTAAAACTATTCATAAAATTAATAAACATCACAAAAACCCGCCATACAATAACATGACAAGTAACAGACTAAAGTAAGATTAAACGATCTCGAATTAAATAATTAAAAGGCTCTTTATTCGTGTTTATATCAAAATAATATTCACACGTGATATTCCTCGTGTTATAAAAGCCTTTTAGTCGTGACGGGACGAGCGACGTCTGGAGAATAACAATATAACAGTAAGCGGCCTCACGCTATCAATCTTAATTATCGCGTAAACCGATATTTTCCTTCTCTTTTCCTCGTGTCAATCAGGCTGATAGACGCCATCTTGTCACTATGATATGCTTTTAAGGAACGTTTGTCATTTTATGGGTGAAAGTCTTGATGGAGAATAATTATGTTCTGAAATTCACGTTTTGGTCGATACTTGGGACTAAGATTATTACCAGTCTTATCTAAAAACTTGCTTGCACTTGCTTGTATATAAATCAGATGACGTTGCAACATTTTTATTACATAAAGCTGGTGATGAAGTTGGCATCAATATTAAGCTAAAAATGTCACAGGATATTTAGGATATTTAAGCGTATAAGATAATTTCTGTAGGAGATATTGCTGGTATAAAGGTTTGTTTTTATTTGACCAAATATCTGCAGTGAAAACCTCTAACATATAATTTAAATTCTGTTAATAAAATGATCGAATGTGGAAAGAACAGTGATTTTGCTCACCAATAAAATACTATGTTTTTTACTCGTTGGCTTACAGAAATGTATTCTATCTCATGAATAATAATGAATTCTATGAAACCCTTTTTCTAGTATTACCTCCCGACCTACTACGGGATAGAAACTGTTTATTTATCGAAATAAATAAAAATTATTCAAACGGACCTGGGATTTTCGGGGAATTAACGTTTTGTGAAGCTGTGAATTGAGGGAAGTTTTTGCATAATCCCCATTAGGCTTTTATACAGTTATGAACACTCTTAAAGGGGATGGAGTTAGGTACGTACCCGACGGAAAATAACGGAGATTTTTGCAAAAATAATATATATTTTTATTTTTATTCGGATTAGCATAATGTATGTTGGTGGAGTTAAAAGAAGCTTTTAAGAGGTTTTATGAATACTTCTTAGAGTGTCGGGTAAATTTGGATAGTCATTTTAACCAGACACAGTATATTAAGTATATGTTTTACCTATTGTAGGTGTATGATATAATCCCTTTAAAAAACCATGGATTTAGATAAGTTAGGAACCGGATTGCTTATTATCTTGCTAAAGAGTACCTACCTATAACAGTTTGTTGTCGTAGTTTTATTTTAAATAATTCTACAACCAAACAAGTTTGTTTTTAATGATTTTACTATATTTATAAATTTCATATAAAATACTGAATCTATACAATACATACACTAGTATTTCTTGTTCTCTGAAAAAACGTCCGTCAGAAGTATTATAAATGCGAAAGTAACTCTGTCTCGCTTTCACGCTAAAACTACTGAAACTACCGATTTAAATGAAATTTGGAACACAGATAGTCTAGAGCCTGAGAAAGGTCTCAGAAATATTTCTGACGGACGTTTTTTCAGAGTAACACAAAGTACTCCTACAAAGGCTACTTTTTGTCCCGGAAAAATTTAAGATCTCCCGATACGCGGGTAAAACCACGAGGAGCCACTAGTAGTGAATAAATAACGTAAAAAAATATCAATAAACATTTTAGCATCAAGGTCGCGTCGGCCGACATCGGGTCGCTGATGCGTTCACATCGGCTTTAATTAATTCGCGACACTTTTATATTTAATAGTCGACGTGACGGCTACGTGACGACGACGGGATGGTGACGTGACACTGACGTGACACTATGATAGTTTACAAATTGTTATTTTTCACAAAAACGTTTATAGTTGCTCGCGTTGCTTGATTAAGGTCGTGACTTAAAATCTTTTTGTGCTAACTAGATTTTTATTGTGAGATTCATTAGTTAATTGGGACTAACTTCAACTCTTAGTGTTATTTCAATGAAATAAATAATTTGAATTTCGATTACTGTTAAATCTAAATCAACAAATAAATTTAAATTAGCATCAAAAATATTAGTAAGAAAGTAGAATTGTTTGAATGTAACTTTTATATACAAACACAGGAAATGTATGTATTCTCAATCGATCTTCATAGAAATAATGCAAAGGCCAAGTTTAAAAATGTAAGATACAGTTTCTGAGAAAACCAGTATTTCCCCTCGTGAATAAATGGTAGTAAATAATTTATTTCCACCGTAGCACTTGCGCGTAGCATGTTGCGTAGCGTGTCTACGAAAATGCGCTTCCCATTTATGTGCTACGCCGTAGCATATTGTAGTACGTAGGTACCTACATGAGATGTCGAATGTTCCTGTTGTTTTCTTTATTTCTTTTATAATTTCTGGAAGTTATTAAGTTAGTCTTCTAGGATTAAACCTTTGATAAAGAGGACTATTTTACTAATGTTTAAGTACTATACTATGTTTGAAAATCTAATAACTATTTGCCACTAGCTCGTGGTTTTACTTACGTAGTTTCTGTTTTCGTGGGAATACGGGGATAAATTTAATATAGCCTCCCAGATAATGCAGCTTTCCATTGGTGAAATAAGTATTCAGATCAGTCCAGTAGTTTTTATATTTATTTGTAACATACGCAAATACATATCATTGCTCTTATAATATTAGTAAAAATTAAATAGAACTCTAATAGTCAGCTTACTTGTCCACGTAATGATATCAGAAAGTATTGCACAAATATGTCAAGTTAGTTTCTGTTCTAGCTAATCTCAGAAACTAATAAACGGAGTACCAAAGTGATACCAAAAGGGATTATTAAAAAAACTAGCTGCTCTATTGATTGAATACCTTCGATTTAGATACTCAAACTATCATTCAACAAAGTATCAGGAATCCAGATGAACATTGGCGTGTCACCGGCTCGGCACAGTTCGTTGAACCCGTGAGAGCTGTCAAATCGACTCCCTAAATCCGTGAGTCAGCATTGCAGTGACGACATGATAGCTTGTAGACTCCTATTTGTTCTGAAATAATGCTCGGCTCAGAGCCGCTCAACTAACCAGTACACGCACGGGGGTAAGAGCCATCTGAGGCTAAAGCTAATAACCTTCTAATCCGTTTTAAAAAAATATGCAATTAATTGTCCAACAACAGTCTCCAGCAAGGATTACGACAAATTAAACTAATCGTTAAAACCAATAGTTAAAACTCGTGGTTTTATCTACACTAATATTATACACAGGAAACTTTTTTGTTTGTATTAAATAGGCTTCAAAACTACTGGATAAATATGAATAATTCTTACCGCAATGGCTAGCTACATTATCAGGGAGTAGCATAGGCTATATTTTATCCCTGTATTCCTCGGAGAAACAGAAACTACGCGGGTCAAACCGCACGGTGGCAGTTAGTAAAAAATAAATAAAAATACGATATGTCAAAGCTTCGCTCTAAAAAAGGAATCTACCGGTTATGTCGATGGTGAATCTGTGACGTAAGCGATGACGTCATCACCTGCCAGGACGATAGGAGTGGTATATGTGAACACTAGTATCGCGACAGTTCTGACACGCGCGGATTTATGACTTATGGAATTATTTTCACTTTGCTCCAACTACAGTTGGCTAACTCTGAGTCTGTTGATAGATGTGTCACAGTTCTGAAAGACTAGATTTGTTTAAATCGAGTTTTTTTTACGTTTTTCTATAGTACAATGATCAGTTTATTACAAGTTTGCACTCATATTTTGTTAGTAATGCCAAAGTATTTAACTTTAAAAAAGTTTAGTTTAGTCCGACTATTCATAAGTGTTTGTTGCGGCCTAAAAATTATTGTCAAAAAATGTCATATATATGGATTTCAATCCCATTACAATACCTACATATTGCAGTTAAAATTCAAGGCATATCAGTAACATCATTTGTCTATCAGTCCCAATTTGATTAAGAAATATATTGATAGAAAAACTTTTACAAATTACCCAATAACAGCACATCTTAAGAAACTTTTCTTTCAACAAAACACCATCAAGGAGGCCCGTGTATTATGTAATTCGCTACAAAAACGGGAACGAAAAGATAAGTGAAACAACAACAATGAAAGAGCAGTTTAGCAACAGAACGATTCGGGAACAAAGCTATTTGTGAACCGCTAACATTTGCATGAGGAAACGGATAAATGTCAAGTAAAGTGTAGCCTCGGTACACCTCGAGTCGAAGACATGAGCTTAAGCGGGAGCGAGAAAGGCGAGTTTCTATTACCACTATGAGAAATCCATACTAACATTATAAATGCGAAAGTAACTGTCTGTTACGCTTTCACGCTAAAACTACTGAACCGATTTAAATGAAATTTGGTACACAGATAATCCAGAGCCTGAGAAAGGACAAAGGCTACTTTTTATCCCGGGAAAATTTAAGATCCCCCGGGAACGCGGACGAAGCCGCGGGGAGCCACTATATCCCATAATAAGAGAAATTACTATTATCAGCTTATTTATGTAGCTTATGCGGAAGCGAGAGAGTCAATTTTCTTACCACTAAGAGAAATATTCCAAAATTACTTTTAATAGTCTATTTATGTAGAGAGTAAAGTTAAAAATCAATTGATTTTTCAAGTAGTTAATTACGCTTTCGAATTTGGAAGGTCAAGTTTTATTTATTTTAATAAAATATGTAGTGTTTTAGTGGAATTAAATATGAAATATTATAACCCTAGGTGCTTAAAAAGAAATAATATAATTTATATGTAGGCAATTTTATTTAAATATAGGTAGGTACGTGGGTAATTTCATTCAGGATTCTAACGCTGGAAAATTGCTTTTACTGAAAAAAGCCGCCAATGTTGCACTTCAATATTCATTTTATTTCAGCGTGGAAACTGTTAAAAAAATCTTTGTTTCCGTGTTCTAATAATTCCTCTTAAAATAAAGACCAATTCTGTTACCATTCCACTCCATTATAAGGTACTAGTTATTATAGCATAACTTACATACACCGAATAAACTAGCATAACTTAAAGCGGTTCATAATCTTGATTATTTGACCTAAAATTGACAAATAATAAATTCTGAATAAAATAAAAAATGTACATTTTAATCAATTATATTATATAGACTCCCATATCACACTGCATTTATTTTTGTATTTGTTCTATCAAAAGCGCGAATGCTCTCTCAAAACTTTGCCAGCAGCTGACATATTCATAAGGACCCAAACTAAAGTTCATCTATTTATCGGAGAGAAAAGAGAACTATAACTTTGGCTTTGGTGTAAATGCAAAAGCTTTGGCGGGGCGGGAAATAAGCTCGCTTGTCTGAAGTGACGGTTATTGATGGTGCAACGCGCGGACCGGCTGAACTCTACCGCACCGCATTATTCAAAGTCACACAAATTAAATGCATTTGTGTTTAAATGCGTGCTTTTAAAACGATGATCAGATTTTTGTCTTAAGTGTTAAATTTGTACTTAATATTATAATATACTAGTTGACCCGCGCAACTTCGTTAGCGTCACTTGCCCGTTTTTGCAACAGTTTTGATTGATGCTCCGCTCCTATTCGTCATAGCGTAATGATTTATACATAAAAACATTCCTTGAGAATCACTCTATCTACTAAAAAAAACGCATCAAAATCCGTTGCGTAGTTTTAACTTGCATACATAGGGACAGACAGACGGCGGATAGCGACTTTGTTTTATACTATAGTGATACTATATATAGCCGTGGTGGCTCAGTCAGAGGGTACAGGTCCATCTCTGAATTTAAAAAAACTTACGTTCGGATTCACACCATTGGCTTTCGGTGAAGGAAAGTATCGTCAGGAAACCTGCATGCCCTAGATGTCACAATTAAAGGTATGTGATGTCCGCCAATCCGCACTAGGCCTGCATGGTGGACTATGCCTTAACCCCCTCGACGCTAGGAGAGGCTTGACCGCGGTGTAGACGTATGAGAAATTTTTCACACACGGCCAATCTGATGCCAAAGTAAGCTTCAAATGAAGCATGTGTTATGGTAACCAGATAGCTGATATACTACATATAATACTTTTAAATACATACATATTATAGACATGTATTTACATCCAGACACAGAACAAATTTATGCATACAAATATTTGTCCTGGGTGGGATTCGAACCCACGACCCGCGGCTTGAAAGTCAGGGTCACTAATCACAAAGCCAATCGGGCTGTTGAATGATTGAGCCGGCTTGTCGTGATGATTTAATAGTACCTCTATTTAATACCTCGCAGCTAGCAAAAACATGTCAATAAGCTGAAATGGGGCACGTGAGTTTGCACAGAAATACAGCTGGGACGTGCAAATAATTTCGGCCAAGTAGTATATAAACAATGACAGGCTTATGTTTAATGGCAACACAGCGTTTCCCGAGTGCGATACTCGCTAACCTTATTATACTGATGCGAGTTGGTGAAGCTAACGATCTCGCCACGTGACACGGGGGCCAAGGCAGGAGACTGTAGCTTGATAGGTCAAACAGAGAAACAGAGAAGTCATTAAGGTTTTTTGGGTATTTTGTTCGAAAGTGAACCCTCAATCTAGTAAAATCGGCAAAAAACTGGTTCCTCGTTTCCTGTGGAAAGGCCAAATGCAAGCCCATTTGAATTAAATAAAAATTCCAAATTTTATAATATTTGGATTTTTGTAGGCGGTAGGGCCCAACGGATTCGTCCGTTCCGAATTTGGAGCAGCTCGGCTGGGGTAGTACCTCCACCTTACAGAAGACCGCTGCCTCGCATCAGTTAGGACCGTATGCCTGTTTGCCACCCTTGTGGTATAAAAAAATTGTTTTCCTTATTTAAGTCTATTTAAATTGATAACCTTTTTTAATTTCAGCTTTATATTATTTATTTCAAAAAACCACAGTAAGTAGCAGACTATATTTATATTCCGGTCTATGAATATTCTAAAGTAGTAAATCCTATTAGCACTTTCTATGAACTATAAAAATAAACAAGATACCCGCTAACTCCCGTCCCTTAATCACACACCTTTCCGTCCAAATTGAATACAGTAATTCAATCTGAAATGTGACAATGAGCTTTAAGCTCAATATAATTAAAGTCTCTTTTGCGATGATATCGCACGCCTCGTATGTTTACTGGCAGCTAATAACTCCGTGTATCGTTATCCATTACCGTACACTTTATATGCTAATGATAGTATTATAAAACAAAATGTGTTTTCTGAGTAAAATAATATTTTCGATGAGATTAAACGATATACGAGATATTTTCATATGAAAAAGGATAAATATGGGCTTATTTTTTGTTGATGTTTTTGCACTAGCATACCACCCAGGCTTCACACTGGAACATTTTTCACACATTGCCTATCAGATTTTAATTAAGCAGAGCTTCCAGTACTACAATAATAATGTTTATTTTTCTTCCTTCTTACAAACTACATATAAAATACATATTTTGGGACAAGGGTACATTTTCTTATAATACACTATAACAATTTGCAGGAGAAACTGGTTTCCAAGCTAAGCCGGAGCCTGACAATTGTGACCATATAGCTTATATAATACATAAAGTATTTCAAAATGCATACATATATAGATATTTGCATTCAGACATGTTCACGCGCGCAAATGTTTATCTTCGTTGGGAATTAAAACCATGACTAGCTTGAAAGACAAGGTCACTAACCACAAAGCCAATAGCCCAGTCTAACACAGATAACACGTATTTTAGTATTTAACATATCTAAATCATTCTATTAGACCAACCCTAATAAATAAATAATAATTATAGGCACGAACAAAAACAGTATGAGCGAGGCGACAAAATCTCGTTTATTGTAGTAATGATAAATGTAGGCTTATAAAGACGTCCTTCGCTATGAGCTGGTACATTTATTACAGCCTGAGGTGCTACTTAAGTACGTATTAACTTAACATCTGTTTTATTATTATGGCCAACTATAATAATAATTTACTTGAAGTTAATAAAAACTATCATTCCAATGATGATTGACAGCCTGGTTGGCTTTGTGGTTAGTGACCCTGACTTTCAAGCCGCGGGTCGTGGGTTCGAATCCCACCCACGACAAACATTTGTATACATGAATATGTCTGTTTGTTCTGTGTCTGGATGTAAATATCTATAATATGTATGTATTTAAAGTATTATATGTAGTATATCAGCTATCTGGTTACCATAATACAAGCTCACTTTGAAGCTTATTTTGGAATCAGAATGGCCGTGTGTGAAAAATTTCCCAGGATATTTATTTATTATTATTATTATTATGTAGGTACTATATATACATCATCTTTTACTTGAACCGTATTGGTCTCGAACCCGCCGGTTTCGGAGGAGCTTCCTACTGCGGACACTCCGGCTGTGGAATGAGCTCCCGCCATGGTATTCCCAATGGTGTAGGTATAGCATGGGTTTCTTCAAGAAGATTTTTATCTAACAGTTCTAACAATTTTACGATGAGACGGAACTCGTCTGCATCGCATCATTCACGTTTTTGCAACATTTTCCATTGATGCTCCGCTTCTACTGGCTATAGCGTTATAATAATAATTTCGTTTATTTTCTCCCACATATAAAAAAATTATTAATTAACAGGTAGGTACATTTAGTTGTGGAAGACAGGAGCCCAAACTAGGTTTCTCTGTGCTATGAGTCTCCTGGCTCCCTCTTTTGGGTGGGTTATACTTCCTTAATAAATGATTTATCCAACACTAAATTATTTCTAATACAAACTCTTCAGCATACTATTAGCAAGTATAGATAAAACACATACCTATCTATATACCTAGATATAGGTACACATATCAGCACCAGATACAAAAGCCGGTACATTCCCCCGAGGGTCGGAGGTCGGCTTCAGAGCCATTATCCAGCAGTCTCGAACGTCATTCACCGAGTTTTGTTTGGTCGCCAGTGGAATAGAATGTAGGCGAATACACACTGCAACGTATGTATGGATATTGTGAATAAATAGGCCGGTAAAGTTGAAGACTTGGTAATATATATGTCAATGAGTTTTATATAAATCGTGGAATGAGTATGAGAATCACTTACCATCATGCGATACGTCTGCTCTCGAAAATCTTAGACTATTCGAAAAATGTATTTTAATGGTGTATTTTTGCTTTTTAAAATTAAATAATATCAATATAATATTTTTATTTTATTTTGAAATGAATCATATATTATTTATTTATTTATTTTATATTGCAAAATGTACTGCGTCATTTTGCATCTACTTTTGTATCGACTTAATTAAGTATTTTGAAATATAATATGTAGTTCTATATTTAATTCATCCTGTTAATTCGCAACGAAATTTGGCACAAAGTTAGAATTTATGTTCTAGTATAGTATAACACTTACTGTTTTTTATCCAGGGAAATTTATGTATATCGAACAAGCTACACAATAAAATTTTATAATAATCTAAATTCCGCAATTACGTTCTCACAAAGTGCATAATTACTACAACACTTGTGCGCAGTTCACACGTCGTCGCCGGGACTCGAACCCGCACTCAGCGCCGTCTGAGAGCCGGCAATTTGTTGCACACCTGTAATTGACGACGCTTTGTGCTCCACTGTACCGCTGGGATTACTGACACTTGTCTACTCACTTGTACCTTGTGTAGTGTACGTTAGATTTGCAATGTAGGTAGGTACCTATTGAGTAAGGAATGTGGGTAGAACATAATATGTTATGACTAGTGTCTCCCCACGGTTTTACCCGCGTTCTCGTGGGATCTTCAATTTTCCCGCGATAAAAGTAGCCTTTAGGTATGTTATTTCAGAACATATTCTAACTCTCTGCCAAATTTTATCTCGATCTTTAGCTATTCGGGTGAGAACGAGTAAAAAACATACAAACATTCTTACAAACTTTCGTATTTTTAATATTAAGTAGTAGGATTTACATAATTATCACGATATTATTTAGTCGAAAATTTAACACATATTTTATTCTAAATCAGATAACTCTGTCTGTAAGTTTTAGTATGTACCCGATAATATTTCATTTGAAAATCATATAGGTATAATGTAATCGTCACACGTGTTAAAATTACATTATATCCAACCCACTTTCACCATTATTATCTTTAGATATTTTGATATAATAAACTAAATTTTCCCATAGTTAGGTACGGTAACAAAAACTCAATGACCTGCATAACTACTTCAGTTCGTTATAGGCTTAAACCCGACACTTTATTCATTATTTTAAAACAATAAACTTCTAAATTGAATCCGGTGGCAATTTAGTTTTCAACACCAATATTTTTTTTACATCAAAACCTGTTAACACTTCGCTGCAATAGGCCGTGTTGTGAAATTAAGTTATTTTAATAAACCGCTCAATATAGATTTATTATATTTATTACTAGCTGCCTCCACGCGGTTTTACCCGCGTAGTTCCCTATGTTACTCAGTGATAATGTAGCTTTCTAATGAAAAAAGAATTATTAAAATCGGTCCAGTTCTTTTTGAGTTTATTCGGTAGGTACATACAAAAATAAAAATCTTTCCTCTTTATAATATTTGTATAGAAGTATAGACTAGTGGCTCCCGCGGTTTAACCCGGGAGATAATTCATTTTCCCAGGATAAAAAGTAGCGTATGTCCTTTCTCAGGCTATATACAATCTGTGTACCAAATTTCATTTAAATCGGTTCGGCAGAGTAAGCAATAAGTCGATATTTTCCTTGAATTAAACAGGAATTTTTACAAACGAAACACAAAACAGAACTATGTATTAATTAATGAACAAAAATTTTACGCTACATACGGCGAGAGAAAAGGCAGCCATCTTTTTTTTACTTTTCAAAATATATTTTTGTGTAGTCAGTATTATGTTTAATACAAAAAAAATTGGTTGCCTGTAAAGTCGGTATACGGGCGAAAGTTTTACGTGACAACGACTTTGAGTGGTAAAATAATTTTAATGTGAATATTCATGCGTATAGTAGGAAGAAGGATGAAATAATAGTAACAATTTAAAACATAACGTCACGTTACGTGAGCGGAGCGTAACACAGTTTCTTGAAGTGTCACCCGGCAAACCAATTTATAAGACGTTGTCACGTCAATAGTAACAATTTAAAACATAACGTCACGTTACGTGAGCGGAGCGTAACGCAGTTTCTTGAAGTGTCACCCGGCAAACCAATTTATAAGACGTTGTCACGTCAATAGTAACAATTTAAAACATAACGTCACGTTACGTGAGCGGAGCGTAACACAGTTTCTTGAAGTGTCACCCGGCAAACCAATTTATAAGACGTTGTCACGTCAATAGTAACAATTTAAAACATAACGTCACGTTACGTGAGCGGAGCGTAACACAGTTTCTTGAAGTGTCACCCGGCAAACCAATTTATAAGACGTTGTCACGTCAATAGTAACAATTTAAAACATAACGTCACGTTACGTGAGCGGAGCGTAACACAGTTTCTTGAAGTGTCACCCGGAAAACCAATTTATAAGACGTTGTCACGTCAATAGTAACAATTTAAAACATAACGTCACGTTACGTGAGCGGAGCGTAACGCAGTTTCTTGAAGTGTCACCCGGCAAACCAATTTATAAGACGTTGTCACGTCAAAAAAATTAGTTGCCTGTAAAGTCGGTATACGGGCGAAAGTTTTACGTGACAACGACTTTGAGTGGTAAAATAATTTTAATGTGAATATTCATTCGTATAGTAGGAAGAAGGATGAAATAATAGTAACAATTTAAAACATAACGTCACGTTACGTGAGCGGAGCGTAACGCAGTTTCTTGAAGTGTCACCCGGCAAACCAATTTATAAGACGTTGTCACGTCAAAAAAAATATAGTAAATAAAAATAATATTTACAGATGTTTGCGTTGGTAATACTAGAATATACCTGCGAATTTCTCGTACGTTATTAAATTATGCAAATAGAGCAGTAATGAGCGCACTCAGAGGCTGTAACACAATTGTCATATAGGTCTCTCCTCTAATTGTGTTTCCCCAATGGGGTTATTGACCTTAAGAGGTCATCGAGGACAATGACCTTCAATATATAAAACTTTTTAACATACGTGTAAATTCGAATTTGATTTTAAGTCTATTCATGCATCATCATCAACAGCTCATATGCGTCTCCACCGAGGAGCTCGAGCCTCCCCTATCATCGAGGGGGTTTTTAGGCCATAGTCCACCACGCGGGCCTAGTGCGGATGTGCGGACTTCACATGCCTTTAATTGTGACATCTCAGGCATGCAGGTTCCCTCACGATGTTTTCCTTCACCGAAAGCCAGTGGTGTGAATCCGTACGTAAGTTTTTTATAAACTCAGAGGTACGGGCCAGGGATTTGAACCGGCACCCTCATGATCGTGAGTCGGTGCGTTCCCAACTGAGCCACCAGGGCTCATTAATGCACATATTCATGCACAATAATTAATTTAGTTTGTAAAAATAATGATTGACGATATATAATTGAAATAAATATAATATAATGTAAATAATAATATAGACCAGATAATACATTAGAAAATCAATGAACGTGACAAAAAAAGCCTTATGATTTATGAGAAAATAGTTAACCCGCGCAACTTCATCTGCATTATCTTCCCCGATTTAGATGCTCTGCTCCTTTTGGTTGTAATGTAATGTAATCATAGCCAATAGCCTAGCTCGCTAATTGGACTATCCAACACCGAAATATTTTTCAATTTGAACTATCACTTCCTCAGATTAGCGCGTACAAACAAACTCTTTACCTTTATAATATTAAGTATAGATTGATCAAAAGCCTTCAAGTGAAGTCTAGTCCATAGCAAATGTATTCATGAGTCGACACACGGCCAGATAATGAAACGGTCATGCAAATGGCGCCGTGTGACGCTCCGTTATGATGGTCGAGGGTTTATTATACAGCTCCATTGTGTGACAATTGCTTGTCCGTTGTATAAGATGATGTGATATGATATAATGTGGTGGGAGTGTGGTCAAACGATATTATAGCCTGTAGCTATAGACAGCCCGGTTGGCTTTGTGGTTAGTGACCCTGACTCTCAAGCCGCGTCGTGGGCTCGAATCCCACCCAGAACAAACATTTGTATGCATGAATATGTCTGTTATATGCGCGAAAAATGTCCCAAGATATTTATTATTTTTATTATTTTGTTTATAAAACTAAGAGAAAATGGAATCCTAAAAATATCCCAGGATTTTAACGTCGTATAAAAAGCAGAAAGTTTAAGTTAAGGGTCGAAAGCAAAATTGAAATAAAAACAATGTAAGTGACAAGTAATCATTATTCAAAAGAAAATCCTAAAAACATCGACAGCACATACCCATCCTATACAATATTGAATATATTCCAAAATTATCTTCATTAAATACTAACCTTTCCCAAACTTAATGCAACGTACACACACGCTACCGAAAATAAATTCATAGTCAAAGTTTTAATAATCCGCTCTAATAATGAAAGCATAATATACGATGCAGCTGTGTAAAGTGTTATAACTCCGAACGGGCATTATTCGCGGTTCGTTGCAAAGCTCTCAGTGGCTCCGGTGTCTTTGTGCGGTCATATTAGATGGTATACACACGTAAATGTATTTATTTAAAAGCTTTTGCAATAAATTTTGTGTGAGAGCAAATTTGGTGATCATTACGAGTAATAATTTCAAAGGTAATACGACGCTTGACGAATGGCTCGACTGGTATATCTAATAAATTTGTTTTTGAATTTTCTGGGATAGTGTTGTTATAATAGCAGATTTTATTGCAGGGTTGTATTACTTCTACTTTTAATAGATAAATGGAGAAATTGAGACTTGACATTGTATTTTCAACCCAAATTCAAAACAGACCTTGGCCTTGTGGTTAGTGACCCTGACTCTCAAACCGGCGGTCGTCGGTTTGAATCCCACCCAATACAAACATTTGTATGCATGAATATGTCAATTTGTTTTGTGTCTGGATGGAAATATCTATATAAGTATGTATTTAAAAAACGAAGTATATATATTATGTCAGCTATCTGGTTACTATAACACAAGCTCACTTTGGAATCAGATTGGCCGTGTGTGAAAATGTTCCAGGATATTTAGGTAGTAATTTAAATATTTTTACGACATCCCAGGTGGTTACTGCCGGTCGATATAACATTATTAATACTTTTACTTCACATTTATTAAACTAGAATTCTTTTAAAACAAATGTACATATTTCAAAACATATTATACCTACACATGAATATCCTACATTACACTAAAGAATAAGCGATAATGAACTAGTACAGTGCAAAACTGCTATTTATATTTTCCCCGTCGGCTGGCGCACAAAATGACCGCGGCACAGTCAAATAATTGCTTAGCTTAATTTTAGAAAGCCGCAGCGAGTCAGTGAGCCGTGGAGCACCCGCGGGCGAGGCGAGCTGCCTAGTTACAAGCCTGCAGCCGAGCTGGTGCCCCCGGCCCTCTATAATATCAACTGAAAAACGGAATTGTAGAGTTCCACTGTTTTTATTACCACCATGAATTTTATCACTATTTCTATTACCTCAAACCAATAGACTAGGAATGTAAGTATCTTTGTATAGAGGCCGTGTCACTTTGTACTTGACATAAGAAAGAAATAATGGTCGATCGCGGATTAAATGTCAGCGTAGAAAGCAGACACTATGCTGCATTTTAGGGTACGGTCGTTTGTAGATTTGTAAACAAATTCACGCAAAACTATCACGGCTAAGTTGGCTTTATAGTTAACGAGTACCTAATACCTAGTAGAATACCAAGTAGAAGTATTTCGTGCCCTCCTCAATATTGAAAAATACGTTTGAGTAAATCGTAAATGTGTACTTAAAGTATTATTATACATATTAGCTTTTTTGTCAATCTAACTACGAATTAGCTTAAGGAGCTCTTGTTATTGTACATACACACGTGACGTCTAGTTAGACTATAGGTCTGTGGTCAAACCTAATTTGTTTGACGTATCAAAACACAAAGTTACCGTCGAATCGTTAAGTTAAACAATACCGAGGATGAACCAAGCGGAAGTGATACTTATGTTCGTCTGATTAGAATTCAAAACGGCACGTTTAGAACACTTTTGTGAACAACAGACTTCGCCATCACTCCCGAAGTGCTCTGTAAGTATAATTTTGTGCGAAACGAATCATCAGAAAAAGTTTTCGTTCCCGAGGGACCGGCCCATCTGAATAAACTGTATGGAGATGTCAGAACAGTACACAGTTCCTTTAGAGGTAGTACCTATGTAGGAGTGTATTTTAACTACCCTTGCATCAAAGTTATAAACGCCTTAGTTTTAGATTACATGGTTTTTTATTGTTTGATTAACTATCCATAAAATCATTTGGTAGTATTGGTTTGTACTATTTTTTTTCTGTAACGGAACACAGTAAAAAATTGTGACTCAAAAAGATACATTCGTGTTTATAATATAAGTATGTGAGAGATATAGGTATTTTCAAATGGGCCACCTATGTAAATAAGTTGTAAAAAAGCTAAATTGTATTCAAATCTTCAAGGCCGTTTTAGTGACACTCGAATACAGAAATTGCTCATTAATTAGTATCAGATAGCTAAATTAACATGATTAAAAAAAATCATAAACACCAACTACAAAGGCTGCGCCTAAGCTGTGGCAACACGACAGACCGCTTCAGTGTACTCTCAAAAAGGCGAAACAATTTATGGTTATATCGATAAGATGTGTTCGTAACACGTGCTCTGTGGAACTTGATCGCGATACGAGAGAAAAAACCGTTCCGCAGCCCCCTGGACGCATAAATTATTCACCTGCACTAGTGCTGCGAGATGTCGATAGTTTTTTTGACATTTAATACCCTGTTATGATTGAGTTCGCCTTGTAAATGAGACTTATGTTGCTAGGTTATCTAATTTTAATGGAAATTAACAGGTTATGATTATTGTAATAAAAAAGTTGGAGGAAGTTTTGATGCCAATTTTTATCAGGTGTTTTAGTTTCGTTTGAGATAATATAAAAAACGAGAGATTATAAAAATCCAAAGTTCTAACGAACAGATAGTCAAGATCCATTAGTGCAATTATGTTTTACACAGAACTTAAGATATCACAAAATATGTATAAATTTAATATATCTATGAATTATCATCATCGATATATAGGTACGTGTATAATGTGTCGTACAACACTAGCCCAATGTTCGTAGTTCCCAGCATTACTTCTGGCCTTTGTATATGTATTTTAACGAGAACATAAATTGGAAGTTATTCGACTTTCCGAGGTCGTTCAACGTGTGAATGAAGACTTGAAAGGGATGGAATGGAATCACTTACAATATGGAAATGGGTCGCGGCCGAATCTACTTTATACTACCTTCCTGGAAATATTAATATGAGCATGAGTAGGGCGGGCTTGTCATGTTTTATTTAAAATATTCCACCTACTCTGGAACATGGAATCTCATTTTTGAAGTCACTTAAAAAGAGTTTTACCTAATGATTTGAGAGGTCCACTGAAGTGATTTCACATAATCAATATGAATACTAGCTTTGGTTCCGAAAAGTGCCCGTTCCCGTTGGAATACGGGAATAGAATATGGCATATATCATTCCGTGATACCATTATCATTATCAGGGAATTACTTACAATATGGAACTAAATAAAAAGCTATGTACTTTCCGCTGGTGACAAATATATTTAGATCTGTCTAGAAATCTCGAAG
Source organism: Thyatira batis (assembly GCA_905147785.2). NCBI lineage: Eukaryota > Metazoa > Arthropoda > Insecta > Lepidoptera > Drepanidae > Thyatira > Thyatira batis. The sequence goes on from LR990486.1 coordinate 13,475,435, forward strand.
ACTATTCAATACAAAGAACTGAACGAACGAAACACATTTATTTTATCATTACATATAGGTTTAGATGTAGAATATGAATTGGAGCAGTAGTTTATAAATATATTTAGCCTTCATTTTGTATTAAGGTAGTGTAAGTAAATAAGAAAATTATACTCAGCGCTTATTCTTATTATAAAAAGTATTATAATTTCCCTTGAGCTAAAGCTAAGACAGTTTTATGAAATTGAACGAATACTGATTCTGACACGGCTTACAACTTAATTTAAGTGTATAAATAAAGTTATGTAAGTGGGTATGCAACGTTTTACTGAATAGTATTTAGGTATTTTTTCTACTATGTAGCAATATTGTTTGGGGATGTTAGAGCTATAAATAGTGTATACATAATGATACTATTAAGTTAAAACAGAAAATAAATAGTTAAGAACTACTTTTAAAAAACTTTATTTTGAATTCGATTTCAGTCTATACACGTAGGACAACTCGAAACAAATGTGAGTTGAAGCATAACTGCATATTACTTTAAAACCGTTATTTCATGCTTTTACTAGTTCCCCCAGACACGTTCCCAGGAACCTCACTTTTCCTGGGATAAAAGGTAGCCTACATCCTTTTCCAACCTTTAACCTAAAACAAAATTGGTCCAGTGGTTTAAGCATAACAGCTTAACAGACAGAGGTACTTTCACATTTATAATAGAAAGTTGGGATTTTAGTTTGTGTTTCAAGCTGCAAATAAACTCTTATCTACGTCTATACTAAATTATAATAGAGTAAACTATCCTATTCGTCGGTCTGTTTGCGCACCTCTACTAAACACATACCGTTTCTAAATGGTCGGTTATTTTAAAGCAAACTTTGTGGTTGCCGCTTATTGCGTCACGAGAGGGTAGTGGCCACAAGCAACGATAGTATTTAGGTTTTTTTCTAGTCATAAATATTATTTTTGGATGTTCAGCAGTATCTTTTATACCTCAAAGTAATTTATCTTTTTGCAGTTTAAATGTTGTCTAAATTTATTTTTATTATAGATTAGGAAATAATTTTCCTAGATTGAAATTATATGCTCTTTATTTTATAATTTCTCATTCATAAAGACACTACGTAAACATTTTCAACCTGTCACGTCACAAAACCTCCCTTTTGGGATCACTTGTCTTAGAAAACATTGTCAGTAAAGAAGTCGCCTAAAATCTAACAGCAACAAAAAAATCTAAAACGCAAAACAGTTGATGGCGCATCCCTTCTCCACTTAGCCAGTGTTGCGGTACAGACCGGATATTTAATATTATTACGGCATTTCCGAAGCGGACATTCGGAGGAGCGTGGTCTCTGCGAGTAGGTCGTCCTTTGCGCGTATTTCACTCGACGACTTTGCTCCGGCACGCTCCGGTTTGCTCCGGTTCGCTCCTCCGCGACATTTCGACTTTTGTTCCTTACCCAGTAAATAATGGGCCAGCTGCACTGTTTCCCATTTTATCCCACCGTCTTTTGTTTCTTAATTATCCTCGTTTGCGGCCACTTCATGATTTTATCTGCACTATACCTATTACTGATGAAGAACTGCACTATGCATTTGGTTTATATAAAGGGAGCCGGTGAAATTATATGCCCGTGAGATTTTGTTAGCAAGCCAAACTTTCGATTCGACCATTTAGGTGGGTGTATAGAGGTATTTAAGATTAAATGACAGTAATCACTAAAGAGCCTAAAAGGGCTGTTAATTACTTCTAGTGCGAAAGATGGACTAATAATATTATATAACAAACTCTCTATACAGGTAGTAGTTAGTTATACAAGTTAAACAATATATTATTACAAGTAGTAGGTATGAGTAAGAGATAATTATTGATTACTATAAAGTGGACCAATTTTTGTCATTCAGTATACTTGTTATAAAAAAGGCAAGACAGGCGGTCGACTAATTTAAATTAAGCAAAATAACTTAAATATGAACTTGTTATGAATACACTTACATTGAAAATACCTACGTAATAACGTAAAATATGAATCGAAACAACATTTGGATATTAAAAATGCTACGAATTTTATAGGGGTCGTTTGTATTGAAACAAAAACAATGGGAACAACTCGCCGTGAAGTATCCGTGTACCTGTTAATATATTCGACGGTGGAAAACAATGTCGTTGATTGGTATTTGTTAAACTAGGGAACTGAAACGGTTTATTAAAGGTTTCATTGAAAAAACGTCCGCTCGCTTGTTGTTTTGTACACGGAACTGGAATTGTATTTATTAGCGCTCCCGACGCGGCATCACTGTCGATATCGAGTATCGAGTACCTTGTATCGACTATCGATAATCTAGTTACCCACCTCACTCGCTGAATGCTAATATCAATAACTAAGTCGGATTTTAGTTCAATTTCATTTACGTACGCTTTGATACGCGCGTCGTAGAGGTGCTACGAGTGCCGTAGTATCGTAGACCGTCTACGGAGGTGTTTGTACGCGTAGTATAGATTTTCATTCATTGATTAGGATTTAAATTAAGTTATTAAATATTACTAAATAAACTGATCCTTTATTATGAGCTCTCATACATTTATAACATTATTTTTATTTAAGTTTTCTTACTGTGTCTATTTGACAAGGCAAACATAAACAAATTAATTGCATGAAATTCATCTAGGTCTAATATTAGCATATAAATAGAATGATACTTACTATCTTGAGATAAGATTTCTGCGTTACATTTTTAAGTTAAAAGTTAGTTTTAGTTTCTTAATTTGTTTATTTTTATGTATTTATTTTAAGCTGTTGGATTTCCAAATAAAAACAAATTATCTTCTAAAGTAAACACACACTACCCACTAGTAAATATAAGTAACACACGTTCCACAAGACCACATGATCGCGTTATCATAAAGTATACAATGACATTGCTATATTCGCGAAATCCGAAACAGAACCGGAGCAGGTCCGGTCCCGTGTCGCCATCAATCTTAATAAAGGCTTGAAAGGCATATTTTTCTTCGTTTTCCAGGCGAGGCCGGTGTCAATCAATCTGATAGACTGCTGATAATACTACGGTTTAAAAGCGCCTCAAAGGACGGGCTTGGCCTCGACGGCTTAGTGATGTTTGTGTATCTATGCTGAGTGCTATCGATGGGCTCAACTTATGAGTGTTTTTATTGTCTTATAGGACGGAATAGTTTGGTAGTTTTGTTTAGACTATTTTGTAGGCATTGTTATTTATTTTTAGTTGACAAAGATAACATTTTTTCAATCGTCAATAAAACATTTATGCCATGAGAATCGTTGCCAGTGTTTGTGTCCAAAATTCTGCTTCTTTTTCCGTAACTCTTCCCAATTCATTTGAGGTCGGTTCTCTGAATATGTTTCTGCCATTTGGCTCTGTTTTGTACTATCAGCTAAAATAGATTTAGTTATTTTTTCTAGGTATTTTTTGTTTGTGTCCAAAATAATATCAACAATTTAAATAAATTGGAAGTCATACCTTTAAATACCCCTTAGTTGTATCTCTTTGTCTCTAAACACTTAAAGTAGTAAAATATAACGTAAAATAAAATTTAAAATATGACTAGTAAATCCATCACACTATGTCCTAGCTATCGATACAAAGCCCCGCCCTAGGGCAATCGGAGACGATCGTGTCGGACGTAAGCGTCCGGTGTTCACTCAAACAATAGCATTGTTCGCTTTGTCTCTGCGCTTCCTTTGTGATTATTTATTGAAATGGACCCTCCGCGCCGTCAGTGACCCCCCCCATGTGTACGTACACAATAAATAGTAATATTAGCTTTAAAATCATAGGGCAAGTAATAATTAATATTTTGTTTGCTTACGAATTTGGCAATACCCTTTTTGATTGTTAAAATATTTATTTATTTTATATCAGACATTTGTCCATATGGGTTAGTAACAAGACTTACATACTATGTTAGTACAATTAATAGTTCTAGAACTAATTAAACCTATTACTAATTTAAAAACCTCTGTCCACCATCTTGTGCACCCGACCCGAAGCCATGCATACGAGTCCAGTGCCACGAAAGTGGACAGTCAGGTTTCTTCCCAATTAATTAATCTGCGACATAATGGTTTACGTTATTTGAAATATTAACATCTTTATTAAAATAATAAAAATAAATATTTTTACAGTAATCCTCACACTTTCTTATAATTAGCACTCGCCACAAATAAATTAACTAATATTGTAAATGAAAAAATTATTAGGTCAATATCCTGTGTTGTATCACAAAAATTATTATATCTACGCGACCAAATCCGAGGACTGAAGCTAATATATGCCTTAACATGTATCGACGTTTTGCACGCAGTCACACTTATAAATAGACTAATGAGCACATAAGTAGAAACATTTTTATCGGAAATTATTTGTGCGAAATTGATTGGCACAACGGCCGTGGGTTTGGTTCCGGGTAGAGCAAGGCAAACAATTGATGTTTTATTATTGGAAATGATTACACAGTGTGGGTTGGTACTGTCACGTGGGACTTATATTTGAAATAATTGGCTGTATGTATATAGTGAGGCCTTTTTTTTTTTTTTTTTTATACCACAAAGGTGGCAAACAGGCATACAGTCCGCCTGATGGGAAGCGGTTACCGCAGCCTATGGACGCTTGCAACACTAGGGGCGTTACTCACGCGTTGCCGACCCTGTAAAAATCTCTTCACTCCCTTCTTGAAGAACCCCATACTGTACTCCTGCCTTTGCCTGAATATTTTTTTTATTCTATGATGTTTGACGTGTCAAAAGCGCAAAAGTATTACGACGCAAACGTCTTAATTACAGAGGTTATACAGTGCGTTCAAGTTACACGCTTTTTTATCAAGGCATAGAGTAACACACAATACTTAGGGAGACCTACTCTAGTGCAGTTGGAACACGCTAGCAGGTTAATTAGCCTTTACCGAATGTTCAGGTCTATCAAGAGTATGGTTACTTGATGTTTACCAATCTACTACTGAGAAAACATCGCATAAATTAATTTGGTACTTTAACATAAGAGTTCGCATAAGCCATGACACTATTGATTTGAAAATATCCCACACAATACATACACCAAACATATCGTTTTGAAAGCTTTATGTCAGGTACTCATTTCGCTCTAAAACACGAGGAGCGAGAGGTATATCGCTTGCTCCCTCACTCGTTCGCTAGGAAGCGGGTTTCGAGGGCAAGAGGCGTTACAGACTCGAGTCGAGTGCGCTTCGATACCGCGGACAATGTGCCCGCTCTGGAGGCTACTCCAAGTTTTTTTGATCTGTGGTATTTTTGCTTAACGCCGCAGCGTTTGGGTTTTTGACTTTGTAAAAATGTACTGGATTTTGTTAACTTCAAAAACTACTGTGATAAATAGTTCCATTAAGTTATTGGCTTTTCCGGTTGGCTTTGTGGTTAGTGACCCTGACTTTCAAGCCGCGGGTCGTGGGTTCGAATCCCACCTAGGACAAACATATTTTGTATGCATGAATATATCTGTCTGCTCTGTGTCTGGATGTAAATATATATAATATGTATATATTTAAAAGTATTATATGTAGTAGGTATATCAGCTTTTTGGAAACCATAACACAAGCTCTCTTTGAAGCTTAATTTGGAATCAGATTGGCCATGTGTGGAAAAATGTCCCAGAATATTTATTTATTCGTTTTATTTCACACATAGGAAGTGCATAACATACGATATCTGAAGTATGAAATAAAACTATGATTTGATGTTGCAGTGCAACTCATAGGACCCTTAATATCCAACACCATAATGCATATAGAATGGCGCATATTTCGTATTTTAATTTTATATGATACACAAACCACCACTATAACACATTTTGACCTCATTTGTATAATAAACAAAATTCATACCAAACACCTACCTGGTTTTCAAAGACGTCTGCTCATCAAGGCTGTGCGTGCGCCCTAATTGCCATTCGATAGTTTGTCCCTTTGTGGGGCGCTGGGGCCTATTCTGGGGCCAAGATCCGTGCTCTATCTCCCCACTCTGCATTGCGTGAAGTCCCCGGTCTCCTCAGGCTCATTAAGTACATCCTCACTTATAAATTGGCACCATAATTACGTTTATTAAGTACCCACTCGAGTTATGAATAAACCTTTTCTGGATCAAGAGAAAGCCTTGTTGCTAATAAAATTGGGTTACTTATGTCTAGTGTTTCAGTATTCTCGTTTCTTTCTCATTCAATTTATCCTGTGTGTGTATGCTTTACTTTATAAAAATAGATTGTTCAAGTTTTGTTTCAAGGACTCGCTGTATAAATGTTACCAGTATTATTCTATGAATAACATAATTACCTATATACTAATATTAAGATGGAAAGTATGAATGTTTAGATATAACCGTAGATTCCCGAAAATACCTACGTATTTGAAAATATTTTACTAATGTTATTCTCGACATGTTTAGGGTAGAATAAAAAAAACAGGCCAAGAGCGTGTGAGGACACGCGCTGTATAAGGTTCCGTAGCTAGATTGAGAAAATTCTATATTTTACGTATACATATACGATTTACTTAAACATAGGTATTTTTAATATTGAAGTGTGTCCCCCAAACATGACTCTAACTAAAGTTACAGCGTAGTTGACTACGGAACCCTAAAAACCGGAAACGTTAAATAAACCGCGGTACGTGAAATGGTACCTAATCAATAAATAAATTACCTTCAATACAAAACTCTATGAAATCAGGAAAAAACTTTTTAACCTTGTAAACCTTGAATTGCTGAACGACCTTGTACCACCTGACCTTCGAACATATGAACCAAATTGATTTGTTTAGTGTACAGTTATTTTGTTAAGTTCTCGGAAATGTGTGAACATGTTTTTTTCAATAGAGGTGTAACAATAACGAATTGAAAATCAAAATGTTCTTATTCAAATAGCCCTTTATAAGCACACTAGCTGCCTCCCCGCGGTTTTACCCGCGTAGTTCCCGTTCCCGTGGGAATACAGGGATAAAATATAGCCTATGTTACTCGGGGATAATGTAGCTTTCCAAAGGTGAAAGAATTTTTAAAATCGCTCCAGTAGTTTCGGAGCCTATTCATTACAAACAAACAAACAAACAAATCTTTCCTCTTTATAATATTATTATTATATTATAGTATAGATATGAATCATGTCCTAATGGTCGTTTTGAAATGTCACTTTTGCTGAGAAGAGCCGGCAATTAACTCAGCAATTATACAAACTTCTAGTAAGTAACACTAGTTCTCATAGTGTGGCTTTACTCGCATTTCATAGGGATTCTGGGCGTTTCTAAGAGTTTTGCCCAGATATTATCAAGAGACCGATGCATTAGAAGATTTTGCATATATTGTTGTTTTTATACCTACAGGCCATATTACCTATCTATTAATTAAAAATTATCTGTCTATTTAATCGGGAAACGGTTTAGTATGGGACAGAATGGTTTAATTAAATAACAAGAACTTCACCAACAAAATATATCTATATATATAAATTTCTCGTGTCACAATGTTAGTTACCATACTCCTCCGAAACGGCTTGACCAATTTTTATGAATTTTTATATGCATATTCTGTACGTGAGAATCAGCTACTATCTATTTTTGATACCCCTAAGTAATCACTGGAACTGGAACGGGAACTACGCGGGTGAAACCGCAGGGCGGCTGCTAGTAAATATATAAAAATGTCTCAGGATATAATATTTTTTACAATAACCCATATATTCTATACGTACCTGAACAAACACGTGTTACGTATATAGTAGTACATAGATAGGGCACTAATTAGGGAGGCGTGAGCGATCCCGGCCACTTCGTTACCAACATTACGCCGCGCCGCCGCGCCGGGAACTGCTCGACGCGCGATACGTAAACGAGCTGCCGAAGTGTCTAGTTACACGATAAACCGCGCCTTTATCTCGAACACCCTGTATTTAACCTCTGACTGATAACGTCATGATTATAAATTTTGACGGATTGATTTATTAATATTTATTAAATTTATTTAATCGTTATAGTAATCGTTTAAAGAGATGTCACAATTAAAGACATGTGAAGTCCGCCAATACGCACTAGGCCCGCGTGATGGACTATGTTCTAGACCCCCTCGATGTTAGGGGAGGCTCGAGCTCCTCGGCGGAGGCGAATATGATGAGCTGATGATGATGAATGTGGTTTGTGTAGAAAGTTCCAGGACATGATTATTAATTTCTAGTTTCCACCCCGCGAGTTCATCCGCGTTTCCAGGGGACCTTTAAAATTCCCGAGATATAAAGCAGCCTATGTCCCTGTCCATGCTTTTGTATATTGTAGAAGGGTATTAGGGTTACTTTCGCATTTAAGAGGAAAATGTAAGATCCCCGGGAACGCGGGTGAAACCGCAGAACGGAAGCTAGTATTCAATAATCATGTACCGGAATTTTCTAAAAACCACATTGGCAGTGAATGTCTAAAAATATTTTATAGGCAAGTTATTTCGGTTAGCCGCCTTGGCAGGCACGTGGAAGATTAAGCCCACTACACTAATTACCATGCTTAGGGACGTCAAGCAGAATTTAACGACTACACAAAATATTAATTATCTTATAACAAAAGAGATTATTAACATTTTGTATATTTATTTTTCATCTCAACTAAAACAATCTTTAGAACCGATAATGAGCCAACTACATTATTTGCCGGCAAAGGCAAAGGCTACAAAGCTTTTTAATTCTATCCAGTTAGTGCTCTAATAGGGCACTTATGCAGCAAAGCTTCTAAAGCTACTTTCATATTGAAATACATTACGAATTAATAACTATCTCCTTTGTGAAAACGATTTAAAATTATTGACTTTATTTTGGCTTTGTGGTTAGTGATCCTGACTTTCAAGACACTGGTCGTGGGATCGAATCCCACCCAGGACAAACATTTGTATGCATGAATATGTCTAGATGTAATTATCTATATAAGTATGTATCCAAAAGTAGTACATATATGTAGTATAACAGCTTTCTGGTTACCATATCACAAGCTCTGCTTAGTTTGGAATCAGATTGGCCGTGTGTGAAAAATGCCTCAGGATTTTTATTTATTTTATTTAAGATGAAAGGCTTATCAATGTAGAACTTAAGTCAGGTCTGAGTAAAACTTGAATTTAAGATAGCTTTATACCAACAACTAGAAGAGTCTTGATCCTCTCAAGCTACAAGGTCCCTCCTACGCTGCGCGTGTTTGCTCCCGACCTATTTGGAAAAGGCTTAGCACTTTAGTATGATTTGTCGTAAGTAGTAGGATTGGCAAATACATTTTACTTCCTTTCACAAATATCTATATATAGTTAAATCATTCGCATTATTATACTACAAGTGTCTACTCGCGGTTTCCTCCGAGTTCCTAAGGGAACTTAAATTAAGGGGATCAAAAAAATAGCCTCTGTATTATTCCATAACATATTGCAACTCTGTGCTAAATTTCATCACAATCCGTTCAGGGTTCTGGCATGAGAGATTAACAAACATACAGACAAACTTTCGCATTTATAATATTAGTAGCATCTGGCCCCCAAATTTGGGTACCTCGTGATATATGTATCCAGTCCTCAGTCTCATTAATAAAGAAGAATCTAAGGTACTCTAATTACAATTACAAGCATTTTTTACCTTTCTAACGTAAACACAGCAAGCGTTTGTACTCTCAAATCATGATGACAATTTAATATTAAAATATACAGAACAATCGAATGAATTTCCACCTCCATTACGAGCCGACCATAAATTACAAATTAATTAGAAGTGTTGCCAATTACGCACAATACGGAACAGCGCCATCAATTATTTGTGCGGAAAATTGCGATATCATAAAACAGTTAAGACGGATTAACTGCGGTTTCTTTAACGCGATTATGAATATTAATTACTTGATGGCGGCGGGTGGCCGGCCACAGGGACGCCACAGCCACACCACAGCCACGCCGCAGCTGTAAACAAAAGCACATGGCCCAATTGTCTAAGTGGTCTAAAATAACGTCCCTTGTTTTGTCTGACACGCTTCATAAACCACGCTGGTACCGTTATGAAGTGATGTTAATTTATAATAAGTTACTTCTCATTTATGTTGGTTTATAAATTTGTTAGTTTTATTGGGATTAGTCTAGAAAAGAATAGAATAGAATTAGGTTTGCCGAAATAGTAAGTGGAATAATATTTTTATCAATTTTGTAAGCATTAGTAGCTGAAGAATCTTAACGTGCTGTGAACACGGGTCAAATCAAAGTAAAAAGTATGTAGCGATAGAAGAGAAGCGAAAACCACAGCCAAATTTTTTTGAAAAACCTTATAAGAAAAACGTATTTAGATCAAAAATTATACTGATAAATAATTCTGATAACCTAATTATGTAATATCAATATATCATCCAAAAATATATATTATTTACTCTGTAATCTAGAATCACATTAATTTATATCTACTCTTCCCAAGGAGGGCCATGGCGAGCATTGATTACGATTTCATAATACGTATCTCGTTTTATTATAAAAGCTCCCATAATTAAGATAGATGTCCGGATCATCCGATCTCCTCCACCCTCCCCTCCGGTTTCCATATTTCTGGAAACAATTGCCGGAATGGTTTGATTGATTGCCGGAATGGTGGGACGGTGGGGGTGGTACCTGCTAATTAATTACTCTGTGACACAATGTTTCCGTCGGAGTATCTACACTTCTAAAATTGTTGGTCTTTAATTAGATTTGTGGGAGAGGAAGGGGTCCATCCATCTACTTTGTTTATATAGAAGTATAGCATCAAGAAGGGAGTAAAGAGATTTTTAGGTAACGTAAAATGTCGGTAACGGGTGAGTGACGCCCCTAGTGTTGCAAGCAGCCATAGGCTACGGTAACCACTTCCCATCGGGTGGGACCGTATGCTTGTTTGCTACCTTAGGTATTATTTTGGTATAAAAATAATGTGGCAGTAACATATATGCACGTCACGTCTACTTTACACCTTCCATATGTCAATAAAAGTACCTACTTCAATATATATTTAATGAACCAGTCTTAAAATGTTTAGTTCCTTTAAGGTTAAGGTTGACTTCCTGTATAGTATTTTCAGTAGCATCGCAATAAGTAGGTATGAAAAGTTAAAGCAACCTTCTGGACCGAGAATTAGAGTCGATGTTTCATAAGTGCCTTTAAAGGCATTTTTGAATGAATATATGTATATATTTCATTTCAATATAGCCAGTTACATAAGATTTATGTGAATTCAAAAAGGACAAAATATTCGTTTATCACTTTTATATTCTACTATGATCTTCATTGGCTCCACTTAATCAAACACCAGCGCGTGTACCAAAGCCAATAAAGCGGAACACACATCAATCAGTCACGGACAAAATGGTGGCATCTGAGAGCCGTCGAGTCGCTCACTAGAATGCAGTAGGTACTCTTCCTCTGCGACATTTCATTTCGCGATTGCTTCTTCAATAATTCAACTGTCGTTGTGTCGCATACATAACTGTGCGGGATCAATGCAATCGAGACGTGGGGACGATGCTTGCCAATGTTTCTATGGCGAGTCAATGAACTTCAAAAGTCGCAGTTCATAGGTAGGCTGTCGAAAGATTTATCGATGGTTTCTTGAGGCTTTGGGGAGATGATTCATCTTGAAGTAAATTAACATCCCGAGGGACTATCAAGTTTAAATAAGGTAGCCTTAGTTTTTATCCCAAGCTCTGGTCAAAATCCGTTACCAATTTTCTCAAAATGGATTGAGTGATTTAGCCGTGGAAGCATATCAGATAGTCGGAGTTATTACAGGAGTTATTATAGTTACAGGCTCGGCCTAGTTTAGATGTTAGTACTCATTGTAATTACCCATGTATGTACCTACGCTAGTGAAGTTTATGTCATATTTTATTGTTATCAGATGTCAATAAATTATTTTATTATTATTATTATTATTATTATTTTCCCATTTATAATATAAGTAGGGATTGACAAGTCATAATTTATACAAGGGTTGTATAAAATTGGTTTGGTAAATTCGATTAAAATGTTTTAAGTTCCATAATATGATACTATAATATACCTATACGTAATAAAATACGCATATGTTATAGGAACAGAAAACAACGCATATTTTATCGACTAGTTCAATAATCGATACGCACCCAACACCAGCAGGCGTCAATCGAGGAGGTGAACAAAACGCCACTCTTCGGTAATGAAAACATCGACAGAGAGAGACCGCACTATCGTCACACAATATCACAACATCCATTTGTTAATTGTAAATTTGAATTCAGATGGAAATACAAAAAAAAATATAAAAAAAATCTTTCATATAAATTGGCTGATATGTTGTTTGAGGATATGAGTGACCTGTCTGTACCTGAAATTATAGGATTATTAAACAAGCTATAATTTCTACAAATATTACTCTTGTGTTACGCTTTTACGCCTAAACCACTAAAGCGATTTTAGATACAGACATATACTAGAGCTTGAGAATGTACATAGGCTACTTTTTCTCGCGGAAAAGTCGAATGAAATGGAATAAAATTATAAAAGCATGTGTTATGCTAGATCACAGACATCTATGTATCAAAATCAAAATCAAATATTTTTTATTCAAATAGGCCTCAATAAAGCACTTATGAATAGTCACTATTAATGCTCGGTTCTGAAAGTTGTTTTTTACTGAGAAGAGCCGGCAATAAACTCAGTAATTACTCTTTTCAAAAAAACCAGCTTAGATCTAATACAATAGTGATTTTTACAAAATGTGTGAATTAGCCTGTAGCGAGCATTTCACTGCCAAGGGTCTTTTTGTAACAAGTAATCTGATACACTATAAAAGCCCTTTTGATATAAAGTTTTCTTCACTACCTGCTTAAATTTATAAATTGGTAAATCGATTCAAATAAGAAAAAAACCTGAAACATTAAATATTGCAAGCATTTTTTGACAGCCCGGTTGGCTTTGTGGTTAGTGACCCTGACTCTCTCCCGGTCGTGGGTTCGAATCCGACTCAGGACAAACATTTGTATGCATGAATATGTCTGTTTGTTCTGTGTCTGGATGTCAATATCTATGTATATAAGTATGTATTTAAAAGTAGTATAGGTATCAGCTATCTGGTTACTATATTACTTAGTTTGGAATCAGATTGGCCGTGTGTGAAAAATGTCCCAGGATTAAATATTTTTTAGGTTAAAATTCCTATCGTCACTTTGCGGTCGAAATGGACCTCTACGGCGGTCCTCTGTTCACTTGCAGCGTCAATCTATAATTACATCGCCAATAGGCGGCGCAATAGTTCCAACGCGTCGTCCTATAATCTGTAACGCACGCAATTATCGACAGAGTATAATTAAAAGCCCTCGGCTCTCTGCGTTAATTGGCATTATGTAAGTGGACAGTGCGGTTGCTTTGCTCGGTGGGTAATTAACACTACTTCACTAGCGAATGTTTTCGACGTCCATATTTATATTAATGTGATTAATGGCGCTGCACGCCGCAAGCAATGTGAACTGATTCGGTGTTCTGATGATTTGTTGTTCAAACCAGTTTGTTTCTGCATATAGTCTCATAAGAAAATATGGGTAATTTATACAAAAGCAAAGTATTTAGTTATGGGGTCTGCTAGATGTCTTTCTTTGTCAAGTCCCAGACGGCAACTCAACAGGAAATCGACACGTGTTTCGTTTCTCCCAAAGCGTCATCAGAGTGTAGCTAGTTAATTACTGTAATTTTTTGTTTATTTTTGTATATAAATTTAAGTGTTAAAGAAAAGAAGAGTTTTGAACCTTGGAGCCTAACATAAATATCTCCGAAAATTTGTGCAAACGAGATTCCCATCAGAACACTCATTGAAAATAAATTCCAACGGCGATAACCATATTTCAAAATGAACAGCTTTGTTATATATAAAAAACGGCCATCATCATAAAAATGGTCAAGCAAGAGCGACAATTTTTATTGTCCCATCCAGGGCCGGTCTACGGAATCGTCGGTTTATATTGATGGCTCCTAAATCGCCCCCCGGCCGGCTCATTCAATTTGTACCATTAAAAATTCATTTATCTCCAGTCAGCGAGTAATATAATGCTAGGTGACAGGTCTGTAGTCTGCTCATTAGGGCAACAAATTCGACGATCGCTCACCGTGTCGCCGGGTACCGTGTAGGCAGGGCTGGCCGTTTGGAAAATATTGATCGACATATTTATGTCTAACTTTACTATTAAAAAAAATTTTAACTTCTTACCTTGCCTTGTAAATAATTGATTGTCGTCAAAAAACACAAACTTAGATACTAAGGTTCTAATACGATAGTTACTGTGGCTTTAGCAGTCAACCTTCAACTGTGAACTACCAAGAAATTGAGCAAGTTTACATTTTAATCATTTTGCATACCTATAGCTTAGAAGTTTCGACAACTACGCAACACTGATGTTCATGAATGAATTCATGGTATAATTTAAAATTGAAGTTGTAATTACATCACAGGGGAGACAACCCTGTAAGGGAGTCATGACAAACTGTCATCTCGTTAGGAGTCGAACCTGCCACTTGCGTCGCGTCGCGTCGTGTCATAAGGCCTCGCTATGAAGTGCCGTCGACTACTTATTTTTCTTGTACCTACTCTCACTGGAAGTTCCTTTGCGTACATTTTATAGTTCAGACATTCCGTACACGTCAAAAGCTCTTTCAAAAGCTCGCTTCAAAAATAGGCACCTGTTTTATGAATTCAAATATATAGTATGGTCCAAAAAATAAACTTTCGTATTTAAAACTTAACCGATTTATTTTTAAATAATGTAATGACTTAGTCCTCTTTTCAGTAATGGAAAAAATATCATTAAAAAAACAAAAATTTCTAATGTTTTCATGTAATTTAGCCTTGAACAGGAAATTTGAATGTTGCTATCAGTTAAAAAGCCAGCCTTTCACTTGGGTTTCCATTTAGGTAGTAACGGGGCACTTATAAAGGTCAAAGCTACTAAAGAAACAACCCGTTCGACTCAGCCATCAAAACCAAAATAACAAACAAGTTTTATTATAATAGAAGTGAGGTCATTTACAATAGTAGGTTTTGAAATGATTAGCCGGAGAGTTTATGCACTAAAATGCAGGTAAAATATTAATATTGGAAATGAATATTATTGTTAATTTGACGATATGGCAAATAATGAAATAGAATTGACCGCAATATCGAAATGACAGACTATTTGCTATCAATTTGGCATCATTTGTATTGTCTATGATACGTGATTTTATTAGTTTATGATAATATTAAACTGGAGTCAATCAAATGAAAAGCAAACTATGCCGCAACACAATCGTGATTTGTTTGTTATTACTTAGTATAATAAATAGTAAAGTTTTTGGGTATCTAAATAGGTATTTATTCAAAATATGAAAACTATATTTTATCTTGATTTAGATCAAAGCTTCAAAGTTGTATCACGCCACAGACCGTTGATTCTATTCTCAGAACAAACATATATTTACCTATATATTTTTTACTTTAGTTCGGCACAATAAACAGTCATCTACAGAAAAATAAAAACAATAACAACATAATAATTTATGTATATAAATAATAAATAAATATCCTGGGACATTTTTCACACACGGCCAATCTGATTCCAAATTAAGCATCATAGTGAGCTTGTGTTATGGTAACCAGATAGCTGATATACTACATATACTACTTTTAAATACATACTTATTTAGATATTAACATCCAGACACAGGACAAACAGACATATTCATGCATACGAATGTTTGTCCTGGGTGGGAATCGAACCCACGACCCGCGGCTTGAAAGTCAGGGTCACTAACCACAAAGCCAACCGGGCTGTCATAAACGTGTCTGTTCTGTGCTTAATAATCAGAAATTAGTATATCGATTATCTGGTTACGTAAGTACCATAGAGTTATATTTGCCAGTTTATATAGTCCATATATACATTCATTTATAGAGCCATAAATATGACAATGACAAGTAATAAACACACAAGAATAGAATATGTTTAGGTAACGTGTTCACTGTCCGTTCATTATGAACAGCTTGTTTTAACTGTAATTATATTATCCTGCTGTACGTACATTAAGGCTATTCATTTCCCTGTAATCCGTTGGCTGAGCCATTGTCCCGAAACATCTCCGCTTTGTACCTAGATATTAATTATGTCCTAGACAGATGCTTGGCTTGGAGCTGAGCGGAGCGGAGTAGAGCGGAGTGTATGGAAACGTGCTCCGAGCGGGATTTATATTTCTCGTGTCGTATTATATTAAATATGATGGTTAATAATAAATAATCTTGACGTTATTTACTATTAATCTGATTTCAAACTAAAAGAAAGATTACCTATAATCATATAGAGTTGCAAGTGCGAAATAAATGTAGTTTAAGTCTACACTTAAATAAATATGATGTAGTTGTGTTATTAAATATACGCAAGCAAAGCTGTGGCGCAGGCAGCTAGTTACAATAATATATAAACACATACCTACTGTACTTTGAATTTGTTTTATATGTTAATTAATTATACATTTCCGAATTACAATTCATTGTATAACATAAATAAAATAATTTTTGGAAAAATTATTCAAATACAAATGAGATCTAGTGTCAATACAAATTTACCTGTTAATTATCGAAGTTGAGGATAAAAGTAGTATGTAAACCCATGCTTAATATAGGCAGTTCAAACGCTAACTTGTGAGTCTCACCACAAGGCGGGCGGGGGGCGGGCGACGGGGCGGGTGTCTCAACCGAGTCTCGAACTTGTATCCCCGCGGCTTCCGTATCTCGTTATCATACTAATGGACACTCGGGGCGAGTAGGTACATTATTGCATTGTTTCTGTTCGCCCTCTCTTGAGAGCGGTTCGGTTGGGAAACTTGTTACTATGTTACATAGTTCATAGTTGTAATCTGCAGCACTTTTAAAGTGACGATATTTTACAAATATCGTGAAATAAAACGAACTTTCTAAAGTATTGTAAAGTAGATGACACAGCAAACATTGTGTTTTATGGTTGACATAATACCCACTAATTTTAGCCATAATATTTCATACATGGCTTAATATTTATATCGGGCGCGTCGACAATTATGAAAATATAATATATTATTTTGACTACCTTTGACGTCCCGATATCCAACTAATTACCTGTATCTGATATGATATAAAATAAATAAATAAATGTGAAAATAACTATCTGTCTGTCTATTAAACTTTTACGCCTCAACCTCTGAAACGAATTAAATTAAATTTGATATAGAGATAGACTATTGAGATATTACAGAAGCTTGGAAAAGGACATGACCTTTTTACTCGGGAAATTTTAAGATTACCTTGGAGATCAAAAACATGAAACGTTACGTCAAATACGCTACAGGGTTGACAGCAGTGTTGTTTTCCAGCTCCCGGTGTGCGCACGGTGGACGTGCAGGCGGTGGAGGGCATGATGGCGCAGTTCCCGTGCGACCTCGGCACCGCGGCGCACGACAAGGTCTACATGGTGTTCTGGTTCAAGGACGACGCCGGTATACCGCTCTACAGGTCAGTCTCTATAAACTTATGGATTTGTTGAAGCGTCACTGAATTTGGCATCTGATCGACTGTTTGTTGGTTGGTTGAAAATATATATCAGAACAGTAAATTATTATAAAAATTAACTATTTTGACTAAGTTCAGCGAATTGATGTGATGGTGGTTTTAGTTCGAAAAAGTTTATAAACAATATTTAAACAACAATAATTAAATATTTACCGCAATACATGATTTTTTTATTGTAAAGTAGATAAATTCCGGCCTATTATATACTAATCATTTTAAAATCTACTTATAGAATACTTATGTAAATTAAACTACCAACTTGATACTAGTTAGGATTAGTACAGCACTGTAAACTACGCGAAAACAAACATGTAACAATTTATTGTTAAAAACAATAAGATTTATATTAGTATCGCCACAGCAATATTTATTACCCTCCTTTAAAATAATAAATAAATCCTCCTTCGTTATAAACTCTACCAAACCTTTCATCCATACATACCCAAAAACACCCGCAATGTTGTGTCCAATAAATGTTTTCTTTCTTTCTTTCTTTCTTTCTTTCTTTCTTTCTTTCTTTCAATAAGAACAAAGGAACTAACAGATTCGTGTTATGAACATAATCCGCGGCCATTATGAATACGAAGTTTGTACGAGTGGGCGTGAGTGAGAACAGACGTGATTGGATGCGCCGTACAGTTCGCAGGATAATTGCCGACGACGATGCTCCGCGAGCGACCAAGTTTCCACACGGTATGCAAGTTGTACGGGAGACCTAGTGGGTATTGTGAAGGGAGGGAGCGGGAGCGGATGCGAGTGGGATCTTTGAGGAGGGAAATCTTTGGAAATATTTACTAAATAATGATAACCTTAACAAAATAAAATAGCAATTAAAAGTATAACTTCACGAAATTGGAGAAAACGAAACTTCACGAAAGGAGGTAGGGCGCAACGGATTCGTCCGTTCGAAATTGGAGCAGCCTGACTGGGGTAGTACCTCCACCTTACAGAACACCGCAGCCAAATAACACTACATGTAGTGTTGTGTTCCTGCGGTGAGTAAGGTAGCCAGAGCTCCATGAGGAGACCCTGTAGCGGCAGTGAGGGGACCAGGGATGGAGTAGCGTCGTAGGGGGGTGCAGGAGTGATGCCTGTTTGGCCCTTCGACGTGCATTACGCTTTGTCCCTTTCACTGCCTATACAGTTGCTCCCTTTTTTATAGGGTCGGCAACGCGTAAGTGACGCCTCTGGTGTTGCCAGCGTCCATAGGCTACGGTAACCGCTTCCCATCAGGTGGGACCGTATGCCTGTTTGCCACCCTTGTGGTATAAAAAAAAAATAAAAAAAATGTATTATCTGAACGTAAATGCTTGACATATTAATGTAAACTGAATTTACTATAAATATGCCTATTTGAGCAGTTCCTTCAATTCCTCATAGATCCAATAATATCATTGTCTCATTTAATTTAGCAATTAAATCTGTTCAACAAAATATATAGACCGAAGTATCATGTTGAATTACAGATCCATTATCATTATTACAATACAATATATCTATTGAGAACTACATAGAGCTTCACAAATTAACCTCCCTCGCCATATAAATAAGTACCTACCTATAATAATTTCTAAATGTATCACTATGAATAATTCACATATTATTTAACAATACTCATCAATTGTTTAATTTACACGGACACGTATCCGCCACAACGACCGCAGCACATCGGTTACAACGTCCGCGTCCGTACAGCCGATATGTCCCGGAATCAAACCACACCATATTTTCCACCATAGACAATGGAATACTGGCCCCTGCATTGTATACTCATATGTATACGCCTCTCTTTCTTTTTGTAAATGTTGAAAAGAGCGAGGGCGAATTTTGTTTCAATTAATTTGGAAATATACTTATAGCACTACGGAAATAGGTATGGTGCTAAGCAGGGTTTTTTTCACCAGGTGGCTTAGCAGTTAACGACCTTGACTTTTAAGCGAGCGTGTGGATTTTAAGCCGGGATAAACATAAGTGTTTGAAAACATGTCTATTTCTTCTGATTCTGGGTGTAGTTATATAAGTCCCCGCGGTGTCACCCGCTTTTTTTTTTTTTTAAATGGACTAGCAGGTGACAGCCTCAGATGGCTTTTACACCGTTACGCGGACTTTTTCGGTGAGCGCAGAGGGCTCTCAACCGAGCGGTGTCACCCGTGTTTCCATGATAGAAAGTAGCCTTTCCTAATCTTTAGTCTGTGTAGAAAATTTCATCAAAATTGGTTTGGTGGTCTAGTCGTGAAAGCGTTAAAGACAGACCGAGTTACTTTTCCAATAATATTAATATGGATGTACTTACAAGTACCTATTAGATACGTTTATTAGCTATGTGGTATAGTACAAGCTCTGTTTAACTTGAAATGAGATTTACCGTATCTAAAAACTAACAAGATATTAACTACTGAATTCCTTTATCACCGTGACCACAGGCTTATGTCGCGCGACAAAACTCCGTATCCGAAGAAACGACTGCTTTTGTAGCGTAATAATTAATTCATGGAGTGCTGGGCGACTTGCAACCTGCGACTTGCGACTTGTCGTGTCGCACATCGAGCATGTAACCAATAGAGTAGAACTGTTAACAGTTTTGTTAGAAAACGAAATACGCCAAAACGCTGCGCTGTGTTCTGATTGGCCGACTCAAGGTCAAGTGTTGCACTAGACGTACACACAGGTCTCTTATTGGTCGGGTACTGTTTTAGTTCGAGCGTGGCTTGTTAGTTATACGTGACAAATCATTGATGCGTTGCTAAACAAATGGCTCACTATTGCTACTCTATTGGTTACATGCTCGATGTGTCGCAGCTCGTAGGCGCAGCTCGGAACTTATCAGTGTGACATCTCATAACGAAATCAGATTGTCTGCTTTTTGTGCTATAATGGTTTTAAATGGAAATGAAGCCGAAGTTCTATAGAGTATTATTGGTTGCAGTTGTTTTCGATGTGAATTTCTAGTGGTTTTGTGGATGGTAAAAATAGTAGTTTAATAATGTACTCTAAATGTTTAAGTTAAAAATCTTTGATGGCCAATAAATGGCGTGTTTAATTCGCAAAATACAAATAAACAATTTACAATACAAATATACTGCAAGAAGGTACATATTTTTATACACCCGATCTAATGAGCGGTCTAAAGAAATACAATATATAATAGATTTAATTAAGACAAGATTTATTCTCGTCAACTTAAACCTTCATTAGTTCAAATAGAAAAACCTTTAGAAGTCCACCAATTAAAACAAAAGCGGCCTCCGCCGTCCTTCCGTAATATATTCGCATTTGAGTCGCGTAACGAGCTCATTGTCTAACTTTACGATTCCATATTTCCCTATTTATAAAAGTTACCCTCGAGACGAGGCGATGGCTGCGAGGTGTCGCTTGTTCATTACAACCCGTGTATTTAGTATATATGTCTAATTAAAACGGCACAATAAGGCGTCCGGCCACCTTTTCTCCCCGGCCGGGTAACTTTTCGAATTAATTAAAAGGGGGTTTGCGTCATCACCTCGCCGGAGTCGCGTCGTGTCTCGTCGCGGCTAACTGACTCGCTATCGTCCTCGCATCTACAAAAGGTCCGAACTTTAATACGCTTTGGAAGTTGGCGAATATTTCACTGTTTTAGCCACTTAAGACAAATTGCTGTGCCCGTTTAGGGGTGGGTTTTTCGAAGTCGTTCGCGGGCGGTAATTTCACCGTCGGATGGTTCGTTTGGACAATGTCTCCGGGAGCCGAGTAAGGGGCATAAGAAAAGTTCTGTTATCAACTCTGAACCAGTAAATTATACATACGATAATTTATGTTTCAGGTACTCAATGATATAAATAGATATAAATAATAGAGTATAAATTTACTTTATGAGAGTAAAATAGTGAAATACTTACTCAATCCAATCAAATCTTGAATAGTCAATAAATAGAAGGATGTACGGATATGGATACATCTGTCCAAAAATATATTAATTTATTTGTATCAAAAATATCTTTTTTTAATTCTTTAAAAGTTTGATCACGTACACAAATAGTAGGTATACATTACATTTCACTCTGTAGTTAGGTAGTTAAAGTATAAATAAGGCGAAAATATGGCCGCTCAAACTTCTCAGCGATCGCTTTAATATTGTTTAAAAACTTGGTGTTTATTACTCACGGGTAAGTTGTTGAAAAACACGGCTAATTTATTCGTTACACCAATATTATCGTGCGCCAGATAACTTGTAGTTGGTTATTGTAGACGTGTTACCAACGAGAGATCATTGTATTTTTTGAAATATTTTCATTTATCTATCAATACTAATATAAAAAGCTGAAGAGTTGGTTTGTTTACTTGAACGTCAAGAATTACTCAAGAATTGATCATCTGAAATATTTTTTTAGTGTTAGATAGCCTATTTATTGAAAAAAACTCAAAATATATCATCACCATCAATGAAAAATGTTGAAAAAGTGACGCTAACAATGTTGCGCGGGTCAACTAGTCCATATACTAATACTATAAAGCTAAAGAGTTTGTTTGTACGCGCTAATCTCAGGAAATTCTTCTAATGGAAAAATTTGTTAATACATATTTTAGTATATGGATAGCCCATTAAACGAGGAAGGCTATAGGCTATAGCATCAATGGCAAAAGTTGAGAACGCAAATGAAGATGCACGGCTCGGCTTGTAAATGAATAAAAAGTAAAAAAATGAGCTTGAGCGTTCGGTGAAGAAAACATCGTTATAAAACTAAAGCTCTTAGCTTTGTAGCACTCGCCTGGCTTTCCACCTTTAAGATGAAAATCTACTAAGGACCTGTCGGTGAGTAGGTATCTGTTGCACCACTTTACAGGCTTAGTGGTTAGTGACCCTGACTTTCAAGCCGCCGGTCGTGGGTAAGAATCCCACCATACAAACATTTGTATGCATGAATATGTCTGTTTTTCCTGTGTCTGGATGTAACGTGATGTCTGATAAGTATGTATGTATTAAAAGTAGTATGTAGTGTATCAGCTATCTGGTTATCATTATTACAAGCTCTGCTTAGTTTGGAATCAGATTGGCCGTGTGTGAAAAATGTCCCAGGATATTTATTTATTTATTTATTTATTTAAGTACAAGTACTATGGTGGGATTGTTGGAAACACCTTTTGTGTGAATGTCACCCACTTATGCCAAAACGTACCTAATACCCACCTGGGAATTATTGCACCCAGATGAGGTAAAATCAATTCCTGTCAAGAACATAGTGCGGTTTTTCATAGCTGCGGGTCTTGGCAGTGAAATCTAGTCTAGTCTAATCTAGTCTAATCTATCTAGATGTGGCGATGACAATAGATCTACTATGGTCTAACAGTCTATAAAGTAAAGAGATGTTAATATAAATGAAAATAATATAAAGGTTAAATTTACAATAACATCAGATTAAGAAACATTAACAAATCGACCCTTATCTAACTTACAACTTAACTTAAACCCGAGTAATTTACTTAAGTAAATCTTCGAAACAGATACTGTGTACAAACACTTGAAAACTAACAATAAAATGAGTCGCAGAACTGCTCCACTTTATCCTATCTCACTTTATAAGCCTCGCAACTTATTCCGATAGTTACTGACGCCAAATTAAAACGTGCAGTTACAGCTTACTTTATGTCTATAGTAATAAAGGCGGTATTCCATTGTTAATGTTGTTGTTGTAAACGGTGGTGCGGCAAAGTCACGTATATCGTGTATCGGGTCGCGTAGTTTACGATAATTCGGTACATTTTGCGGACAGGGTTACCACGCGTTGTATTTTCAATCTAACTTTATTTTATAACGGTAAATGTAGCTGCAGTTGATGTATCTGTGCGGTTAAGCGAGCACCGTATTTTAAT
Organism: Thyatira batis; assembly: GCA_905147785.2. Taxonomy (NCBI): domain Eukaryota; kingdom Metazoa; phylum Arthropoda; class Insecta; order Lepidoptera; family Drepanidae; genus Thyatira; species Thyatira batis. The sequence continues at coordinate 13,498,889 of LR990486.1, forward strand.
AAATGTTTCAATTTTATCACGGTTAAATGATGATAATGTTACATAAAGATATTATAGATACTATATTATAATTATCTGTTGAAATGGATATATCATTGTGTAGATATTTATTTTACTACAGCAAGAAAATTAAGTGTAAAATTTCCACTGAAATTATGAATTAGAAAAGATTGCTGCATTGATCCCTTCTATATAACAAAAGCTGTATAGATTTTAAATAATGTTGGCTTTTAGAACATTTTTAACACCTAAAGGCACACAAAAACTTAAAAAAAACCGCTTTATTGGTGCAAGTTAAAACTTCCATTGGTTCGATTCAGCATGTAAATTATTATATTACATTAAGTGGCTCCCCGCGGTTTCATCCGGTTTCCATTTTCCCGGGATAAAAAGTAGCCTATGTCTTTTCTCAGGCTCTAGACAATTTTAGCGTGAAAACGAGACAGATAGACAGGCAGAGTTACTTTCGCATTTATAATATTAGTTAGTATATATTGTTTTTTCATCGTGAGGCAGCCCTATTGCCAAATTGCGCTAGTGTGTGCGCGCTGCGCTCCAAAACTATTTGTTATCTAAATGAGAACACTTCGATTCGGCGCCGGCCGCGTTACTAACGCTTATAGCCCCACTAAATATATTCATTAGCTCCAATAGGTACCTACATATGAAAAACTTTACCTATTTCGGCCAAAAAACAATACTAATAATGCAGATGTATTTTTTTACTGTGCTCGTAAACCAAATGAATAGTTTAAAGTTTCGAGTCACTATTTCAATTACCAAGTCGGTGAATACAAATGGAATAAAAGTATTCGATTTCTAAATATGAAAATTGTTTTAATATCGTAAGAAAACTTGAACAAAGATTATAATTACACACAAAGATGAAATACTAGTGGCTCCCCGCGGTTTCACCCGCGTTCCCGGGATAAAAAGTAGCCTATGTGTTATTCCAGAACATATTCTAGCTCTGTGCCAAATTTCAAGCAGATCCCTTCAGCCGTTGGAGCGTGAAAGAGTAACAAACATCCATACATACAAACTTTCGCATTTATAATATTAGTAGGATATGAAAATCTATGCGTTCCGTTCAAATCTGTAAGACAAAATAACAATCCTCGACTTAGCCGAATTCACATATCGTAGTTATCGAAAGAGACATCGTAAAAGTCTTTCTTTCCGTATCTCTGAGTTAAAAAACCTTACGATACTACACAAGATTTCGATGAAGGAAAACATCTTGGGATTCCTGTACACCCAAAAACACAATTAAAGGCACGTGAAGTCTACCAATCCGCACTAGAAGTGTGGTGGACTAAGGCTTGAAGTTCTTCTGTGACGTATTCGAGCTGATGATGATGATTTGCAGCGAGCTTATTTCGTTACTCCGTGTCCTTAAATCAAGTATATCCATGCTGGTTTCCACGTAAAGGCTCCCTTTGTTACACCCTACATTATGACCCGTAACACAGCTCAGTACCCACCTCTAGAGAATACAAATGCTATACCAAATATTATGACCCCAAAACACGTTAATAGCAAAGGTTCGCCAGCCGATTCGTTTTGGGTGACCCCGGAAGCAGGCCTGAGCACAGCCCTTCCGACGGACGAGGGCAACGACCTCGCTGTTGAGTGCTGTAATTGTGTTATTGTGTTTTGTTCCTGTCCAGCCCTTTTATATAAAGTAATATTATATATACAAGCGGACCTGGCAGACGCCGTCTTGCTAGGAAAAGCAGCGCCACCTACCGGGTCCATTTATTCAAAGCATCCGGAAACCCATTGATACAAATTTTTATTCCAATCCGTCCAGCTGTTTAGGGAGAGTTGGGTGACAAACACTCGTACAGTAGAATTATAAAGTTCTAGCCCTGGGTCTCAAATATCTAAGTCAACAGTTAGAACAGACGACTACATAAATTTTCCCATAAGAATCTTGTTTGGACCATATTCGATTCAAACTCAACAGAGCTTATACCAAGTTTACCAGATAGCTTATGTGTGTGTAAGTATATAAAGACATACTCCAAGGACACATGTTTGTACACACAAATGTTTGTCCTGGATGGGTATCGAATCCACGACCAGCGGTTTGACAGTCACGGCAGTTAATTACAGGTTTATATATACCTATCTTGACATTTAATTTTATTATTATTATGTAGGTTCAATTACACAAATACATTTTTACTATTTCCAATAGCTTTGTAACGTGCTGTCAAAAAGAGGTATTCCACGTAGCCCACCTAAACGAAGCCCACCCAAAGGAAGCCCACCTAAAGTATTCCACGATGCCCACCCGTAGGTGGGCTTCAAATAAAAATTAAAAATAATTAATTTTCTATTCCACGAAGCCCACCTAAGAATATCACTCGCATAGTCTGGGGACAAGAAATAAAAATGTCGATAGAAAAAAATATTTATTATAAATAAATAAATATCCTGGGACATTTTTCACACACGGCCAATCTGATTCCAAACTAAGCAGAGCTTGTGATATGGTAACCAGACAGCTGATATACTACATAATTATACTACTTTTAAATACATAATTATATAGATATTTAAATTTCTATAATCGTTCAGTTTCATTATGTGAGAAAATATTTGTCATTTTTGTAATCTTAGGTACTATTTAAAATCACAGATTGTTTCATAATTATGCAATTAAAACATGGACAAGTATCAAAAACATTGCAAATATAGCTTTCCATGGAGATCTATGTTGAAGTTTTTATATAGCTACCTGTTTAGTGAATATTAAAAATACTCAACTGTAACATAAAAAATCATAGATTGTTTCATAATTACAATAAATACTTGGACAAATATCAAAAACATAGTAAATATAGTTTGATAGCCCGGTTGGCTTTGTGGTTAGTGACCCTGACTTTCAAGCCGCGACTCGTGAGTTCGAATCGCACCCAGGACAAACATTTGTATGCAGGAATATGTCTGTTTGTTCTGTGTCTGGATGTAAATATCTATTTAAGTATGTATTTAAAAGTATTATATGTAGTATATTAGCTATCTGGTTACCATAACACAAGTTTCATTTGAAGCTTACTTTGGAATCAGATTGGCCGTGTGAAAAACATCCCAGGATATATGTTTATTTATTATAGTTTTACATAGAGATGTATGTTGAAGTTTTCTTATAGCTAACTGTTTGGTGAATAATAAAAATACTCTACTGTAACATAAAAAACTTTAAAGAAAACATCAACTTGGATCTCTATGGAAAACTATATTTGCAATGTTTTTGATACTTGTCCAAGATTTTATTGCATAATTATGAAACAATCTGTGATTTTAAATAGTACCTAAGATTACAAAAATGACAAATATTGTCTCACATAATGAAACTGAACGATTATAGAAATTTAAGTTAGTCTTTTAAATCCTACTAATATTATAAATGCGAAAGTTTGTATGGATGTTTGTTACTCTTTCACGCTCCAACGGCTGAAGGGATCTGCTTGAAATTTGGCACAGAGCTAGAATATGTTCTGGAATAACACATAGACTACTTTTTATCCCGGGAACGCGGGTGAAACCGCGGGGAGCCACTAGTAATAAATATTTTTTTCTATCGACATTTTCATTTCTTGTCCCCACACTATGCGAGTGATATTCTTAGGTGGGCTTCGTGGAATAGAAAATTAATTATTTTTAATTTTTATTTGAAGCCCACCTACGGGTGGGCATCGTGGAATACTTTAGGTGGGCTTCCTCTGGGTGGGCTTCGTTTAGGTGGGCTACGTGGAATACCTCGTCAAAAATCACTGGACTTTTATTGTACCTACATTAACTTTTCAAGTAAAACAGTATTTCATAATAAATAATTTTCTCTCAGCTTCCTCATTAACTTCGATTTTCATAAAAAACATTTCTCTGATGACGCTGTGAAATTGTAATCAAGCCAAGGAGTAGACGCGGACGCGGACGCAGATTTGGACGCGCCCGCTCGCCAGAACTCATTTATAAGAGTAGCTACTCCTTTAAAGTAGCTACCTACACCTTAAAACACGGCGTTATCTAATAGCCAGTTTTCTTGTGAAATTTAAATGAGAATTCTTGGCCGTATTGTGCGGATGTCGCAGTCGCCGACTGAAGGCCGAGTAATGTTCCCGGATCGTCGCGCAAATTGGGCTCGTTGAAGCGCTCCCGTTGCCATGGTAACCGGCGTTTTTGTCGCGCAAATCCCCCAATCGCAAGCGCTTAGTGTTAGCTCCCGTTTTTGCATGTCCAATCGTTAAAAGTTCAAAATATTGACCGTTTGATATTAGATTCTGTTCCAATTAAAATCTGATGAATGTTAGTCTTCAAACTGAAAGGACTTCATAGTCCTGCTGACCTCATGGTCAGCATGAGATATGTTATCCAGACTGCAGTTTCTTAGGAATACGTTATGTAGGTACTTATGGGTGACCAGAAATTTACAGAATAGGATTGTGATGTCATTACATCCAATTTTCAGAATGTATAAACGTACTTTTAGACCAAAACTGACCAAAAAATATGGCCCTGTAAATTTCAGAAAATGTACAGGTGAGATTTTAATTTCCACCCAAATTGTTTTAACAGTCGATGCGGTCTGATTTAAATTACATTACGCAATTCAATTTTCTCGTGACACTATTTTTTTGATATTCATTCCTTTATAATGGTCGTTCTTTCCCCAATCGAGCGGCAAGACGCCCGCGCCCGCGCCGGTTACTAAGCAACACGAAATACTTCAACTAATTTAATCGTCCAGGTTCATTCTGAAGTTTAATTGGAAATCGCGCGATTCCACCAATCACAGGTTTTAAAATTAAATTCGAGATACAACTCATTGGCTCGTGAAATTCTTGTTTGTGTTCGGAATTTCTTACTCGCGCTTTGAACGGAGCCGTCGCTTTATGTAGTCAATTAACATAATTTCTAAATTATAACTTTAAATCGTATGAAGTAAAGTACGAATATGATTTGAAATTATAATTCTGTGGAAACGCGACACGTGTTCTGCCTTTCAGTGAGTCACTCTTGAATAATCTACAGTTGTAAAATTGTCATGTTCTGAAGTCATACTTGAATGAATTTAAAATCTGTGCATCAACTGTAGTATTTAATGTAGTTCTGTAGAGTCATTAAAATATCAAATAAATGAAGAGCTAAAAACCTTTAAAATATCAATTTCTAGATTATCATTTTCAAGTTCAAAACAAGATTGACAGGACCTAATTAAATTAAAATCTCTCGCTCTCTTTTTATCCTCAAAATGAAAGCGACGTACATAGATTAAAACTTTCAGATTAATATTATTAGTTGAGATAAAATAAATGATCGTTCGTCTATTGAATGATATTCGAGTGATGGCCGCCGTTTGTTTGCACAGAATAATGAACATCGATGATTGCAAATGACGTATAATTACGTTTCATATTTTCCCTCTTGTTTGTTTAATTTTAAATGTATTTTCACGTCCGCTGCTTTTGAAATGGGTTTCATAGAACGCCTCGTCATTTTCAATATATTGCCGTGTTGACTCTTATTCATTGGTCGAGCTTTCATCCATTGACACCGCGTTATTATAGAATTTATGCTTTACACACTATTAGTAGGGTCAATTTTGATTGATTATATTTTGTAGTAAGTTATATCCAAACCTCTCGAGGAGGATTATTTTACTATAAAAACAAATCTTTATTATTATCGTATGCTTTATATCCTAAAGAGTCCACAAATGTAATAAATATAAATAGCATTTGAATAAATTAATTAATAATGCATTAAACATAAGTGCTTAGCTAATAACCAACCAGACATATGTACTAGGAGAACATAGACCGCGGGAGACGGCACATCAATCGTATTAAAATTACTCGGGAACATGTCAAAGGGCCTCAAGACGTCGCCAAATTGCGAATCCCGACACAGTGATAAATTCGCGAGTGACATTAATATAATACCGCTTTCAAGAGTAACCCGGCTCTAGGAGATAACCTACATGCGAGGTACCTCCGTAATGTGGCGGTTGTGCGTCCGTCCCTACATTTACTGGCGGCGATGAAATATTGGGCTCGACCTTTGATATGTGAGAGTAATCTGAAACTCTGAGTCATCTGGCCCAGATCCACTTTGATTGGTGATAAGGAGGAATATGTTTTCGAATTTATCTTCGAGCTTACTAAGGTCAGCTGGGTGATTGTAAGCTAGATCATATTTCGATTGATACCAGATGTTGGCGTCCATAAACATTTGCATCGTTAGAGAGTTATTGAAGACTAGCTTCTGCACCACGTTTTCACTCGGGGGAACTTCTACTTTCTCGAAATAAAAGGCCTATGGTCCTTTCCTAAGCGCTAGTCTATGTCTGTAAATTTCATCAAATTCAGTGAAGTGATTTAGGCGTGTAAGCTTACTTTCGCATTTATAATATTAGTAGGGATTTGATGTCAAAACCGAATAAATGTATTAGTCTCATTGTTCATCAATCAAAACATTTCCACTCGTACCTTCAGAGATTTGGAATAACCCGCAATGAATAGCACGGACAATGATTTAACTAATTGCTCTTTCCCCCACTCTAGTGCTGTCCACTAGCACATATTGAAATATCGATAGCTTATGGAGCGAATTGACTTTTATTTCTGTCTTAAAGAGCTTATTTGACTGCTAAGTTGTTAATAGTTATACATAGTCTTACGATTTTGAGATTTCATGTAATAGTTAGAAAATCAATAGGTACTTTAGTAGGAACTCCAAGTTGATTCCATGGATTTAGAGACACAATGAAATCAGCAAATAAATTTTTCTTTAACTTACACTTCGAATAAAGGTACCTAAACATTATCAGCATCGACGATTAAACTATCGATGTTGCCCCATCACTATTTGGTCCCTTACAATTTGCTGCACACGAAGCCAGCGTGGGCGATCAAGGGCCCAGCTTCGAATTAATCCGAAAGCCTATTAATTAACCTTTAAGGCCTCACGGACGATCGAAACAGTCCTACGGTTAAGTCAGATTTACTACTGCTATACCTCCGGCCGTTTGATCGCCTTTTTGTACATAATTGAGGTTTTCTTTAGTTTCACCAACATTAATTGTAGACCTTCTAGTAAATAATTGGTGTTAGGTGGAATATTTTAGTGTTTTAAAAAAACTTTCCAGACAATAACATAATCACACATGATTAAAGAAAAATACAATCAATAGAAATGTAACATCAAAAATCTTACGATTGATATTTCGCCTTCAATAAACAATCATCCCGGTCGGACCCACCGAGGCCCGAGCGATGACGTCAACCGATAGAATCGTCAGGGAGAGAAAAAAATAAAGCGCCATCGGTCCGTAAAAGGGGAAAAGAGTCGGTGCCGTCGCAATAAAAACCCCGCTAATACCCAAACTGGCACAATAATAATAATTTGCATGTGAACAAAACGCCCTGCCTAAGCGAATTTATTCCCCTTTTTGGCGAAAAGTGGGATATTCACACGCCTACGCCGCCGCGTGCGACCCGCCTCTATAACCGCCGCGCCGCCACCGAGCTGCGAATCCAATCTCGCATTTTAGATTATGTTTTTTCATAAAGACTGCTAAGCTCTCTGTAACCTTTAATCATTGTAGTACATAAGATAGGATGTTTTATACGAGAATTGTTCGTTTTACATAGCCATACTAATGTCATAAAGATTTGATTTTTCTGTGCTTGTATTGACTCCGAACCGAATTAACCACGTATTGTTACGCGAATAGGAACTACGCGGATTAACTTTGTATCTTATAAAATCTATAAGCTATTTACTTACTGTTTTATGTAGTAAAGGTAAACTTTGTCCGTTTAAATTGTTTGTTCTAGATTGAGTGACTTGGAAGAAAAAAAGTGAACACATGTCACGTTGAGATCTCATCGCGTACACTTCTCACATCGTTGTTGCGCTCGCGTTATACTTTCAATTTGGGCTATGATTCAGCGCGCGCCCTTATTTCCTCGCCCTCTGATGTCGCTATTGCCCAAACTATTTTTTACGGCTTTCGTCGCGATGTGTTGCCCGGAACGACGCGGCGCGACGGCGGGATCACAAACACGCTTGCCTTATATTTGTGTCATGTTCCTCGCTTTTGTGGAATTGTAAATTGTGCGGCATTCTTTTGCGACGAAAAGGAATAAAGTGAACTCGGTATTGTGTGAGCAATATTCGACACGCTCCAATTGAAACGTTGCTAAAATCTGAAAATCGGATCTCCTTTCGATGAAGTGAAACTCTCGATTTAGTTCAGTTCATTGTGGGAAATTAATATAGCAATAATAGCTCAATAGTCTGGAACTTTGTTGTAACTCTGCTGGTTGGAGAAATTCTAAATCTGACGATAAACGCACTGAATTCTGGTAGCCGCATTTAGTTTAATGTACTTGTCGCTTATACAAGGCTATTTCCAGCAAGCTTAAATATCTGCCATCTCCTGTTATATTAAAATATTTACCGCTCGCAGCATCAGAGTTTCATCATATCAAGTTTCCTCTTCATAGAGAAGTGTAAGTGAAGTTGTTGAAGTTCATCGCGATCTCATTAAGGGGGAGACTCCTTAGTTTATAATAAAGCCTAGGGTAGTCACAGTTAGCAATGATGGCAATTAGCAACGCATTCCGGCTGCGCTAAATCCGCTGAGCACACATAATTAGCGCACGTACCGCCACGTCACTATAATGTTGTTTATGATAGCGATCCGCTGCACATTTTGTGTTATGTCAGTTGTGGTGCAAATCGTGAGCGGACATGCTTTGGGATTATCTCTCAAAACTTTTTAATGTTTGTGTGATTTAGAGTCGAAATCGGTGTTGGTATAATTTTTTTATGAGGATCAAAAAGAATGATTATCGAGTATAGACTGTCGAGTTATATATTAATTTTATACTGCTTTAAATATCACAATGCAAAGCCTTTTGTTTAATATAAAGCTTTTAAAGGGCATTTTTTAAGGTACAAGCTGCTGAAGCTACTACCGGCTCGGATGCCTCATCTGGCTTAAACTGAGAAGAACCTGCAGAAAACTCGGCATGGTTCCATTTTTTTTATCATATCTCCTTAAGACTATATTTGACTGGATCGGAAATGCGATTGACGGTGCATCTCCGCTGGCCCACACTTTGTCAATAATTTGTTATTCACACTTTCACACTTTCACGTCAAGTTCTCTCCGCTAATAAACGCTCTGCACTCGCCGCTTGCACATTACACAATTGTGAACAAATTTCATTAACGGTACAACGCCCGCTTCAGCGTACCAAACATTCGTCTAAACATTGTTGTCCAACAATCTGTTGCGAGCGGTTTGAATCATCGCTCTACCGCTTGTAGACCCCCCCCCTCTCCTCGACCCCCCCCCCCCCCTCGACTCAACTACCCTCATTTCATTATTATGATATTTCAGCATTAATTAACGTTTGGCGCCGCATCAAGGGTTAGCTGCAGCATGTTTACTTTGTGTGTTTGTTCCATATAATGTTTTGACACTGACGCGTAATTTTGTGCGTTACGTATCATGTCAAACTCGGCCGGTTTTGTTAATATTAATATTGTTTTGAATTAATTCTGTGTTCAAATATAACAAGCATGTGACGTCTGATTTGTATTTAGTTAATCGTTTATAGTTGTGGTAATAATGAAATGGATTTCTGGTTTATATATTGAATGAGATGTTTCTCGTGTCTTACGATTTGTAAAGTATATATCGTATTATAAAGGCGAATGCAGAAGGGTTTCAGGTAAAACAAAGCGTCTCGCGTCATAATTCGCGAGACAATGGCGGTATTCTGGCAAAGACACTGGCCCATTTGTCATCAGCCGCGCCACGTCCACGCCACTCGCTCCAAACGAGAAACTAGTTTTGTCTTGTGCCTAAAGAAAGGTTGGCTTAAATTTTCATTGAATTTTAAGATTAGTTATTTCAAACTTATAACAAGACGTTTTAAAAAGTATACATTTATATAATATGGCAACATTATGTATTAACTACTTACGTACTTAAGTAGTCGTAGCTAACTTCCATTTTCATCCGTGTAAGTGGTTATATACCCAATTTATATGATAAGTTTTAGATTGTTCGGAACTGATATTGGGCTAAAGTTTAAATTTAACATACTCTTCACGCGTTTTGAAAGTTCCACACAATATGTACAAAATTCAAGAGCAACCAGTATTAACTGTGTTATAGAATAGAATATACCGACAAGTTTCGGGATCCAAAGGCGTAACATAAAAGCTAGAGAAGTTCACTTGAACGAGCGCCCTCTACGAAACCATTTACCACAACCGAGAGACATGGCCGCTTCCTCGCTACAACACGATACACTACAACTTCAAACACGTCATCCATTGCCGTGTAAACTCCAATTCTCGTAACATCCCAAGCGTCCCAACGAGTAATAGGTGCCAAAAACTCAGGTAGGCACGTTGCCGAGGGCATCCTCCGTCCTCGGGGCATCTCATGAAGACACCTACTTACAAGCCTCTCGACATTCTGCGCTATTGTTTAAAACAAACCACATTGCTCGCGTCGTGAGCAACTACTCTAGTGTTGGGAGCGGTCGGGATACAATGTATGTCGTGCGGGCCGCGGGAGTGGCGTGAGTGTGCCGGGTTGTGTTCGCGGCGATGTGACGCGCCGAGATGAATGTCTCGTTTATCTATATGAGGCCCTTAGTGTTAATAATGGCAGTTACGTGTCAGTGGAGTGTAATTAAACGCGTTTTTATTGCCCCCGAGGCTTTCCGTGGAAGTGTTCGGCGGACAGGGGCGTGTTTATTGTCCGCTCATGTCTGTTTTCTATTGCTATTAAACGTACAGTCGGCGCTCTCATAGATTTGTTCAAACACACGGATTTCCATGAGCTGGTCTTTTCTTTTTTCAAATGATTGTCATTTTTTTTGGTATTTATTTACCACACTTACCACTGTTTGATTTTCCTTTATATTGTTATCGTATACACATCGCATATAAAAAATAAAGCTATCTGAAAATAATGTTATTTGTGTTAAATGGTTGAGTAACAAGACCTTAATAAATATAGATCTCTTAAATATTATTTTCCGAACTAAAATATGGGCAGTTAATAATATATTTGTTTTGCTATTCAAATTGCAAATTCAGCTAGTTACCAAAGTCGTCGGCAGCTCAAAGCTAAAGCAAACAGAAGTGGTAATGGACAAGTCGAATCTGTCGCAGAACCAACACGCGACGGGAAGTCGGCTTTATGAATGGACTTTGTAAAGGTTGGGATCCCCCCCCCATCCCCCTCCCTCCAACTACAACTCCCACCCCAATTAAGATACTGCAGATGTCTGTAAATATTATACTAGTCTATTATTAGGAACAATAGTGCTTGAAATTCAAAATTTGTACCAAAATTCTATCTAACTTATACAGCATTTAGTACAGGCTTTGTAGAGATCAGATTTACCGTATGCAAAGTAATATCATACGCGTGGATGTGGGAATATAGGGATAAAATATAGCCTATGTTTCTCCCTGGTAATGTAGCTTTCAACTAGTGAAATAATTTTAAAAATAATCACAGTAGTTTTTGAGTTTATTTATTACAAACATTCACATACACAAACATAATAAAAAATCCTCTTTATAATATTAGTGTACGAATCAATGTAATTACAACACTAAGCACTATAATCGAGCTTACAATTAGCCACAGATTAGTGCGCCCCGGGTATCATTATAAGGATTGTTAGTGGGTTTCGTTCATTCAGTGGATCCATTTAAAATTATTAGTGGCAATGGCAGCCGGTTTAATTAGCAGTCGTTTCGGCTGTGCCCCTGGTCCCGGCTCGCGCGACTCCACACGGAATGCGCCAATTAGCACGATCCACGCAGTTTACGGCCACTCGTGTCACCTTTGAAAATATTCACCTGGTAACCCCAGTCTCTGCTAATTTAGAAGCGATTTGAAAGCACCACAATTTCACCAGTAGTATCGTCGGTATCTTCATACGAATCTTTATGTTGTCATTCCGCTGCGGTCGCTAATTAGATTCTGATTGGCAGAGTGTGATCGTAAATGGTTTTATGATACTTTGATATTGGTGTGTACGTATTCAAACATAAAATTTATCTACACAGTGAAAATTGTTATTGCCTTGTAGCACAGTTTTTCAATAATTTTGAGTCATGTTGGAAAGCTTGTGAAATTTCAAGAGCAACAACTTTACACCATATGTACTTCATATGCATGCATTGAAAATCACCAGTAGTAAACATACCTAAACAATACTATGTACTATATATTTTTATGATAATATTTTACTAATCCATATAAAGGGATTTCAAATTCATTGTGTCAAAATATCAAATGCAGTAGAACAGTATGTCACTATAATAAATATATTCCATAATCTAATAATCTCATCAGCTTAAAACGTGTATTTGTGCATAAATATTATGTAACGAAATAAGCTAACATAACTTATCAACTATAATAACATGATATACTTTACCTCTATAATCATATAGATTTTAAATTATAATTAAACACTGAAGTTTTTTTTATAGTCGATATTACCTATATTGGTTTCCAATTATATCATGCATCCGTTTCATTTCTACCTCAAACTACCAGGCTTTTCATAAGGCAGCAAAATAAAGCAAACCTTTATTTTGTGTGTACCAATGTTTTAGCACGTTGGGTCATCGTAGCATTTATAGTGGAACGGTGCAGGCAGGCTCGCAGGATTAGGCGGCTCACGTTTGGAACACGGCGGACATTTTTGTGTCATTTGTCACGTACGCTTAAAAAAATGTAGGTTTTTCTATCTGCTGTGTGTGTTTTGATCAACAATCATATTTTATACTGAACTCAGAGGTACGGGTTAGAGTTTAAACCTCATCATCAGATCATATTATACGCCAAAGAGCACGAGCCATCCCTAAATACGAAGGGGTTTTGAGGTCATAGTCCATCACACGAGCTTTTGGCAAACTTCGTCATCATCATCAGCTCATACACGTTTCCACGAAGGAGCTTGAGCCTCCCCTGTCAATGAGTCCACCACGCGGGCCTAGTGCGGATTGACGAATTTCACATGCCTTTAATTGTGACATCTCGGGCTTGCAGGTTTTTTCACGATGTTTTTCTTCATTGAAAGCCCTACGTGTCCTAATGTGAGTCCCTACGTTAAGTTGTTTTTGAGTTAGAGGTACGGGCCAGTGGTTTAACCCTAAACCCTTATGATCGTGAGTCGATGCGTTCCCCACACCCCCACGGCATTACATAGTACTTCTATACTAATATTATAAAGAGGAAAGATTTAATAATAATAATAATAATAATAATAATAATCCTTTATTTCAGGCAACTAGGCCCATATTATAAATACCTTAAATCTAAGTATACATATGTTTATATTAAAATTACAACCAATTAGTTAGGCACGTAGAGACGGCGACGTGCTCGCCAGCGAGGTTCATATTGTTCCGCGAAAACGCCGAAATACGACACCCTTCGGCCAAAAGTCCTCCTTCGTGAAGGTCTCGAGATGTTGAGTCGGAACCCGCACCACAAACGAAGTAAAATTTACGCTGTGACGCGATTCCAGCTTCGTGACCCTCAAGTTGAATTTAGCTTTCTTTTCTATGTACTCCACAACCTCCTCAGCCTTTGTGGAATACAACAATCGGGATACATACAGCAGCGTCGTCGGAATAGCGGGACGCAACAGATGGTTCGGTCCTGTCGGGGCAGTACCGCACTGGTTGCGACAAGTAGGCTTCTTGCGTTTCCGCTCTACTTTAACGAAGCCGTCCTTGTCAGCTCGTCCTCTGCAGTACGCCTTCGGTGCCGGGTTCGACTGGGTCGTCGGCACCTGCTCGGGTTGAGGCCGCGGTTGTTGAGCGGGCTTGGCGACAGCTGCTGCGTAAGCACGTTGTGGTGTTGACTTACGCACGCTGAGAGTCGGCGACACGATCACAGGTGACGCGGGGCAGGCGGGGCGGGGGGCGCGAGGCAGTGCATTGCACCCGACGGCCGCCGGTGACGAGTCAAGTTTCGCTGACTCGAAACTTGACGATGATGCATTGAATGCACCTCGACGCGTATTTACGTTGGACGCCTCGTGTGACCTACATTCTGAAATATTGTGACGTAAGTCCACTACCTCAGAACGCAGTTCACAGATGGTACTCTGTGAAGCTTCCAACTTCAGCTGCATCTCGGCCAGGCTCGCCTTCATGGATGTAATATCCTTTAAAAGCCTGGTGACGTCTACGTGGTCGAATGTGACGGGGGGCAATCGCTGTAGATCCTTCGCCACAAAGGTCGGCACGTCATCTGGGTCAACCTCCTTCAGCAGGTTGATAATATCCTGCAAGCTTCTTGCGCCTTTTTCATCCAGCCTACGCAATGGCATTCGGTCAGCCCTGCCGACCGACTCGTACAGCAGCTTCTTGCCAATCTGGATCTCGTCCTCCCTGAAGCTCGAGGTACAGATCTGCATCATGCTGATTTCGTCCATGACATCCATCTTATTTTGGATGAATGCCAGGAGCTCGTTAACCATATGTGTTTCTGACAACATGGCGACGATCGCAGTTTCGGCAGCGGAATGTTCCGCGCCAATCGCGAATTAGTTGTAATATGAGGCGCGACCGTTTCCAAGCGCTCACACAATGCGATTTGTTTGTTTGTTTGTTTGTAATGAATAGGCTCCGAAACTACTGGACCGATTTCAAAAATTCTTTCACCTTTGGAAAGCTACATTATTCCCGAGTAACATAGGCTATATTTTATCCCTGTATTCCCACGGGAACGGAAACTACGCGGGTAAAACCGCGGGGAGGTAGCTAGTATTAGATAAAGATAAACGAATTATGTTATAGTACTCCTTAAGTATGATTATAAGGATTGAATTATATTACAATGATTAACTCTTGGAAAAGCTTTCATAATAAAATAAATACCTCCACAATGAACTAGTGTAAACAAAATAATCGGCTTATGATATTTTCCGAAGGGCTTCCAGGAACGTCTGCCTCTCGAATCAACTTTATATTAAATTATTAAATAATAAGTGATAGTAATGCTGTTAAACATTTTTATTTAGTCAATATTGTTATTTTGTTTGAGTTAACTTTATTTTATTTTTAATAGCTTGTAGCTTTTACTTTGTAAACGTTTTATGAGATATAAGTGGCTCCCCGCGGTTTCACCCGCGTACCCGGGAGATCTTCCATTTTCTCGAGATAAAAAGTAGCCTATTTCTTTTCTCATGAGACAGACAGAGATAGAGTTACTTTCGCATTTATAATATTAGTATAGATTAACACTAGAAGTGCCGAAACTCATGACCCCCCTAGAACCGCCGCTGTACCAATTTTGACCCATTATATTTTTTACAACGTTCATTAACATAAAGCATGAATTATAATTAAAACAATTAAAACAAACAATGTATATTATTTGAAATTATATTTATTTATTTATTTAAGTCAAATAATTAACATTTTTACAACAAATACGTAACAATTTTTTTTACATAACAAATAGTTTATTATAGTCATCACAACTAAGATTGTAATTCTAAATGTAATAAATACCAAAAAATCTCTTGACTGTTTATTATCAGAATAGCAAATATAACATAAATAATTTTCCTTAGCATTGCATTTATTACAGACAGTTTTTAAGCATTTGAGACTTCACAGATAACTTGTATATTTGGTCTTGACCTTACATTCTTCATAATCTCTTCTTCTAATAGGTTTTCTGAAATTTCTGTAGGAATGGCTGTTTTCTATTATTCATGTACTGCGTATACCTAATTCTTCTCCCCAGTTGCAATAAAAAGTCTCTACGTTTTATTTAGCTATTGTTGATAAATTTATATAATACCCATGGGTTTATAGCTGCCAAATCAGACAGATCATAAAATGTATGAACTGGCCAATGTCTAGGAGCCGCATGTACTGTATATTTCCTGGTGATCGAATCGACAACATGTACTCCATGCTTCGTGGTGTTGTAGAATAGTATTGTTTCTGGTTTTTTCTTTGAACTAGAACTTATTGTCATAATATCTTGATGCATCCAAAGCATAAGCACATTTTTATTTGGCTTAGTCTGAGAAACAGTCAATGTTGTGTCACCAGTTTTCAGGAGACACGACTTGTATAATTTTTCTTTAGCAGTTTTATGGCAATAGGTATTTCTCTTCGAATTCCATTTATAGTGCCTACGATACTAGTGTTTTTAGACTACAAATATTCCGCTAATAAAAGAGTTAAAAAAATGGTTTCAAGGCACATTCTTACCTTTGTTGGTGTAAAGTTCTATCATTTTCTGTACCACCTAGTCCCTTAAACGAAAGATGATCACAAACCTAATCATGGCATTAGGTTTGTGATCATCTTCCCCAAGGTAAGTAGACATATTTATTAGGTATATACATTGTCAACAACGATCCAAAACTTTTGGCCATACTTATCTGACTTTGAGCTCAAGAACTGGGTAAATTGGCAACGGCATTTATATAAAAACTTTTGAATGAAACTCCTTTGTAACTCGTAATCGTCATCAGAATATCCCAAAGGCTTGCCATTTGATTTGTCCTCTAGAATATCATTCAAACAGGATGCAATTTCTTGCGGTTTCAATATTCTGCTATTTTGACTAGACATAACTATAATAGTACAAGAGTTATGCGTTTGTAAAACAAAAACTTGCACTTTTTACACAAAGCGACAAAGAAATGAATAGAAACAATGCTCAACTGTTTATTCACCCCTACACCCGCGTAATTAGCCACTATACGTCGAATTATTGCTTAGAAATTAGGCGGGACAAAAATGACCCAGCGGCAGTTCTAGGTAAATAGCAAATTATTTTATTTACATTTATTTTTATTCAATAGAAAACATATTGAATTTAATAAATACAATAAATTATTAAAAGTCAAAAAGTATCACGGCTTTGAGTAGAAAAAATAAAAAGTTACAGACGACGAAACTTGCGGGTGGGTCAAAAATGGAACGATGGCGCTTCTAGTGTTAAAGCTATTTAGAATTTTGAATGCTGTATCGATAATGCTATTTAGCCAACAATTTTCTTTTAATTCCATTATTATAATCCCATATGATACTAACTATCCATTAATATGATTAATTTTCATTAAAATCTATGTCGGTGGGCAGGTGTTTATTATCTGTGTCCGGCGAGTGGAGGCGATATGATTAATGTGCGCCCGGTCAATATTGCGTTAGGAGTCTAATGGTGCACTAATACATGTCCTCGAAGATTAATACTAGCTTCGATGCTTAATCCAATGTTATTTTCTGGCTCTTACGTGATTAAGCTAATTTTGTATATGATTTATTGTTCGTAAATTGATTTTGTGAAAGCATGTCTGTCACTATATAATACATGACGTCTATAAACAATATTTTTAGGTAAATTTAGTTTATTGAATACTAGCTCCTCCGCGCGGATTTTCCCGCATAGTTCCCGTTTCCGTGAGAATACAGGGATAAAATATAGACTTTGTTACGCGTGGATAATGTAGCATAAGGATAAGGACCTGTAAGGATAGTTGTTATGAAGGCAATAAATAAAAATAAATAAATAAGCTTTCTAATGAAAAAATAATTATTAAAATCGGTCCACTACTTTTTAAGTTTATTCGTTACATACAAAAATACAAATCTTTCCTCTTTATAATATAAGTATAGATAGGTATCTACTATTAAACACACAAAGTAGCGAGTAGCCTATTAGATTTGCTATGAAATATAACAAAAATTGCTCGGTCTTCTATAAAATAAACTATACAAACACAATATGAACTCGTCCGTCCGCCCGCGGCACACGTCCGCGCTCAAGCTTAATCCACTTTAGAAATGTCCAGTGTTATATACGCAAGTACATTGATATGACAAGCTACTAATGTCGGCGTCCAACATTTCCAAATTTCATTAATCGCCCGTCGAGTCCCGCGATCCCGCAGTCCCGGTGTCCCGCTCCGGGCCCGGACTCTTGCCAGTCCCGGGACTGTGCAATTATACCTAATGGATGTGCTAAGCAGACGTGGTTTTGTACATCCACGTATAATAATGGATAGCCGGTTTATTAGCCGGTGTAATGTCCCTATATTTTAAGCACTGGATTAACGTCAGGTGGGCCAAGGGAATTATGTTTTAGAGGATTTATTGTGTAATGCACATTTAATTAAAGTGACTCCGCTGTGTGTGATAACGATGCAGGATGGTTGACACACGTGAATGTAAATCAGGAGTTAGCCGTTTGTAGCTCGTCACTTAATTAGATTGTATACTTTATATATCTGTCTAGTAAGGGATATCATAATAACATACTTAATTAGTTTGCTTTTATATTAAAATGTTAGAATTATTTTTGTGATATTAAAATTTGTTTCTGTCAACTTGTATACAAATTTGATGTCGCACTTTTATATTTTTGGTCTTTAACATTGATGCTATGAATCCAGTTTAAAATTGTATTTTCGTATTTAAAATAGTACAGTATGTCAGTCACTTACTTCACTATATTAAGTAATAAATATAGGGTTTTGGAGTGCAATGTTAATCTCTTACCATACGACGCAATACCTCTCCTTTGCCATGTAGCGCAAATCAGAAGATGCTCATACACATGTAGTCTTCTACACATTACTTCTATCGAGCACACAAAATGTTTACAGATAAAGCCATAAAGTCCCTCTGATTTATCAAACATGAAGGTTCATAGTTAACTGCCATATTCTTTTATATAAAGTCACTAGTAAAATTAAATAGCGCCACCCGAGATACATTGAAAAATAATCCTCATTACGTTAGATATAAAAGTGAAAATAACCTAGCATGGTAGTTTGTGAATGCGATGTAATGCCGTGCCGGGACAGACAGACGACGCAGATACTATCGCTGATATATTCGCGAGATTGTGCAAAGGTACGCATGAAACGGTTTTACATTCAAATTTGGGCTCACATATTCAGGCCATAAAAGTCACTTTTATATGTCATTTGAATAATGAAGACAACTGTGTACAACCCTTGTGTGTGCGTGTGTGAGTTTATAGCTTTTCAATGGGATATTAATACTTTAGTAGGGGTAGTTTAACATTGGTAAGACTGAAGATGCTGGTATTGCCGTCTTCTTCTTCTCCTTCCTGCTCTTAGATGTGAAAGCAGGGTCGGCACAATACGTGTTTTTCGTCCATTTCTACTTTTTAGTCGGTTATTTGTCTAAATAATAAAAATATTAGTGTCATATACATTCACAGACAATTATGATCTATCAGATTCAAAAGCTGGTTTAACAGGTTAGTTAACCTAAAAAGACTAACTAAACTGACTTTTAAGTCATTATACGTTAGTCAAAAATCTGAGTGTGTTCTGTGTCTAAATCATTTTATCTTTTAAAGTATGTATTTTAAAAGTCAGTAAAATTTAGTTTATCTGTAATTAACTATAGTAGATTCAACTCCTGCTTAGTTTGGTATCACTAGCTGTATACATGCAAAAAATATCACAAGATATTTTATTGATAAAAAAATTCTACTTCATACGTGGCAGAGTGTACGCAAGGTACAGATAATGGAGCGGTACTTCACCCTATTATGACTCGGCAACTCTGCAAATTCATCAATCTTGCCGTTCAAGATAAAGTACTACGGTATTTCCCTTCAAAGTAAACGTTTGTATCGCGTCGATACAAAATGAAATTCACACAGGAATATGATCATTTTGAGGCGGTGATAACGTGGTGATATTTACTTATTTATTATGTCAGCCAATATTTTTATTATTTACACAATAAATGCATTATTTTTGTAATAGATGTAGTATAGAAGTGTAACAATTTCTTATAGGCTTTACACATATACGGTTACCAGTTAACATTAAAAATTAAATTATAAACAGTTAGTATTATATAAAATAACTATATGAAATCAGAACAACCTATGAGTATGAAAAAATAATATGTAATAATAGTACTACAGTATAAATAGGTATTGGCGGCAGGTAACGGGTTCTAATAAAATTATAATTAACTCAGGAAAGGAGCGCAGTAAAAAGCTCATCTTAAGATAATAAATAAATATTCTGGGACATTTATCACAGAAGGCCGATCCGATTCCAAACTAACCAGGGATTGTGCTATGATAACTATATAAGTGATTTATACATATAGTATGTATAACGTATATATACCTACTACCTTAAATAGATACCTACTTATTAAGATATTTGCATAGAACAAACAGAAAAATTTAGGTATTAAAATTTTTAAAACCCACAACCTAGCGTTCTGGTTACCATAGCACACGCTCTGTTCAATTTTATTTATTTATTTTACACACGGCCAATTTGGAATCAGATTGGCCGTATGTAAAAATATATACAGGATATTTTAATTTAAAATGTCCTCCACTTTACGGTGATTTGCGAAATAATTTGAAATTAATTTGTACAATAAAAGCCCTATTTAACATGAGATTAATTCGCTGTACAGCAGGTAGGCACACGCTAGTCATCATTTATTTAATACAATTGTAATTAATTATTTCATATTCATTATTTGCATACCTTTGTTGAATGTAAGGATCAAAGTCGTCGTTCGTAATTAAATATAAAATATTGCTTTCTCTTTTTCCAGGTATTTATTCTATGTCCAGCTTCGTTTGATGAGAAATCTCTTTATAATTATGAGATGACAATGTGAGTATTCGATCATCATGGGGGTGCAGGATCATGAGGGTGCAGGTTCAAATCCCTGGCCCGTATCTCTGAGTTTATAAAAAACTTACGTACGGATTCACACCACTGGCTTTCGGTGAAGGAAAACATAGTGAGGAAACCTGCATGCCCGAGATTTTTGTGTAACCTGAATTAAAGGCATGTGAAGTCCGCCAATCCGCACTAGGCCCGCGTGATGGACTATGGCCTACACCCCCTCCATGTTCGGGGAGGCTCGAGCTCCTCGGTGGAGACGTATATGAGCTGATGATGATGATGATGGAATGTGGGTATTATTTAGAGTAGATATTAGATTTGACATATTCCCAAAATATATTCGCTGAATATTGTACAATTAAACGTAATTACTGACCGAATTACTGAGTCATAATGATGTTGGAATTGAACTAACCGCCGGCGCCGCGGTCGCGTCACACTTTTGTAATTAATTTGTCAATGCTTCATTTGGTTTTTGATTTGAATGTTCAATATCACACCTACGATAATTATACGCTAAAATCGTGAACTATTAATTTTACAGTACAATTTAAACTAGGTATGTGTCTCGCTCGCTCATGCAGGTTATCATATTTTCGTTTCATCATACCTAATCCCGTTTGCCGATGCATATTAAAATAATTACTATACTTATCTGCAACTAGCGATTCTCCCTGTATTCGCACGTATAGCACTGAGCTAATTTTCCTAATTGATTTTTATTTATATTAGTGAAAGTCGTATAGAAATTTTAGTATCAAATACTGCGGTCCAAGCAGTTTCGTAGCAAACCTACTGTAGCACTGCTACGAGATGTATAGGTGCTACGAATGCTACGGGCCACCGTAGCGTACTATAGAAACGTCATTAAAATGCACTGAGTTTGATTTTGTTTTAAGTTATATCAGAAATTTCTGTACCAATTTTATTGAGGTGTTTATCAATAAATAGAAGATTTGTCTAGGAAAGTCATGTTTTTAACCAGCCACAGTTTATCGACTGCATTGCCCATCGATTTCTTTATAGAATTTAGCACTTATACCTTTCTACAATCTTTATTATCTGTCTGCATATGTCTAGAAAAACAGTACTTACGCTATAATTGCCTTTGTAAAACGGGGTAAATCGCCAGTAGAATTCCACATAAACGACTCGGACATCACAAGTACATCAGCCGACCAGAGAGTAGTGCAGTGCTTTAAATCGTCGCAGAACATTTGGATGCTGATAAGCAATAATGTATTAACTCAGAAAACAAAGATTTTGATATATTTGTATAATGCATCACCTATTTAACATTCTACAAAAGTGTTTCAAGTCATCTTAAACATTAAAGTACATAAAAAATGATAAATCCTCCAATCCATGATATAAATCATACAAAAAGTCGTAAATCACATACATCACACTATATTAAACGCCATTTTCTCAAAACCAAGTTTGTGTGGGTTAACACATTATTGCTTATCAGCATCCATTTGAGAAACATGCATCCGCAACCTGGAGGTACTAGTTAGGGGCGGCGGGTTTGCTCGCTTGGTAATTGAATGTCGCGACACAGCGCGCCGGTCGGTCGCATTCACAAACTCACATAAAGAAAACACCTCCGTTTCACACGTAATTGATTTTTAAAACATAATAAAAACGTGATTGACATTTCTCTCAGTAAATAGAAGAAGAACATCTTTTAATCTGTCAAACGCAATGTATTTTTTTTCGTATGTCAAAGTTTTCGTTTCAATTCGGCGACGACGTAGGTATTGGATTTGTGAAGGTATTTCAAATAAGATTTGGAATTGGGAGAACGAATTCTATTCGTTTTCTAATGTTGCTTTTTTAATTAATTTTCGATTTAACCTGAATAATTCTTATAAATCTCAATTGAGATTAAGATACTTAATAGTTTATGCCACAAAGTTTCGGGTCACAGGTCGTCCAGTGATTTAATAAAGAAACAAAGACATAGAATAAGGTGGAAGTGACATTATGTGCATCCACTAAATAATATTAACTCGTATTATACTCTATTATTTTTTAATTGCACTACAACGTATTTGAAAATAGAACAGTCAGCCAAAAGATGACACGCGCCACTTCATCGCAGCTCCATAAAATTTTTTCACTCTCACAAAGTTCGTCCGTCATTTAAATTCATTACAATTGCAACACGCTCTATAAAATGAGATATATAATAGTCTAGCATGGTCTTTATCGAACTTCCACTAGTTTCCATTCCTTGGAAGGTAGGTAATTGAAACTAGTAACGTACATAATAACACGTCCACACATCCGCCGTCCGGCGTCCGGCGTCCGGCGTCGCCTAAACACCGGCTGCACCCCATACCGTGAATTGTACCTAAATTATACACTTATTAACTGAACTATGGGCACCTATTGAGCTAATTGGCCAATAAGGCAGTGTTGCCAACCTGTAAAATTGTTTTGAAGAATTGATTTTTATTTTTTGTTGTGGAAATAATGATGGGGTATGGGTTTTAAACTTTTATTAAACAAAAACGATTTTAAAAGTAGTTGGTACTTAGTTAATGAAATAATAAATAAAATATATCACCACAAAAATACCATCACATCTGATATAAAAATTACCTTTTAAATAATTAAGTATCATAGAGCAATCAGCGCTGTTGTCTACAGCAGCACATGCTGAGCTGGTTCCCCTTTGACAGCACTCCTACCGCTTGTTTGCTATTGATTTGTTTTTTATTATGTTTAATTTTATGTAATTTGTTTTTGTGTAATCGTTATATAATGTGTGCTGTCAATAAATATTTTTCTTTCTTTCTTCTTTCTCTTTCTGTCAATCAAATATAAACAAAATATTATTAGCTGTAGTATATGCTGACTGTGTACTAAGAATATGTCCTTTAAGTACAATTTTGCATTCCAACATGCTGAAAAATTTATCCACACTTTTGTTTCATGTCACCACTACCTACCACCACATTATTAGAAATTAAACAAATTTTCATAGCTAGTAAAATAATTGAATACCACCGCAAATGTCGCATTAACATACACCGTTGTAGAAAGCGATCCGCTTCATAGATTTCCCTAATAGCAATAGGAAGTGAGCCCCGGGAACAGTGGTTAGCGAATGTCGAACACGGCCATTTTAAACAGTTACAGGTTAGTGCGCCGCGCCTAACTCCCGCCGGACATGCGAACTGCGCCGCTTTATAACACCGATCCAACTAAATTGTACTACCTTTAACGCCATCATATCATGGGAGGTAATGTCTCCGCTTTAGCTGAAACGTAGGTATATGAAACAGAAATTACCACCACAAAAAAATGATTCTCACGAGTTTTATAACAATATGTCTTCGTGTGTCATGTTCCGCCTATGATCACTTCACCTATTTTTTGCAGTAAAAAAAACATCTATACATCCTCATTAACTTTTCTATGTTTGATATTAATTACAAGGAACTAGGGACTGTTTTTTTTTATAGATAGTTAGAAAGTGAGTCGTGTTATGGCGATTTCACCGAACGATCATTTGTCTCTCAATTTTAAACATTTCATGTCATTTCAGATTGAATTCTGTACAGGATGTTAGATGCCTTTAATGTCTACTACCTATATCTATACTAATATTATAAAGAAAAAAGATTTGTTTGTTTGTTTGTTTGTTTGTTTGTTTGTTTGTTTGTTTGTAATGAATAGGCTCCGAAACTACTGGACCGATTTCAAAAATTCTTTCACCTTTGGAAAGCTACATTATCCCCGAGTAACATAGGCTATATTTTATCCCTGTATTCCCACGGGAACGGGAACTACGCGGGTAAAACCGCGGGGAGGCAGCTAGTTGTGTATATATTGATTGCAATTGCATCAGTAAATATGCTTCAGTTAAATCGATGACAGTAGTCCCCAGTACGCGCCACGCGGCATGCTCGATCCAAAAACGAACAAATCTAAAATGTAAATTTTTCCGCACTATAATTTTGAATCGTAAAGTATAGCGTATAACTGACACGTTGCCGTTGCCAAAAATGATAATATACTGTAGTGGGTTGTAATAAAATTGTGCTACATTACACACGATTTATCATACATAGGTATAGGTAGGTACGTTATTATTGTTTAAGCAAAAATTTTTACCAATATATTTTTCGTTTTTAATGTAATTGCATAAACACTTCTATAGTTTCGTAAAACGTTTCCGGAATGAAAGTGCCAAATATTACCTACTATTCAAATGGAGTAAATACTTTACTATTTATTTAATGTTGAAAAATGTACTACGAAATCTATTCCAGTAAGTGTTGAAACAACAACTTATAGTTACTTTACTCATTAAAAACATAAACATATAAATCTTATATATAAAATTCTCGTGTCGCGGTGTTTGTGATTAAACTCCTCCGAAAAGCCTTGACCGATTCTCATGAAATTTTGTGTGCATATTGGGTAGGTCTGAGAATCGGGCAACATCTATTTTTCATACCCCTGTGATCACGGGAACGGGAACTAAGCGGGTGAAACCGCGGGGCGGCAGCTAGTAATAACATAAAAATGATACGGTCTTTATTATATCTATCTACCTATACTTCCACCTCACGGTTTTTGTATTGTAGTGTACCTACCTGATTTCTAGTATTACAAAGATTTTCAGACCAAAAATTAACCAGATTACGGTGGTTGTTAAGAACCTAAGTCTTACTGTCAAAACTCACCTTTTTTGTTATATACATTTATATATACGGAAACCACTATACATTTAGTTGTACACACCGATGAAAAGATTCCCTCTTAGGCAGAACGACGCGCGACAGCTTAATTAGGTAGGTATGTATTAATTAGGTAAAGGTGACTCAGACCTCCTCGGGCAGCCTTTATGCGAGGGGCATTGTAAGCGCCGGCTGCTGATGCCGTTCCTTAACGCTTTTAAAATTTATTCAGCCCTAATAGAGCCTTTGACAGAATGTCGCTTTTTGAAGATATCTCCCAAGGAATTAATTAGTTAGCGCTGCTTATTTATTTTCGAAGGCTTTTTTGTCTCATTTAATATTCGTTGAATTAATTACGAGTCAATTAGGGCTTGGCTCGCCCCTTGTTTGATGCTACAGATCTTTAAATAGCTGTTAAGGGAATAATTTAATAATCTTTTTAAGGGCCCCGCTAATAGCGACCTTGTGTCACTAAGCTTTAGGCAAATACTTGTAATTTTATTATATGATATAACAAAGTTAATTACGCTCATTATTGACGAAGATGTAGTTTGTTTCAGTACCCATAATTTATTAAAATATACTTTCAACAACTCATCCTTATGTAAAAAGATACCGTAATATTCTAGGACATTATTGACACTCAGTTAATTCGAATTCCTATGCAGATAGCTGTTTCACTACATACCTATATACCTTCCTACTTTTATTTAATTTAACACAAAGGTACTCATGCTCAATAATCTTCGTGAGAATTAAACTCATGAAACTTGAAAGTCAGTAGGCACTCAACTGCCAAGCCAACCGCCTATTATTTCTGAATCACCAAGCAAAGTGGCTAAAACATAAAAACATAATTTATCCATGCTCTATCCGAGTGAACGGTGAAAGCATATTGACCCTATAAAAGTCGTGTAGTATTGATTAAGCAATTGTATACTTACGTTAAAGTTAATATCGCCAGTCAATAAGCTTCGAGGGACACGGCACTCTAGAAGCTTGCATGTTCGCGACAGATTATACACTCGGAATATATTAGCGAATGTATATTATGATGAAAAACCATTACAATTGTAAATTAGAAAAAAAAGTCACGAATGAACCTTTGCGATGTGGAAAAAAAAATAATGATTCGCCCCACGACCGTCAAGGAGCGAAAGCGAACGAAATTAAGTGTCAGAAACAGTACATAAATCTTATCAGGGAGCACACGCTCTGTGATTTTAAACAATCATGTTGCGAGGCGAGCCCGAAAAAGTACAGTCGCGACAATAGGTCCCGTCGCTTGGAAACATGAGTTATGTTAGCCGGCGCCGCGGCCGCTGCGCGAAGGGTTGACGGCATTATTTGTGCTAGTGTACACGGCCATGGTGTCCGAATAAAAAGTCCCCACGAAATTATGAACCGTCCTGTGACGTCACGCGGAATACTATATGCATAATCCAGATAAAAATACATATGTTTCAGTAAACGTTTAGCCGTTCGTGACTTAAATAGATCGAAATCTGAACGAGTTTTTGAATATTTTTTAGCTAAAACTAAAAGGTGGAAACGTTTCTGATAAATAAAGAAATAAATTTTCTATGTGACTTTAAAAATATTATTTAACTAGCTTTCGTCCACTGGTTTTACTGGCGTAGTGCCCGTATCCGTGAGAATACGAAAATAAAATATAACCTCCTTGGTATTGTAGCTTTCAGTTGGTAAAATAATTATTCAGATCGGTCCTGTAGTTTCCTATTACAAACAACTATAAAATCTTTCCACTTTATATTTATAAGTCTAAATGTTCCAAAGACATAACCACATTAGAAGAGACTTCACTAAATATAAAGTTAGTGTTAATATTAGTGTCCAGTTCAGATTCCTAACTATTACATCCTAATTCTTGACCTACATAAAGTTCCACCGATAAGTTGAACCTAAAACTTACCGCGACTGCGTGAACTTGCGAAATAGGTCAATTGCATAATGAATGGCTTCATAATCTTAGCTGATTTTGAACTGAACTAACTAACTTCTGTGAACTTCCCAAAATTCCCTCTAAGCTTTTCCCTTTAAGTTTGACTCGTACTCATATTGCAAATGCGAAAGTATGTAAGGATGTGTGTTACTCCGTCTTTACGATTCAAGAAATTTAGATAATTGACAAAGTAATAGAATCCCTATTTTCTAATGTTATAGTAGTGTCTATTTGTTGCGCTTAGACCACTGAATTTGATTTTCATAAAATTTGGTACAAAGCTTAGGAAAGGATACTAAAACTTTAGCTACATTTTATCTCGGAAAAGTTGAAGGCTCCAGGGAACGCGGTTGAAACTGGAATATGACGAACGCGGGTGAAACTACGGGGGTAACTAGTTTCATATACATCCAATATTTCTAGTGAGTCAGGCCTGTCATAGTATAGGCTCTAACAGGCAAACTATACATGAGCCACTCACAACACAATGGACTGATTATGATCAAACACAAGCTATCTGTAGTTATTATTTAGGATTGATAACACTACTCAACCAGCCTGTTCTGTTCCATTAGTAGCACATAGGAATCCTTTCACGTCAGCCAATTACCTATATTGTTTGTATGGTAACGTAATCATACGAACAAAAACAAACAAACATCGGCGCAAACATTGCTTGTGTAATCAGCGGGAGCACAATTATCAAAATTACACGTGTCCGCTTGTCCGGCGTGTCCGGCGTGTCCGGCACGTGTCCGTGTGTCCGGTCAATAATCACCGCACACTGTGTTTGTATAACTGAGACTAGAAGCGGGATATTGCCCGTTCTAATATCCGCTAGATGACGGATTGACTGTTATTTATACGTAAAAAGCAATAAGCCTTTGTATTGTTATAGACAGATTTTGTCACCAAATAAATGAAATATTGAAATTGTTTTTGCTAGACTGTAGAATCGTACAGAGGATGAAGGGAATTAGATCAAACATAGCTCACCGATAGACTATTGTTTGGATTTATTCATTTGACGTTTTGCGGTCTTATTTGTCTACGTATCTTAAAGTAATTTGGACATAGACCAGTAATAGATATGATAATAATAACAGTATTAGGTACTATAGTAAATCGTAACTGATATTATAAATGCGAAAGTAACATTGTCTGTCTGTCTGTCTCGCTTTCACGCTAAAACTACTACACCGATTGAAATGAAAATTGGTACACAGATAGTGTAGAGCCAGAAAAACGGCTACTTTTTATCCCGGGAAAATTTAAGATCCTCCAGGACCCCGGGTGAAACCACGGGGAGCCACTAGTATCATATAAGTGACTCTTTCCGGAAATATACAGTGCAAGATTATTTTTAACCACAAAATTCGAGGCAGCACCCAAAAGTAAAATTTTGTAAACTGTCTGACTTAACTATTAATAACTTTCTTCTTTCTTCCCGCCGGTTCTTCTCAGTTAAAGACCGACTTCCGAACCGGATTTCAATAATTAAAGTCATTAAAAAACCTTACAAATCGAATCGAAATAGGTATAAGATCCAATTCAAATAAATCCATGGAAACATAAACATTTTTTTCAATCTGTAATTTATTACCGAGTTCATTTAAGTACGATTTGCTTAGTGAAGTATTTATTTTTAGATTGGCCGATTTGGCTTTGAAATTATTTAAAGGAAACTCCTGACTTTAATTATAACTCGACATTGATAAAATATAATATTATTCTTTTTTTTGTTTATTAATTACCTATTAATAGTCGTACAGCTTAATATCATTAAAAACCATATTCGTAAGATATATCTATTGTCGAATATCAAAGCGGTTTTAAAGAAACTGTAGAATTTGTTTATTCACAAAACCACTTTTGCCATCAAAATGTCCGTCTATTGTTAAAAAGATAACAACTTCACTCGAATTGTGATTCCAAATAAAAATAAGTTAACAAAATGACGAGATAAATCGTGAAATTGTAAAACAGTTTACAAATTGAAGTTCTTTTGTGAAATATTTGTCTTGTAGTCGGAGAGCGGGAGGCCGACTCATTGAATTATTGCCGATCGCCTCCTGAGACCGAGAGCTGTGGAAATGAGAGGCAGTCTATATTGCTAAGGAGGGAGCGAGCAAGCGATAGTTTTAGAACTGACTGGATTTTTATATTTGATAATGTAGTAGTAGATTGTCACGTCAAATCAGGTTCTTTATGAAATGAAGGATATCGGAAAATGCATATAATTTTAAACATTTGAAGCTTTATCGATGAAACTCTATAGGTATTCGATACCAACTAAAGCTTAGTTATCGCATGTGCTGCCGTGCAAGCAATAGATTCCGGATTTAATTACTAGGTATAAGTTTCTGCCTACGTCTTCACTCAAAGTACCTATATAGGTATGTCTTTTCTATACTTACGATGATCTAGCCGTTCCTATGTGAGGCTTCGTCATACATTTATGCATATTTTTTTATACCCCATAACTTTAAAACGTGAAGTCATGTTTTCTTTTTTATTACTATTAGGCATGCATTTGGTCTATGACGTATAAAGGACGTTGCCGAAACCTAAGATGGAGCATGCTTGCCCAGAATATACCTATTCACTCTAGCTTTGAAAATCCCTAGATTGTAGGCGTCAGCACAACGGAAGCACAGGCATGTTAATATAGTGGATGCTTCAATACAGTTCACAAGGCAGATATCAAACTCGATACAATTCATTTCCTGCCGCTGCGGCGCGGTGCGGGTGGTGCGGGCGGTGCGGCGCAATAACGCAATAACGCCGCACTTTGTAATGAAATAATAATTGAGCCGCGCCGCAGCTGCGACAGGCCCTAGTTTATTTATCAAAAGACAATATTGGGACTTGAGGGATTCGCTCCGGGCGTCACCAGTGGCCACCAGATGGCGCGGGAACACTTTAAAATGTCTAAGATTATTAACTTAACAATTTCTAGGTACATTAGAATTAGAAAATGTATTTTGCGCCCTTGTCTGCTGACGCAATCATTCATTCAGGAAATCAACATGAAATGAAACAGAAAGTTAACACATGCTGCCGCTGCCGCGCGGTTCCACTCATGTAGTTCCCGTTTCCGTCAGAATACGGGGATAAATTATAGCCTATGTTACTCCTTGATAATGTAGCTTACCAAGAATTATTCAGATCGGTCCCGTAGTTTCGGAGCCTTTTTGTTACAAACAAACAAATCATATTTTCCTCTCTAATATTGGTGTAGATTTACATAGCGTAGCATAGAACAGCAAAACATAAGCTAGTATTAAACACAAAGTATAGAGTTTCTGTCAAAACTGACATCTGACACTAACAGCTCTTGTGTGCGCTACAATGTACATCTCAAATGTCTCAATTGTGTTTTGGCATTAACATGAATATATAGTAAATGACATAAGGCTAACAAACATCGTCATAATATCCTGCGGAATATGTAGGTATAATATGTATGTGCTATTTCTAGGCTATATATTAAAGGTACTTAAATGCCGTATTCATCCAACTGTATGTTATATAAATGCGAATGTGTGTGAGTATGGATGTACTATTTCACGCAAAAACTATTAAACAGATTTGGATTAAATTTGCAATACAGATATTATGTCTGGATTAACACATAAACCACTGGTTCTAGAAAAATTCTCTTCAATTACTAGCCATAGTTCTCAGTTTGACAATAAATTGACCGCGTGTAACAAACGTCTGAAATACCTACCGACTTCTATGTATATATGCGTTCATTGTACTGAAAAAAACAACATTCATCTCGTTCCTTTTATTCGTGTTCATGGGAGAGTTCGCGAGTCATTCACATCAGTTTATCGCTTATCGCGTCGCGGCCTGACCACCGCCGTGCCGCGTCATGTTGATTAACGAGCGAGCGGCGCGAGACAATGCCGCCCATGGGACTCCCACAGTGCCCAAGAGACGTAAAAATATATATTACACACTTGTCTTCCCACTATTCATGTACTTTGTCTAGCTTTTGTCCTGTTTATCAGACCGGCTCGGACGTGGCTTCACTTTTTTCGTTGCGCGGCGATGTGATAAAAAATAGTAATTTTGTTTTCCGCATAAAATGCCGCCCAAGTTACTATATATGTATATATTTCTTAGAATAGAGGTTCGCTATAGAGAAAATATCGAACAAAATAGTTTATACGTAGCCTTTGGTATATTTTGATAGAGCAATCACTTATTTCCTCGATAACTTTCGAAAATATTCGAACGCGGCGCGGCCCTGTATCGAGCATAGGTAGTTTGAACGCGAGCCAAAGCTATTAAGCCGATACCCATCGAGCACAAAAGTACGGATACAGCTGAAAAATGTATCAATAATCTACACAACGTTTGTTACCTAATCGAATATCGGAACTGGCTATAAATTAACGCTCTGGTTAATCCAGCCGCTGCCCTCGCCCGCCGCCACCGCCGCCGCCTGCCTCTTGTCAAACTTCAAATCTTCCATGGAACTTTCCGGATAAATTTTGAGCCTCATAATCCGAGATTTGGAGTAATTTATGGCGAGGTCCGGTTTAGTGTGACCTCCCACTCCCGGGGACCCGGTGAAATATTAATGGAGTTACACTGTGGAGTGTGGAACCGGGTGGCGAGTTTGGTAACGAGCACGCGAGTTATATGGTCGACGTGCGGTTATCATATAAGTTATTGGTATAACCTCAAATTATCACATTCACCACATATTAAGTTGGTTGGGAGTTATAGGATATTTTTTAAGATCAATCATTTGGGAGCGGGATGGGAGGCCTTTGCCCTGCAATGGGACAACCCAGGCTTTAAATAAATAAATAATCAATTGGATTAAAATCTTTGATGACGAGGCTTAGCATTTTGGATAACATTAATGTCGTTTATTTAAAAACTCCAGTGTTAACCAATTAGATAGTAGGCAGGTACTTATGGCAAATGTCTCTTGAAACAGCAAGTCGATTTCCTTGTCATCCGAAGGCCACTCGTAACTCGCTCCGGTCGCGTTGTGAGCGCTCCTCGACAAGCCTGTCCTATGATGGAATGCCACTTGTTAAATGTAGGGCAAATTTACTTTGATAACTCATCTAAGTAGTTGTGAGAGGTGCTCGT
The DNA here is from genome assembly GCA_905147785.2 of Thyatira batis. Lineage (NCBI taxonomy): Eukaryota > Metazoa > Arthropoda > Insecta > Lepidoptera > Drepanidae > Thyatira > Thyatira batis. The sequence goes on from LR990486.1 coordinate 13,531,411, forward strand.
GAAGTTTTATTGCGCCGATAAAGGCATGAGCTTATCTGTTTAGTCGTTATTTTATTGAAGTTTGCTAAAATAAATGCTATGAACAGTTTTGTGTATCTAAAAGTTTCGTTTCTAAAAAGTCGTATTATGTCTTTGTCGCAGTAGTAGGTTTCTTTTTGCACATGGATTTATTTATGAAAAAAAAGACATGTGTTAAAAGTGAACCATAGACCATAGTGAACCATAATTTCTGGGTTTTATGCCAGCTCTTCTCAGCAACGTATCATTCCGAACCAAGCATTAGAGTATGACTATTTATAAGTGCTTGTAAAGACACATTGGAATAAAAATATTTTGAATTTTAATAAGTTTCGGATAATATCCAACCTTAAGGAAATTATTAAAATTGTAGATTATATTAATATCGTATAAATTAAAGATCATGTACACTTAAGATATATGAGAAAGATAAGACTAATCCATTGATCAAACAAAATGTCGTCGATACAAACATTGAAGGGTAAAAAACAATGTCTCTACTCGCTCCTGGTGCCTGGTGCTGAGAGCGGCACTCAAGATTTCGGCATGTAATTCGTTATTCATATTCCGGAACACGCGTCCGGAATATTAATGACAATTACGTGTTCATTATCACGGAAACTGGAGTTATTCGGATCCCGCTGGCTTACAGTTGACTTGCTCGTCGAATTATTAAAGGCACTGAATATTTATGGCTTTTACTGTTGTTGTATTAACTAAATACTTAAAACCTTCATCGCTGATTTTTCACGGCAGTAAATTACCTAGTTGGTGTAACACACAGACTAATATAATCACGACATAGTATAAAACAAAGTCGCTATCCGCCGTCTGTCTGTCCCTATGTATGCTTAGATCTTTAAAACTACGCAACGGATTTTGATGTGTTTTTTTAATAGATAGAGTGATTCTTAAGGAAGGTTTTTATGTATAAATCATTACGCTATAACGAATAGGAGCGGAGCATCAATCCAAACTGTTGCAAAAACGGGCAAGTGACGATAACAAAGTTGCGCGGGTCAACTAGTAGACTAATAATATACCTACATAATCTACCTAGATAACGAAAGTACACCAATTTGTATGAAGATCTACCGTGTCACTTTATCCTTGACGTCCCAAAGTAAGAAAGGTCAATCGCGGAATAAATAACAGCGTAGAAAGCAGACATTTTTGCTGTTTTTTCGCGACGGCTGCATTGTAGGTCATTGGTTAATACCTTACAAACTCTCTTTCCTACAGAATTCACTGCATTATAAAAGTCGGTGTTCTATGTTGAGCTTTCTAGCCGATTCCACTTAAGGTTTCTGAACTGATAATATCATCGGTAGCTTTGACCCTCGTAAATACCCTTTTATGACCGAAACTGAATAAGCGGCTTTGGCTTTGATTACTGAGAAGTGGAATTCAAAGGCATCAAATATCAGCTTATCTGCTCTAGTGCCTGTTACTTAAGAAGGTTGGGCTCATGGCTTCAATGCTAAAGAGTTACAGCTGTACTTTAAAACTAGGTTAAAAAAACATTGCCTGAAACAAACTTTTGATTCAAAGTGAAAAGAATTTGCTATCACATTTAAAAGAATCTAAGTCTAATGGTTGACCTAAAAATAACTTGTTCGTAGAATAAAACTTGCAGTGTAAAAAAGGTATAGATAGTTTTGATGGCTTTTAAAATGGTAGAAATAATGGATAAACTATTTTTGACTGCTAACCAAACTATCGTGGATATTATGTGTACTTACATCATAATCATTTCTCATCTCATCTGCAAGAAAAAGGTCAAAATTGTCAGCGCTGACATGTGCGATTTTGTAATTATTATCCGAATTAGTACAAATGAAAATACCATTTTACCTTGTACCACGTATTTAGTACTTCACTCAGGACGGAAGAAGATGTATTAGAAGTACCTACCTATAGACGAACATCAAAAGTGTTTCCAGTAAATAATATTTTCGATTATCCGTATCGCGAATCTCTAGGTTCCTTTGACGGCGTTATAACAATAGTGATAAAATGTAATCTCCAGTGATCCGATTCTGTATAATTTGTAAGGCCCCACGGCCCCACGGCCTCACGAGCGATAATGTTGCCCCACGCGACGAACTGCGGAGGCCCCATTCAAATAACTTGGGCCAATTACATGCTCTCAAGTTTAGTCTAATTCCATTCGCGTGTAATAAGATCATATTATGTTGTTAAGTTATTTTCGGTTACATTTTAAGTTATTTATGCTTTTAATAGCTATACCTACCCTTAGTCGGGGATGTAAAATGACGACTTCCAATGACATCTACCGGAGAATAGTGATACCTATATAAAAAATTATAAATGTGTTTTTAAAATTTAAATTGCTTTGAAATATTACATTTTTGTACATGTACCTACATTGTTTTTTCTTCTGTTTTTGAATGTTATATAGGGTAAGTATTTAAAACATATAACTGGTTACCGGTACTCTAAGCTCTACTCAGTTAGAAATAAATTAATAGTTACATGGATTTTCTGTCACAGGTCACAGATAGTGTTTTTAAATTTAAAAGTATTTATGACCATACAAAAAAGCACTTTGTTTGTAATTGCACAGTATTATAATCAGTAATAACAAATGAGGCCAACAGGAAATACACTAAAGCATTACTCATTAGCAGGCGAAGGAACGAACTAAAGTGAAATATTTAACTGCGTCAATGCATTAGCGAGCCGGCGGAGAGCCGCAAAAGTTTGTACGTTAAAATACTAGTAGAATAAGGCGCTGTAAGCAGCCAAATACAGTATTTAATTATTTTTTTGCCTAGATTATAAATCTTGGTCGTATTTTTACGGTAGACGTAGAAATATTATTCTACAAAACTTTTTTTTCTATAGTAAAAAGTTGTTACAATTTATTAGATACTAGCTGCCTCCGCGCGGTTTTACCCGCGTAGTTCCCGTTCCCGAGTGAATATAGAGAATATAGGGATAGAAATATAGCCTATGTTACTTGTGGATAATGTAGCTTTCGAATGGTGAAAGAATTATTCAGATTGGTCCCATAGTTTCAGAGCCAATTTACAAACAAATAAACAAGAAATCAAAACTTTACTCTGTATGTAGTGAAGATTATGAAATACATTTTGACAAGTAAACAAATCTCCTCTTAGGATATCAAATACAAATTTTGGATACAGTATCTAACAGTGGCTGTGTCGTAGATGTGGCGCTGCTGTGGTGCGGGCGTGGCGTGTTGCATAACAATAAATTTAAACCATCGCAACTCAGCCACAGTTCGGTTCTTGGCATATTCATAAAACTGTAACGGGCTTGTTTTCAAACAACTGCATGCTTCGACACAGGCCTAAGTTACATCTTTATTACGACTCGTTTCAAATGCAAAAGAGATGCCATCAATTTGGCAAGTAATGTCGCGGTGGAAGGAAACGATCCTGTACACGACGGGCCCGATCACCGTCAATATGTACCCACATTTTTCAAGGAAATTTATACCGAGTTGTGGGTGAAAATACCGAATATTGTGTCAGTCGCTCATTAGTGGAGCAACTCCACTGTAACTACATAGTGTATATTTATGTAAGCCAGTGAAAATGCGAAATTAATTCAATTACATTGTAAAACTTTAACAAAAAAGGTTTTTCTACTTTGCATTAATTACCTTCAACAATATAACGACACGAAATGAACCTATAATTTTCAACAAAAAAAATATACAGTAAACTATTACGGTCGCAGTATGAATGCTGTTTTTTAATTTTACTTTACAACTCAATCTCATTAGATGTAACTCGATAACGGCTGGACCGCTTTCCGTAACGAACAAACAAAATACAACTTAATTATTTGTTTCGCCCGAAAACTTCCTTATCTTTTTAATTCTTTTAATTATGATTTAGCTTCGTTGTGCGTCGGCGGCGCGGCGGCGGCGGTCGGCTACTCACACCGACTTGATGGTCTGTGGACTCCTGATATTGGGCGAAGGCTTTCAGACACTGAATATGTTTATATGTTGTATGTCTAATCGTTAGTGGGGCACTAAAGAATAAGATCAGTTACAAGAGAATAGGACCAGTAATAACCAGTAGAGTTTCTCGTGACCGTGACCTATTAAGCGCTGAGTGACTCGCGCGCTCCACACCGCAGATGGTTTACGGAATTGAATGCATTGCGAATAAATATATATAAGAAGTCTACTGGTCCATATATCATTGGCTGCTCCCGACGCCTTTGTTTCGATCACGCAACCGAGACCCCTTAAACTTGTTGTGTTTATTGCCTGTTGAGTGAAACAGGAGCTCTATAAAAGTGAGATATTAAAACTTTTTTATGGGAATACCGAAAAACTATGGGTTTCCGAACGCCTCTCCGCCGCCGCGGGACGCTTCTTATTTATTCACGGTAAAGTTAATATCTTAAAGCATTTTTATATTGAAACTTGAGAGGTGTCAAGGGACACCCGGATGGAACGGAGTTCCTTTCGATTAATTAAAAAAATATTGCAAATCAAGTAGGTACATACTTAGTAGGTACTATAGTGCGCGCGGAACTAGTAGGCCGCCCGTGGCTTATGCAACGCGCCGCTCGGCAAAGCTCGGCCACGCTCGGCCCCGCTCGGAAATATGTCGTTTCAACTTTTTTGGTCTTAATGTGGAAAACATTAAGACCAAAAAAGTTGAGCTGTCTAGCTAGCCCCTTTCGCAACGCGCGATAAGGAACTATGCTCCAAAAATAAATATACATCCCAACATAGAGCATCGTCCTTTTTTCAGTCGATTAATAATAAAATTGCATTCCATTGTAAATAGTACAACAAAAGTAGTGATAAAACGACAACAAAATAACCTTTTCGACCGGATAAAACTACGTCTTACTTAAAAGAACATTGAATGCGAGATCAAAGTGTCGGACAGGAATCCGTTGTCGGATTGAAATCATAACATAAAAGTCCGTGGAGCGTACACCGGTGCGGGACGACTGCGGGACGGGGACGGGACGGGGCGGAACGGTGTTGCTCTCACAATATTTCGTGTCGCCTGTCAACACAAACTTGCTACTATTTATCGGCTGGCAACTCTGCAAGTTCCCTTCCCCCCAAGCCGGTCGACCGGAAAACTATAGCGAGTTTCACAACTGATGTCTCAGTTGATAGGAGATGTCAACAAGTTACGCTCCTGAAGCGGCGAGCTCTCGTCTCCGAGAAGATTGGTATTCTAACTAATCATCTTTCTAATGTGACTGTGGGGTATTTGATAACAGTTGATTTGGGATTTAAGTTGTGTTTTACATAATTGTTGCAGAAAAATTATTTTGATTTTGGTTCATTGAAAAATAACTCAGACTTGGTATTGTAATCAGATTTTATTTTTGTAATCAATCTAATTATTTAGCACTAGTGGCTCACCGCGGTTTGATCAGCGTTTCCGGGGGATGTTAAATTTTCCAGGATAAAAAGTAGTTTATGTCCTTTCTCAGGCTCTAGACTATCTATGTACCAAATGTCATTTAAATCGGTTCAGTAGTTTTAGCGTGAAAGCGAGACAGAGTTATTTTCGCATTTATAAAATAAGTTAAGATTGTGAAGTATCAATTGCCAAAAAATATCCCTTTATAAATTTCGATAGGTCTACTCATCTGCTAACATTGGCTAAATATCTGAACTAGATATAAGCTAACTATTATTACACTAACAACGCTCTACGTGTTCGTTAGTACTGTTCGATGAACCGAACTGCCTTTCCATATGTTGATATTCTTGAAATTCCCATCCGCCGCCGTGTATCATTCTATAATGTGACCTAAATAGGGGTAATAAGGCACTTATTTCAATAAAGCCGTATTCATGTTACCCCCACACACACACGGGTGTATAAAGGTACAATAATGTAGTAAGTCATAAATCGCGAGATTCCGATATCCACCATAAAGCTCACTTTACGAGCTTTATATGAAGTAACAGCTCTCGAAGCTGTCTGTGTGCGAGTGGTTCAACCTTTTATTGCTTTTCGAGATCAAATTGTTAGATTATTAGGTCGGTAACGGCTTAATTTGTTATTGAATTCGATGCCAACATTTACTGATATACTTATATGGTAATAAAATACTTTTTCTGTACTGAAATTCTAAGGATAAAAGGGTTTCAGCTAACGTATACAATATGTTTCTTAATATTTTTCTCTGATGCAGATCTCTATGCTTGTAAATCTGGGATTACGATTACATACATTTAATGAAGTTAAATTAAGCAAAATGTTTTTTTTGTTTTGTTTGGATGTATAAAAATAAAGACTACAGAAGAGTCCCTTAAATGACATGCATAGTTACCTTTTAAAGGTAATATTCAGAAAAAAGCAATAATGAATGGATGCAAGAAATCCACTTATAAATGCAGTTTAATAAATATGGCGTCGTGCACTTTTAAATATGTTGAAACATAAATGTCGGGGCGTTTGACCAAATTAATTTCCTGCACGAAGCCCCCCCCCCCCCCCCCACTGCGGGCCATCAAGGTGCGACTACGTATTTCCAAGAAAATTACATTCAATTTCAACTTTGTGAGTATTTTTAAAGCGGATATTGGACACTGAAACTTGTATGAAAAAAGTTACGTAAGCAATTGGAATATAAAAAGCTGTTCGCCAGCTTTCTTTTTGTGGGACCTAATGCCGATGGCGCTGGCGGGACCAATTTGCATGAACAAATTGTACAAGCGTGTTACTTAGCTTCTCTGTAACGTGCCTTTTAATTCTTGTTACAATTGCTTGGTTTTTTTGATGTGATACAAACCTACATGTAGCATGTAACGTGTGAAATTTGTAGAATCAAGCATATTTGTTGAATCCTACTAATGTTATATATAAGAAAACTTGTGAGAATGCATTTATGTATGGATGTTTGTTACTACTTTACCGAACAAAAGCTGAAGGAATCTGGGTGAAATTTGGCTCTGAGTTGGAGTACGTTACCGGGAAAGTTGAAGTTCCTTCGGGAACATGGGTGAAACCGCGGAGCGAAAGCTAATAATGCATATATATACTGAAAATTTGCGAGATACATATATTTTTCTTTTCGATTCAAAACATTTATTCTTCTTTATCTATTAATGCTATTTGTACTTAGTTTCTTATGACTATTTACTCATTTATGAAATCTAGATATGTTAAAATAAAATGTAATAATAATGAAGAACCAAGAACTCAGCACGGTAATTTTTTTAAACGTTCGACACTGTAAATACCATTTAAAAAAATTACAGCAATCAATTAACATTGTACCTACACGTGTTGCTCTGTTGATTTACATGCAGTGGACGGCATTTGCAATAAAATGGAGTAGCCGTTCCGTTCCCTGGTTAAGATCACAGATGAGCTTTGTAGATACAAAGTTGTAGAGGGGCACCGAGAGCCACCCGACGCCGGCGGCCCCACGTTACTGCCACTAAAAGAGTTCCCCGTGTACCGGCATTAGCATTATCTTTACAGGCGAACGACTCGCTTCCCAGCACTATGACTACATTGTTTTTGATGTTTTAATTGCACCACTTTGAGCTGAGCATACTTTGACAGGGGCTTTTATTATTTAATTTGTGTACGGATAGTGGTGGAAAGAATCTTTGTTTTATTTAATTTTAATAAATTAACACAGGCAGTATTACAATGAAATCAAGTAATCTCTCATTACTAAGTATTTTATTTACCACTAGCTGAGCTAAGCCTTTTCGTACGCGTCACATCTTACCCGTTTTAGCAATGATATGATATTTAGCATTGATCCTCCGCTTCTATTGATTGCAGCGTGATTTTATATAGCCTATAGCCTTCCTCAATAAACGAGCTATCCAGTACTTAAATGTTTTTCCAAATCTAATCAGTAGTTCCTGAGATAGAGCGTTCAAACAAACCAATTATCTTTATAAAATCTGTTTAACCAACCCTCAAGGTTTCCGAAAGTCATATGCTCTTTCAAATTTCGATTGTATTATGTCTATACTATACAGTCTATCGGCGACGTATGTCAGTATTCAGAGAGCACTTTCACTGTAGAAGCAATTTACTTTCAACATAAATCAAGGATCGGCCTCCAGTGTTCGCTCGATCCGCCCGATATTGGCAAAGTTGAGCTCGCGGGCGCAATACGATCCTACGCCTGAAGCTCGAAGCCCGACTGCCGAGTGCCGACCCTCACATGCCTAACTAATTACTATAATTTCCATCTGAGATTATTCTGACTCACCTACGTGAATACGTTTAGTGCTAATCACCGAAGTTTGGCAGTTTATAGCGTTACATTTTTTGTAGCTTAGTTTATTGAGCTTACAAGGAGGATCAGGCCCTGATACCTAAGTTTTTGAAGACAGAGTGGTGATGAGCTAGTAACATGATGCATATAGTAGCTCCCCATATCACAAGCTCTACTTGTTAGTGTTGTAAATATATACTTTTTTACATCTATTAAACCTCTCTGGTAAAGAAAAGAAAATATACTAGTTTAAATAATATGTTGGTGATTCGATCCGTTGCTGTGACAACTATAAATAAAATTGTTCACACCTATAAGCCGTATCTTTCTTTGAAATTACAACACGTTATCAGCACGAAAGCTCTCATAGGAAATACAGTTAGTCTTATTACAAATAGTGTGTAAAAGTTATTTTGTGAAGTTGAATTTATTTGCCGAGATGTCCAGTGGTGATTCTGTAGCGACCAGATGGTCTTCATCATCAATACCCTCGCTTCTCCTATCTAATAGAGAAGGGTACCCTTCGTGGAAGTTCAAAATGAGGAACTATTTAATTCATGAAGATTTGTGGTGCACAATTTATGGGTACGACGAAGGAGATACCACCTCGGAACAGGTAAAATCTCGAAATAATAAGAGAGCACTAGCAAAAATTTGCTTAACAGTAGATGGCTCTGCAATAACGCATATTAGAAGTGCAAAATCTGCTCTAGAAGCCTGGAAGGCATTGCAAGATGCTTACGAAGATAAAGGCATGGGCAGAAGGTTAGCTTTAGAGAGAAAGTTATATAGGCTCTCGCTGAATGAATTTCAAAATATTGAATTGTACATTAACGCTGTTTTGAGTACTGCACAAGATTTGGCTGACATCGGTAAGGTAATTGAAGATACTTCGATTGCTGCGATCTTATTAGGAGGTCTCTCTTCAAAATACGAGCCTCTAATAATGGCATTGGAGAATAGCAATGTAGAAGTAAGTACCGAGCTAGTTAAAAGGAAGCTTCTGAATGAAATTTCAAAGATTGACTCCACAGAAAGTGATGCAGCTTTTCAACTGAAAAATCGATCTGACATTGATGTTCATAAAACAAAGAAGAAGAAACCAATTGTATGCTATGAATGTAACAAACCTGGACACAAACGGCTTGACTGCCCTCTACGCAATAAGGTAAAGAAAGGCGTTAGTTCATCAGACAGGGAGACTACTTCTTTTAGTGCTCTCGGTTCTTCGTGTTTGGAGATAAATAAGTGGTTTATTGATTCTGGGGCATCGAAACACATGACTTCTAGACGGGATTGGTTCAAGGACATCAAAACATTAGAAGGTAGCACTGTTACTGTTGCCAATGGTGAGAAGATCGACTGTGGTGGTATTGGTGACTTATCTATTAACACTGAGTGTAATGTGGTAAATAGCATCAAAGATGTAGCGTATGTACCTAAACTTACTAATAATTTGATTTCTGTCAAGAAAGTCGTAGACAAAGGTTTTGTAGTGCTTTTTGATAAGAATGGTTGTAGTTTTTATAGAGATAATGATTTTTCTTTTGAAGGTGAGGCGATTCTACATGGTTCGGCTAGTGGTGGACTGTACACTCTCGATTGTACTACTAATTCCCTCCATAATGTGGCGTACGAGGTGCACTCTGACTCGTTAAGCAGGTACCTGTTATGGCACAAACGGTTAGGTCACTTATGTCGCATTGCTATGAACCAATTAAAGAATTCTCACGTAGGTATAGATAATACAGAAATAGATAAATCTAGTTGCGTTGCCTGTGTTGAAGGCAAGCAGGCGAGAAAACCTTTCAAGACGATTGCGTACAAGAAAGCTACCTCAAAGCTAGAATTGATGCACTCAGATTTATGTGGACCAATGTCTGAGACATCATTCCAAGGTAATAAGTATGTTCTTACTTTCATAGATGATTTTTCGCGGATGATCTATCCTTACTTTATTGCTTCTAAAGCACAAGTTAAGGAAAAGTTTTGTATTTTCCAAGCATTAGTAGAAAGACAAACCGGCGCTAAAATCAAGAGAATGAGAACTGACTGCGGAAAGGAATATGTCAATAAAGAGCTTGCGGATTACTTAGCTACAAGAGGAGTGACACATGAGACTACAGTAGGGTATAGCCCTCAATCAAATGGAGTAGCAGAAAGGACCAATCGTTCCATAGTTGAAAAAGCACGGTCCATGCTAGCTCAGAGTTCGCTATCCAAGGCGTACTGGGAAGATGCCTTCAAGACTGCTGTGTACTTAAAAAATAGGTCACCACATCGGGCTCTAGAAAGAAAAACACCTTTTGAAAAATGGAATGGCAATAAGGGTGATTTGACCCATTTGCGTGTGTTTGGGTGTAGAGCACTTATACAAGTTCCCGTTTGTCAACGGAAGAAACTTGATCTGAAGACCAAAGAGGTAATCTTTGTTGGATACTCAGAAGATCCAAATGGTTATTATTTCAGGGATTCTTCTAATCCAAAAAGTGTACAGAAGTCGAGAGACGTAACATTTTTTGAAAATCATTTTACACAATTAAAAGATAATGCTGTTGATTCTGTGAAAACGGATGCAGTCATTTTGATTGATGAACAGCAGCAGCAGGATGAGAATGAAGTTCGTGAAGAAAATAATTCTGTATGTAGTGATGATGAAAATGATTATAATTCAGCAGAATCAGAGGATCCTTCAAGTCCTGAAAGGATAGAGCCAGCTGTGGATCAGCAAGTAAGTAGATATCCTACTAGGATTCGTAAACAACCGGATTTCTTTACCTCTAAGGTATTTGCTGAAGAGATTATTGAACCGAAGAGTTATATCGAGGCAGTGAATGCAAATGAAGCTGATAGATGGAATTTGGCAATGATTGATGAACACAATTCTTTGTTTAAATTAAAAACCTGGAAGCTTGTTGACCGAACCAATGGAAATAAGATGGTCATACCTTCGAAATGGGTCTATAAGTTAAAGATGGATGCTGACGGAAATATTTCGAAGTATAAGGCAAGACTAGTGGTTAAAGGTTTCAGACAAGTAGAAGGTGTTGACTACAATGAAACGTTTGCCCCTGTAGTTCGTCATTCTTCACTCCGTACATTGTTTGCTTTAGCTGTAGAAATGGACCTAAAAATGAGACACCTGGATGTTGATACAGCTTTTCTAAACGGAGATCTTGAAGAGGAAGTTTTTATGGAACAACCTCAAGGTTTCGTAAAGAAAGGACAAGAAGCTCAAGTTTGTCTGCTGCAGACATCCTTATACGGGCTCAAACAAGCACCACGAGCATGGAACAGGATGTTGGATAAAACACTGTTGAAATTAGGTTTTGAAAAAACTCCTTCGGATCCATGCGTATATAAGAAACTTTTTGGTAAAGAGTTAGTCATATTGGCAGTTTATGTCGACGACATTATCTTATTTTATCAAAATGAAATGACATTTGACATTGTCAAACATGACTTAAAAATATTTTTTCAATAAAAGATCTGGGCGAATTAAAATATTATCTCGGATTAAATATCCATAGAAGCGACGATGGTGGAGTAAAGGTTAGTCAAAAAACATTTATTTCAAGTTTGCTGAAAAAATTTGGTATGGATATGTGCAAGACGGTTGAGACTCCATCAAGCCTGAAGAAGCTGAGTACTGGAAATGGAGAAGACGAATATCCATTTCAAAGTTTAATTGGATCCCTTATGTTTTTGGCAGTAAATACTCGTCCTGATATAGCATTTGTGACGAGCTATCTCAGTCAGTTCAACACAAAGTGCAATAAAGAACATTGGCTTGCAGGAAAGAGAGTGTTGCAATATTTGAGAGGTACTATCGATTATGCTCTTACTTTCAGAAAGACTGGAGAATACCTAAAGGGATACACGGACGCAGATTGGGCTAACTGTAGTATGGACCGAAAGTCATATACTGGTTACTATTTTACGCTGGCTGGAGGCCCTGTAATGTGGCAAGCTAAAAAACAGCAGACGACTGCTCTGTCATCTACTGAGGCAGAGTATATGGCACTAACCGCTGCGGCTAAAGAGGCGTGTTATTTAAGACGATTTGTATCGGAAATAACCGGTAAGTCCAATACTGTTACTTTGTTTAACGACAGTCACAGTGCACAATGTTTAGTGCACAACCCTGTCCATCACGAGCGAACGAAACATATAGATACAAGATATCATTTTATACGAGAGAAGGTATCTGACGGTATTATAGATATTAAATTCGTCAGATCAGATTTGAATTTTGCTGATATGCTAACAAAACCGTTAGGGCGTATTACACATAAGAGATGTGTAGCTGGTTTAGATTTAGCATAGGTTTTGATAATGTGGTATTTTTTATTTTAAGAGAGTTTTAATTGAGGGCGAATGTTGTAAATATATACTTTTTTACATCTATTAAACCTCTCTGGTAAAGAAAAGAAAATATACTAGTTTAAATAATATGTTGGTGATTCGATCCGTTGCTGTGACAACTATAAATAAAATTGTTCACACCTATAAGCCGTATCTTTCTTTGAAATTACAACAGTTAGTAATCGGATTGGCCATGTGTGAAAAAATGCCCCAGGCTATTTATCTATTTATTTTTTGTCCTTTATTTCAGCCGTTTCTATTGACGAAAACTCAAACTAATATTAGAGTTTTCAACATCACTGCGTTTATTTGATAACTAATTCTAACCAAATTCCCCATTCGTTGCTTCTATACTACCTACATCAAAAGACAAGGGAATTACATAATCGAATGAACCTTGTAACTTTTACAGCCCCATAACAAGTTACGCGACAACCATATTCGCACGCGGTGCCTTTCGCGTCAACTAACTTACCGAGAGGGATGTCGCCCGAAGCACCTTCGAGTCTCGCGTTAAAACTTGTAAACTAATCATAAAGTGCCATTATAGCTCTTATAGTACTAACAGCACTTATAGCTCGTTCATTACGTGAGTAACGGTGCGATGTCAGATCTCTATTAGCGCGTGTCGTAAACTTACTTTATTGCCGAAGGCCGCGCTGGCCGATAGCGAGAGGTGGAGGAGGTACCCACAGGTAGTGGGAACGAGAACTTTCTGATTTATACACTCGATAGACTTTTTGATGATAGTTTAAGTGTCTCATAAAGGTTATTTCCTTTTATTGGTCGGCCGGGTTGTATGGGATTTTTTGAGATGAATTCGCGCTAAGGGTGTCGTTTTATTGTTCACTCATGTCGTTGTGATGTGTTTCAAATGATTTCGATTCTTTGTAAAAACTATTTTATTGTTTCCTTAGGTATATGTCTTTTTTTTCACATGACTTTGCCAACAAATCTTTTACTACCTAATCTTATAGCCATATTTCTATTTCGAATATAAAACAATAACATTCACAATTCACAGTTTAATTATTCATCCATTCTTCACTTCATAGATGAGAGAGAGAAGGACTGGTATTTATGTTTGTAACAAGAGGTAACCTACTCAGCGGTAGTAAGTTAGATAAAATTTCACGAGCAGAGTGGCACGGCGCCGCAACTCATACGTAAGGGATCGTCGACAACTGTAACAAACGTTCTGTAATATTGTAATTGCTCATATAACTCCCAACTTGGTGCGGTCGCCGTATGTCTGACACAGAGCTAAAATCTAACTAGATAACATATATCTATCTATCTAATCAGCCCGTAGTAACCCACTGCTGAGCATAGGCCTCCTTCTTTTTACGCCACTTTATACGGTCCTGTGCTAATCTCATCCCCTGCCTACTCGCTGCCTAGTAGATAACTTAAGTAACCCAATTTGTAGGAAAAACCGTGTCACTTTTTTTAACGTCCGAAGGTAACGTGCGGGCTATATGACGGCGTAGATAGCAGACATTTTTGCTGGTATTTGACACGCGATGTACGTACACTGTTTTTTTTTATAACACAAGGGTGGCAAACAGGCATACGGTCCCATTGATGGGAAGTGGTTACCGTAGCCTATGGTCGCGGTGACGTCTAGTTAGATTATACGTCTGTGTTAGACGCTTTGCGAGTGCTACCGCTCCGCTCGTTCGAACTCGAGTGATCCCTTCGCGTGGAAAACGATCTTTATAATTTAAAGTTATTATTGTTAGGGAGTTATAGCTGGGTTTAGTGTCGACGAAATGATCTCGTGTGTACCTTATTATGAACCAAGGAGAATGATGGGAAAAGTCAAATCGTTTCGGTACACTTATAATAAGTAGAATATAATCAGATGTATTTATGTGATTCCTTATTATTATCTTGTCTTAATTTTATTATTTCACATTTAATTTGTGTAGATATTCCAATCATATTGCTATTGATTTATAGACCACTATCCGCATACAGCCGTAGTTTTATGATCCTTGATGATTTAATTCTACTTTCAATTATACACATATGCGCCAAATTAACGTTTACCAAGTGTTTGTGTTATTGGAAACTTTTACCAGCGATATTTCTTTCAGCCAGTAAAACTGAAATTGCTACTTAAAGCTCGAATGACACGTTTATTGCCGGCGGTGAGTGAAAAACAGCCAAAACTACTCCAGTAATTAGTTCCCTCGCTGTATGTAAATTAGCCCAATAAAATACATCAGGTGAATTACTTTGGCATTCAAACGACCGCTATATTCACAAAGTCAAGTTTTCTTTGGACAAGTTTTACCATCAGATTGTCAAAATTACCCTTTTTCTGAATTAACGATAATTTATCATCCACCTGCGACAAGGTTGAAATGATATGACCTATGTTTGCCTTAATTAAACCTTATAACAAAGTACCTACCACTTGCTGAGGGACTATAGAAAAGGTATATGTTAAGCTTTGAATTCCATGTTAGCTTAAATCATTAGGTAGTATCATTAATATTTCAGAACATTTGTAGTCGACAACTACGATAGTCGATAGATTCCTGTACCTCGAGAAATGGTTTGAAAGCTTAGCACTAGGTCATGCTGTGACTAATTTAGGTGACATAAATATGTGTTTCAATATTAAAACCTCAGCCTCTTTTGTGGTTAAATGAGCATCATTGAAATCAACAAAATGAAAAACGAAAATAAGGACATTCGCCCCACACGCTTCCGGAGAGTTCATTAAACGGGCTCATGATAAAAAAAAACAAAAGGGCAAAAACTCAGCATTAATAAAGTAGCTGGAACAAAAAAGGGGATCTTGGAGCGGTTATCGCGCGCGGGAGTGGGGGGGGGGGGGGTGTCAAATTACTGGCTTGAAGTACCCGCGATGGGCCCCACTCACGAGGCTAGGCCCACGGGGGGACTCCGGTTGTCCTTATTGCTTTGAGGATTATACCTGTGATAAGAAGCTTACTACAAGGTGGACTTATTGCTTTGTACGTGGCAAAGCCGGAAGTGCTAGTTAGTATGTTGAATGGTGGTAGAAATTATTGTATGTCGTGTGTATTTCCGGTATTTTATTTTTCAACATTGTAAAGGTTGTTATGTTAATTTCTGATCTAAAAGAATAAATCTTAGCATCTAGATTTCTCTTCTACCATTTGATAAAGGAACCTAACGAACCCTCTATGCTATGCAAAACAAATAAAAAACGTAACTCAGCATGAAATGCTTTGAGCGGGATAACATAATTTTCTCTTCCCAGAAAAAACTAGTCAAAGAACACAAGACAAATCACAGTTTTCTTGTGACTCAAAGCTAATAAAGTGGTGAACCCTACAACGGGGCTAACAAGTCGACAAGCCCCGACTCGCATACGAGCTCAAATTATGACGCCTCCGGCTCCAATATAACTGAGAAAACTTCATTATAACACAACTTTGAAAAGTAAAAAGAAAAATATCGCTAAAACAGTTCCATTTCGTTGAGAGGTGCTGGAACACATGAAGTTTGAACTAAGCCGAGCGTCTGTGCCGCTGTCACACAGACGCGCCGTTTCGTGATGATTGGACAGCTTAGACTCACTGCAACGGCTTTGACTGATTATGTAGGTTCACTTTGAATGGTAAGTCGGTAATTCTCGACTTTAGTTAGTGTGACTTAGTTTATATGATTTGATAGTTAACAAAATACTATGACTTTTGTAATTATTTAAGCTTGGGTAACTTTACTTACCATTCGGATGCAATTGACTACAAAAAACAAAATTATACACCCAAAGGTGTATAATATTCACCGAATTAGTTTTTATCCCATTCTGGTAAATGGAAATATCTTTTTTGTGACAGTGTTTTGTATGCCTTTTGGAAAAAATCTGTTGTTCATATTTCATCGTTTACGCCACACAATAAACACAAGTGCTGTGTGCTAGCGGCACACCACCTTCCTGCAAGTTCACACCAACTTTTTGGAGCAAAACTCGTGAGTAAGGATCTGTGTAGTACAGCCGATATATCTACGTATGACGTCACGATGCATAGACAGTAGAGCAACATAGAGAATAGAGTGGGCGAGGTGTTCTACGTTTATCTACATCTACACTTAAATTGTAAAGAGGAAAGATTTGTATTTTTGTATGTAACGAATAAACTCAAAAACTACTGGACCGATTTTAAAAATTCTTTTTTCATTGGAAAGCTACATTATTACTGAGTAACATAGGCTATATTTAATCCCTGTATTCCCACGGGAACGGGAACTACGCGGGTAAAACCGCGCGGAGCTAGTGTGCAGCTAGTGTGTTCTATTTTCTTTTAGAGTAGGTAGGTACTGATTGCAAAATTTGTGTAAAAGTTTCCATTTGCGTAGTTTCTGTAGTTAATCACGTGGCAGTAAAAAAGTTGAATAATTGCTTAATCAAATAAAGTTTCATTTCACAACATACCTATTGCTCTATACGAAAATAAGTTAGGAGAAATCCGCGTGATCACGTGCCGTATATCAATATAACAGGCGTGTGGTTCTAAACTAGGGTTGAGACATTCAGATTTATCGACAACGAAATATTTTAAAACAGAGGCCTTATTTAATGTGAACATAATAAAGTTTCTTTCAAAGCGTAAATTAAATGTGCTATGTTAGAAAATTTCAATTTTAATCATCGGACAACCCTAATACTTTTCACCGAGGCAGGTTATAAAGTTTTATAGCTCTGTGATTACGTATGCCCGGTACACGGTACACGGTACACGGCACGTAGAAATAATAACTGCGAGGCCGCCACTTTTATTGTGCTATAATAATAATATGTCTTAACTTCAGCAAAATGTTGCAAATTTCTATATTAAAGTTTCGCTTTTACGACAAAATTATAGAACTTTTAATGCTGGAGATTGGTTCAACAAACTTTACACCCTGGCTGTACCTCTCAGAAGCTTCTAAATAAATAAATAAATATCCTGGGACACTTTTCACACACGGCCAATCTGATTCCAAATTAAGCATCAAAGTGAGCTTGTGTTATGGTAACCAGATAGCTGATATACTACTTTTAAATACATACTTATATAGATATTTACATCCAGACACAGGACAAACAGAGATATTCATGCATAGAAATGTTTATGTCATTTTATTAGTAATTGCCTACTGTAGCTGTTATCACCTACCCGATGGACTGATCTATTAAAATCAGTGGTCCAGACCTCTATGGTTACATGTTCACGCAACGCCTTACATCGTGCCAGGTAGAGAGGCATCGCAAGGGCAACAAAAAATTACACGCATCCATTTCACAACCACGACCACTCTGTCAAAAGTGTACGACTCAGAAGGTGTTATAAGGAATACCTATTCAAGATTTCGTGTTCCTAGAACCAAAAGCCTACGTGTGTTACACTCGACAACATTTACCCCATAAATCGACATGAGGACAAAATATAATACGGCGTTTGATGAATCTAATGAACGGTAATGGCGGAATTGTAAAAAGGACAAAAATATACTTTAATAATGCCAACATCCTACGTTTATTGTATAACAAAGTGAGAGGCAAATGGATGCTGATAAGCAATAATGTGTCAACCCACAAAAAGTCGAAAACAAAGGTTTTGATATATTTTTATAATGCATCGCTTATTTAACATTCTACAAAAGTGTTTCAAGACATCTAAAACATAAAATAAAAGTCGTAAATCACATAGACAATATTATCTTTAAACGCCATTTTCTCAAAACGAAGTCTATGAGGGTTAACACATTATTGCTTATCATTGCTTATCAGCATCCAAATAGGCCTGCAAGCAGCGCTACCCGGTAACTCAGCTGATGACAATGAGCGACAGCGGGATTCTTTGTATTAGTTGCGTGTGGGTGGGGTGAGGGGGGTGCCTAATGGGGTAAATTAGACCCCCCCCCCCCCCCATCCCCTCCTGATTGGTCCAGCCGAGTGATCGAGGGCGATGAAGTGTTGGACGTTTCTTGTCGACGGTGGAAATGAACTGGAAATGTTTATAAGGAAAAAAAATGATGCAGTATTTTTGCTCATACCTTTCCTATTAGTTGTAATGCACCTTGGTTTCCCAATATACCCTATGTAACCCCCTGATAATGTAGCTTTCTATTGGTAAATTAATTTATAAAATCGGTTCAAACTTTTAAGCATGAAAGCGTAATGACCAAACTCACTTTCCTATTTATAATATTAGTAACATTGTTATATTTTAGTCATGATTCATTTCAGATTTATACTATCACTATTAGACAGATGGTTCACCTAATATCAGGTTACCCCAATAAATATTTCCAATAACAGAAGCTTTATTGTTTTATTATCTACTAGTTGACCCGACAGACGTTGTCCTGTCTTCGGTCAGTCATTCAGAACTATGAATATTGTTGAATGGAAGCGAATGACACTTTGTCAAACGTCATAATTTTTTCCGACCTCTTCGATAATTATCGTAATATTTCAACTGTAACACGTAATACATAAAAACCATCCCCATGAAATACTCCGTAATTTGGTAAAAACCGCATGTAGTTTTTGTGTTCATCGCGGTCAAACAGACAGAGAGAGGCGGCGGGGACTTTGTTTTATAATATGAAAGGACTCTGATCATGAAGTTGTTAAGTCTCATGCCTGTAGACCACATTAACCTTTTATCCTTTACAGTAAAATAATTGCAAATAATATATCACTGAGGCAAAGCCAGCTTAATGAAACTAAAAACCAAAAGTAGCCGTCCAGTTAAACGGCAAACGGCAGACGGATTAATGACGTCATTATCCCAACACATTCACGTTTGCTTTTAAAATAACACAGTATCTAAATAAAGACTAACTATTGTGGGCTGGACTAATGTATAGGTAGTTTTCAAGTTACTGTAGTGATGGGTACTAGAAGAGTAACGGGTTTGAGTATTTTCGGAACAGTTACTTTTTTATGCGACAAAGGTGGCAAACAGGCATACGGTCCCACCTGGTGGGATACTTCACTCACCGTTGCCAACCCTGTAAAAACCATAAATAATAATAGGTAATCTATACCTAAGAGATAAGCAGTTGTGACAAACATATATTCGAACTCGAATATTAAGGATCTCGCGATTAAATAAACTCAGTTCACTCACTCACTCAGAATTTTCAATATAGTATGTAGAACAGTTCTATACTCAGAATGATAACTGTTGTAACTTGAATGTTACTACATTGTCATCTCCTGTGGACGAGTAAGTAGCCAAACGCAACCACATTTAATTGAAAAAAAGACTCCACAAATAACAGGTATGTAAGTAACAGGTATCTGTGTCAGTGTCCCCGCACTATTCTGGTGAACACTCAGGGTTCCGTGCCGCTATTAAGTTAGGGCTCACAATTAAGTTGGCCGCAGCAAGTAATTGGGAAGTTGATGCTTCTACACGCGCCACCATTTTTGTTCGCTGACATACTTTTAGCTGAATATTTTGTATTTTTTTTATGAAATCGGGTCCAGGGTTATTTAGAAATGTTGGAAAGGATGTTACGCGCATGCTTAGTTAGTGGTCATTTGGCTTGGTTGCTACCCTGACTTTCAAATCGCTGGTCCTGTGTTTGATTCCCGCCGAGGACAAACCCTTAAGTACTTTGTTTTCTCGGTATGTAAATTATTGCTATAAATTGAAATATGCATAAAAGTAATTAAACATTAATCTACGAACTTATCCATAATTGTTGAAAAGCTATAATAAATTGAAATAACATGTTTTACATAAAAAAACCTTTCGTGAAAATGTCAACTCGTTCAAAATTATAGTATCTACGTACTACTGATCATAAACTATAACTATTATTTCATATACTAAAGCATACGCAAAAACTAGGGTAGAGTGTCCATAAATTCCACTATTAATTTAATACTACCCTGTAAAACATTGTTTGCATTTTACTTGATGGTTGAAACATAAATTATTGCCCTACAAGTCGTCGCGTCGTCGTCGCCGTCGCGTATGCAAATCGCATCGTGTAAACCAGCCTCAGAAACTCAATTATAAATTTATTAATAACTTACAATTTCCTCCACGACGAAACGTCGCAGGCTTTTGCATAATGTCGCTGTTTAGCTAGAACTAACGTCACTTATTTAAGCTAGGTACAAAAAAATACTTTGTGTGAAGTAAAGTGAGTCAACTGAGTAATTAGTGAACTACAAGTTACTTGTAAGTTGGAAAAATTAAAGCTGACTTTTTTAAGGCTTACTGCATCGAATAAATGCAGCTAACCACCGTATTAATAAAAATAACTTAAACTCCTAAGTCTTTGTCTGTCACGTGACGTTTCGTGTGTCCTAGAACGGGACAGAAAATTATACACTAAAATTAACTAATACATAAAAATTTTAATTTTATATTGTAGTGTGTCTTGACTGTATTTTTTGTACAAGATTTCTTTTCGAAACTCTTAAAGGAGCTGAGGTAATTCTATTTTTTCCCACACGCTACTAGGTTGAACCGAAGACTCGAATTAACTCTCCCCCAATTAAAAGGTGCGAGAGAGAGGCACAATGATTAAAACCGATTATACCCCACACTCACATGTCTACTGATTAAGAAAAAACCCGATTACGTAAACACAAAGTGAAAGGTCGCTAGGTTTGTCCCACGGTGTCACGTGTTGATGCCCGTGTATTCTCTTCCACGCGTTCTAGGACAACGCAACCTCGGATGTCTCACGGGATAGCATAGGCAATGAAAGAGATAGAGAATAATGGACGCGTTGGAACATCGTCGACCTGGTGTCATTCCACCCCAGTGCCCGGGCAGGTTGATTGCTCCCCTCCGGACAATATGGCGGGCCGGATTATCCGTGCCATCGGGAGAATATTACCGTAATTTTAATCATGCGGGTATAGTTGGGTCAAACATTTTTTTTGCCTACAAAGGTAGGTAAAGCTAATATTTATTTAGTGTAGCGTAACTGTTTGTAGGCCCGCGATACGGTTATCTTAATTAATGTTCTCCCGCTGGAATTTAATCAAGTTTGGTTAATTTTAGCTCGGATTCACTCCCTTGTTGTTGATATGAATCTATACGAGCTCGCTACTAGTGAACCTAACAATGGGAAATATTCCTGAAAAATTTTTTTGTAGATAATTTTGATACATTATCCGTATTAACTATCGATTTGATCCCATGCAACTTTGTTTTAATAAATAAATGTTAAACCTACATAGTTATCACGTTGCTCCCAAAACATCTATCGTCATGTCATTCGAAAATTGAAATATAAACAAACAAAACAGTTATTGAAGAGCTAATATCCTGGCCGGTGCAAAATGCACCAGTTTCCAGTTTCCAATACAGTTTCCGTGTTATGAAACTGCACGCAAAACGCGCTCCTATCGCCGACAAATATCCGACAAACAGACAGGAAGGGATAGCCCAGTTCTGCTTCGAGATTTGTTTCGGCTACGGACAGTTTGCAGCGCTGCAGCAGCGCCGCGCCCGCGACCGTCCGCAACAACGCGTCCGCGTCGCCTGGCCACGGGCTGGACAAGTTAGCTACTCGCTGTTCTCGCTTGACAGTCATAGTTTCACACGTGTAAGAACCTTAAAACATACGCCGTATAATTTGCACACAATTTATTAATCTCCAATTAACAGAAAATATTTACCTTATTCAATAACAAACTCGCACAAGACTGTCGCTCATAATCCAAAGTTCCCTTTACAACAATCACAAAATGGCGCCAAAGTAAAACGTCACTGGCTGACAGCCTGTCAAATGGCGCCACAGTATTGGCATACAAATTAATAGATATCCCTAAATTAAGTAATAAACAATAAGAATTATAATTAAAGCTGACACACGATTCTAAGTACTTTGATTCTAGGTAGTGAGAATGATGCGTTTAAAAGGTTTCAAAATTAATTTGAATGTTGTAATATGTGACTTATATTATGTGGAATTTAATTAGTTGTAACGAAACTTCCTGGAAATAAAATTTATTGGTTATCTTAATTCTGATTTATAGCCATTGTTTAAATTCAAATTACTGATAGGAATTTTATATACCATTCACATTCAATTATTTTTTCTTTGTTATCTACAAACGGATTCGTCGACAATACCGTGAAATCAACAATAATGGTATCACAATAATTTTTCAGCAAAACTTGCCATTGTGAGTGAGTATCGAATGAGTCAATGTGACAATACATGAAGATATATGGTACCACATCGGCTAGTTGTGCATTGTCCCCCCCCCCATGCCTCCCCCCCTTCATTCCCCCCCCCCCCCCCCAGTACGCCGCTTCGCTCAATCTGATCGTTTTGAGCGAATCAGCCAAGCGAACTTTTGTGATCTAAGCTTAGGATTTACTAAATCCCCTCCATTCCATATACCATGTGCACTGAATATGAAATTGCGTATTGTGTTTGTATAACAATGAAAAAATATTGTCTGTTTGTGTTAGGTTTAAGTACTTTAAATGTAGTAGGTGTTGAATACGTACCTGGATTTATCTGTTGGTAGCGAAACGCCCTGACTCTTTGCAAAAAGAAAAAATCTTTCTCGTATGTCGTACTTTTTATTAATGAATAATAATAATTAAATTTACTTAGGATCCAAATACTCGATATACTGTTAGTAGAAACATAAAGTTACTTATCAACTAAGAGTGTTAGTAGACACCAAAAATGTATCAAAATTTGCCAAAACTGTCGTTATTATATCGTTACTATACATCGCACAATAGATACCTACTACCATTCTACTTTATGTAAAACACAATAATTTACATCCTACCAATAATAAGTGCTTCTATACTATAAAAACAAAGTCCTTTTAAAACAATCCCAAAAGAACACAACGTCTCTTCAAAAATCATGATAACATGAAACTTGTAAACATAAAATGTCCCGGGATAATTCTCTACTATATACAGCAGTGACATTTGGATGCACGTCTACAGGGAGACATTACGTGGGTACCCAACAAGGACAGCTCTGCCGAACTTGATTTATCGCCCCTGATGTGTTCAATGACAACATGTCTCAATCTATCAACGTATCCAATCAGCACTTGTCCACCCACCCCTGGTCTCCCGCACCTTCACACTTCACTAGCTATTTTTACTACAGATTTCAAACTAAACAGTGATGTACGATATGTTGACGCGTAAGCAATATTATAACCAGATTATTATTATCAAGTAAAATTTATTTATTTACAAACTTCATAAAACTATCATTACAGGTAGGTAAAATGTAACCTACTTAGGTACTATGGGTTTTTTCAGTTCAAGGCCGATTTTCGAAACGGTAGCTCCAGACTTCATAGGGCCTATACTGTATAAATAACTTTGAATTTTAAATTCAACTTTTAAATATAAACAAATTTAACTTAATAACTAAATTAAATTATCGAGTACGTTGTTAATAAATAAGTATTGGCAAGTGCTACGAAATCTCGTAGACCTTTTTGCGTAGACGCTACGACGGTCTACATAAAGAGATATTTACCTACCTCCAGACACAAAATAACCAGACATGTACAAAAATGTTATCAAACCGGTGGTTTTACTAGGCTTGCTGACAACAAAGCTGGCACTCTACTTTATACCTAAAAAACACATGCATTTATATTGTCTAACGAAGAAATGGCATGATGGTATTCAATATCATAAACAGGTTACCCCACCTAATATAAAACACGCTTTCAACGTACAAATTGTACATACACTAATACCAACGTATCATAGCACTATTATATCTGACGGGCTTGTATTTCTGTTATAATGTGCGAATCATTAGCGGTAGTAAAGTAGCTGATATATAATATACGAACGAACAGTCGTGGACTCTAACCGACGCCGGACACGGAACCGTGTGTCTGGTACAAGTGAGGAGACTTAGTCCACTATTAAGTTCAGGTTTAAAAGGTACTGATAAAGATATCGTACGGATTTACACCGGTGAAGGAAAACATAGTGAGAAAACCTGCATGCCCGAGATGTCACAATTAAAGGCATGTGAAGTCCGCCAATCCGCACTAGGCCCGCGTGGTGGACTATTGCCTAAACCCCCTCGATGTTAGTGGAGGCTCGAGCTCCTCGGTGGAGACGTATATGAGCTATTGATGAAAGATATCGAAGGATAAAATGGTTAGACGCTGCTTCTGATAAGAGAATACCAATTTCTTTCTCGCTGTCCGAAACAACAAAAAATGTGTATTTCTTTGTTTTATTTCTCATTCTTACATACTATGTTCCTTGTACCCGATCTGGGAACCTCGAACTGAGGCCTCTGGTTATAAGACAAACGTATCACAAAACTTACAAGGAAACTGGCTCTCAAGTTCAGGTATCGGTACGTTTTTAGCCAGAAAGGGTTCTTCTCTAACCTTAGCTCAACTAACGCTATTCTCTTTTCACATGGACTACAATACAAGACACTATTAAATTATGTATGTACGTGTAATAAGCACTAATCGATCCTCGAACACGCACTCCCTACTAACTTTGGATACACGGCCCGTTTTCACTAGAATGTAGAATCCTCTATATCTTTGACTATAATACGCTTTTAGAAATTTCTAATTTTTGATCTATTAAATTTAAATATATAGTATGTAGTATATATAGTAGCTGACTCGGCAAATTTTGTTGTCCCATAAGAATGATATGTCCAAGTAACGTGACACTCATGTAAATGACTTCACGTCTATAAATGACGGTTCATTTAGGTATTTGGTACATATGTATTAACCATATAAAAAAGTACGAGCTATTCTCATCAGCTACATAAGAAAAACACATTAAAATCGGTTGAGACAATTTGGAGGAGTGCGATCACAAACACTGTGACAAGATTTTTATATTTTAGACTAGCGACCCGCCCCAGCTTCGCACGGATACAATGCTTATACATCACATCAAAAACCAAAATTTACAGTGTTTCTCTAACATAATAATATTATGCATGTATTTTATATAAGAACCTTCCTCTTGAATCACTATATTATGTACTAAAAAAAACCGTATCAAAATCCGTTGCCTAGTATTAAAGATTTAAGAAGACATAGGGCACAGGGGAAAGCGACTTTGTTTTATAATATGTAGTGATGATGTATAAAGTCTGTAGTCTACAAATTTCAATATTTAAATAAGTAATTCTATAGGATTTATAGAGGGCGCGTTCATGTTCCTCTCGAGAGGAAGATTCCATCTTGAAATAAGATCTTGTTTACTTTTTCTTTATTCAATAAAATGTTGTCGGTGGAAAAAGCGAGCATTTCCTTAGGATTTTTATGGTCATAGATTCGGATATAATAACAATTTATCACTTGAGACAGTTTTATTAATAATAAAATGTTTTAGAGTAAAAATAAAAAGTATAGGATGGTGATAATTTATTTCCAGTTGATAAAACACGGTTGGGATTATAGTTATCTAGGTATTCTAGGTATTAATCTGGGTTATAGACGCATCAATTCTCAAAAATGTTATTTTTATATATCAATGTTCTTAAGGTTCATTGCGTTAGAATTTAAGTATTTCCAATAGTTCTAATTGGTTTTTGAATTGCATCTTGAAATCTAGGTACCTTGATTTTGTCATTACATTTCCATGAGACTTTATTAAATCCATATAATCCTAATATCAGTCTTAAAATACAATATTCTTTCTACTATAGCTGAGCGCGTATTGTGTAAATGACATTGTTGAGTTGGACAGGATGGCAATATCGTTCGATTGAACGTTTTGTACTCGAGTACACCTCAAACGTTTGACGCTTTCAGCGCGATACAATACTCTTAAAATGTTTGCCGACAAAGCTTTTTGGAGCTTTGCTCAGCTTTGGAATTCTGTGACAGCGGAGCGTATCGAGTGTCGGAACTTAATCCGTCTCCGATGGACAATGGACGATGCAACGCGGCGCAGCGGGGCCTGAGCGGGGTGGGGCGAGGTTAGGCAGGTTCATATTTGTAAACATTTAAAACGTTTTTAAAGCTATACTCACATGTATAAGGTAATCTAGTGAAAAGAGCTATAGGATTTTATTGCGATTTATTAGTATTGTGTTATAGCATGTCAATCCCTAAAAGATGAATACTAAATTCATATGATGACAAGGCTTGTGAGAGAAATAAATGATTTATTATTATATTAACGACAGCCCGGTTGGCTTTGTGGTTAGTGACCCTGACTTTCAAGCCGCGAGTCGTGGGTTCGAATCCCACCCAGGACAAACATTTGTATGCATGAATATGTCTGTTTGTCCTGTGTCTGGATGTAAATATCTATAGAAGTATATATTTAAAAGTAGTTTATGTAGTATATCAGCTATCTGGTTACCATAACACAAGCTCACTTTGATGCTTAATTTGGAATCAGATTGGCCGTGTGTGAAAATTGTCCCAGGATATTTATTTATTTTTATTAACAGACTGACATTAAACAAGAAGGACAAACAAACATTAATTCTGGTTTATTTGAATATATTTAGAACGATACTTAGTAAACAATAAAACTATGCAATTCAATGTTAAACTGTATTTTGCTATTTATTATTATATATTATATTACAATATTGCATGACTGTAAGTAAAATAAACAATTAGTTTTTCGATTTATTTCAACAATAACATAATAACACTGATACTACATAGCTGAGAAGGTTCCTGCAATGGAGTGATGGCGGAAGAGGTTTTGAGTGACGTCCCCGATCGTCGACATAACAGCCAGTAGACTCATAGTTTAGGGGTAACACTTCCGCACACAGTAACAGCAGTAGATAAAAACCAGTAGGATTTGTCGTCACCATCATTGTTTCCGCAGAGTTTATTTATTTATTTATTTGCAATAATATGGTAACAGGATGACAAAAACAGTGGTTAGAATCACATATTATGCCATTAATGGCGTGCAAAAATATACATGTTAAGAAAATAATTACAATTACAATAAAAAATTAATGTGAAAAATTTATACAATGTCAATAATAAATGTATGATAATATAAAATCTGCGAAGTCCAATAAAAAGTCAAACATTTTACATTTTGTCCCCGAATGCAAGATTGCTAGGATTTAAAAAATCGTTTACATGGTAGAAACATTTTTCCATTAACCAAGTCTGTAGTCTATTTTTAAAATATTTAATTGGCAATTCCTTGATGGTGCCAGGTAATGAGTTATAAATTTTAATGCACATATTATAGCTATTTTTCATAAACATTGTAGTATTAGGTAACATCTGCAAAGCTAGCCTATTTGGATTTCTTTTGTTTCTTGGAAAAACCTCACTGGCTTTTGAGAATAAGTTCGGATTATTTTTAACAAATAATGCTACTTCTAGAATGTAAATGCAAGGCAAAGACAAAATTTTCAGTTTTTTAAAAATCGGCTTGCATGATTCGTGGTATGGTATTCCACTGACGGCTCTTACACATTTCTTTTGACATAAAAAAACTCTGTTAACATTTGTTGAATTACCCCACAATAAAATACCATAACGTAGAGCCGATGCTACATATCCATGATATGCCATTAATGTTGTCTCTAGGGTAGACGTCCTTCGTAGCGTGCTCAGAACGAAAACGAACCTGTTTACTTTAGCACATATTTTATCGATTTGAGCCTTCCAATTACAATATTCATCTAGAATGAAACCTAGGAAGGTAGTTTGACCAGCTTCCTCTATTTGCGTGTCTTTATATTTAATATTTAATGTTTTTGGGATGCTTTTAAAGTTACGGAATTGTATATATTTTGTTTTACCTAAGTTTACGTTTAAGTTATTGGATGTCAACCATTCTATAACTAGTTTGATTGTTTTGTTTATTTCCATTTCATAGTTATTTAAATCATTACATGTTACCACAATGGATATGTCGTCTGCAAATAGAGTGCAGTGGTGAGAAGTAATGTCTGGTAAGTCATTTATATACAACAGGAAAAGAAGCGGTCCCAAAACACTCCCCTGCGGTACTCCAAAGCTATTGACTCTATGTGCCGACCTATGTACCGTCACAGTGTTATTTCTATCGGTGTTAATGATTTCTACGGTTTGCGTCCTATTGTGTAAATATGATTTTATCCACTCTAGCGCTGGTCCTCGAATACCATAGTTGTCGCACTTTTTCAAAAGTATACCATGAGATACAAAGTCGAAAGCCTTCGTCATATCAAAGAAGATTACCGTTGTAGGCTTTCGTGCATCCATATTTTTTGTAATAGCAGTGATAAGGTTAAATGCCGCTAAAGTGGTTGATTTGTTTTTTTGGAAACCAAATTGTTCACTTTTTATTAATTCAAACTTCTTCAGAAATGAATTAAGTATGGCGAGAAAGGATATTGTTTAAAATATTAGTAATAGCTACGTGTCTTTTTACTAAATATGAATGTTATTCGGTTTTTAATAATAATATTTTCATATTGATTTCTGAAAGTTAAGCTTATCTTAATTTGCCATAACGCTTTTATTTAGGCTAGGGCCTCACGATACGCAAATTACCTTCCAGTTTTATTACCTATTGTAAGACCTAAGCTAATGCCCTTTTATATAAATTAATCATTGGCTTGGCGTGTGCCTTCACTTTCACTAAAATGGAATGGTCTAGATATTTTTGGAGAAAATATTTGCTGTTAATTTCGTAACTCGATAAATAACTTCATGTTTGCTCTAGCCGGAGTATGTCGAGTCGGAATATAAACATTTTTCCTTTATGGAAATATGCTGTTGAATACATAAAATCTCGTCAATTTTTAATAGTTCACCTAACTTTTAAAGCTTGTAGTTTGACAGCTTCTCGGTAAATATATCCTTTAATATATTTATGCTTTGAAAGTGAAGCTACATTGTCACTGACATCGTAAATAATTTAGTATAGGTACATTAAAAGTACAAACTATGGCCTAGACCCCCTCATTGTTAGGGGAGGCTCGAGCTCCTCGGTGGAGACGTGTATGAGCTGATGATCATGATGATGAAAAGTATTAAATACAAATTGTATATTAATTAAATTGGGCCGTGCTTTCTTGTTCTTTTATAATTTGAACCCATGGTGACCTCGAGCCAAATTATTTATCACTAGCTGCCTCCCCGCGGTTTTACCCGCGCAGTTCCCGTTCCCGTGGGAATACAGGGATAAAATATAGCCTATGTTACTCGGGGATAATGTAGCTTTCCAAAGGTGAAAGAATTTTTGAAATCGGTCCAGTAGTTTCGGAGCCTATTCGTTACAAACAAACAAACAAACAAACAAACAAACAAATCTTTCCTCTTTATAATATTAGTATAGATATGTAGGCTCCTATGTCACAATCAAAGCCATGTGGAACCCACAACCCACACTAGGCCCGCGTGGTGGACTATGGCCTAAACCCCCTCATCATTAGAGGAGGCTCGAGCTCATCGGCGAAGACGTATATGAGCAGATGATGATATTTAGGCACCAAATATAATATAAATTTGATTTATTGTCCCAGGATATTTAATTATAAAAATTATGAGCACAATTCTATAGAATTTATTATACCTTTCTTAAGTAATTGAAAAACGTAGGCTTTACTTTGTAGGTTCCTAATAACAACCCAAGTTAATGTGTCAGTACTGTAGTCTGAAAAATTCCTACAACATTCTCTAAACTAAACACTTACCAAAGTAAATTAGACATTGAAATAATGTAGCATAAAATCGTGAATCGCTTAACACTCGTAAAATATTTTGGGGCATTTCAAAAACCTGAAAACTGAAGCTTAGTAGAAAATCTGCGAACAAAGGAAAGGCAGATAGGTAAAATGAAATATTCATTATACCTAGTAGGATTCGGTGTTAATCGTACACACTTTTGGCATTCGACAGCTCGGTTGGCTTTGTGGTTAGTGACCCTAACTCTCAAGCCGCGGGTCGTGGGTTCGAATCCCACCCAGGACAAACATTTGTATGCATGAATATGTCTGTTTATCCTGTGTCTGGATGTAAATTTCTATATAGGTATTCATTTAAAAGTAGCATATGTAGTATATCAGCTATCTGGTTACACCACAAGCTCTGCTTAGTTTGGAATCAGATTGGCCGTGTGTGAAAAATGTCCCAGGTTATTTATATATATTTTATATTTACTAATCGCGTTATTCGGAATTTTACTGGAATAATTTGTTTTTTTTTATGTATAGAGTAGGTAGTTAAATATCAGTTCGTTATTTACGGCCATTTTTATAATTTGTGACCGTTTAACTACACTTGTAGTTATACGGAATATGAGTACGATATTTTGAATGCTATAACCTTTTTACTGCGGGTGTAAATAACATTTACCGCTCGGGGCTTTGATGGCTTTAAAATATAACAGTAATTTGTTTAATAATTTGGAATGTATTTAAATTATGTGATGAAAAATATTGAGATACCCCTATATCAACATAATTTAAATACTATTTACCTACGTTATTTGTTTTAGTTAACAGATGATATATATTTTTTTGGTATAGCGGTCGTTTTAAAGACTTTTCGTCGATTTGTATAAACGAAATAAGACCATTCCATTGACTGTAAAATGAGTTACTTACCAACGTTTGTAAATATACCTTTTAAAAGTGTCGTCCAAAAGGGCTCCTTAAGAGAAAACGAGATTAATTTACTATTTTTCAATTACTTACCTACGCATTTTCAACCGAAGCGAACTGATCGTTCAATAAAAAAATACTTTTGACTTCTAAAAATTCACAGTATAAAGTGTAATAAAGCGCTCCCTTCGCGAAATAAGACGTAAACAAATCGGCCAATATCCATCGGGGTGTATCTGGAGCTTAGTGAAATATTTAATTCAGCGCACAGAGTCAATATCGTTACGGGGACCGTGACTCGCCTGACAACCTTCTCCCCCCCTCACAACCCTCCCCCCATCTATACCTTCTACCCCGCGAAGCTATGGAGGACTCAAGTGCAGACTTCTCGATGTAAGTCTTTAAAGTCATAGGTTATATTGATGAATCTATATAGGTACTACAAAAGTAACATAATTTCAGGTTTTATAGCAATACGGCGATTTCTTCACCAAGGTTTAAGAAAAACTCGGAGGTGGAGGAGTGGGTAATTATTGACAGTGACCGTGACCTCATTCGCGTGTTATCCGAAATATAATCCATACTTAATGTTATAAATGCAAAAGTAAGTAATTCTGTCTGTCAGTGTAATAGACTAAGCCACTGAACCAATGAATTTGGTAGAGCAGATATAGACTTGATCTTGAGTTTAAGCTCCCCGGACGCCAGGTTAGTATTAAACATAAATCCTGGAACTCAAACTGATACACAAGACTACCCAGCTGGTTGGCTTGATGGTTAGCTCTCTACCGCTGGACGTGGCTTCGGGTCCCATCCCGGGGAAATAATTTTCTAAGTGAATATGTCTGTTCATTTTATATATAGTACGTATATACGTATGTACCTTTTTTAAATACTCTACGTATTGTAGTGAAAATCTATACTAATATTATAAAGAGGAAAGATTTGTTTGTTTGTAATGAATAGGCTCCGAAACTACTGGACCGATTTCAAAAATTCTTTCACCTTTGGAAAGCTACATTATCCCCGAGTAACATAGGCTATATTTTATCCCTGTATTCCCACGGGAACGGGAACTACGCGGGTAAACCCGCGCGGAGGCACCTAGTCTAACAATAATAAGGACATTGACATTAAAAAAATGCTTTTATAATACAAACTTAACCGTGCATAAAGTTTATTTATACCAACATACAACTCGACAATGGAAAGATCCGGGAAATATGGACACCGGGAGAACATAAACACAGCGCAATGAATACATTTGCAGTTATGTAAATATTAATTAACATTATAACTTAAGCGGCGGCGGGTAATGTATATGAATGTGTTTGTAAGCAAATGTTTCAAAGGTCATAAATCTAAATCCGGAAGCTTGTCGGATGTAGCGTCGGCGGTGAATCATAGCCCGCCGAGCGCCGCGCCGGTTCAACCTGCGTTCATAGACCAGTGTTCCTAGACGTAGTGTCGCCTAGTCTGTAAATGAAGAAACACAGTGCTGACTCATTAATACACTAGTGTACTCCATTTTCCTGAGATAAAAATTTGCGTTAGCGTGAAAGCGAGACAGACAGAGTTATGTTCGCATTTAAAATATTATTTAGGATTAGTCACAAATTGCAATGATTAGAGTACCTAAGTAAGGTACTTACGATTGATTTCAATAAGATTTTCATTATCATCATTAAATCACCCATTGGTAAACATAGGCCTCCCATCGATTTTCATGAGAACCGGTAGAGAGATGTTAGTATCCAGAGGGATCTTGACTCATACATACCTACTATCACAATATTTTATTTAGATGCTATTGCAGGGTAACTTATAGCTAGCAAGTTAAGTAACTGTTTTGAATCTGATGATTAGGTACTGACTGTTCATCGATATATTTGTACAAAATATGGATACGGATGACTCATCTAGATGATTTTAGATCTATGTTCGCGTCAGTACCTCCGCGAGGCTGCGACACTTCGCGCTACATACCGCAACTGGGTTAAAGTACTCGAAATGTGCGGTACGTCGTGTGTACGTCGCTACTTCTGCTACTATAAATGGAGCCTTGAATACAATTGATTTGGGAACTATTTTGATTCGTCGTATATGACAATGGCTGATGCTAATTAAAAAAAAAAACAATTGTTTCTGTCAACTCTGTTTATGTCAAATATGTCAGTCAATTGTCAATACTGAGTTTATTTCGGATCTTCTCAGCAAAACCAGGCTTCTGTACCGAGAATTAGAGTGGGACTATTAAGTTATAAGTGCTCCAAGAGGTATATTTGAATAAAAAACATTATTCATATCGGAAGTATTCATTTTGTAAGTGAACTTTTTTTATTGATAAACTGTGTAGTAAGAACTCGCTTCTAAATAACTACGAAGTAATATACCACTGTCTTTGACTATAGCCCAAGAAATTGGAATAATAAACAATATCTGGAACCTTGATTCGATTTGTTTGTATCATGGAAATAATAGTTTTACTATTCGAGCTGCTGTCACGTCATGCTCCGGACTCGTAAGAAAACGGCTGATTTATTTGATTCCACATTTGTGACACAACACAGTGCCAAAGATTGTGATATGTAATACACGTGCCGATAATTCCGCATCAGTCAATGAACACGGCGGCACACAGCTGCGCCTAATACTCGCGTGTAATGAATCAAAGTGTACCCACCGAGCTCGCGTCAAATAAATAATATTCGGGACAATGTTCATACATTTGGCTTTGTCCCGCCGCCGCCACCGCCGCTGCCATTGTGTTGGAAAACGATTTTTGTAAACACGAACATCGACATGACGATAAACACAATGTCTGTACTTGATGGGCGTTTGATGTATTTAATACGGTGCTCGTTATCTCTGAGGGTTTTGATTGGGAATCGACTCGTCTGATCCCTACTACAGACATCGTCAAAGCTCTATACAGTCACGGAAACTACCAAAGTTACCACCGGACTGGAAGTTTAATTTAAAGCCCTTTAGTCGGTTTGTGCCCCTAAAGAGCACTGCTAAGGTCAGAGTTGCGAAGTTAGTACCTACCACGTGTTCGGAAACTAGACTAGGTAAGATCGGATTGGTGGCTTTGTTAGACTTGTCCGTAATCTGTAAGTTTAGTCCATCAATTCTACTTTATATTTAACTAGCTGCCTCCCCGCGGTTTTACCCGCGTAGTTCCCGTTCCCGTGGGAATACAGGGATAAAATATAGCCTATGTTACTCGGGGATAATGTAGCTTTCCAAAGGTGAAAGAATTTTTGAAATCGGTCCAGTAGTTTCGGAGCCAATTTTTTTTTTTTTAAATTTATTTATTAGCAAACTAACAGTTGTTACACAAGTTAGTTATGATACCACTTATCAATCATCATATTGTTGTTATAGGGATCATACCATGCTACATTGTAGAGACCGGACGCGATAAGCTTTCGCTTACGTAGATTCCTGGAGAAGCGTGGCGTGATCAACAACAATGTTGCATTAGTGCTGACATGCCGTTTTTAACAACGGTAGAGCGAAGCCTGTGAGCTTCAGTCTTGAGACATCCAACTCTGTCGACGGACGTAGTTTTAAGCTAGTATTAATTTCTGTATTAATCATATTAATTCTTTTAAATAAAATTATAAAGTTTTTAAAAAGCTCTTTGAACGCTCCCGAAAGTTAACTGGCGCAGCCGGTAGGATTGTCAATCCCCGCCGCCGTAAAAGTCGCGAGTTCAGTAAAATCCTAGCCGTGATTTTATACCGCGTGTGGAACCTGCAAGAGTGTCGATCAACCTCAAATCGGTAACGTCGCTCTTCGTGGCAATCCTCGAACCAAACAAATTCGTTAACCGGGCAATGAAGTCATCGAAGGCGATTGGACAGTGAGTACTATATAGGAAGTAAAATCCTTTCTTATTCCCTCCCAATTGGTCCGAAATTCCTTGACTTATGTTAATACAGAAACACTAGATAGGTTGCTCAAATCGCACCGCAATTAGTTTAGATAGGTTGCTCAAATCGCACCGCAATTAGTTTAGATAGGTTGCTCAAATCGCACCGCAAGTAGATTTAGATAGGTTGCTCAAATCGCACCGCAATTAGATTAAGTAGGTCGCTCAAATCGCACCAAACTAGAATAAATAGATTGCTAAAATCGCATCTTAATAATTAATTAATCAATTAATATTTAAAAGTGGTCGCTCAAATCGCACCCAATAAATTTTAATTGTATCTTAAATATATAATTATAAAGGTAGCTCAAATCGCACCTAATAATTATAACTTTGATTTAATAATTGTGTTAATTTTAATTTTCTTATTGTGTTTTATATATAGATTTTTGTGTGTTAGTTTAAAACATTAAAATGGCACAACCCGCATTGGTACCGCAACAATTACAACCACTAGATATCCAGATTCCAAAAGAAATTATTAACTTAATACCGCAATTCAATGGCGAGAATAAGACACTAAATTTATTTTTAAGAAAATGTTCGTATGTAATCGAGCGATACCAAGGCACCAGACATAGAAATGAGTTTATTATGCAATGCATTACTAGTAAACTGACGGGTAAAGCTGCATGTTTAATTAGTGAAAGAGCAGATTTTGAAACATATGACGATTTAAAGTCATTATTGATCCAACATTTCGGAGATCCTAGAAGTGAAGAATGTGTAGCCATAGAATTAGAAACTCTTAAAATAAAATCAAACGAATCATATCTTGAATTTTGTAGCCGCATTCAAGACGTACGCGCTATTCTCTTATCCAAGGTTAACCAACTTTCATCCGTTACATTACGGGAAGCCAAACAGATTATATACAATAATATTTCATTAAATGTGTTCCTATACAATTTAAATGAACACATGGTAAGGCTAGTTAGAATAAAAAATCCGACTACCTTGGAAGAAGCCCTAAAATTCGTTCTCGAAGAGGTCAACTTCCAAGAGCAATACAACATGCGTACCCGAATGCTACAGAATAAACCGCATCAAATTAGCTATAAACCGATTCCAAGTTTGAATTCAAATCCAATAAAATTTGGCATTCCAAATCAAATAGATAGGAATAATATAATACGTCCATATATACCCACTAATCCACCATACTCGAACAACCAAGCATACCGTTGGCCAATAAAGCCACAATTTAATAACGCGCAAGGCTTTAGACAATTAAATAATCCACAAGGTTTCAGACCACAGTTTGGATTTAAACCTCAAGCTGGACAATTCGGATATAGGCCCCCAGCACCTCAGGGTCAACTAGGATTCAGACCAACTCCAGGTCAATTCGGATATAGAGCCCCACAGCCTCAAGGTTTTAAACCTTCATTTCCTCAGAATAATCGTCCCCACTTCTCTAACGATGTCTCTATGAGGACAGCTCCAAATAAACCCGAACGAGTACCCATTAACGAAATTCACGCAGAAGGTCAATTCGACGAAGCATATTACCCATATGATATGCCTTACGATCAAGAGTACTATGACTCGTACAGTTACGACCAAATGTGTGAACAGCCGATAGACTTTTCACAAGAAACGGAAAATTACGATGAAAATACTGAACCGATTTCCACCGATAGTAAAAATGACTCGAATACCGATAATATTAATCCAATCCAAAATTTTCACGTAGCTTGTACCACAATCAACCCGAAGTGATCGAAATAAATTATGATGTAGAATTAAAATTACCTTTTATATATATACCTGAAATAGATGGAAAATTCATGTTAGACTCTGGAAGCACACGTTGTTTTCTCAGCCCATCTAAAGCGAACCAATATTACCCAACATTCAAATCCCAAGAACAATTCATGGTAACAAGTACACATGCATCTACAGTTCATAATGAAGTAGTTAATATCCCGCTTTTCTCGATTTTCAATGAAAATGGTTCACATAAATTTTATCTATACGATGTAGACAAACGTTACGATGGTGTCATAGGAATAGATCTTATGAATAGACTCCAAGCTAAAATATGCCTTAATGATAAAACGTTTAGGACCAATAATTCCATAATACCCATTATATACAATGATGATTATGTAATCCATCTTCAACCACGTTCAGAACATAGAGTAAAGTTACCTGTAAATATGAAAGAGGGCACCGCAATTTTAAATTTCATTCAATTCCATAATGGCATACGTACACCTTCAGCATTAGTAGAATGTAAAAATTATTTTGCCACAACCGTTATACAAAACTTAAATGAACAACATATGACTTTAACTATAACAGCACCTTTTCAAGTGACTAAATTCGATAACAACTTATGTGAAGTGAACTATAACTCTGACCTTAATAACGTTGACATAGATTCCCTTTTGACTGACAACTTAGCAAAGTTACGATTAAACCACCTCAATATGGAAGAGTCGAAAGCAATAGAGCAGTTATGTTTAGAATATAAAGATATATTTTATTGTGAGAGTTTGCCTCTTAGCTTCACTAATCAGGTTAAACACCACATTAGAACGACAAATGAAGATCCTATATACGTCAAGCCATATAGACAGGCACCAATTCAGGCAGAAGAAATTAAACAACAAGTTCAGAAATTACTCAGAGATAACGT
Source organism: Thyatira batis (assembly GCA_905147785.2). Classification (NCBI taxonomy): domain Eukaryota; kingdom Metazoa; phylum Arthropoda; class Insecta; order Lepidoptera; family Drepanidae; genus Thyatira; species Thyatira batis. The sequence goes on from LR990486.1 coordinate 13,569,141, forward strand.
AGTACAGGAATCACATTCCCCATGGAGTGCACCTGTACATATTGTACCTAAAAAGGCAGACGCATCTGGACAAATTAAATACAGAATGGTAGTTGATTACAGACGACTTAATGACATAACAGTTGACGACAGATACCCAATACCGAACATATGTGACTTATTTGACAAGATAGGTAAAAGCAATTACTTTACAACACTCGATTTAGCATCAGGTTATCACCAAATAGAGGTTTTAGAAACTGACAGAGAGAAGACCGCATTCTCAACACAGAACGGACATTATGAATTCCTTCGAATGCCGTTTGGACTTAAGACAGCCCCGGCAACTTTCCAACGAACAATGGACAATGTACTGAGAGGACTACAGGGTATCCATTGCCTCGTATATTTAGATGACATTTTAATATTCTCAAATGGACTACAGAGCCACATTCAAAAATTACGTACTGTATTTGACCGACTTAGGGAAAACAACCTTAAAATTCAACTTGACAAATCCGAATTCCTATGTAAGGAAGTACAATACCTTGGACATACTTTGACTAAAGACGGTCTTAGACCAAACAATGACAAAATTAAAGCAGTATTAAAATATCCCATTCCACAGACTCAGACAGAAATAAAACGATTTTTAGGTTTTATTGGATATTATAGGAAGTTCATTAAAGATTTTTCTAAAATCACTCAAACTTTAACAGCATGTCTTAAAAAGGGTAGAAAAGTAGTCGTAGATGACAAATACATTGAAGCATTTCAGAAATGCAAAGAATTACTTATAAATGCGCCTATATTACAATATCCAGATATGACTAAGCCATTCATATTAACAACAGACGCTTCTGACGTAGCGATCGGAGCCGTACTTTCTCAAGGCACAGTAGGAAGCGACAAACCAATCGCATATGCGAGCCGTACACTATCTGATACCGAGAGAAAATATAGTACCATTGAACGAGAGTTGCTAGCAATCGTCTGGGCAACAAAGCATTTTAGACCATATCTCTATGGTAATAAATTCACAATTTATACTGACCATAAACCACTTGCTTGGTTAAATAAATTAAAAGAACCTAATAGTAAATTAACTCGCTGGCGCTTACGCTTATTAGAATTTAACTTTGACATCATACACAAGAGCGGTAAACAGAACGCAAATGCAGACGCATTATCTCGTATACAGTTAAATGCCGTAGATACAGACGACAATCTTTCAATGATCGTTAACACTGACAATACTGACCGACAATTACAAAATACAAACTCAAACATACGACGAAATACTGACGCCTCTAAGACTATAACTATATCAGACTCTGAAGAAACAATGACTTTGAGTCCAATAAATATTTCAGACACTGATACAGCCGACGAACAAATAAACTATCCAATACGATCAGAATCTAGTTCTATACAAACAATTCATTCAGGCAAAGATATAGAATCCTTAGGTATACCAATTCTTCATGAAGCCATTGACACGAAACCAAATCAAATCTTAGTATTTAATTGGTTACGTAATAATATGCAAGTTAAAGACTTATCGAGAGATAAACAAAAAGTTTTAGAAGTTTTTATGCCACTTAATAACACACAGATAATTAAAGATTTCTTAAAAAAATATATTAGACCCAAAATTAAATATTTCATTTATTTTGAAAACCCAGAACATAGGAAAGACTTCAGTAAAATCATTATTTCATTATTTAAAAGAGGAACAGTAAACTTTTACGAATGTACAGAAAGAGTAATTTATATTGAAGACGAAAACGAACAAAAAGCCATTATAGAGAAAATACACGATGGGAAAACATGTCATCGTGGTATTACAGAAACAATAAAAAGAATTAAACGAAACTATTACTGGCCAAACATGCACGAAATAGTTTCAGCCAAGCTTAACTCATGTGATAAATGTAAAGCCTCAAAATATGATAGAAAACCAATTAAGCCTATTTTACAGTTAACACAAACACAGGAAGCACCCTTTCAAGAAATCTTTATAGACTTATTCTCAATAGAATCTAAATATTATTTAACCATTATAGACGCCTTTAGTAAACTAGGACAAGCCATAGAAGTACCATCTAGATCCACTCCAGAGATAGTTAGAGCACTAATGAAATATTTCTCATTCTACGGAACCCCAAGAAAAATTAGTTGTGACCCCGGAACTGAATTTAATAACGAATTACTGAAGGAACTAACTGAATTACATAAAATAAATATACATATAGGAACGCCGAATAACCCTAACTCGATGGGATTAGTCGAACGTTTTCACTCTACAATAATTGAAATTTACCGTATAGCCAAATACGAAAGAAAATATACAGACGCCGCTTCAGTAATGACTTACGCAATTACAGCTTATAATAACACCATACATAGTGCAACTGACTTAACACCATTTGAAGTAGTATTCGGACACACTGAATTAAACTCTACATTTAATATAGACTTTGACAAAAATTATAGACAACAATTAATTAAAGATCATAGAAAAAGAACACACGAACTTTATAAACATTTATCGGAAAAGATGCGTAACACTAAAGAAAAGATTATCACCCGACGTGGCGGTGAACAAGCACCAAATCTATCAGTAGGACAACAGGTATTCGCAAAGGCCGTAAATAAAAGACAGTCTAAAGATAAACCTAAATTTCAGAAAGCCTTAATAACTGGGCGGATTGAACGTAACATCGTACCTATAAATACAAAAGGTAGAGATACTAAGGTACCGATTAAAAACGTAAAACGTCCTCCACAGGTTCTTCAGGCTCCTGCTATGGACCACCATGATCAGGATCCTTCTGTGCCAGATTCCCCCAAACCAGGACCTTCAAGTAGTAAAAATTGAACGGAATCCAGGTATCTTACCAGTAAAACAAGGTCATGCATTCCTCCAACACGATAAATGGTCTTTAATAAAAATAATTAAATTAGAAGGTATTAAATCAGATCTTACTTATAATATTCAACAATATTCTGAGTTAAATAAAATCATTGTCGAAAATAAATCATATATTGACGAATTCTCAGGCTTACAAACCCAAGTAGAATACTTACGCGATGAAGCAATAAATACAATTCAGCAATTGATCCCTTTCACTAGATACAAACGTGGATTAATCAATCCCATTGGCTCTATAATTAAAATCATTACAGGTAATCTCGATAACGAAGACGCCGTACGCTATGATAATTTAATATCTAATATAAAAACCCGCGAACAAGGTATCTCTAATAAAATCACTATAATATCTGAAATGATGGATCATTTCCTGAATTCAACTCAAATTATAGATAACAATACTAGAATTATGAACGAACGCCTACTACGCATTGAAGCGATAGTAAATAACTTAAATACAAAATCAGACACCTTTTTATTCATATCATATATAATAGGCGTACTTAATACATTCATTGCTAACTTTAGAACAATACATATAAAGTTAAATACGATAGAGACAGCTCTAGCCCTCAGTAAAGTAGAAATACTACATAAATCTATAATAGACTCAAATGAATTGTTATCTTTATTATACGATATTGCATTGCACAGTAATTTAATGTATCCTGTAAACGAACAGAATTTAATTAATATAGAAGAGACATTGACAGTAAAAACTTATACTAAAAATAATGAAATTACATTCATAATTGATGTACCACTAGTTAATAATGTAACTTACAATTATTACAAATTGTTCCCCTTACCTATCTTACATGATTCCCAAACCTTTATAATTATTCCTGAATTCCCATACCTATTAGTACAAGGAGCGAAGTATAGTCCAATCGCTCATCAATGTAAAGAGATAGCTGCCGAAGAATACTTATGCTCTGAAGATGACCTCATTCCACATGTTGGAACAACTTGCATCGAACAACTGATGGAATACCGACATAACTTATCCATGTGTATTCCACGTAAAATCCTTTCAGAAGATCTGAAACTACAAAGAATATCTTCGAATAATTGGATATTATTCGCCAGACACGATAAGACACTGACTCAAACGTGTGGCCATGACGTCACACATGAACTACTTACCGGTACATACTTACTAACTGTACCACATGAATGCGACATTTCCGTCGAAGGTATCCCAGTCTACGGACAGCGCTACCATTCCATGGGAATAGAAAATAAACCTATCCCTGTTATTAACTTACCTGATTTTCAAGAAAACCAGCAGAATGCACCCTCTACAGATGCAGAGCACGTTGACCTGAAAGGCGTTAACTTAGACGACGTGCAACACCTGAACTATTTGTTGAAGAAAAGTGTAAACAGTGTTATAAGTGATAAAGGGCAATATAGTGTCAGTGCCGCGACAATCGTACTTTATATCATCATTTGTGTTTTCATTAGTTACGGAATTTATGTTAGATTTAATAAAAATATTTTAAAATTATGTAGAGTCGAACAAGATCATGATATAGAGAATCATGAATTAGAGGACCAGCCTCAACCACCAATATTGTTAATACCCAATTAAGATTTTATGTAAACCAAGTTATTGGAAAAACTTCATTTTCCCAGTAACTTTGGTCTAAGGGGGGAGGAGTTATGATACCACTTATCAATCATCATATTGTTGTTATAGGGATCATACCATGCTACATTGTAGAGACCGGACGCGATAAGCTTTCGCTTACGTAGATTCCTGGAGAAGCGTGGCGTGATCAACAACAATGTTGCATTAGTGCTGACATGCCGTTTTTAACAACGGTAGAGCGAAGCCTGTGAGCTTCAGTCTTGAGACATCCAACTCTGTCGACGGACGTAGTTTTAAGCTAGTATTAATTTCTGTATTAATCATATTAATTCTTTTAAATAAAATTATAAAGTTTTTAAAAAGCTCTTTGAACGCTCCCGAAAGTTAACTAGTTACATACACATTCATTACAAACAAACAAACAAACAAACAAACAAACAAATCTTTCCTCTTTATAATATTAGTATAGATAAATTTACTAGTAACTTACTAATTTGTTGGCTTTATGGTGAGGGAGTGACCTTGACTTTTAATCCGTCGTTTGTAGATTAGAATCCTAACCAAAACAAACATTTGTTTGAACATCTCTCTTTGTTTTGTGTCTGGATGTTAACATTTATAATGTTTCTAAAATAGTATATGAAATATATTAGTTAAGTATTATGGAATCAGATTGGCGTGAGTAAAATAATGTCCCAGCATATTTTATTGACAACCTGGTTGGCTTTGTGGTTAGTGACCCTGACTCTCAAGCCGCGGGTCGTGGGTTGGAATCCCACCCAGGACAAACATTCGTATGCATGAATGTGTCTGTTTGTCCTGTGTCTGGATGTAAATATCTATATAAGTATGTATTTAAAAGTAGTATATTTAGTATATCAGCTATCTGGTTACCATATCACAAGCTCTGCTTAGTTTGGAATCAGATTGTTCGTGTGTGAAAAATGTCCCAGGATTTATTTATTTACTTATTCATTATATTAGTATATAGCCACGAAATACAAACTAATTTGGTGGTTTGTTGACAGGGCAACATTTAAAAGAGTAACCCTTATTTCGAGTGATATAAAGAGCGGGCTTATTCAACTCGGGCCGTACAATTCCGACCTTAAATAGCTGCCATTCCTTCAGCGGGCATTATGTGAGCAAATGAGTTCCACAGACAAACGACACGCTGCGATAATAAAGTTTGTTGGAACACCTTTACGTACGCGCCGAGATCGCCACTGTGTACATACATTACTTTCACACAAAGGCTAGCAAAGGGGAGTTAGTAAAAATGTAATATGGCGAAGAGAAACAATGGATATGGGTCGGTGTTTGTGGATCGTGTGGTCGGTCGCGAATATAGTCGTTGCTAGGAAAGTAAGGAGTCACGGGGGATGGGATGCGGGAGTCATGTTTAAATTTGCAATTCAACGAGTAGGCATATAGCTACCTAGTCGTGCCCCCCTCCCACACCCCCGCACCTCCGCCGCCCTAACTACGGGTTGACACTCCCTTCCATATTTGATAAACAAATATGAGAGTGAAGAAACACGCAAGTACCAGCAGAGACTCAAGTCTTAACTATTTGTTCACTCTCTAAGTAAAGAAATGTTTTTAATGTGTCCATAAAATATGCTATCTTTCGATCGCAGTTTTACCCGCGTTGCCAGGGTTCCTAAATTTTTTCAGGATAAAAGATAACCTATGGCCTTTTCAAAACTCTAGTCTATCTCATATTAAAATTTCTCCACTGAAGAAGCACGAGTCTCCGCCAACGACGAGGGGTTTTAGGCCATAGTCCACCACGCGGGCCCAGTGAAGATTCGCGAACCTCTCATGCCTTTGAATGTAACATGGGATAATAGGTTTCCTCACGATTATTTCCTTCACCAAAGGCAGTGGTGTGAATTCGTGTTTTCTAAACTCAAATATTTAAACCGGCACCCTCGCAATCGTGAGTCGATACGTTCGCCACTGAGCCACTAGAGCCATCGGTAAATAATGTAAGTGTATTGTGTGACACAATATCGATGTCTCGCGTTTTATTCCAGTCGGTTCTGATCATTTCTATGAATAATACGGCGACATCGTAACTATGTCGTAACGTACTCCTCCGCTGTATAACCACATGTGTCCCTGAAGATTCGAGACTACCGTCTACTTTAATACTTTTTTTTTCATGCATTATTTTTTCTATATAAAATTGAGAGGCGGGTTTTGTGGTTAGTGTTCTTGAGATTTAAACCGCCAATTGTGGGTTCGAATCCCACTCCGGACAAACATTTGTGTGAATGTGTGTTTGTTCCGTTTCTGGATGTCCATATCTATAGAGGTTTATATTTAAAAGTATTAAGTAATATATCAGCTATCTGATTACCATAAGAAAGGTCTGCTTAGTTTGGCATCCCATGGTGTGGAAAATGCCCCAGGATATGTATTTATTACTACTTACTAGTGGCTCCCCGTGGTTCCATCCGCGTAACCGAGAAATTTTCCATTTTCTCGGGATAAAAAGTATGCGTTCTCAGGCTCTAGACCAAGTGTACCAAATTTCATTTAAATCGGTTCCGTAGTTTTAGCGTTAAAGCGGTGCAGACAGACAGAGTTACTTTCGCATTTATAATACCTATAGATATTGATTACATCCTAGTTCACGAATAAAGCAACGTCGGAATAACGTTATACACGTCAGTTTGTTCAAGTTTTATATCGGCCAAGAGTGTACATTATTATATGGAGCAAACAAAATAAAATCAGATTTTATATAGTAACAAATAACCCCTAGTAACCCCGCTAGGGGACCGAGACGATGTCAGTTTCGATATAAAAATGATGGAACTGTTATTATTGTGAGGAATCACCCGACTGTAAACACGTTGGTTTCCACCATAGAGTAGAACTGTTAACAGTTTTGTTAGAAAACAAAATACGCCAAAACGCTGCGCCGGCCCCTGTGTTCTGATTGGCCGACTCAAGGTCAAGTGTTGCACTAGACGTACACACCGGTCTCTTATTGGTCGGGTACTGTTTTAGTTCGAGCGTGGTTTGTTAGTTATACCAGTTATACGTGACAAATCATTGATGCGTTGCTAAACAATGGCCCACTATTGCTACTCTATTTCCACGTAATGTACTATTATTCACAAGTCTCTGTTCTTCTAAAAGTACTAGATATTCATGCATACAAATGTTTGTCCTGGGTGGGATTCGAACCCACGACCAGTGGCTTGAAAGTTAGGGTCACTAACCAAAAACCAACTGGCTGTTACACGTATAGATATTTATATTCTTGCACACAAGTATTTGTCCTGGTTGGGATTCAAGGACAGGGTCACTAACCACAAAGCCAATCGGCTAGCCAAATAAAATGAGATTCTGCAACATCAGATTTCAGGGTTGACGATGGCGCCTTAATTGCAAATATCTATGCTAGTAATAAGTTGGTACCTTATTTTTATAGTAAAAACATCTCTCTTAGAGCCTTTTGCGTTAGTGTACCTTAGCGACAATGACTTTTAAGCTACTGCTCATAGGCTCAAACTCAAATATGTGTACGTACATGTACTTATTTGTCTGATCTGTGCCTCTGTGTAAAATATCTTTGTCAATATGTATTTAAAAGTAAATAGTATATCAGCAAAATGCTTATTTTAGTAAAAACTCTGCTAAGTTTGGAATCAATTTGTCCATGTAAAATATAAGTCTCGGTATATTTGTTTATTTATAATTCATACGGTATTTGTGAAGTCGCATCGAAGCTCAAGTAAGTCATGTAGGTACGCGATCGTAAAAAAGTTTTCAAATCACAAAGCAAATATTTTCCATACACGTCACGAGGGCTCGGCAAACAAGGGTTGTTTTATATCTATTTACATAAAAAACATGTTTTACGTACTACTTCATTTGTTGGACTGTTCTGGCGGAAACATTTTTTGTGTACCTTCCTTGAGTCAATTTTACTTTTATGGTTAGATTTTTATTTGTTTTGATCGACTTGAAAACTGAAACTATAGAACGTTTTTGAGAATATTGATTAGGTTCAAAAACTCCACGCTATTAATTCAGCATAGAGCGTCACTTACAGAAAATTATACTGATTTGAAAGTGAACCTAAAGATGCGATGCCCACTCAGGACAAACATTTGTATGTATAAATATGTCTGTTTGTCCTGTGTCAGGATGTAAATATCTATATAAGTATGTATTTAAAAGTAGTATATATAGTATATCAGCTAACTGGTTACCATATCACAAGCTCTGCTTAGCTTGGAATCAGATTGGCCGTGTGTGAAAATGTCCGGATCTAGGATATTTATTTAGGTCTCCCAAAGTTAATTTTGGCCCCTCCAACGGAGGTTACAAGTTCAGAATTTCATCATGTCCTAAAGTGTAGTATAAAAACTAGGCAATCATGAAAGTTGTTCGTTTCCCCGGCGGCAGTCACCTCACGTCGCGCGTCGCGTACGGCGGGCGGCGGCGGCGGCGTGGGCACATATTATTTAAAATGTCACGTTACTCTTTACATAAGCCTGATAAGCTTACAGTAGCTTTAGGCTTTATTTACGCCATGTTGCTGGTGATTAATGTCATTGTAATTTATGCATGTTTTTTTTTTGGGTGTCCTAAGATGTACTTTGTAGGCGCTTTACTCGCACGGAATAAATTTTTGTTTCACAAAATTTGATACCGCACCAATTTCTTCCACTGACTAGCTCTTGTTATAATAGTAAAAATAAAATAGGATTTTATGCGATAACAATGTCCAAGAATATAAAATCGTTAATTTAGATTTATTTATTCTAATTTGGCTTTGAAATTCAAGTGAAAAATAAGTAAACACCGATGGTTTCACTTTACACGCGCTTTCTTTTTTCTTAGTGGGACTACCTACTACCTACCTATAGGCAATATTAAACCTTCAGTATATGGAAATTCCTCGGTTTTACCATAGTCATCTCGTAAGTAAGTGTTGAAGAGGGCGCATTGAGTGACGTAGGGACGCGTCCGCTGCGTGGGACGTCCACTAGTGAAGGGCCGCGCGGAATTCGAGATGAGTCCCGTGCTCCCCGGGAATTAAAAAAAAACACAACACCAGTAAAATATTAAAAGATGTGAACTGAATTTTTAAGTGGTAAAATAAAATTTTGTCTAAGAGTAAATCATAAGCCTTTTGAATAGGTACCTAATTTAAATAGTTTAAGACATAAATACTTACTAGGGACGTATGCTTATTAAACTATATATTATGTATGTATTTTTTTATAGGTAGTTCTTTTTATTCTAAATTTAGATTTGTATAATTTAATTAATGATAAATATTAAATTATGTGTCTTTGCAACTAATGTAGTTATTTTATTCATTAAAAAAATCATTATTAGTATAATATTTTATCATACATATTTTACAAAAAATAACCTTTTCCGTTCACATGTAGGGTATATGCCGTTCTAAATAACGTGAGTAGCTTTACTATAAATCCTCGTTACGGCATAGTTATTTACTAACCGTTAATTTACTTGCGATTCAGGTCATCGAGTAAAAAACTTGTAACGAACGCGGCGTCACGATGCAAGCTTCCGCCTCTGCGCTAATGTCGCTTCTTAAGTTTATTACAACCTAGTACTTACGTAAAATATGTTAGTTTTGATTTCCCATGAAGTTCTACCCAGTAAAATGTTAACTTTTACGTATTACATATATTGTATATTTTTAGCGGCAGGTTACTACAGGCATATAAATCTAACGTAAGTAGTAAGTACCTCAATTTGAATGAAGATCAATCGCGTCCCCTTTTTCATTGACGTCCGAAAGCAATAACGGTCGATCGCGGACTAAATGACGGTGTAGAAAGCGGACATTTTGCTGCTTTTTGATACGCAAAGTACATACACTAGCGATGTCTAGTTAGTTCTGGGGTTACAACTAATCCTACATATATTATAAATAGGAATGTTTGTGAGAATGTGTATTTGTTATTCTTTCACGCGGTAACGGCTGAATGGATCGCGATGAAATTTGGCATCATGTTCTGCAATAACACAAGGCTACTTTTTATCCCAGAAAAATTTAAGATTTTATTTAATTAAGGATGCCTTGGGAACCCGGGCGAAACCGCGGTGAGCCACTAGGACAGTCATAACACTGCATACAATATTGTTATCGCTATAACATAACAATAACGTAATTGATTCGAGTTTCAATGTAGCATGCGAAAAATAAGTAGGTAATTTACATAAAAATGAAGTACCCCAAAAAAAAATTGTCCCTAATAAATTTCCAGAGTGATCTCGTATACGATTTTTCTTCGGTACTCTACAGGTCTTTTTATTTACCCTCGTGGCTTTTGAACGAACCACGTTGGCGATTATACGTTAAAATCATGGAGCATGTAAGGTTTCATATGATTAATGGGCGAGAGGTCGCACTTAATATTGTTCTTGTTTATTCTAATATTGCCGAATGTAACGTGGGTTAGCTCCGTAAAAATATTGTTACGGTTAATATTTCTGTTATGTTTTTTAGTTCATATTATTCAGATGTTCATTTTGTTAAGAATTGTTTTCGTGGTTTTTGTGGCTTAGTAGCGAATGGATCTACTCATGTTCACGAGTGTGCAGGTTTTAATCCCAGAGCCAAGATCTCATTTCCGAGGCATGTGAAGTTCCCTAACTCGCCATAGGCCCGCGTGGTGGACTTAGGTTATTCTCCTGTAGATAGGATGATGATAATGTTACCTAAATATTTGAGGTTACGAATTCATTATTTGTTTATGACAGCTTGTCCAAATGTATATGAATAAAAGCTATTTCTATTTTATGAATTGTTTGACTATGCAAAGCCAAGGAACGATAAAAATCGTTCCCAAAACGAATTTACCTATCAACAAATATGGCCTCGAAAAGGCTTACAAAGAAAATCAGTAGGAGTTTATTTAAATTAGCTTAAAGCTTTACAATTTTTCGGCTAAGCAATAAGATCGCAAACGAAACGAATCCCTTTATTGAATAAACAGTGTTATCGTTTTCTGATTCTGTTTGATGTTGCTTAAGAGATTGGGAAAACAATATCGCGAATACAATTTAAAGTTTCTTTTATTATTCATTTATTTACCTTTTTCATGTCCTCTTTCTCTATATATATTTATATAATACTTCCTTACCTCAGATAAATAGGCTAGAGGTCTTGACACGGGATTATAGTCATCATGGATTAATTAATTATTCTTAGCGCTGGATTGATAATAGGCTTGCTTCCACGTCGGGGATAATTGCGTATTAGGCTTGAAGAAGATTTGTATTGCCTATAGTTTCCTCTTATATCAAGAAGTTTCAGACCAGAGACGATATTCGATATTGAAAATCCATCGTAATTCAATATACAAACTCGTGTATTCCATTGAAACAACTATTGATCAGACGCATCAATCTAAATGAGTTCGACAATAGACACGCGGCGGCGGTGGCGGCGGCGGTGTCGAGTCATCAATAAAGTTCCGACGCGTAACAAGAGTTCTCAGCGTCCCACGCCACTCATCAATGGCGTATCTCCAAACGTGTGACAGCTCCGCGCCAGATAACATATGAAATATGGTCCGCGGCACGGCAACCCCGCCCCGGCCCCGCCGCTCCGTGGCCACCACGCCCGCGCTCCGCGAATGTGCCAACTACAAACTTATGTGTATTAAACTCGTCGCGCTCCCGTTGCAAAGTTGTGAAAGGGCCGCAGATAGAACGGGCCGGTCCTGTTTTGTGACGTGCGGTTTGCGGCGCGCGGCGGAACGATCGGCCGCCGCGATATCAACCTGCCGCTGACAAATATTCCCACTAGCATTTTTGTTTCTGAAACAAAATTCTACGCGTTGTTTTGCTCGGACGGGGATCGAGTATTTTATTCGTCGGCCGCGCTCCGGCCACGGGCTGGCCGAGATGGAACTGTGTTTTTCGTTTTATATAGTTTCCAGTTACACATAACTTGAATATATCTGGGTGGGGTTCATGTTTTTCGGACGTCAGAGATTATAATATATTTTAGAAATATGAAATCAATGTAAGAATTTCATTTTGAATTTCCACAAAAGCACTATTATTTATCACCATAGCACCTACATTGTATATCTGCCCTTACTATTGAGAAGCAATAAAGGTATATTCTTGCTCCTTCTACCATTTGGCGCATGTCATCATCATCATCAGCTCGTATACGTCTCCACCGAGGAGCTCGAGCCTCCCCTAACATCGAGGGGATGTAGGCCATAGTCCACCACGCGGGCCTAGACCGGATTGGCGGACTTCACATGCCTTTAATTGTCACATCTCGGGCATGCAAGTTTCCTCACGATTAGATGTTTTCCTTCACCAAGCCAGTGGTGTGAATCCGTACGTAGGTTTTTATAAACTCAGAGGTTCGGGCCAGGGATTTGAACCGGCACCCTCATGATCGTGAGTCGGTGCGTTCCCAACTGAGCCAACACGGCTATCATACTAAGAAACTAATGCTTAAAAGTTTACCTACCCGAAGAGTCCCAAAGATTCCCTATGAGTAAATGCCCCTTACCTACAACTCCAAAAGCCTCACAGAGATACTGTATTGCAGCTTCGACGTCCGCGGCAAGCATCTATCGGAAGCCCGGCACTGGTCTGCGCCGGAGGTGTTCGGTCCGCGCGCCCACTTCGCCGCCGCGCCGCCGCCCGCCGCCCTCGTCGTGCGAGACGTGAAGCGACGAGACGAAGGCGTCTACAGATGCCGTGTAGACTTCCGCAACACGCAGACCACTAGCTTCAGATATAACCTCACTGTTGTTGGTAAGTTCTTAAGTAAAGCTTGTCTCAAGGCCGTCAAGGTGAGGGCCATCATGCCACATCGCTATGCTAGTGTGGGATGATGGCCACCATTAAAGGACTCCACTGACTGCTTTCCATCAGGCAGCGTGGAGTCAACTTGTGCGGCAGATATATAAAAAAAAAAGTACATTTTTAACCTATAGGTCTGCATCAAGAAGATGTTTAGCGACGATACCGCCATCTTCTATTTCTACATTGATTCGTTCCTGTACGATCCTGTAATATACAAACGAAGAATGATTTAAATAATGCAAGTCTGCCTCTTGCAACACACCTGATTGTAGTCTAGACGACTGATGGCAGGTCTTATAAGAAAAAAAAATGAAAAATAATGCAAAGCGGTTAAATCTAAAAGGGACCAGAATATCAAATGGTAGTAGTAGATTGATGGAGTAAGAAAAGCAAGCAGATAGTTCAATCGATGATAAATAGATCTATGATAGTAAATTTCATCGATGAGATCTCGTCCCAGGAGACGTAACATTGAAAAGTAGATAAGCATATATGCAAGCCAGTTTACTAGTCAGCAAACTTCGTTCAAAGCTGTATAGGACTCTTGGGATGTCTGGAAACATTACAGGTTAAACAGTATTCATTTTGCTAAATTTGAATAAAATCAATTTTAAAGTAAATTGAAATACCGTGATTATATATTTGTCAAAATATTGCTTAACCTTTTTAAAAAAATGGCGGTTCACCTACTCATTTATATGATTAATCTAATAACCACTCTAACCACAATTTAAGTGTAGAAAAATATTAACCTAACACTCTTATAATATAGGCTAAAAGGCTTTTGTTAATACAAAACTGTACCTAAATGTAGGCAGTACAGTACCTATACAAAGGCTGAGATTTCGTTTGTTACAAACAATTACACGTGAAGCCGACGTGCACGCTCAAATTATATCGCCGGCAAAATAAAAGTGAACACGCGAACTCGTCATGAATTATGAATATTCACTGTTTTATGAATATAACACTTTTACAGTGACAGCACTGTGTCGAGTGCTCGGAGCTTTTGTAGACTTTTACTAGCGACGCGACGGACGCCACACATGGCTACCTTGAACTTACGATCTATTGCGACATGTAGGGCTTTCTTTATTAAGGAATTTTATGCAAAAATGAGTATGTAAATAGGTTTAGTTGTGGTTTTATAAATGTTTAGACAACTAGATTCCTAATTATGAAATATTAATATATCAATTTTTTTTATCTACCTATTTAAGCAAGTAAGTAATAATATAATAGGTTGAGGGAATAAATTAATGTATTCACTTCTATCTGTAAAGCTAACATGGCGACACTCTAAATTCAAAATTAAACAGAAATCCAACATTTTTTTTTTATTGGAACTAAAGACCTAAGGTAGTTGACTAAATCACATAGCGAGAAAACTCACTGCCTCATGCTTCTTGAAAATTCTGTTCAGTATATCAGTTCTGTATATATGTTTCGAAGCAACATCCATAACACGAGCTTCATCTAAGCAAACCCCACCAATCAATGCCACAAGTAATCCTCAATGTTGGTATTTAATTCAACGGCTCATACGTATTCATAAAGTGCGCGTAACTCCTTAATTGTTGGCTTTCGAGCCGGTGCCGAATTTACGGCGCCATCCGTTCGGTATCGTGGCAGACATACTGTCGCACTAACAACTCGAGTGCCTAGTGCTCCGTGGGGCGCAAGGTGTCTGTTACACTGGCTACGTCTTGGCTTGAATCTGTTAGACTAGACTAAACAGTAAAATTTACAATTCAATCTGCAGATTTTTAACTGTCCCAAAAGTCAAATGTTCACTACTCTTTCTAACTAACTATCTAATAGATTTATGACATTACGCCATTCTGTTCCATAAATCAAACAGTGCGTTAATACAATACAAATTCTTCTCCAGAGAGAGTCTCTATTCAAAACTACCGACCCTACCATAGCATTTATTCAGTTGAGGGCCTAAAGGGGCATTTATGAAAGTCGAAGCTGCTGAAGCTACTACCGATTTGGCCTTTAGCAGAGAATAACCGGTATAAAACTCAGCAAGCTTACATTATTTTTATAATCTGTCGAAGGCTATATTTTTGTCTTTTTTTCAACCGTTTTACAATTTAATATATCAACCGTTCCATCCATATAAAATCATGAAAATTAACCTTAATATTTTAAAGGGTAGCATCGCGTCGGTGAGGCGCAGGCCTAATGCCACTAAAGTTGTGAAAGACTTACGGGTTGGCTTTATTACGACCGCCGCCGCCGCCGCCGCCGCCGGGGCGCGGGGCTGCAGCATGGCATTCCTGTAGTGGAGCTGTTCTGAAACTGCATAAATATATCCCGAAACTACATTTCTATACAGGTGTTTAGAACAGTATTTTGTGAAATTTCAATTATCTTTATTTGTAGTTGGTAATTTGTTTTCTCATAGTATTGCAACTGTTGACACAAAAATAGGAGAAAAATACTAGAAAATAAATCATTCCAATAGGCCTTTATCTTATGAACTTATGAACTGTAACTCTAATGCTTGGTTCAGAAAGTTACTTTTGCTGAGAAGAGACGGCAAAAATTTGTAGGTACTCTTTTCAAAATTAACATTAAAAATGTATACCTATACAAATCGTGTGAAATTGTAGAGTTTTGCTACCTTCCAAATAATTTACATACAGTATTGAAATTCTGCTGTAGTAAACCCCTGAACGATAATTATCAAAATCCGAAACTAACCAAAGATAGAACGTCTCTAGTAATTTGGTGGAATAATTAGTGGTTTCCAAATATACAGCAGAGGGCAGGGCAGGGTGAAGGGTATAGGAATATCTCGAGTCGCCGGCGCCGCACTGCTGACCGCAGCCAGCCGGTAATAGTCGACAGAATGCCTTCCCTTCCCAACACGAACACCGTAATGAGGGACCGAGCCAAGGCGATACGGTTCCACTACCCACAATTATATTGTGCCGATAAATTAAGACGTGGTCAAGGATTAAAATGTATATTCGGCTAGGTACTGTGATTTTAGATAGATAACTCTTGTTGTACACCAAAAGGCAAAACATTAACAGTAGAACTTAATTAAATGCACAAGTGGCGGTTTAATCGCTAAAAGCGTTTTAAGTCACTTTAAAGTGAGATTTTATATTTGTCTAGTGAGTGATAGTGTGTCGAAACTAGTGTGTATTCAGGCTTTTCTGGAATCTAAGGTTGTTATTCAATTTATGATAGATGGAAGAAGATTTCACGTATGTCTCTCATATACTTCGATCATGTTAAAGTTTCTAATTGTAATTATACGTTTATAGAAATTTCGATAAAGACTAATTAGATAGGTAGTTAGAAGTTACACGTATCACTACATATTATAAAACAAAGTTGCTTTCCGCTATCTGTCCCTATGTCTTCTTAAATCTTTAAAACTACGCAACGGATTTTGATGCGGTTTTTTTAATAGATAGAGTGATTCAAAAGGAAGGTTTTTATATAAAATAGATACATGCATTATATGTTAGAGAAACACTGTAAATTTTGGAGGTTTCAAATGTGATATATTGTGCATTGCACCCGTGCGAAGCTGGGGCGGGTCGCTAGCTATGTATATATTCTAAATATCAAATGACAAGTAAATACCAATCAATACCGCCAGTTTCCTTACTTTATACCTATCCTCAAGATTGTTGTGAACACAATTACTTGAGAGTACAATACATAGGTTAGGTAGTGACTTCAGTTCAGTAACATGACAAGAGACTCTGTAATCTCTAATTACCGACGGTGGTAAAGCTCTCAATGTGAAGCCTTCGAGCGTCGTTCCAACATTGTTGAAGTTTCCCATCTACCTATTGTACAGTTTCAATATAAAGGCGTGCCCTTGAACGCAGGCAGGAGTAGGTCCTCGTGTGGAAGAGTTATTGTTAGTATAAAGGAATGTTGTAAGGACGGGTCAAATCTTTTCCGGTACGTTTCAAACTCACTGATGTGAATGTGAAATTGTATTAGGAATTCTTTATTTATGTACTTAGGTTAGAGGTATCATAGTCCCAATGTTAAAAGTTCGAAATTATTTTGAATGTTTTCCTATATTTTCGCTTATGACCTGATTTAAGGCTTTTATCATTTTCAGAGTACAAAATAAAAGTACCTATAGTATCATTAGACTCTTTACTACATCATCACCATCAGCTTATATATACGTCTCCACCGAGGAGGACGAGCCTCGAATAATAATCAAGTATATTTAACTATGTAATATTTTCAAGGTTCCTCCTGCTAAACCCTTTTTATCTAAATGTAGTAGGTACGGTATATAAAACTAAATAGCCTCACACTAAATCTACCAACTAATAAAACATGATGAATATTATGTGAACTAGTGAACTAGTTTCAGTGTTAAATAAATATAAATTTTCATTCCGTCGCGACGCCGGAGCGCGAACAAAAAACAAGAAGTAAGTTCGGCGCGAATTCATGGGCACACCCCCCCCCCCCCCCACTCGCCGCTCTGTCATTGAACAAATTCCAACCTATGCAACAACTTTACCGTTTAAGACTTGGCCTATATATGAAGAATGAATCTGGCGCTCAGGTGGAAAATTACAGGTCTCAAATTCATTAAAATAAAATTTTACATTGCTTAAGCTCCTTGCTTCATCTCAATTGACTGAATTCCATGCCGGTAGTACCTTCAGTGGCTTTGGCCTTTATAAACGTTGTTTAAGACCCTTGAAAAAGCTTTGCAACTTGAAAAAATTTAGTATTCGATACATCTAACGAAGTCCAAATACATATTTTTATGGCTAGAGAAATTCAAGTCTCATTTACAGTAATGACAGTGTCTAAGAAGTTATAATTATTTAATACTAGCTTCCGCCCGGGGTACCTTCAACATTACCGGGGTAAAAGGTAGCTATTGTCCTTTCCCCAGCTCTTGTCTATCTTTGTACCAAACTTCATCAAATTAATTTGGGTTTGAAAGCGTAACAGACAGACGGGCAGACAGAGTTACTTTTGCATTTATAATATTGATAGGGATTTTATAAAAACTTTACAATGTTATAACTAATCTAAATTACGATTTCTAGTGTAGGAATATAAAATGCGATCTACAGAGACAATGGCGTTACCCATACCCATATATTTAATATGTAAACAGCCAACAGTATAAATAAAAAGTGAAAGGTTGTGAAATTGGCAAAGTGCTCGCGCACATAAACACGAGTGACCTTAACTCTGATATATCTAAATGTCATGGAAATGCTAATCGCTTCCATTCCTCGCACTTCGCTGAAGGTGAGAGGTGGAAATAAAAATGTCAGCCATTTATAAATACAGCCGGTACGAATCGGGAGTCTGCCATTGGAAATATAAATAAACGTGTACCATATCGACTGGAGGTTTGTAGACTGTCTCCACAGGCATAGCTATAATAATAAATCAACTATTGGTAGAAATATCCTGGAATATTTTTCACACTCAGCCCAAAAAAGCACAGCTTGTATAAGTAATCAGATATCGGATATAGCTTTAGATATTTATTCAGACAGAGAAACAGACATGTTCGTACATACAAATAATGTTTTGGATGGGATTTAAAGCCACGTATTGCAAGATAGGATCACTAACCACAAATCTAACCAGCCACACATAAACTAATTTGGTTCTAAAAACATAAATGGATCATAATTGAAATTAGAAATCTAAATGATATTTTTAAAGAAAGCACATAACCAATATAAATAAAATAAATATCCTGGGACATTTTCACACACGGCCAATCTGATTCCAAACTAAGCAGAGCTTGTGATATGGTAACCAGATAGCTGATATACTACACTACTTTTAAATACATACTTATATAATCCAGACACATATGAAAGGTATACTATCTATTTGATTTCGCAGTTTAAAGTCTAGTTCCAGATATGAAGTGACTAAAATAATGGCGGCCCTTTACCTGGTGGTTTGAGAGAAACTAATCACTCTGACTGCCGAAGCGTGTGTGGGTTCCAGTATATTGGCCAACTCCAGGCTCACTCACAGAACAACCGCGACGAAAACGGATTGTCTCCATCTATGTCAATCCAATATTACTTACATACATGACGATGTTTGGGTACAGCCCTCGTTAGAAAGACTAACATTTTTATTGCTAATAACTTATTTCCAAAAAAGTTATTGCTGAGTTTAGTACCGGCACTTCTCAGCAAAAGCCTATTTGAACGAATGAAACTCTAAAGAATATTCTATTATGGATGTTAAGTATGTTTTTAGTTGTATTCATAAATAGTTAAGTTAACTGATTACCATATTACAAGCTTCGCTCACTTTGGTATCACCTTGAAAAATGTCGCAGGATATTTTATTTCGTAATCATTCGGAGTATTTGCGCCACTAAAAAATTACGTCATAAAATAATGTAGATAACATTTTTACCCCATAATTCCATCATAATATTGTATTTTCGTCGAGTAATCCGTTGTAACGAGCCATGCCAATGTATATTCCCTATGGGTCCCATGTAATTTCGCTACGTACATGCTGCTAGTTAATTGGATTGATATCTTCTGGTACAACGTACGGCCGGCCATAATCATAATCCACTGAAGATTAGAAAATTATAGAGGATAAATAACTATATACACATAGGTATTAGAAGGTCGCTGAAATAGGGTCGCAAGAAAACGAGAAATCATCTGGAGTGAAATATCGCCTAAGACTGTGTGCGCCCAACATGTGCTTATTTTTCGCTCGTGTTTTGAAATCCAATTTGTCCAGTATATAGTATAAGTGTGAGGGACCGATAGCGCTGGTCGATTTCACGCCAACTTTAGCAGGCTTGTTTGTCCGCTGGCAGGGCGGCCCGGCTCGGCCCGACGCGGCCCCGCTCGCCATTTACTATGAAACGTGTTATCTCCGCCGTTGAGGGCGATCATCCCGACACAATCGAGTTTTAAACTTTAAATCACTTCGAGAGGCCATCAAAGATCCCGATCTCTAGCGAGCCATGAGATCTGATTATCACTCTGTTGTCTTTCTATTAGCCGTGTCCTCCCAGAGTGCTCCCTCTTTGAATATCAATAGAGATCATGTCACTTTTCGTTACATTATACACAGCTGAGTTTAAATTGAATCCAAAGTTTATATTTCCTATAATTTTAATTGCGTTTACGACTTAACGTCTTATCGCTAGGTGTAGTGGGAGCAATTAACTCCTTGGGAAGTTTTCGATTAAAATTTTTGCGCTCGCATAAATAAATGTCTGTTTGGAAGCTGGCACTATTTCGGTGTTGGGAGCCGCCCGTTCGGTCTAGTGTTAGGGGCTAAAGTTAGATTGGACGAGGCCGCCGTGTCGAATGTAAAACCCAATTGGGCTTTGATGCTTTAAACGGAACCAACCGAAATAGCCCACCGCTGCGGCAGAATAGACCCGCCCGCCTTGTGTTGCAGCGCGATTGAATAAATATAACCCTTATCGGTCTGAATAGACGGCCTCGCCGACTGAACGGCCATTTTGTTGGAAGCCCGCGTGTATGGAGGCCTGATGCTAATCGGACGGAGCTGTTAGCAATCACCTGCGTTGTATTGAGCTGATTAATTGCTATCTGTTTCGGAAGCTCTCCCCGCGAATATTGTTTTACATTTGGTTTAATTAAATCATGCATTTGATTATGGAAGTGTTCGAGGAATATTAATTACTAAATAGCTTAATGAACGGGATTGCTATTTGACGTTGATACATTTGCAGGAAGGTTTACGGCTAGATTTACAGTTTCTATGTGTGGTTTATGTTATGCATATAATGTTTTGATAAATTTTCCTACTGATCACGGGAGAGCGTGTCTCCCACGGCTCAGGGCAACCTAATGTGGGAGCACTGCCAAAATAAATTTATGTAATTTATTGTTTCGGAATAAATACATTTTCATTTAAATAAATATTATTTTGTTCTTTACATCACTTTATCTCTGGACCGGCATTATCTAAATCAAAATGTTCTTCGAACGGTTACTATTTCTTGTTAATTCCTAACATTAAATCAGAATCGTTCACGAAGACAACTAATTCAGTAACACCAATAGTTCTCATTAGCCCACCCTTGCTAAGGTTAATCCATATCGCTAAGTTAGTAGTGGTGTACCATAAGCAGGGTGTTCCGGGCGAGCGGCGCCGGTCACCGAGGCTGAATAAACCTCCCTCGGCGCGGCTCAGCCGGATTGCGGCGGGTCGATGCCTCCCGATCATTGTGTAACCAACCGATTAGTTTTTCGTCAGCTGGCTAACTTGAGTGTTCTTTACCGATTGGGCTCCGGGTGTAATTGGAAATTGATTGACGGAAACGGAGCATAGAGGTGTGGACGCTGTTCATCTAGCGTTGATTATGTGGTATTGATTTAATTTTACTAATCTACTTATAACATATTGATGATCATGCGGTGTTTTCGGCTAATGTAGTGATCAGTGTATGCGAACAGGTTCAAAGATTTATTAATGGAACCTATCGTGAATCTGACTTTGACCCAAAATAGTCAGATATGGAAATATCCAATTTTGAGTTTTTTAGTTCCCTTCTGAATCAGTGGCATCTTTGATAACTCTAACCCAGAGTTCCCTACTTAACTGAATTGGTTTGAATCTCTTCTAACTGTATACCTTCTCTTGCAGTGCCTCCAGAGAAGCCAGTAGTGGTGGACCGGTGGGGGCGCGTCATTAACTCCACGACCCTCGGCCCCCACGAGGAGGGGGACGACGTGCTGCTCACGTGTAGAGTTCTTGGAGGTGAGTCTTTTGATTTTCTTTAGATGATTACTGCATCCAGCGCATGCCAATGTAGGTCTGCATAGAAATCGATGACGGAAGCCTATATTGAGCAGTGGATGTCTTATGACTGATGATGATGATGATGAGATGATTTCCTTTAGTAATTGAAATAAACTGAAATTGGAAGATAATTTCTAATTGATGAGGGATAAAGCCGCGTTGGCTTTGCAAGTGCAGGTCGATTCCGTTTTTATACTCCGGGAAAATATTTGTTAGCATATTTTTAGCCTGACCTACCTCCTACCTATATTATATAACGAAATATTGAATATGTACTTTTAGTACACGTTACGAAGTAATTATTCAGTTGAAGGTGGTACACGCTTAGTTTAATATTTAATGGTAATTTCTAGAATAAAAATTGTCATGTAAAATACTCGTAGTTCTCATAATGTAGTATTTACTGTTACTTACACTCTTGTAAATGAAACCTAGCGTCTAACGGTAACTAGCTAATGAAGAAATTATGCTATTACGTCCGTAACGGCGTAATGAAATTGCAATTATGCGACCGTAATACAATATTTAAACTGGAGGTAGTCTACGCGAAATGAATATTGCGCTACGCTCACTGAGCTCTGCGAAAATGAAGGTACAAAAATGCAGTAATGTCTCTGCAAATATAGTGGGTACTAGCGGGTAGTAACGGGAACGGGAACGGGTACGGGTACTAGTGGCGGAGGGTCATTATCGGGTGTTCACGGGCTGCGGCTCCTAACTTGTGGCGCCATTATCTCGAAACTGCTCTTGCCGGAGCTTATAACTCCATTTATTGTTGCTAATACTTTTTAACTCGATACTTGCTCCTTGTGCGACCGGATTTGACAAATTTTGAATTAGATTAAATCTTTGTTTCCGATGCAATGATATTAATGGATTTTCATGTTTTTAATATCGTAGCATTATTAAATTCTACAGAGAATAATATGAACTATAATATATGGTTTCCTTAATTCATAAAATGGAACAAATTAATTGTTTCAAAAAAGATTTTATTGAATGTGGAATTGTCACGTATAATTTCAGTTGTTTCATCTAAATTAGTTTGAATACAAATGCAAGGGGCATGATGAATTGAAATAGACGCGTCCGAGCCGGTCGCGGTTATCGATGTCAGCCGCGCGTCGGCCGGCGGCGGACGCTAAGTCCCGTCAACCCAGATTGCGGCGCACGAGGTGCCAGATTCGAATCCTCACAATCCTCTGTATCCGCGTAAATTTACTCGCAATCTAATAAATTATAATCTACCTACAATGGATTAGTTTGATGAATTAATGGATCCAGTGGCAGAGATGCTGCGATGAATCCTACTAATATTATAAATGCGAAAGTTTGTATGGATGTTTGTTACTCTTTCACGCTCCAACGGCTGAAGGGATCTGCTTGAAATTTGGCACAGAGCTAGAATATGTTCTGGAATAACACATAGGCTACTTTTTATCCCGGGAACGCGGGTGAAACCGCGGGGAGCCACTAGTTTATAATAAATTGCTTTACTCAATTTGGATGGATCTTAATGTCATAAATATGCTATGCCGTAATCTCGCGGAGGTTTTGTCGGTGACATGTTGAATAGCAGCAACAGTTTAATTGTTTACGGAGATTCTGATTCGGAATGAGACGAAGGGCAGGTACCTGCGTTGTTTGCAAAAACAGTTTGTTTATATGGATGAAGTGAAAGTGGGTCACGAGTGGAACCGTTCTAAATCCGCTTTGGAATCACGGCCCCGTGTTTTGCGTCGACACATTTTGTCTTTTGACCTTTGAGGATTAGTTATTAAATCTTTTAATTTTCTTTTCATTTGGTACATACGTTTTGTAATTATTTATTTATTGCAACTGCAGCTCATTTGCCTATTTAAGGAAATGTATCTTAAAAAATTCATTAACACAAAAAGTATGTTTGTTTATTTAAATAGCCACACTGGCAACAGATTAAAAAAATATAAAACCTTACTGAACTCCCAGCTAGTTTTCTTGCTCAGTTAAAAACTGAGACTTGCACTTTGATGTAACTTCAGGAGCTTTGAACTCTAAAGTTCTTTTTTAAAGTTTGCTTAATAATTTTTTTTTATAAGCTATCTACACTGTGGATTTTGTTTTGTATTTTCACCGGCTTGATATATTTTTGTATAACATTATCCTATATAGAAGGAAACCCATTTACTTATGTTTTACTAGCTTCCGCCCCGCGGTTCCACCCGCGTTCTCGGGAGACCTTCTTCTTTATCGAGATAACTATGTCCTTTCAAGCTCTAGACTGCATCTGTCTAAATCGTTTCAGTGGATCAGGCAGGAGTGAAAGCGTAACAGAGAGACAGACAAATAGAGCTACTTTCGCATTTCTAATATTATTACGGATTACGATTCACCCTGCCTTCCACATTCATTATGCTCTCCATATCATGTTTGTGAATTCGCAGATCTCGTCACATCCTTCCTCGAGCACGTACTCCACAATGATTGGTACAAATTGTAACATGGTATATATAATAACTGATTGACAGAGCTGTTAGCTTTGTGGATAGTGACGCTGACTTTCATGCCGCCAGTAGGTTCGAATCCGACCCAGGACAAATATTTGAATGGATCGATATGTCTGTTTATTCTGTATCTAAGCAAGTACGTATTTAAATGTTGTATATCAGCTATCTGAGTAAAAAAAAGTGTCTGAATCGAACATTGGAGTGATTGTTCTTAAGGCCTATTTGAATTAAAATATTTTGATCTGGTTGCCATAGCACCAGCTCTGCTCAGTTTGGTCGTACCTATGTGAAAAATAGCCCAAGATATTTATTATTATAACTGTATATAATATAGAGCCAGTAGGTAGGCGGCTAAGCCGGCAGGTGTGCCTGTAGCACGTTCACGCGTACGTTGGCAATTAGTTCGCAAACACACACAATTGACAATAACCACATTGTTGTACTAATAGCTATTATCTCCGTCTACTTAGTTATTGTATTGTTTGTGCTTGTTTACTGTAAATATTATCGTAAGTGTTGTCTCTATGTTGACGTGGGACTGAACGTGACAGCTTATAATATTATGTCTAAAAATATCAACCGCAGCTTTATGATACTTTTGTTCAAGCCCGAACCGTCGGAACTGTAATCGATCAAGCGCATTTTAGTTCTCGTTTCGTTATCTCTCCAACGACAGTAGCGAGCTCTGAAGTATCGACAGTCTCGACGCTGGACATATCGGCGAAGGCGCTGCCAACCGCTCGATCGTTGTTTCAGCTAGCGGCGGCATCCGCGCCCGCATCCGCACCCGCTCGCGGCATGTTTGCTCAGCCCGACCGACAGACACGGGAATGCTTTTACCGATTCCCAATACCGATCGACGGCGATGTCTTATCAACGACGAAAAAGATCCTCGAGCGAGGGTATTGGATGCGATAGGTAGCCGCACTGTTTGTGTTGTAAAGAACACTCTAAATATGTCGATAATTCCCAAAGACAATGTTAAAACGTTTCGATACTGCTTGCTAACAATAAAGATTCACTAAGCGAATAGGTTTACATTCGTCAACATCAAAGCCCAATTTAAAGCTGGGTACACTCGGAGTTGTCCCGTCACGAGCAACAGGCTTTCGTTTCAGTGAAAAAAAACCATCAGGACGACGGGAAACAACGTCCCGGCTGATCCTCCGTCATTAGAAAGGCATCTGCGTTCACAAGAATTGAATACTTTTTTTCTTTTCGTCCCGTATTTTCAGGGAGTACGCTTCAATCAATTTGTCGATTATGCAAATTCGGTGGCCTCTCGTCAATTCAAATTTCGCCCGAGGTGGGCGGGCGGGTGCGCGGTAATCTCATGAAATCCATTTTGATTGGGATCGTGTAATTTTAACTTCGTGATTTTTAAATGAACTATTAACATACTTTTTTACGTTTGTTTCGTTTTGTAATACATTTCTGTTGTTAGCATTTTTTATTCTCTCCGAGGTAGAAGTTGTAATGATGTGACAAATTCAGGGAAGACGTGCTCCGGGCAATGTCTGCGTCCGGAAATGTGGTCTGAACTGTTGACGCAGTTAACTTGTGTTTATGTCGTATATCTTCCCGGCTGCATTGCATTGCGATGATTTTCTTGTAAATACTCTAACATAGAGATGAAAATAGTTATTAGCTACCTTTAATCACACTTGTCGTCTAACGGATTTTGGTTTAAGTCTCTGATCAAACAAAATGAATTGTTTAGCTTTTGGTAACAGATTTTTGCAATACTTTTCAATGATGCTCCGCTCTTATTGGTCGTTGCGTGGTTCTAGTCTACAATTATAACATTGTGCGATAAATAGGTAACACCAAAATAATTTTTAAATTCCTATCTATAATTTCGTAAACTATAGGTATAGATACAAACTAACGAACACAACATTCTTTATAATATTAGTGTAGATATGGCGACCAAAAATTCTGAACAGAACAAACAAAGGTTCTAAAAATGAGTGAAATCATTTGGTGGATTTCGGAACACCATATTTATATTCGTTCCCGTTGTCATGGCTACCACTTCATCACTACACTATTCAACATCATCCCTCAAGTCCCAAATCAGATCAAATACACGGGCACAATATCGGAATCCCCGCGTATATTTCCATCTATTATTTTCAACAAACAAATTCCCCTCCCGTTACATTTTATATGTTCGATGGAACCGTATTCAGTGGAGATTGGTTGATCTCGAATGCATGTAATAACTCCTCGCTCCTATTACACAATATAGTGATCGCGCGGTGGAGCCGGTGGAGGAGCGGAGGCGGGTGTCTTGTACCTACTCGTACGGTTGGCAACGTCACTAGACAAAAAAATACATGCTAATGATTGCGCTATCTATAGATAGATAGCGTTAAGAACCTAAATCAAGCTGACTTCATCCTCTTCAATAAATTTACTGTAGATGTTTACAAGCATCCAATGATAACCTAGTGAGGGTGGTCTTGCACCCAGGGATATTCTGAAGAATGGAAAAGCTACAAGATAGCCAAAAGGAAGATTTTCACACTTCGCGCAGATTTTTAATGCCTATTAGAGAAGTGAGACATGGAGTTGTAATCGCGAATAACAAGGATCATAAGACACTGAATCCAAATGATTGGGAATACGACAGGTAGATGATAGAAGCATCGCTCTTTCTATTGGTTAGCTTCTGCAAAGCTGGTTGATTTAAGTGTCTATAAAATAGAAAACAGAACGTATCTACTAGGCATTTCACAAATCTAACAATAACGTGTTCTAGGATGCCTATTCAGCCGCATATTGCCGACTGTACGAATGTGGAATTGTATTTTGTCAGGATAAAAGCGTTTCTGTGTCTGCAGACGGACGCTCGGCCGCGGCCCCCGCGCGCCAGCCTAGTACCTACCGCTCGTTTACAAACAGAGCTTTTAATAATACCTACCTGATTTAAAACTTTTTGTATCTTTTGAATTGATTAGTCGACTTGTATAAAAGGATTAGCTTCACGGAGTTTCATTAAGCACTAGTTTTTGCACAAGTTGACTATTATGTCATTTTTGTTTCATTTGTAGTGTCGGTGTTTTAGGAGAATGTGGACCACATTCATTATGGGTCCAACATAGTTGTTTGGCAGTATATCAAAATTGTAATTTATCCGAAATAAGTAAATTGTCCAAAAACTATTGGCTAAGCATTATATTTTAACTTTAAAACAGAATAATTTTAACATCATGAATTGGATCCGTTAGTTTTAATCCAGTTCGCTGGTTTGGACGTATGTCGATTTCTACTGTATAAAAGGTTTATTTATAAAATAGCTATTGAATTAAAAATAAGCCAAACAAATGTTAATAAAAGGTCGCTCTACTAGAACACCCTTATAGAACAATAATATTGCAACGACGCGGCTCCGGCGCGGCGCGGAGCGACCCCGACGCGGAGCTAAAACAATCTTAATTCCGCGCAGAGTTTTTATTTAACAAACAACGAAATCCAATACAAAGGAGCACTGACGTTGTTTATCAAAGGGGAAAACAAACGAAACAATAAGCCAAGGAAGCTCGCCCACTGACTTTGGATTTAGAAAATGTCTAAATGTTAGGGTTGTCACTTGTCAAGCGCGTGACATCCATGAATTAGACGCCCCATAAGCAAATTTAAAAAATAAATAAACGTTCAATCATTTCCTAGACAAATTACCTACTTTGTTGCTATTGTCACTTAAGATCTGTCTGTCGGCTTCTGCACGGTCGTATTACGATCGATATAATACGTTAATACGCACTGTAGGTACGTATAGGAGAATATTATTTTGTCTACTACGGAACGTATTATGCTATGCTCATTTGCCAGTAAACTGCTAAGCCGTTGTGAACACTAATCCTCGTATAGTAGGTAGTATTTGCAGTAAAGTTGCTAATAACTGAATGCATTCATAGAAGTATAATTATCTAAATCTAAATCAGCGATGATATTCCTCTCCGCACACGTACAGTCGGACATCAAGCAATAACATCTCTAATGGTTAGCGAATAGATTGAAACCCATTACACCGTCTTTGGTGTCTATATAGACTGGTGTTTGAGACACAAATCCAAATTAAATCCATTGACATTTCAAATTAGATGTTCCTGCAATAGTACTCGTAGTGGAGACCTGAACTAATTCAATTTGGCCGAAGTGGATCTAAGGATAGTTGGGCGACAGAGTTCGTCTCGAACAAAAGCGCACATAGCGGTGGACAAATAAACAAGCAAACAGAGGACAAAGGGCCTCTAAAAGAGAATGCCCCCGGTGGAATTTATTTACGCACCGAGTGCGGACGGACGGACGGACGGACCGGAGCGGACCGGACCGGACGGTGAAAGGATTGCCAATTGTGTTTGGTGATTTTATTGGCAACGTGTGATTATTGTTTGTGCTCCGTTAATGGAAACGGTTTGTTTGATGACGCGCTCGCGGCGCACTCATTACGATTTTGTCTTCATCTGATTATATTATAGAGACACACATGTTTTGCAAAGACAGATTGTTCTACGTTTATGGGTACACTTGTTTAAGTAAAGACACTAAGTAGATGGAAAACGTTTTACAGAAATCTTGAAGAATAATATTACAACTCACCATAAATATTTCTAGTAAGTAATATCATAAATGCATAGTTTGTTAGAATGAATGGACGTATGTTTTCGACGGGATTTAGATGAATCTTGGCGCGCCATTCCCTATGTGGTCCTAGATCTATAACTTACTTAAAAATTATGATTCCCTGTTAAAACTGCAAAGCGGGGGCTTCATGTAGGTGAAAGCTGCTAAAGTTACTACCGGTTCAGAACTCGGCCTTAAATTAAAAGCTTCTTCTCCTGTCACTATTTTTTACTGTACTATTTCCTCTACCCCCAGGTCGTCCAGAGCCGTCGGTCCGATGGCTGGTAAACGGCGTGCTAGTAGACGAGGAGTACGAGCACAACACGGGCGACGTGATCGAGAACCGGCTGCTGTGGCCGGCGATCAGGCGCACGGACTACGCGGCGGTGTTCACGTGCCAGGCGGCCAACTCGCACCTCGTGCCGCCCAGGGAGGTGTCGCTGGTGCTAGACATGTTCCGTGAGTTCAACTACTTGCTATCTATACTTTGTTTATTAGTTTGTAATGAATAGGCTCCGAAACTATTGGATCTATCTCAATAGAGGTGGAAGTTTACCAATGAAAAGTTACGTTATCAGGAAGTGACAGGTTATATGTTATCCCCGTATTCTTACGAGAATTTGGATGGTAAAAGAATGAATGAATGGAATATATTGAGTGCTCTACAGATTCTGAATGTCAATGGAGATCAAGATCGTCAATTAGAGAATTATACCACAAGAGGATACACAGTTTGGAGTGTATTAATTGAAAATTATTGATTAAAATAATCTTAAAATAAAGACCATAATTATATAGGTTTATGTACTGTTTCTCTAGTACTATACGATAATACGGATGCCAATGAAATTATGTAATTACTCTGGCGGTGTTTCTTTAAATGTCATATGTTTTGTTTTGTAGTGAGGCCGCTAACAGTTGATATAAGAAAACCTCCCGAGGTCGGTGAAGGAGACATCCTGACCGCGGAGCGACGGTACGAGGTTGCGTGCGAGTCCGCCGGCAGCCGCCCGCCGGCCCTGGTCTCGTGGTACAAGGGCAAGCGGCAACTCAAGAGAATAAGGGTAAGTCCTAGCACTAATTGCTTTTGCGTGTAGAACGCCCCGTACCATGACACCGTTTACGACCATGATAAATGAACTGTAGACTGCTAAAATGAACCGAGATACTCTGCACGAACTATTATGGAATGTCAGATATTTTAAGCTCGGAAATTGATATAAACGTTCCTACAGGTGACGTAAAACATTTTCCTCTCGTGTAGGTAGCAGAAAAATACCGTGCTCGCAGGAAATACGGTTTACTTGAGAACAACAAAAATTCTAGCTCTGAATTTTCCAGAATATATGTGACGGTAGTTGTAAGTTATAATTTTTGCTCTCGTTATCGTATTTTTAAGAGAAAGTGTAAAATTGAAATGAACACACATTCATTGGGAAAAGATAATTTTATTATTTGATTTTGTCATAATAATTTAGTACTCACGTTCAATGAATTAGAGATTCGAACCTGCAATCAACAATTCAGTTCGTTTATTTTTATTTCCGATCCCATTAAAATGGATCTTACCTTGTTCATCACTCTCTTTGAAATTTATCAAATTTGAGAAAGCCATATTGGATTGGACATCTGAAATTGAGTGCATAGTCTTAGACACACAGAAGACAACAGAAGAATCGTATCTGTGGTGATACTGCTTATACTACTCTGTGGGCCACCATACCTCGGTGCCACGGTTCACCGGGT
Organism: Thyatira batis; assembly: GCA_905147785.2. Lineage (NCBI taxonomy): Eukaryota > Metazoa > Arthropoda > Insecta > Lepidoptera > Drepanidae > Thyatira > Thyatira batis. The sequence continues at coordinate 13,600,150 of LR990486.1, forward strand.
ACTAATTGCTGACCGCTCAGGAATCTCCATATACATATATAATACTCTGCAGCACGTCACTTGATCTGTTGTGTTTTGTAATCCTATTGACTTCTCGATTACGTGAACCTAATGCAATAACGTGTATGTAAGCAAACTGTTCGAAGTGTGTTCGAAGTTTCTAGAAGATTCATTCGAACTTTAGCGTTGATGGAAACTTGCGTGTATATAGCTGTATAGCTACCTAAGATATACAGTCGAAATAATATATTTATTATGTTCTTGTGCTATATCTACCAGCACTAAGAACTTAGGTCATCATTTTTAACTTTAGATCTTCTTTGTGCTTAATTTTGAATATTGTCGTTTATAGCGTTAAATTGACTAATCCATTTGCTTTGTGGTTAGCGGTGTTGGAATACAATCAACTGGTCGTAGTTACGATTCCAACCATACTTGTGTACGAAGATAACCAATGACTTATACCATATAATGGTCCTTCGAGCCGGATCTTATTATTTCTCATTACCAAATTCGCCTGACTACGTAACTTTATGTTTGCCGGAACACAAATCAAACTATCGGGCGAAAAATATACAACTTTCGCTAAATAGGCTAGCAACACAAAACAAAGTTCACGCCGCGCCACCGCCGCGCCGTAGAGTTGCCTCCTATATTGGCGGTGTTGCCACTAATTGGCGGCTCTCGAGCTCACTAATCCCGTCGAGCTGGTAATCTGCCGCCAAACTGCTGATTCAGGTCGGCCCATCACTAATACAAGCAGTAATAAACACCAGCTCGGGAAAAAGTTCGCCTTCAACACTTTCTCAAGGTGTTTGCGGAGTTTTTCCCCGTTCGGCGCCGATGAATGATTGCGGGCGGTCTAATTGCTTTGATTGTCCGTCTTGGCCCTATTTTTAAATGCAAATTGAGCAAATTCGAAGAAAAATGTGTACGGTAATGTACAATTAAAATGTAAAGCCAGCATAAATATATAATTACTAGTGGCTCCCCGCGGTTTCACCCGCGTTCCCGGGATAAAAAGTAGCCTATGTGTTATTCCAGAACATATTCTAGCTCTGTGCCAAATTTCAAGCAGATCCCTTCAGCCGTTGGAGCGTGAAAGAGTAACAAACATCCATACATACAAACTTTCGCATTTATAATATTAGTAGGATTATGTCATTATTCATTTAATTCAGCTCGCTCTGTCCTTGTCAAACATTAATTCTAGTTATGATATTCAATTTACCTTTAATGAAATTACTCTGCTTTAGACACGTCAAAATTATACTAAACCCACTCATTATGTAAACAACACGGCAGATAACTAATTCCAACGGATGCATCGCTCACACTCACCTAAAATTCAATGTGCGCCCTAATACGTCATCCGCAAACTAATTAATTCCATCACAACGTTTTGCTGGAACTAAGCTGAGCTACTTCCAAATGCTGTCAGCTCGGTGCATATGAGCTCTTCCGGTTAGTTCCGAGCTATTTCCAAGCTCAAGTTTCGAACGAGTCGACTATCGATCCGCTATCGCTCGCTTGCACGCGGCGCGGCGCCCAAATCGAAACAATGCACCCAACATCACACCAACAATATCATGTTCGTATATGCTAAAAAATTAGGGAATCCATAAAGTTAGCAAGCGAGATTAAAGAGAAAAAACACTTGCCAAAGTTCCCAAGAATATCGAACAATATCTTTATATTTTTATGTTCCATTTATTTCGCTGCTCTGTGTATTTTGTTTCGACAGCAAGTGCGATGATGGTCAATAAAGTTACAGCTGTGAAATAGTGCTGAACTAAAATAAATAGCTCTTCGTACAGTCCCTCTACTACTATTCTAGTCCGATACATAAACGTTCGCTTACTTTTATACTTTTTCTTTCTACTTTATTTTTACCATTCTCTGCTAAATTTTGTTTTTGAATCGAGCATGTTTATCTCTATGAAACTTTATATAGGTATTATATTGTAGTTACATTGATTTTTCTTTGGAATCCATAATTAAATGAGATTCTTTATTATCAGGAAACTCCAAATACACGTCACCCTACAAACAACGTGATCAATCCATCCCATTTTCAATTCAAATTCCGAATCGAATTCATTCTAAAATTATTGGCGCATCTCACATGGTTGCGTTGCGTCGGCGTTGTGTTGGCAACACAGGCCGGTTGGAATACGGCCAGCGGCGTCGTCGTGCGTCTATCACGGCCGGTAATTACCGCCACTAAGCACGGCTCGTAAAGACGGCTCGGCGCTGGCCGTTACTCAAGTGTGTTCGCATCGCGGCACTGTGCACTGACACCGCGCGCCACTGCCCCGCCGGCACCATGTGCACGGAGAGATTTAAACCGCCCACCATTATCGCATCATTGGATTCTAATTTTGAAAATATATTGCGTGAGTTTAATGAGCCTTACTAGCTGGAAAAATTATTAGGTTTGTAAAAAAATTTAGTACAAAATAGCTAAGCGCAAAGCTCGTGAAATTTTAGCCAGCGGTTTCACGCGTGTAATTCCCGTTCTCATAGGTTTACGGGGATATAAATTATGTATATAATGTATGTCACTCCCTGATAATGTAACTTTCCGTTGGTGAAAGATTTATTCAGATTTGTCTAGTACTTTCGGAGCATGTTCAATACAAACAAAAAATAAAATCTTAGGTCTTTATTTATTAGTCTAAAATTTGATCCAAATGACCTCATTCCTCATATGGACCTCCATATGGGAAAGTTTATGTACCGGATGAAACCGCAGGATCGAAGCTAGTTCAGAATAAATAATGTCTAGACCAAAACCATTGGTCAATGTGCTAGATAAAGGCACAATACAAGAGTCTAGAAGCCGGTCTGTAAGTGTATTGGTAATCTAAGAATAAATAACATATGATTTGTCTATTTATAAAGTTCGATTGTCTACGATATCGGTTCTCCGAATGTCTTTTTATACCCATCGGTATTTGTTATTTTCTATATATAATACTGATATCAATTAGTCGGGCTCATAATAAAAATATCTCTAGTAAAAAATGGATATTTGAGACTTACAAGTATTGTTATTTATAAACATTGAGAAAATTGTATCAATAATTTTTTGATTTAACATATATTCGTCTTAATATTAGTAAAACTGTAGCGATTTTGGTTAGATATTTAAGGCACTTGTCTCACCGGCAACGATTAACGAGTAACGAGTAGAGCTAGAACTAGAAACGAGTTAGCGAGACGCGGGGAGCGAGTGCGTAGTTCCGATATTTGTGTAGCTCGGCTATAAGCGAGTGTGCGAGTGAGGCGGGCGATTACTCGCATCACTCGCTCGCGGCAGATGATTTTTCGATATTCATATTAAATAAAAAAAACGTGTACTTTCAGATACGCACTGTAGAGAAATGACCACTGGTTGCTCTCTCGGCGTGAGTTCTAATCGCTTGGCGAGTATCGCCGCGCGAGTGTTATCTTTCATAGCTCTTGTCGCTCAGCGACAAACTAGTAAAGCGGTGCCCGTCGAGTGCTCGCCGGCAGTGTGAACAGTCAGCGATTAACTGTTTGTATATGCATCTCTTTTGTTCACACAGAAAGTATATCTATTGTACGTTTCTTGAGCGAGAAAATAGCCGATAGTTAGTCGTTTTCTCGTCGTTGGTGGGACAACTGCCTTACTATCCATTGTTAAAATTGCAATTCATTAACATTAATGTCCTAGATTTGACAAATATCATTCCAGAAAATAAATTTAAATTATCTACTAAAAGACATAGCTTTCAGAACGAAATTTTACACCCTTCATTAAAATTACATTTATCACTATATGTTGTTATATGTTGTCAGTACAAAATCAGTTAGTAAACATTGATAGATATTAACGTGAGAGTGTACGCTATTTTCCATATTGAATGTACATCGATATCTGGAACTAAGCGAAGCGGTCACTCGTCCGTATGTATATCGGCTCGAGTTACACGATGCGACGCGGGCGGCGGACGCAGCCCATCGGTATACCATGGAACAAGTATACATGTGGAGGTGCCAGGCGCAGCCTGAACGGGAAGGTCATAGGAGACATGGCGTCATGACTGTCCATGAAAATCATACACATAAGAATCTAAAATAGACAAAAAAAAAGAAAAATTCTGATTTTTTTTCGTACATATTAATAATAAATCAGATTTAGTGGGTGCTTCGTGGAAAATGTGTGTAACTATCAAGTGAAATTCGATTAATGTACAAACGCGTGGTGACATTAGTCTCATAACATTTATATAGTTAAGTCGTACTGTTTTCTTTAAAGAATAATAGATACCTAGACAGTAACGATGCGTCGTTAAATGGCTAGACGAGCTGGACTCTTAAAAACATCTAAAAGCCACAAACGTGTAAAAGAAGAATACAAGTAGAAGTAAAAAATACACTGCCAGTGTATCGTTATCGAACCCTTTTTATTTTAAGAGAGATAGAATTTGCCGACGATTTTCTAACAAACCGCACAATATGCCGCCTCCAGCCCGCGTAGCCACTGTTTCGTGTAAGCGCCCATTGGACGGCGATCCAAACGTACCTGTTCGGACGTGAAATTTCCTCACAATTTTGAGTCTATTCAAATTGGATCAAATAAAAGTTTTATCGTATCGATTGTCGATTTGGGCGCGCGGCTTGCGACGCCGCGTCGTGTGATCGGGTGCTTAGGTGCACTCCGGTTGGACCTCCGCCAGGTTTCTTTGCTCGCTGCATTGTTATAATAGGTTAATATGGTATTCATGATTATTGCCTATCGACCGATTATTACGGCGGGTAGGTGGTAGGTATGTACCGTTGTTTGGGGCCACGGGTAATGTATTGGAAAATTAATATTAGTTAGGTGAATGGATGGGTATCATATCGGAATAATGAAAATCATTTCTGTGTAATTGATGCGACGGTGGCGGCTAAGATTAGCTATAATTAATGTGTTCTCGCGTCATTGTATTGTCGGCTTTGATGTGCACAATGAGGGTGACAAACTTGAAGTCTCTTAATTAGGGATTTTATAATTGAATCTTATTAAACTTAAGCGTTAACTTACGTACACATAAAGGAGAGCTTATTCTTGTATAGAACTTAATCTGTAATCAAACATTTAAAATATTAGATTAAAATTTTTTAAGCAAATTTACAGCGTCCAATCTATATTATTTAATACCCATAACATTTGAATTTTAACTATTAGCGTATTAAATTCATTCCATCGTAAAGAAGCGAAAGAGGATTTCAAGTAATTACTCCAAAGAGTAGCCAATAAAAGTAATATGCTACAAGCCGCTATTCTAAACAGAATCCGACACAACACTATCAGACGGTTTATGTGTCTGCCAGGGACATCACTAAGCGTTAAACTACTAACTCGATTAAGTCCCGACTACTAAAGTGAACACGTATAAATAACGCGCTCCATCAAGTTAGCTAAACTAAATTGTCCATTCAGTTGAAAATAGCTTTAGAAGTCAGCGCCTTGTCTTGTCTCTGGTAGATACTCTCAGTGAGGACAGTAAGCCGTGAGACAGTTTTTCTCAGCCGCTGTAGTGTCGTGACGATGCAAATAGCAATAGCAATGCGGTTTCGGTTGACAGTTGTGCGATTGTAGTTGTTAGTGTACTTCTGTTTATTGTTTTAGTGACAATAAAGCCCCTCTAGAGTTGTTTTAAAAAGTGTGACGGAATACTTCTCTTACTCTACCTAACTCAATTATAATACTACAAATAAATATACTACAGATATACTGCAGAGCATAGTGGAGTTCACTAGAACTCATAACGGTTGTGTTAGTTTATCTAAAGATCATAGTTATATTTGAATATTACATTAAGTCATAGATTAAAAAGGATATTCATGGAATGAATCACCTCATGATAGGCAAATTTTTCGCAACTGTAGCAACAGGTTGCCGGTTGCAATTTTCACGTGGTCACGTCACTGTGTCGACTAAGCCTGCGTGTGTGTGTATGCGGTGGAGTGGGGGGGGGGGGTTGTTGGCTCGGCGCCAGCCTTCAGATAATTATCCCCTATTAATCTAGCAGCCAAATCGCCGCCGAACGAACAGCTTAAAAAACCGATAGCAAAAACTAATGAAGAACAATAGCTTTTCAACGCCCCGCGCCGCGCCGCTGTTGGAAATTTAACACTTTAATTGATTCGGAATTAATTTTGTTTTATATTTTTCTATAAAAATATAACAATTTTTAGGGTTATTTAATATTACAATTTAATCTTTATTGAATGATTCTAAAGTATCGAGTTCTAGTAACAAGTCTAAAAAACTGTCTGTTCTTCTTATTTTATACCACGACTGTGGCAAACAGGCATGCGACTCACCTGATGGAAAGGGGTTACCGCAGCCTATGAACATCTGCAACACCAGGGGCATCACGGGTGCGTTGCCAAAATAGACAAAAAGATACTTATAACCATACTTTTTGAAATATGTCCCCATATTTTTTCTCAATGTTTTCCCATTACATTTCTGAGCTATTTTCAACTTCTCACAATATTGTATTTTATATGTTTCAATGTCGTCTAGTACATAGCAAATATAAAGCATTTATACTAGTATTAAGTCGGACCCTTTCATAGGATTTTGGTTTGAAACATATTTAAGAAATTTATTATAGGAGTATTTAAAGCGGTCCATTGAAGCCGGCTCATCGGCCAGGGCGCCAGACCGTGACAAGTAGGTACTTACCCTGTGAAGGACACACGCACATGTCTGCTAAATTTATATATATAGACTAGGTATCAACCCCGTAGGATTGCCTACGTGGTTCTTGAGTTTAACTTTTTCCGACTTAATTAATATATTCCGAAATAACACAGGAGACTTTTATTGAAAAGTATGTTAATTTGATCGTGGTTAGTTTTGTCAAAATCGCTTTAGTTCTTGTTACATGATATGTAACAAACATATACATCCTCACTTTGATGTTTATAAGATTATAGTATGCAGCTTTTGATACTAAACAAAATTATCATGAAATGTTTCTAGATTTTGTGACTTTTTGATTAATTGAGGTTATACATTATACGCTACATTTTTATTATTAAGATGCATGCTTCAAGGTTGACGCCAGCAATGTCTGAAATTGCAAATATCATTCCTTCCTAATAGACATTTAAAAAAGTTGCTGTGGCATACGGACGGACAGACAGACAGACATGACGAATGTATAAGGGTCCCGTTTTTTACCATTTGGCTTCGGAACCCTTGGATTATGCTACTACTCCTTTTTTTGTTAGTCGGTTAATAACAACATAGGGTGCACTATTCGTAATTTCAATCCTTCTAGGTAGCTAGTGGTTCTCGTACCCGCACCGTACAGTCGCAGGCTGTTTGCTCGACTGTTCATATTTCGCTGTGCATACAATATGTGGAGCCAATTTAGATAATAATACTAGAGTCAATGTTTATTCTTGAGTTACCCCCCCCCCCCCCCCCCCCCCCCCCCCCTCCTTGTTAATAATGCTTTGGTGTATTTATTATTATTCAATTCAATATAATAACAAAAATACAGCAAGGAAATAAATCATTTGACACGATTGCTTGTCATTTATCATTTACCAATCCACTGGTTTATGAAAACCAGTGTTGAATGTCACGTTTAAAGTTCACATTGGCACGTAGAGCCAACATAGGGCCACCGCTGGGCCAACATTGGGTCAACACTGGGCCAACATTGGCCGGGAAACGGATATTGAAACACATTACATATTTGCCGCATGGACGATTACAAAACGATCAGTCGTGCATACAATTATCTGGCTCAGTGCTCTTCCTGTTAGTGCGGGACGGCGAGGGGGCAGTTTGTTATTTTAGATTAGACCGTTTTAATATTATATTTTCGTGGTCGTGGTGGCTCAGTTGGGAACGCACCGACTCACGATCATGAGGGTGCCGGTTCAAATCCCTGGCCCGTACCTCTGAGTTTATAAAAACTTACGTACGGATTCACACCACTGGCTTTCGGCAAAGGAAAACATCGTGAGGAAACCTGCATCTCACAATTAAAGGCATGTGAAGTCCGCCAATCCGCACTAGGCCCGCGTGGTGGACTACTAAACCCCCTAGATGTTAGGGAGGCTCGAGCTCCTCGGTGGAGACTTATGTGAGCTGTTGATGATGAAAATTATATTTTACTGATCGAGATGATTATAGCAGAGGAGAAATAATAAATCAATCAATCAATTTATTTACAGACATTGGTGCCAATAATTATGATTGTATAATTACACTTACAGCTCCGCGACTACGCCTGCGTAACATAAGAAATTTCATCCGTAATCGCAACATTTTTTTATTGATCCTCCGCTCCAAACGGTCGTAGCGTGATGTTATATCCCTCGATAAATGGGCTATCTAACACTAAATTTTATTTTCAAATCTAACCTGAGAATCGTTTGAGCATACAAAGTCATCACCTTTATAATATCAGAATGATAATAATATTATGTTTTTATCAATTATATATAGATTATACCTATACGTTATTAGAATATATCTATTAATATTAAAAAACTACTCTAAGTGGATTTTAAACTATCTTCTTCTCCAACATTCCAATTCATCATAAGTTCTTCAGCTTTTATTCGAATCTCAACCATAATAGTACATAGTCGTTGTACTGCATTTGATTCACTATGTCACCCGGAGGTCAATTACACCGGTAACCGGTTCGCAAATTACAGATATTACCGGATATAACCGGTTGTAACCGGTCGGTCGCCCGCTGTCAATAGATCCCCCACACTAGCCTGTTTGTGGAATATCAATGTTGACCTTTGATATTGCATCGAGGACTTTATTCCGTCGATTCAAGGTCGTTTTTAACTATTTATTGTTCTGACTTTTTTAATACTGTTTTATATTGTCAGGTAAAACTTAGAAGGTCAAATTTGATTATTATCTTTATACTAGTGTCTCCCCACTGTTTCACCCGCGTTCCCGGGATCCTATGCCTACGTCCTTTCTCGGGCTCTAGACTATCCGTGTACCAAATTCCATTTAAAACAGTTCTATAGTTTTAGCGTGAAAACGAGACAGACAGACAGAGTTACTTTCGCATTTAGTATAGATTATAGGGATCATGCTTACATTTGTTCCAATGTAAATAATACCACCAAAAAGTCATTTTATATTATAATAAATTACTTTGCTGTTAGTCGGAAAAAGAGAGTTAATCTTAGCTTTTAAGGTGTTTATGTAGCAATAAATGTTTTTTTTTTTCATTTAAAATTTTATTTAGGTACCAAATAATTAAAATAATGTCAAATGAAAATTACTCAATAATATATTTGTAATTTTATCTCTATCAAAACTAACCATTAAATCAAAACACACTGTGTAATATTTCATTTTAATAATTCAAAAAAACCCAGTTCATATTTCGTAGCGAACTCGTAGAGGCGCGTAGAGCATCGTAGCGGTGCTACGACGCGGCTACGGCAGTTACACGCCTATATATCGCAGTACGGTGTAAGGAATTATGCAGGAGGAGCGAATGTTTTATGAAGCTCGGAGAAAAAGTTAGCTTGGCGGGATCGAGGCCGCTGCTTTTCGTTTATTCAGGCGCCACCGGGCGATACTTCAACGCTTTTAGGGTTCCCTACCACCAAAATAATACTACATAAAACCTAGGATTTCGTTTTGTGCTTTTTGTAGTATTTGTATTTGGTTAATCTTATATTGAGACCGGTTTAAGTCCCAGATCAGGCAAGTCTAGAAGCAACAGTTCTCAATTATGTCAATGTTAATATTTAAAATATCGGTATATGAAATAAATTTATTTATTTAAACTTATTTTTAATATACATATTTTTGACAGCGATCTTCACACTAGGCTAAGCCGGTATCGTGAAAACCAATATTTGGTTGTTGAGACTTAGCGTGAAGATACTATATAAATGGCCGGTTGTTTTGTGGTGTGTTTTGACTTTGAAACTGCTGGTCCTAGTTTCGATTCCCACCCAGGGAAAATAACAGATTTTTCTGTATCTTGGCGTAATATCTTTCTAAGCAAAAGCAACCTTCCAAACCGAACATTAGATTCGACGTTTCATTAGTATACCTATATGTATTTCAGAGAAGCGTATGTATCAGTTATTTTGACAGCCCGGTTGACTTTGTGGTTAGTGACCCTGACTCTCAAGCCGCGGGTCCTGGGTTCGAATCCCACCCAGGACAAACATTTGTATGCATGATATTTTTGTTCTGTGTCTGGATGTAAATATATATATATATATAAGTATGTATTCAAAAGTAATATATGTAGTATATCAGCTATCTGGTTACCATATCACGAGCTCTGTTTAGTTGGGAATCAGATTGGCCGTGTGTGAAAAATGTTCCAGAATAAAAAAAACCGGTTATCATAGTACAAGCTCTGTTTTCTCCTCTTCTTCTAATCTTCAAGCTCATGTATCTTATTAAATGGTACATGCAACGAAAGTTACCCACGACCACAATACTGCTCTTTTCGTCGAGTCGTCAAAACGTAAACGTTTGCGAGACGGTTGCGTGTTAGAGATTATGATATCGGTGACAACGGACTGAGAAGTGCCGCTGGGGACCCGGGTACTACGGGGGTACTACTTGGGTACTACTTGGGTACTACCCGGGTACTTCTCGGGTATCATTTGCCAACACAATGATCGCGATATTCCCTTTCCAAGCAGTTACCACTTCACCGAGTTGCGATAGAGGTCGTTTCTGTGGGTACATTGAAAATTGAAACACACGATTCTTTTGGTAAAGATAGTCGAAGAAAATATAGTACTGAATAGGTGGTTACTGTAATCTGACCATAGTATTTCAAACTATATCTTATTCAAATCAAAATATTTTTTCACACACGACCAATCTGATTACAAAGTATGTTTCAAATGAAGCTTGTGTTATGGTAACCAGATAGCTGATATACTACATATACAACTTTTAAATACATACCTACATATTTTAGATATTTACATCCAGACATAGAACAAACAGACATATTCATGCATACAAACAAATGTTTGTCCTGGGTGGGATTCGAACCCACGACCCGCGGCTTAAGAGTCAGGGTCACTAACCACAAAGCTAACCGGGCTGTCACTATTAATAGTCTATACTTATGAATAGTCACTATTAATGCTCGGTTCTGAAAGTTATTTTATTCGCAGTTTTACCTGCGTTTCTAGGGGATCTTCAATCTTTCCGAGATAAGAACAAGTCTATCTGTTAAGTCCGTCTATGGGGAGGCCCATGTGTAGCAGAGGATTTATTATTGCCGGTATGATGTTGTTTCAAAGTTATAAACTTATTATTTGAGTAATGAGTAACACACATACAAACATACATACTTACTCACAAATTTTCGCATGTATAACATTCGTAGAATAAAATAACATCGTGTGACTTCACCGTACCTTCGACTTTATATGAATGCACCAGCAAAGTTGTGTGCTACAAGTTATTTCTCTGAAACTGATAAGTTCCACAAACAGCGTGTGAACACAACCAAGATATTCTGAGAATTTAAAATATGTATGTCAAGTTATTTTCATGTTCGGTGCGTTGCGGTCGTGCCATATGACATGTTTACACATAATGTCAATATAATACTCCTATATGCCAAAGTGTTTGTTTGGTTGAACGCGAATTCAATAACTACTGGACCAATTTAAAAAAATATTTTAGTGTTAGCTAGCCCATTTATCGAGTAAGGATTTGATCGCTTTGACCTATAGGAGCAGAGCACCATTAAATTATATTTCAAAATCTGGTTTTTTTCCTATAGATAGCTTACGTAAACGAAGTCGCGGGTTGAAGTTAGCGATAGCTTAAAGTGACTATTTCACGCCGACGATGTCGTAGGCTAGTCTATAATATAATAACATTCTCAAATTGGTATAATCGAATGGCTGTCAAACTCATATTACAAAAGTCATGACAATTAAAAGGACGACAAAAAACTGGACACGAAGTCACAAGCGACCCCGCGCCGCACCGCGCACCTCGCGCCGGAAATATTTGAACAACAAGGGAAAGTTTGTCGACAACAAAAACGTACGGCCGAGAGCGCTCCTTGTCGGGGAAAAACAGCTTTATCATCGGAAAATCCATCAGAATTGCGCCCTAAAAACAAACGATGAGCCGACAAACGTCCAAAAAAATAAGCCAAGGACGTGTCGGGAAAACAAAACGGAGACACGAACGTACTGGCATTGTTGCGGTTTATAATACAGGACAGGGTGCCTTCATTAGAGATATCATGAGATCTATTATGCTATGGTGAAATGCGTTTTTGAGGATTCGTTGCCATGACTACCGGACCATGTTCTCAATATCCACTCAGATTTACATTTGTATGCATGATGCTTGTTTGTCCGGTATGTGTACGTATAAAAGTATGTATTTCAAATTAGTTAAACAATCTTTGAGCTTGAGATCAACTGTGTACTGCCCTCTTAGCTCTGTACTAAATAAGGTTTGTATGGTAAAACGTTAATTATGACGAATTTCATGTACAACAACTTTTATTCAGAAAATCTTGTCAATGTTGAATGGGTACGGCCGCATTTATTAATTTAATTTATCTCCATGAGCGCGGCGGGCGCCGACGGAGGCGGGGTTCGTTAAACGGAAAACCTTTAATTAAGAGGCATGTTTGTTTATCTGATATTGCGTTCACCGTACAGTACAACGCAAATCGGAGACAAATAACGGGGCGAAGTAAATAACGGAATCCCCTTAAACGCAGAGCAACAATAATGAATCATCGCCGGCGCTCGTCAAAGGGAACCGAGCCGAGCCGACCCGCTCCGAGGAGGAGTCACTCCGAGATTATTTGCTAAGTACAAAACGAGCGGAGCACACAGGAAATAAATCAAAAAGAGAAATGTAATTTCATACGCGGCCTTGTTTACTTTTGTGAGCGAGTGTGGGCCCCATGTGCGGCGTGTCGCGTCGCGTTGCGTCCGTGTTCCCATATCAGTAATAGTTCATATGATAGGATAGATTCCTCCGCGCCAGCGATGTGATAGTCAAAATACTCCTAATTCCTACTCGCAAGCAATAGCGTCAACCAACTAAGGTGTATGGGAATTGAGCGTTTGTTGGTTCCGTCACGGACACACAGTATTACATAGAAAGCATACAAGTGTAAGGTACCGTAAGTGTTAAGTCCAAAAATCTTGTGATATTTTTCAGAAACAAAGTTTTATCAATTTGTTGGATTTACTTTCCCAATATGAAATCTGTAACCGTTTCCTCTATATAAGGAGTCTACTGACTACCATGTCGCCAATGTCATGTTGCCCATGCCCACATCTGTAATAGTTTACGGATTGATAGATGTGTCCCGATGGTTGTCGTGATCGTGACGGTGTCCCGCGGCGTGACGCGGAGGGACGCGGCGTGACATACACGTAACTATGATATCGATAGGTTCCCATCTCGTCATTGTCTTATTAGTTTGGCATTATGACACACTGGCACATGGGATAAAGTGATGTTACCACCGCTTGCTCTAAACATAGAAATTTACATGGGTATAGATGTTAGTAATGGCAAATACGAAACGGATAAAACGCTGGTAGGTAGGTACTATTTAATGAAATTATGATAACATTTTAATAAAATAATCCGAATTTTAAACTTCATTTTCTTTATGGTTGTCAAAGTATCGTAATTTTTATCTCTCATTAAATAGCCTCAGGGATTTGTCCCACCGCCAACAATTATCAAGAAGCGAGTAACAAAAGCACCTAAATCTATTCGTTTCCTGAGCGAGAAAATAGTAAATAGTTAGTCGCTTCCTCGCTGACAGTGAGACAACTGCCTGAATCCCTGTTTATACCGCTAGAGTGGTGAAGTTTAATAGGATATTATTGCAGCTACCTACTAGGTAGTGTTATCGATCAAAGTCGCGTGTCGCCGCCTCGGAGCGGGCGGTGTGGAGGCATCCCATTCACTTTGTCACTCGCACTTAATGTCGACGGGGAATAGTTACAGTTTATGATAATGCGACTAGTTTAAAAGGAACACATCAACGTCCCGGCCCCGGGGAAATCGACAGACATCCCGAACTTGCAAGTTTACGTACCGAGGGTTGGACAGATGCGACTTCGCGTCTCGTCACCGGTGACCGATGTTCAATCTATCATTTATAATTTATAACGGTGACTCGATGGACGTTTACGGGTCATAAAAACGTACTGTTCGCTTTTAAATAAATAAGCTGGATCCTGAACTAGGTTCTATGTACTGAAAACCAAGAATATTTGTCATTTAGAATTTAATTATACATACATATTACTGACTGTAACCAAATGAAAATGGTGATAGCAAATCATTTAAGATTAAATTAAATAAAAGATTTTATGAAATAGGTAAAAGAAAATATCGAAATCTTAATGTATTGCCAATTTAAAAATTAATATTGCTTTGTGGCTAAAATGTGCAAATCATAGTTGATATTAATACTGATTGACTGCATAATTATATTTGTGTATAGTCATACAGCATCGACGTTATGTCATAGATTGGCAGACGACGTGAACTGTTTGTTCTTATCCCCTTTGATCTTCCATTGTTCTATCGACACACCGCTCGTTAGGGGCTCGTTACCTTACTAGAGTTGTCTCAATTGGAAAATACTATTTAATTACCCTACTAATGAAAGTTTGGATTAACTGATGTTTATTTATAGTGCAATGCTCGCTACAAGCTATTTCACACTTTTGTAAAAATCACTATTGTATTAAATCTAAGTTTGTGGTTTTTGAAAAGAGTAATTACTGAGTTTATTGCCGGCGCTTCTCAGTAAAAAACAACTATCAGAACCGAGCATTAATAGCATTAATAGTGATAAGTGCTTTATTGAGGCCTATTTGAATAAAAAAGATTTTGATTTTTTTTTATTTTTACGGATAGGCTGAAAGGATCTGTATGAAATTTGGTAAGTTAGAACATGTTATTTTTTCTTTTACCAATACGGCTATACCGGAAAATTTTAAATCCCCGGGTACATGGGTGAAACCGCGGGATGGAATCTGTTATATAATATTACTACGGAAAATATTTTTTTGTGCATAATACACGTATTCAAAAAAGCAAGGGTTATCGCTGATTTCTACCAGACAACCTTAAGCCAGCAGGATAAAGAGACTTTACGGTGGGAACAAACATAACCAACAGACAGACAGTTACATTTTATGTTTATTGTTATTTTTTCATCATTTGAGTTACAAACAGTCATAAATGTAAAAAATTGATTAAAAAATTTTGAAGTTACATTCTTGACGAACGTATTATTTAAAAAAAACATTAAAAATGTAATGAAATGAAATATATTTATTCATTCAAATAGACATTCACAGGCACTTATAAAACGTCGATTCAAAACTTGATAGAGAAGGTTGTTTTTGTTGTAAAGAGCCGGCAATAAACTCGGCAATTACTCTTTTCATATCATATCACAAACTCTTCTTAGTTTGGAATCAGATTGGCCGTGTGTGAAAAATGTCCCTGGATATTTATTATTTTTATTGTTATTACCTTTATTCAAAACAAGTTTATTTCAATAATCTTAGTCCGGTTAAAGTGATATGTAAAATGATTATATAATAGAAATAAATAAAACTCATCGAAGACTAATATTAAACTTAAAGTCGCTTTCCGCTGTCGGTCCCTATGTCTTCTTAAATCTTTAAGCCTACGCAACGGATTTTGATGCGGTTTTTTAATAGATAGAGTGATTCAAGAGGAAGGTTTTTATATACAATACATGTATGATATGTTAGAAAAACATTGTCAATTTTGGAGGTTTCTAATGTGATGTATAAGCATTGCACCCGTGCGAAACGGGGGCTTGTCGCTAATATTAACTAGCGAAAAGTAATTACATTAGTAATAAGTAGCACTAAACGTCTACTAACTAAATTGACAATAAATTTTATTATTATTTATTATAAATGTCCAAATATGAACATTCGTTAACTAAACTATCATAATTAGTGGAGGCATCTCGACACGTACGGCACCTACGCGTGTGGTGGTCTAGTGGTCACGTGGTCATGTGGTCACGTGGTCACGATAGGCAGCGCCATTTATATAAGAAGTGTTTAGTTTCCACTAATGACCACCGTCAATGAGCGACATAAGCAATTACTGATGTATTAGTCGTGTATTAATAATTCTTAGAATATCTTTGCTATCTGTGAGTAGGTGATGAATTGATTGAAGCCATTTAGTGGTTGGTCATTATTAAGGTGTTTAGTATTTTTTTCAGGAGAAATTATTAAGTTCAGGATTGGTGAGCCTGAAACGTACGGTTAGTATGCTCACTGCCTTCCTTCTTATCAGATAGGTATTTAAAACGTTATTATTTATATTATTACTAGTGGCTCCCCGCGGTTTCACCCGCGTACCCGGGAGGTCTTCCATTTTCCCGGGATAAAAAGTAGCCTATATGTTAATCCAGGTTATAAGCTATCTTTATTCCAAATTTCATTCAAATCCATTCAGTAGTTTTTACGTGAAAGAGTAACAAACATCCATACATCCATACTTACAAACTTTCGCCTTTATAATATTAGTAGGATGGAATAAACTTCTATATAAATCGGTACATAATATTTGCTATCAATGTAGATATTTATTGAAACCAAAAATATCTTAGTACGATTACCTTTTAGGGGACTAAGATATGTAGAAACTACCGTGGAGATCATTCCCGGGATAAAAAGAAGGTAGCCTATGTCCTTTCTCAGGCTCTAGAGTCTAGGCTATCTGTGTACCAAATTTCATTTAAATTGGTTCTGTAGTTTTTGCGTAAAAGCGAGACAGACAGACTGGGTTACTTTCGCATTTATATTTATAATTAATATACTATATTAGTATGAAACTCTAACAGACAAAATCAGATATCACTCACGTTAGAGGTGGTATACAAACTATAATTTAATCTGTGGTAACGGGTACAGTCGCCACTCTAATTAATATTCACCTGCCGGCGACCTTGGGCTGGCACTAGCCGCGCCGCCCGGCCCCGTCCGCCGTCCGCCGCCCGCCGAGCCCTACAAACACTTCATAAGGCAACTAATATTTTATGTATCTCGTTTACAACCTATAAACTTCCTACCATGTTGAAAAACTTTCGATTTAGTCACATAATTGTATTCTGGATAGATAATCTGCATTAAAAATCACTACATATTATAAAACAAAGTCGCTTTTCGCTGTCTATCCCTATGTCTTCTCAAATCTTTAAAACTACGCAACAGATTTTGATACGGTTTTTTTAATAGATAGAGTAATTCAAGAGGAAGGTTTTTATATACAATATATGCATAATATGTTACACAAACACTGACAATTTTGGAGGTTTCTAATGTGATGCATAAGCATTGCACCCGTGCGAAGCTGGGCCGGGCCGTTAGCCTAGAATATATAAAAGATGACTTTAGAAAAAAACTACATATTATAGATGAAAAAAAAATTTTTTTGTAACGTACACCAATCCTCACATCCGAATTCCCTGGATCTTCATTTTTATCGACCAAAATCTTAAAATTCAAATATGTTAATTCAGAGCATATTCCTTCAGCAGTTATTACCATATCACAAGCTCTGCTTAGTTTGGAATTAGATTGGCCGTGTGTAAAAATGTCTTGGGATATTTATTTATTTTAAACCCTACACAAAAGTGACATCCATACATCCATACTCTCAACATTTAGTATCAACAATTTCTATTCGTAGAACAGGCTAGTAGGATTCGTATCTAATCTATATTGAGCTAATCCTTCATCAAATTCGTACATCACTAGTGGATGACCGCAAGGTAGGGCCCTCATTAGTTGATTAAATATAGTGCTGGGGGCCCTCGGATACCGTGGCGGGGGCCCCGCGCCTTGGCTCCGGACTAAATGGATTACAATACTGCTGGGTACTGTATCCACGATATTATGAATTCTAATACTCTCATATAATAGTGTTTAATACATATAAGTTTTATATAAAAATAATAAATCCTGACTGTGATTTATTGACTCAACGATTTAAACCCGATTGAATGTAGGACCAAGGTTTTTGGGCAACTACTTGAGATTAAAACCTTCCATTACTTTTACGAATACGAATGACGTCTACTTCTTTTTCGCTAGTTTAACGATTTTGATGCAAGGCATAACAAGTGTACCTATAGCACATACATATAACAAGGTACCCTTTCTATAAGTAGATTTATCGTCGTGTACCGCTCGTAATAAAAGTAAATAAAAAGTAGGTACAATGAATAAAATAAATAAACAGCAGCTTAAATAGCAATTAAGATAACACAAACAAGGCGTCTCGTAAATAATAAAGGTAATCAAAACCAAAGGTGCGCGAGGCGAGGTGTTACAAGCGAGATGTTCACGGGGTGCGCTATAAAAAAGTCGTTGTCCGGGGTCGAGGGGGGGGACCAGGGGGTCGGAAGGGGGGGGGGATACGAGGGTCAATTTATCGCTACATCGGGTCTCCTTGTGTCATCCCCCGGGTACGATTCGGACCTGTTTTAATTTCCCCCGGATTTTCCCCTCGAATCTAAAACTACCCATGTAAAAGGACTTTTGTGCTATAAAAAGTACATCTCGTATATGAACGAGGCGGTCCTCATACATGCATAATTGATTGTCTGTGTTGGTATCTAATGGGATCATATGGGACCTCTTAAAGCTTCGATTGATGATGACATTGTCTTACAATGCCACCAAGTATTTGTGAAGAACATATATTACCTACTCACTTTTTAACCAAGCAGCATCTTAACCTGACTTCTTTAATGAAGGCTTTACATTAAAGGTTCCGCTGAGAAATAATCATGATAAAAACAACTATAAAAATTCTACCTCCTACCTACTAATATTGTAAATACGAAAGTGACGGAAAATCATGCAATAATAGGCGAACATATTTTGAAGAAACTTGACGCACCGATTGAATATCATGGACAATTATTCCGGGCAATAAATAAAATTTACGAAAGTGTGGGTAAAACCGCGTAGTTGAAGTTAGTATCTCATATATTCATTTTAAAAAACTAGACCTTCATAAAGTGCCCCAGACTATTTTTGGAAATGGGTTATCCTAAAACATAGTTTAGCTCCGGCCGGAGACTCCGCTCCGCCCGCGCCGCGGCATTGTGCACTCGAATCTAACTACGACAGGAATGCAGCTCGTCGGAAACTTTCCACCGATGTGCGTGTATCGAGTACTTGTTGTTTTAGAGCTTCCATTCCCGGATTCGAGCTCGAGCTTTTAGCCTGAGCTTTATCACGTCAAATTTTGCCTCCACCTGCAATTTATTTGTTTCATAAGTTCTTTACGGTTTAGTTTTGAATGGATTGTAGGTACTTGAATACTGGCTTCCGCCCAGTGGTTTTACTTGTTTTCCTGATGGATTTTTAATTCATTAATCAAAATCAATCGGTCGCGTGACTGACTATAACATCTTTTACAAAGTCTCAGAAACATTCGTGCTTATAATATTTGTAAGTTTTTCAGGTGTAGGTTTTCCCCAAAATATAAAATTTCACCACACTGTTAGATAAATTTCTAATGTAATTGCTAAAGCTTGAAGTGAGTTTTAAATATATAACGGTGTATCCGCCGCGAACATTAAATATAATAGCGTACACAAATGAGAAAAAAGTACTCCACTCGCATAGATTAATTCATGAATGTTTCCCTCTAAACTGTTAGTCTGCACCTCAGCCCGTCTGCTGAGGTAGGCTCCTGATTACGGTATAAATTTCCCCATGGACGTATAGTAGCCAACCCTTTTTTCCCCTGATTGAATAAGTAAATTTATTGGTAGATAGTTATTAATTTATAGCCGTAAAAAGTCAAGATTTACCGGAGGCAATCTTTTTGCGGAACAAAAAAGTACTTTCTGTATTCTTGTCAGACTTTCTTAGTTCATAGCTAACCGCAACTTTAGTAGCTTTGTTTAACGTAAAAGATATAATGAAATCCATTCACTTAATTGGTTGTATCTGAATATAGCAATAAACGGCTAAACATATTTACAGATGAAACTCGAAATAGTCCAAAATACTATAAGCGTCGTAGTGGGAACGTGCGAGCACCAAGCCACCACTGCGGCTAATGTAATAGTTGGAATAAAAGGTTTCAATGAATACCTGCAGCGGTGCAGCGGTGCAGCGGTGCAGCGGTGCAGTTGGCACCTGGCGCACGGCGTCGCTAAATGGTGAATATTAGCGAGTAGCGAGCGCACTCGCCGAGTTAATTACTGGAGCGAGTCACTCGCCTCGCCTCCCTCGGCTCTCGGCTCTCGGCGCCCCGTCGTCGTCGTCGCGTCGCTGCGCTGAATACGCTCGCAGATTTGAAATATTTGTGCGAACTAGTTCCTATTGGTTGTCGCCGGTTTTCTATTGCCCGTTTAGTTCTCCAGTTGCAAACTTGAGGCTTTTAAGTCGGCGCTCGCCTGGCTCCACCGAATTTAGGAGTCTAAGCTATTCCAGCTCGGAATATACCTAGTTGATAAGCTGAACGGGTAAACTTAGTCACGGATTTCCGAATGCTTTAGATTTGAGTGGGCTTCCGCTATGTACATGCGGAGGTACATCAATTTTATGTACAGTCTAAAGCTTGGCAAGCTTGCTAGATTTATTTCAGTAATTGGAACTTGTTAATGAATTCAACTAACTACATTTGATTTTCAATCAATTCTGTTTGATAGATTTGTTGATTACAAAACTTTAGATATCTAGAACAATTAGGTTTAAAAACACACAACAAAACAATCGTATGGAGTATAAATGAATAATCTCGAAATAATCAAGCGTATCCACAAACTGCGTACTTTTAATTGGAAACTGCTTTAAATCTATCGTGCACCAACACGGGGGACCACTAAACTCCGAGGCGTCCGCTCCGCGACCTCCATACAGTTCTAATTACAAAATTCAAATCGCGCATTAACCCTCTCGAGTTGATTACGGCCGAGTAAGTGTCGGGGTGTAATTTGGACATTCCATGCAGTCAGTGCTGCGACGGTCCCGGCGTGGGCTCGCGGGCGGCGGCGGCGGCGGCGGCGGCTGGCTCGCGGCCAAACTGCGTCCGACTGCATTAGGCGGGTTACCCACTTCGCAGACTTCGTTTGCACTAATCGCGCACCTCCAGATTACCGCAGCTCCGATGGTTTTCTTAGTAGGTACGTAAGCGTTTTCTCGCAAGACCACTTTCAGGCGTGTTTGTAAATGTGCCAGGTAGGTAACATGCTTTTAAACTATTCTCTTTGCATTCGTAATGGAGTAGGTTCATTTAAAGTCGCCCATTAGAATTTCTATAATGCTGATATGTTTTGAGTACCCACTATAAAGTCTTCACTTAGCCTGGCTTAGCTCCGTTTAATGTAGTTATGTCTTATGAAGAGTACACATTATCTACACTCCACTCTACGGCTAGCTGGAAGTTTCCTACCGGCAGGGGCTAATCTGTAGAGTGTACAATATTTTCTAGCTCACGGAGGCGGCCGTAGCGAACAACAGAACAACTCTGCTATTACTCATTTCGAACATCCACTTAGTCTGTGGCTGCTTATAATTAATCTTCTTATTAACTTTGATTAAGTGTATCCTAAATGAGCTGGATCCTTATTTAGCTTTCATGCTTATTATCACTGAGAGACGGCGTAATATGAATATTTTTTGTTTATTCGGTAGGTACATAAATTTTGTTTGGATGATGGGACCTCATACCGCATAGAAAAAATTCTAAAAAAACCTACATCAATATTTATAGAATATGTAAGGTCGATTCTAACACAAACATTTGCAAAGTCATAAAACTAGTTCTCTCCTGACCACGTTCAATGCAAACTGGATCATATGAGTCCGAATTCATATATGCTTTAGTGAATATTATTATGACTCTAGTTTGTACAACTTGAACTAGCTCATACCAAAATGTGGGTAAGTTTGTGACTCGGACTGTGTCAATAGTACAGTCGCAGGCACCTGGTCGCCGCTACAGATAAATTCCCCGGCACAAGCACAAAACTGTGCATTTCCAGGGAAGCTAATAAAGTTAATTAAAGCGAGTGTACCCTCGCCGCCTCCGCAGCGTCACCTGCCCCCCGCCCCCCCGCCTTGCTGATACTTGATAAACTCCGATTCAACGTCTTTTTGCCCCATCCGAGGAGCTTCGGCCAATATTTAGTTGTGTTTTTGTTGGTACTCTGATTTAAATTCCTTTAGCGAGTAATTTGATTCAATCTGCTACCTCTTAGTGTTTATATAGCAGTTCGATATTATGCAAATTTGGATATGATTCTTATCGAGTTACTTTAGTTATTGCCGGTTCTAGTAACGTACTATTTTAAGACTAGCTGCCTCCCCGCGGTTTTACCCGCGTAGTTCCCGTTCCCGTGGGAACACAGGGATAAAATATAGCCTATGTTACTCGGGGATAATGTAGCTTTCCAAAGGTGAAAGAATTTTTGAAATCGGTCCAGTAGTTTCGGAGCCTATTCATTACAAACAAACAAACAAACAAACAAACAAACAAACAAACAAACAAACAAACAAACAAACAAACAAACAAACAAACAAACAAATCTTTCCTCTTTATAATATTAGTATAGATGATGTAAGTATTTGAAAGATGTCATTAAGATTTTTATCTGTTGAAAACCATATTTTAAAGCAAAGTTGTAATGGCAATAACAGTATTATAGGTTATATAGGTTACTACTAATATAGGTTATACTGGTTATATAGGTTTAAAGTTACGTTTAAATACAACTAAAACTCTAACAATAATAATATCAAATCAAAGTCGAGACAACATCGTAATTTTAATTGGTTATTCTCAAAAGAGCCGTCGGTGTGCGAACGGCGCGCGGCAAACACCTCGCCTCTCGAACGATTGAGTTTCCCAACAAACTGCATAAACTCCGATAGCATCGAGTAAATCGCTTCAGAATGCAACGTTCGAGTGCCGTTATTGTTTGGCGAGCGGTTCTTAGCCCGCAATCTAAGCGGTACAATAAAGTTAATTTCCTAAGCTAAACACTCGAGGACGGCCCCGCACCGCCCGCACCGCCCCCCACTCCGAGCCGATTGCCTCCGCGGCCGGAGTACTGCACACTATTCCACTTGCTTCAACAAATAGACCCACTTCTACAACATCCAGTCTATTCTCGAAACGCAATGAATTCCACCTTTATTTGCGGAATACTCTTGACAAAATGTGGCGGTAAAAAGTTGCAATCTTTCGATTGGTTTTGTGGTTTGACAAGCTTTCAGATGATTTGATCACTTTTGTTATCGTTGAGATGGCTGAAATGGATGTAAAACTGTATTAAGGTTTATATGAAACCAATTTTGGTGATAGTTGTTGATAGTTGATCTGCACTTGGAGGTGATAATCCTAAGGAACTATACCATGATATTCATTTAATAAATAGCATTTCTCCGGCTTAAGGCTGTGTCGAAGTGTGAACAAATGATACGATCTGCGTTCCTTAATTATTTTGTGTCCGTAATCTCTAGTCTCTATCGCATGCAATAGATATTACCAGCAATTTGTAAATGCATTCTTTTCTTTGTTCCACCACCAAACGTAGAGATTGCGAAGGGAAACTTTGTAAAGTAGCCATCTACAGAATAAGTCCCTGAGAGAGCAACAAGGCCAGTACCCACTAGTACCCACTAGTACCCGGGTACCCGGTGGAAGTGGACTTATCTAATACGCTGCTAGTATCGCAGTTTGTAGTGCACTGGCTGCGCCGCCGCTCGCAAAAGAATACTCAATTGGTCAGGGTTGGCACTTTGTTTAGGCGGATTAGTGAAATGACTCCTGTAATAGCCCTTGGACGAAAATACATTAAGTTTTGTCCCTTTCACTGCCTATACTATTTTAAAGGGTTGACAACGCGAGAGTGATGCCCCTGGTGTTGCAAGCGTCTATAGGCTACGGTAACCGCTTCCCATCAGGAGGGACCGTATGTCTGTTTGGCACCTTAGTGGTATAAAACAAATACTGGTAGATGGGTCTTTTAGACTTCATGACGTAAATTTTTTCTATGTCCTCTTTAATACAGAGTAGGTATATTTTAATGTAATTAATATGTATGTCCTCCTATAGACATAGATCCAGCATCCTAATATTTGAACTTCCGTTACTATATATATGTACTTCAAAAAGCTTTGAATTGCTGTGCTAAACATATTGCCCACATTAAGCCTTTGAGGCTTACGACGTATTCACGATTATCTACCTAGCCTAGTGTTTACCCATGAATTGAATTCTCATTAAAAATTCAGATTTACAACTCTGTGTGAAGTGCTAATGAGGTCTTTTAAAAGTCTGAGCCCCTAAAAGGACTAACCAAATTCCGTAGCGAGAATGAAGCTGGTAAAAAGGTAGTCGACATCCCTAGGTGCGGCACTCCTCGATGACCGCGGCAACCTCTCGTACAAATTAAAACCTTTGATATTTATTTTTAAATGTCCGTCGGATGCAGCGCGGGCGGCGCGGCTCGGGCGGGGCGGCGCGGTGCGGCGGACACGTTTGTGCTTTTCACTGTTGCAGCCATGTTTAATTAGCACTGAGCGTCTGCAGAGTGCTCCACTTTGATGCTAAACAAGATTTCAAGTACAGTTTTCATTATTTGCGCTGCTATATCGGTCCGTATTATGATACAATTTGCAGAAACATTTCTTTGGTTAGCATTCATTATATACAGATTTCAAACTGAGCAGAATTTGTACATATACCACTACTAAATACATATTTACTCAATAAATCAAATTAGGCATTAGGACAAGCAAGTTCACCCTTTGCCAATTGGCAATACAACTTACCAAAGCTTATTCTAGAACACTCACTTACACTTACGAGTAACAAGGCAAAATTCCACAAAATGCATCTAGCAAATAAAATTGCGCTTATCCTACGTAAGGTGCTCGTCGGCTAATTCCGCTGGTGAAGCGTCGTCGAGCGCCCTCCACTCGCGCTACTCTGCGTAACGAGCCCGACACGACGCGGCGCCGGCTCGACACGTGTCCGACTCGACGAGACACGTCACTTTATTTTCTCTATGACGTGACAAAGTGGGTATGAGCCAGATACTGCGGCGAGCCTCGAGGAGGCTTCAGTTCCGCTGCACCCCATGATAACATGATCGGTGTATCTTCATGAGATTACTGTTTTTTCAACGCCTTGAAGAGATCTGTAGCTTTTTGTTTCATTCAATTTTCTTTTAAAAACTCTCCGTGTAAAGTCCGATTATCTTCATGAGATTACTGTTTTTTCAACGCCTTGAAGAGATCTGTAGCTTTTTGTTTCATTAAATTTTCTTTTAAAAACTCTCCGTGTAAAGTCCGATTCATGATTTTTGTGGTCGTTCTGAGATTCATCACATTAATTTAAATGTTTTTGATTTACAGTTGCTAACACTAAGCTAAAACTAGCCATAAAATTACATTTCCTATCACTGCAATTGCCATGACATTTTCTTTGACAAATGCTAAATTGATTATGCAGTTTTTTTTTCTCTTGATAAATGCTATAAAGTTTATTCTATTCTATGTACCTGTAGATTTAACATATTATCTGAAATCTCACTTCACCTTAGACCTTTTAAATCTCTTCGGTTTGGATGCGTCTCCAGTCGCATTACTTTCCACCAGCTGTTTGCAGCCAGCGCGAGCGGCAAACATTGCTGCACTTCTAGCGGTATTGCCTTCACTGTGTCCCGAGGAGACTCCAACCTGAGCTAGTCTATAGCTAGTAGAGTAGCTACCCTCGTAACTACTTTGATAATACGATGATGTACTCACATCACTCGACACTTTCATTCTTGAAATAGCTTTGGTTTTTTCTGTTTCAATATCAATTTTGCTTTTGATTGATTTGTAATTTTCATTATAATTAAAGTTTAAATATGCCAAATTAGATTACTGTCACTTAATAGAATTGAGTAAATAAGTACGACATATAAATAAATAATTTTAATAAACTAAGTAAAATGATGGAAATATATTTTTAATGTTCAAAATACCATTATCTAGGTACGTTAGGTACGTATAAAGTTTGCTATAGAATTACATACATTTCAGTGCTTTTACAGACTATTTAGGTACTAAGAACTGCTTTCGTATTTCATTTTATAAACTTCTGTTGGAGCGGACTTCTCACGCGTTTGCGTACTAACGACAGAGACAGAGCACAGATTTCGCTTTGTAAACCATCGAGCTAGTGTAACTTACCTTACCGAATTGAACCGTAGCTTCATCACTAACATTGCTTATGTAATTCATATGGAAAATTCCAAATATTTGTGATGTCGCGGTTGCGGCGGGAGTCGCAGGGGTCTGGGGTCGGGGGTCGGGGCGGGTTCGGGGGCCGGTGGGGGTTAGATAATACAAATCCCCAGAGTCGTATATCAAGGGCTGAATATCTTAAGCTATTGTGCGGTTACGTAACGGGAAGTGTTGACTTCACTACACTGTGGTGCCTCGTTCCACTGCATCTGCATTACTGGATCTCACTCTATATACTTAATACTACACTTTGCTTGTATGCGGTATTTTGTCTATCATATACCTACAATGAAATATTCTAGAAGTATACTTTAATTAGTATCTTTAAATGAGATAATGGAAACATTCTTTGAGTCAAGGAAAACTTGATCAAATGTTGTATCAGGGCTAAAATGACAGAAAGGGATAGCATTTTAAATACAAAACTATCTAAAATTATTTTAAGCTTTGGTTTTTAATATTTTGGTAAAATTTGTTTTTGAAAAGAGTAATTGCTCAGTTTACTGCCGGTTCTTCTCAGCAAAAGCAACCTTCCGATCCGAGCATTAGAGTCGACGTTTCATAAGTGCCTTTGACGGCCTATTTGAATCAATACATATACTACATTGCGGACGCTACGAAAGATATGAGCTATTCAAGAAAATCTTCAAAATTTAGGCTGTAGTTTAACATAAATGGATGTTATCTTTGGATGTTATTAACTGAGGTGTATTACTGTAAGTCAAGTACTGGTACCAGCACTAGTTCTAGTTGGTAAGAACACTGGCTTGGTGCCAGAAGCCAGCACCCTCGCCTGTGCACAGACCTATGACCTAACTAGACGTCGCGAGTGTACTTCGGGTGTCAAAACCCAGCAAAAGAATCTGCTTTGTACGCCGTCATTTGGTTCGGGATCGACGGTTATTGCCTTTGGACGTCAAAGAAAAAGTGACACGGTTGGTCTTCATAAATAAATAATTTTCACACACGACCGATCTGATTCCAAACTACGCAGATCTTGTGATATGGTAACTAGATAGCTGATATACTACTTTTAAGATATTTACACCCAGACTCATAACAAGCAGACATATTCATGCACACAAATGTTTTTCCTGGGTTCATTCGAACGCAAGACCGTCGGCTTGAAAGTCAAGGTCACTACAAAGCCAACCGGCTTGTCATACAAATTGAGTTGAGTTATCCAGTTAGATATATATCTATGGTATTATACCTACCCATGAATACTTCACAACAGAGCTACGCGTCCCGCTCGCACATAATCAAGTGTCAAATTGAAAACGATTTGTTTATGCACGAACGCAACGCTGTTCGTGTGAACGTACGGCCTACGACATTGTATGGAGTAAAAGTTAGAGCTATACAACCACTGTTTCTTTGTGAATGTTGTTGAATTAGGTTTCGAGATTTAGGAATCACTTTTCAAGGTCAAATAAAAATGTCATCCCAAGAGCCCTTGTCAGTCTTTTTTATCTATTCAAAATTTTTTTTAATTATACATAGAGAAAATATTCGCTGATCCAAACCTTGTATGGCACCTCTATTTTAATCTATCAATCAATATTTTTATTACAATACGTGAGCAAATAGACTTTTGATGAATCTATAATATTGCCACGGAGCCTACCACTGGGCGAGGCTGTCCCGCGGCCGTGACGATGCATTGCAGATCTTGTAGTCGTGACAAGCAGAATAGTGCTTAAGTGTTGCGTCTTTGTCACTCGAGACATGAATCCCGGAAGCCCTCCAGCCACCGGGCCCCGGCGGCGGCCGACGCGAGGACATCCCCAATTAAATTATATTTATTTTCGAGCAACGCCGTCTTTTAATGAAAACGGCCGCAATTTGGACCGGCCAGATAAAATGAAGCACCTTTGTGCATAATTTAAAACCTAATAAATCGCCGTAAAACACGGCTAATTAGACAATAAAACTGAGAGCGGAGCGTCCCGGAGAGCGCCGCGTCTCTGTGAGACGTTGTGCAGACTCCACTCGACTCTGTAGGAAACAATCAAGTAAATTATTGGACTAAATAATAGTTGCCTCACTCCTAGTAGATTCTTGATCATTGAACCACTTCTTGAAGATGGATTTTGTATATTCATACTTATTTTGTTTCAACATTGGGGCTTAAAATTTTAAAGTTACCTTCACATTACCTTTCTTCATGTTTCATTTGAATGTGAGCGTATATCACTCAAATAACGCGCGGCTTTGGTTTACTATTTAAGTAGTTATTGTATTTATAATTAGTGTACATAAGTGACTACTTAATTATTACTGTTGGTGTTGACTCGCAAGTACGCCGGCCATCGCAAACAAATTACCGCGGCCGCAATCTTCAGGTGCCGCGACCAATTACCCGCTGTTTGTCTGTTTGTATTGCAAACACGCAAACACGCAAACATGCAAGATGTTAGTCGAGCCGCGGTCGGGGCGGGGGCGGGGGTCGGGCGGGGGCGGGGGTCGGCCGGGGGTCGAACAAACAGACACCGATGCCCGATTGACATCGTGTTGATACTTCACGTCAACACTATGGTAGTTGTGTTTGTACACTGTTGAAATTTCAGCTTATTAACATAATCAATTTAACTGGTAACTAATAATGAAGTGTAAAGGAATTTGAATCTTATACGGAAGTGCTAGCGATTATTTTGAGTTGGCGTGGAGGATTTATGTAAATAAAAGCTCGTGACATTTATGACATTACGATAAACTAGAGAATAGAACTAGTTAATGCAGTACCTATAATACAGGAAAAGGTGTCTGGGTCTGTTAACAAATTGAAATACAACAAGCATTATGTATGCTTTCCATCTCCAGCTCAGGCGGTCGTAAAACCGACACAACACTGTTAACGACACCTGACAAGGACGTTCCAAGCCTTACATAATGCAACATTCATTATAAAAACTTACAAACAGTCAGACGGTCCACCTAATGGTATGCGGTCACCTCTGCCTAAATATGTTTTCAAGCCCTGTTACTCTACAATCATAATTATCTATTCAGAGGTTAAAAACACGATAAAAGACAAAAAAAATCTCAGATAAGTACAAAGGCCACTTCGCATCCGTTTTCAAGTCAACTGGGAATAAAAAAATGCAGCGATAAGCGAAAAGATAAACAAAAGCCGTAAGAGTGTCGGCGCACACCGAGCCGCACCAGCCGCTAGCGGGGAGGCGCGGAGACGACAGCATCTTCTCGAATGAGGCTAAAAATCCCCCACAGCGCAATAGCGCACTGATTGTCCTGTACGTTCGGAAACAGAGCCGTCACATCGGACATAACAACACCCCCGGACAATTTAAAATGCAATTACCGTCGGGAAACGGTGCTAATTAAACAGAGATATTCGTTAATGGCGTCCTCCGGCCTCTGAACTACCCTCCCCCTCCCCTCCCCCCACCTCTCACCCGCCGCCCCGCACCCCCGCGACGGCTTTAATTTGTAATGACGTTAGCTTTTAGAATGTACGCATGCAGACTTGGAGAAGCCTGGCTCCGACTATAAAGCAGAACTCGACCCGACTCCCGAACCAAATAAAAGCCTCGAGACATAAAACAGCACAAAACTTATTAAAACTCCTGCTTTGGGTCATGTTAATGTTTGCCATTTGGTGGTTATTGATTATGGGGTGTCGTTAATTGGCTAATGGTGTTTCTTAGTTGTTTGATGTTTCTGCGAATTAATTTCAGAGCATTAATTATAAAAGGCTTCAATGTAAACTTGAAAATATAAATCACTGAATTTGTTACAGACTATTCTATTCATCGATTCCTCCGAAGGGATATTTGATTGATATGTCAAAAGCAAACCTGTCATGTTTGGAGCAGGGTTCCAATTTAAAAAGTTCCATTAACAACATGGTACCCAGTAATAACCAGTTTGAGTAAAGGCAATATGTCACGAGTGCACCCTCACGTCCCGGCGGCGCGGCGGCGACCAGCTCGAGGACGCGCGACACTCGCGGAGAATTACTGAGTAGCTGATGGCCGCCAGCTTCACGCTTTATGTTGCCAGGGTGTTCGTCAAACGTGCCTCCATTTGTAGCATTTACGACTAGAATAGTGTGTTTTCGCCATGTAAAAACAACCTGTTTTTTTTGTCATCCCAAATTAATTAAAATTTAGATTTGTACGATGGTTCCATGTTACTCTGGCTTTTGCGATATTGGTCGGTATGGCGTTATCAAATTCCTTAATTGTAAATATGAAGCCTTAGCTATCATATGTATAAAATAAATAAATAATAAATACCTAAATATCCTGGGACATTTCTCACACACGGCCAATCTGATTCCAAACTAAGCAGAGCTTGTGATATGGTAACCAGATAGCTGATATACTACATATACTACTTTTAAATACATACTTATATAGATATTTACATCCAGACACAGGACAAACAGACATATTCATGCATACAAATGTTTGTCCTGGGTGGGATTCGAATGATTCGTATGTACATCGACAATGCTTTTTGCCTTTTAACGTATTCGATTTCAGAACAAATCGTAGATTAGAATACTAACTGAGGTCAACAATTTTTAAAGCTGTGCTAAATAGCTAGCCCAATTCCGTGAGCCAAGAATAAAGCTGCTGCATCGAGTTTCGTGATAGAGGACATATCTCACGGCGGTGGTGGGGCGGCGGGTAAACACGCGAGGTGATCGCTTAGCTTAATAAGCACCAGCTCGGTTGGAGCGGCGCCAGGACGCGGCGCCACTAGAATTATGAAACTGCACAACAGAACACTCGACTCAGCCGTGATTAAGATTTCGCAGCCCCCACCAACGGATGGGCCGACCCTATTTCTTACGGCGTTTGTTTTTTCATAAATATTCCCGCGAGGAAATTAGTTTTCGACGTCTCCGTCCGCCTGAGGAGGCGATGACTTTATGCATTGGATCTTGAAATTTAATATTATTTTTCCTTCTTATATTATATCGCTGATATTCGTCGATTTATTGGTATAAAGATTCATTGCACAGAAGGACATGACTACTTTTATCTCGGAAATATTTAAGCTCCTCGCACAGCGCGGGAGAAACCGCGGAAACTAGTACCCAATAACTTATACATAGCGGTTTCCTGTAAGCAAACACCCGTATAGTGTTACGGTTGAGTGACGTATGACGTGTAAAGGCTCGGCTTCGGCTTCGGCTCACCGCAGATCGATGTCTCGGGGTCCAGGTGACAGGTGCTAGGTGCCAGCCTGAGGTACCCCCTCCCTCTCTAAGCTGCAGATCAGCAAACAGACCTTTGTTTACATATCGTCCGTCATATCGACCACATGACGCTTACAGCCACCCAGCAGAAACTACTTCACGACACCTGAGATATGAGTCTTGAAATTTTGCACAGCTTGTGCATAATGTGTATCTACTAACGGTGTTGATGTTGGCTCTTAACCACTGCAAGACTGAACCAAATATTGTCTCGACTTTATGTGCGCCTAGTACTCGTGAATATATGATATGCAACCTTGCTCGTGACGTACCCTATAAATACAGTATTAGTTATAGAGGTTTGAAGAAGTTTGAAATTGTTTAATATCAACTTTTAAAAAACGTTAACATTAGGTACTACAATTCATTGTACCTTATGGAAAAGTCAATTATTCAGTTGTTTGGCGGTAGTTGCAACTCATTCAACGACGTCAATAATGGTATCGCGCGTTTTGTAGATAGGTTAGTCACAGTGCACACAACACAACACGATGGCGCGCTCGTCTCCTCATTTTAAGAATATTGGTACGGAGGTTCGTGGAATATTTTTGTCTTGTAAATCATTTTATATTATTCCAAAAATGTCTGCGCTCATAACGCAGAATTCTCCAAATATTTTCCTTATTCCGCATCGATTTTAATATTGAGTCGTCCGGATTGCCGTAAGTGGTTGATAAAGCCGCTAAAAGCGGTGTGGATCTGAAACTGTGAATCGTCAGCGCTATTATCAATGATGCAGCGATTACATCGCGTTCGTTATGCTGAAGCGGCTTTATTCCCCCTTTTTCATCGCCACAACAATCACGTATGCTCGATAAATCCTAAGTACGAGTGGTGTGCTCCCCCCCCCCCCCCCCCTTCGTCGTCCCTGCCCCCCGGCGCCCCTCGGCCTCCGTGTCACGTACCGGCTTCAATGGATGTTATAATGCTGCGAATTATTCTGTATTCCTTTTCCCACTTTTATGTAACGCTCCTTTTTTTGTTATTACTGAGTATGTGTGTCGTACAGGACGCTGGATGTGCCGCTCGCTGCGTGAGACTCGCTTCATTCTATTCGAACGCACACGACCGCTATCTACCAAATTGCCATTGTCAGTGTTTCTAATTTCCTGATCAACAAGCCCACTTTTGAAATGCACAAGAGTTTATATATTTTTTTATTCATAAGGATATTGTTCGATTTTCTTTTGTATTCCAAACAATAACAAAGCAGTAATCGTCGTTGAATTATAATCCAATTAGGCAACTCCAATAGGTCCGCGAGATCGTCCGGGACTAATTAAATTGAACATCACAAAGGTTGAGCTTGATTGATGATTGCTCCGAAACTCTCAACTTTCGGTATTTGACGAGGCGACGACTAAACTGTACAATATTTTGATTTATAATTTGTTGGGAAACGGCCCATGAAATAATTCCATCGCTGCGAAACATTTAAGGTACAAAAATTAAGAAATTGAATAAATTATTGAGTTCGCCTTTTCAAAGGTTTGAGTCGTGGAGGTTTTTAAATTTTGTCACCCCACCCCACTTTTGTCAATACTTATTCATTTCCTTGTAATTGACATTTTTACCTTCTATATACCTACTTATACATGACAACGACTGTACGTGATATTTATTATTGAATATACCGATTAAGAAAGTATTCTTACACCCGTCCATTTTGCAATGCGGATGTAGTATAAAATATTTTATGTCTAAAAAACTGAAATCATATTATGAGGTATTTAATTTTCATATTTGTAGAACATACTATGTCACTCTGAATCGTAATAATTCCAATGTGCGAAGTTCTCGCCCCCCGACCCCACAGCCCCACATCCCGCGTCCCGCGTCGCTGACATCGGCGCCAAAATTATTCACCAAAACATGAAGAATTTCCCAGATATGCGGTTAAAGGCAACGCGCGCGGCGCGGCGTTCAGAATATTTCAATTTTATTTGAGTTCCGAGTGCACTCCGCGTCTATTATTTGCACCAACAAACTGTATAATAAACTATTTCAATATAGCGGAAACAACACGTACGAGAAACGCAAACCGGAATAAAACACTAGTAGGTACCTATTTTAATATACAATCTTAAATATAAAATTCTCGTGTCACAATGTTAGTTACTCCTCCGAAACGGCATGACCGATTTTTCTGAAAATTTTTATGCATATTCAGTAGGTCTGAGAATCGGCTGCTATCTATTTTTCATACCCCTAAGTGATCACGGGAACAGGAACTACGCGAGTGAAACCGCGGGGCAGCAACTAGTATTTATATATATAACTGACATTTGAAAACATAATGTTTCATCATCAAAATTACTTCTCAGATCATATAAACTTGTAGAACAGTATAAGACCAGCCGACACCCAAGTTTGACAGGCGACTCATTAAACTGAACAGCCTCCGATAGAGTGCAAGATGACCTGAATAACTTTTGAAATAAATAAATAAAAAATTGTTTATTTCTCTCACAAAACATAACAACGGTTTACCTTAGATCTATTATTATAATAATTTAATTACTGCCTTGTGAGAGCTGGTGCCTGATTTAGGTTTAAAAAACCTGTATTACAGGTCACCAGGGCCCACTCCGCCTATTAAACTATTGTTCGACGCAATTTGCCTAGAACTCATTTAGTATACAGGCCAACCCTTCTACTGAGACTTAGATTTGATTATGTACAAGAATGCTACGGTTTTGTCTTGTCACAATTGTTTTAAGTTTATACGTAGCTGCAGTAACGTGTCCCAATCATAGAATCCATTGGATAGAAGCCAACCGGTTATTTAACGCTGAATATTTCCTATATTCGAAACACAGTGCTTAGATTTGTATATTCATAAGTGGAATACCTAAGTGGGACATTGGAGTGGCCCTCGGCAGTTGTACCGTAGCGTTGGTCTGTCGGTCCGTCGGTCCGGCGGTCCGTCGGTCCGTCGGTCCGTCGGCCGGTCGGTCCGACTGGCGCAGTGTTGACTGAGCTCTCAACTGCCTCATTAACCGGTTACCCTATAACGTTACCGCATGTGTTTGTCGACATTATATCGGCCACAAGGAAATGTTTTCGACGCTAAGAGCATGGGAAATATGGTGTTTACTTTGTCGTTAAATTATGTATAACAAGAGCTTAATCTAGTGAGTTGCAGGTATTTAGTTACAGTCGTCTTCTCGCTCTGTTCGCTCTCTTGAAAATAAATAGTACCGCAGCGAGCAGGAGGATTGAATTACTTGATTTCTTTGAATATTCTGATTACATAAGACTCTGAAGGTGTTTCTATTGAGAAGATTTAAGAACTTTCAAAGCCCATACACAAACAAAGACTTATTCCAATATAATTTTTCTTCGACTCTAATAACTATAATTTGGTATACTTTATTTAAACTTTAACTAAACAAAGCATCTATATAAACGATTAGCATTAAACGTCCGCGTCGTGGGAAGCGCCAGTCATCGAGTTATCTGATGTGATATGACGACAGGACGTCATTGAGCCCGATCGGCTTTACTCATCGACATGATAGCTATTAGACTCCTAGTGCACGGTAAAAAATATAGCACTTTCAGAATATAGGTAATATTTTAATTCACGCACCACTTACCAAAGCACGAATGACCAGTAAAGTGTGTCTCATCTTTAGACAACCCCATAGTCAGGTTCTGCTAACACTACCTCTTCTGGTCACTCTGTGAGTGTTGTTAACAGTAGGAGGTGCCGTGACCATTATCAATGATCGGGAATAACTGGCTTTTAGGAGTCTATTCTTTATCACGTAGTTGGCTCGGCTGGGCGGAGTGCCGTCAGCCCGTCACTCGCGCGACAATTACCGCTCGCTGACAGAGCCGCCGCCTCCCTGTGCCGCGCCGAGCCGCGCCGCGCCGCGCGCTGTCGGTTGATTCATAATCGGTGGTGAAACTAACGAACCGATGTTTCCGCCTCGAAGCAGATTCGACGTTTTCATGTCACAATTAATTTGGACTTTGAATTATTGATGAATCGAATTTTAATTCGATTATAGCAGTCTAATATAGAGGCGTAGTGAAATATGATGCCTGCTTAATAAAATATTTATGTAAACAAGGTGAAACAAGCAGAACTTATTCTATGGTCACCAAATGACTGATATACTGCTTATAATATGTATTAGGTACTTACTACTAATTACTTAGATCACTATAAATGATAAGGCCGCCCATTATAACACTCTTGTCTTTTATGTTTCTTGTTAATTTTATGTTTTATATGTGGTGTAGCAATAAAGTAATTATTATCTATCTACTTTTAAATACACACTTAATATAGATTGTTACTTATAGGTCACAGAACAGACTCGTTCTTACAACCAGTTTATGTCAATGGTATCGAGCCTTTGACCAGTGGCTCTTAACTCCACCGGCAATGATGCTTCATCATGATTAAAAGCCCCCTTATTGTTGCAGGAGGAGATTAGAGAGAACGTAACAATAAGCGTGATGAGCTTCGTGCCGACGCTGGACGACGACGGCAAGGCCATCACGTGCCGCGCCGAGAACCCCAACGTCACCTCGCTCACCATGGAGACCTCGTGGGCCATCAACGTCGTCTGTGAGTACCAACACTACTTACATTTGACAATTAAAAAAAATATGTATTCATATTATTTATTTGCATTCCACAATATTAATATTAAAATTAAGATAATTAAATTGACATTGTGGACCATGCCGGACACAGCAAAATACATAAAAGTAACATAAGGGTACTTCCGTTTTCCCGAAAAAAAAAGTTGCCCATGTGCTAGGTGTGCTATCCAGGTTATAAAATATCTGTGTTTCAAATTTAACCCAAATACGTATAATAGATTTTGCGTGAATGAGGTGCAATCATCCATCCATCTGTACATACAAACTATCGCGTTTATAATATTAGTATATTGCGAAGGTAAATCTGACTGACTGTTACCCTTTCTAAAAATATATATTTTGTCAATGGTAAGGTAAGAAAATAATATGG
Source organism: Thyatira batis (assembly GCA_905147785.2). NCBI lineage: Eukaryota > Metazoa > Arthropoda > Insecta > Lepidoptera > Drepanidae > Thyatira > Thyatira batis. The sequence goes on from LR990486.1 coordinate 13,636,704, forward strand.
TTGGCTTTTTTATTCCTCCATTCCAATGGAAAAGCTGGTGAAACCCCGGGGCGGAAACTAGTTATAAATGAATGGGGAAGTCGGTAAGGATGGATCCGATGGATGTTTGTTACTCTTTGATCCAATAACGGGTAAAGGTTGCCACACAAGATATTTTCGAAATCTAATACAATATACTCTAATTGTACACTAGCTGTCTTCGCTCGGTTTCACCCGCGTAGTTCCCGTTCCCGTGAGAGTATAGGAATCAAAAATAGCCTATGTTCACCGGAGATAGTGTAGCTTGCCAACAGTGAAAGAATTTTTCAAATCGGTGTAGTAGTTACGAAGCCTATTTAAAACAAACAAACAAAACAATCGAATCTTTCCTCTTTATAATATTAATTGTGGCTCCCCGCGGTTTTTAGTTCCTTTCTCAGGCTCTAGACTGTCTGCGTGCCATATTGTTTGAGTAGTTTTAGCGTGAATGCGAGACTGACTGACAGACAGAGTTACTTTCGCATATAAAATATTAGTATAGATAGATATAGATTAGATTATTTAATATGTCTAAGATCGGTACGTTTCTGTGCAGATCCGCCGGTGGTCCGGCTGCGGCTGGGCAGCTCGCTCGCGGCGGGCGACATCAAGGAGGGCGACGACGTGTACTTCGAGTGCCACGTGCGCGCCAACCCGCCCGCCAGGAAGCTCGCCTGGCTGCACGACGTGAGTACACTCCTGGATTTATGTATACGCCATATAGGCCGTGGCCTAGGGCCGGCAGATTTCAAAGGACGGTCACTTGATTTCAGAGGATATGTAACTACATGGGCTTCGGAAATAAAGTGGCCTACACTCATAAAAAATATTAATCCTCGTGGTTATTAGGTCTTATTTACAGTGGTGATAGATGGTCAAGTTTATGCGCCTGCGCTTTGACAAAAGCTGTTTAAAAATGCCCCGTTACAAAATAAACTTTTATTATTTGAAAGTAACAATGCGATAGCGATCTAAAATCGATGTTAGATCAAGAATGAATGAAAATTATCAAATAAGTAGATAGATAGTAAAAATTTTTCGGTCAAAGTTCTCAATATTCTGCTCCGTGCTTAATGTCTCGTGTAGATTCGCATTCAAGTACCCCATTGAAGTTATGGCATATTAGGCATATTGCATATTAGTTAATACTATAGCCTAACTGTTAAAAAGATCCATAATTATGTTTACAAAAGGTTACCTAATTACCTAAAGTATCGTAGAAATTTCTTTGTATTAAAAAACAACTGGAAATGCAGAATGTTTGCTGCTTGTATTTAAAATATACTTCTGTCAACAAAAGAATAACGGTAGCGAATTAATCCGACGTCGATGCGAAAACAACAATGAGTGGCGGCGACGAGCCCGGGGCGGGGCGGGGCGGGCGCGGGACGACTCCGACACGACACGGGACACGAGCGGGACCGAGTGCGGCGGAGCACGGTCCGATAATCGCTTTGTACCGTGTCGCTCGCGTTTTAATCAGCAATGTACGAGTACGGACAGGGACGTTACATTCTTTTTGTTTCGTTTCACCCTTTCAGGGGCAATCAGTCGCGCGTTGTTACACGGATCGCGACACGCATCACCGCGCTCGCCTCCGCTCGTGTTGTATTTTTTCCGTGTATTGTTTTCACGTTTTTGTTGTTCGTATCGTCGCGGGTCGACCCACTTATGCGTTCCCGCGTCGAGTCCCGCCGAGGCCCGCCGACTCGAGTAGCTCCAAATGCGATTGTTTCTGACGTTACGTTTTATCTGAACGACGTTGATGCGTGAGATACGAAGCGTGCATATTTATTACTTTTTTCAATTCCCAGAGCGCGTACCGCACGTAGACGACCTAATTCGCTCTTGTACTTTATATGCGCTGTAATTTATCGACGCGAGCCTCGAAACTATGATGCGGAATCGTGAATGATGAGCGAATAGTTCGGCTCGTTGCCGCCGCGCCCCCAGCCAGCCCCCGGCCAGCCCCGGCCAGCCCCGCGGTGGTCGCGGCGGACGGCGACGCGTGTGGAAGCCGCATCACATTCTTCCCGTGCATATTTTACGTGCGGCGAGCCAATATTGCTCGTGTCGACACCCAACCCCCGCCCCCGCCGCAGCCCCCGCGTCTACTAACGAATCCACGTGATATTTAAAAACTTTTGACTCGCGACCATTTCAACATCGCCCATTCGTCGGCGGCTCGCGTCATTGTTTTGTATGTGATTGTTTTTGAAAAATGGCGGCGGGCGCGGCGCGACGCGCGATCCGCCCGAATTAAAGTGCCAAAATTTACTGCGGTCGTTTGCCGCAGCGAGACCGCGGGATTTTTGTGTATTATAAATTTTAATTGGCGTTATTTTTGGCGCGTCGCCGGTAATTTGCGTTTTACGGATAGGTGTGCGTAATGGCGGCTGCGGACCCCCGTAATGGGGCCGGCGGCGGCGCGGGCGGCGGCGCGGGCGGCGGTGCGGCCATCTCCGAGAGGGTCAGTTAAAAGCTTTCCGCCTACTGTGACCCACCGCGACCCGCCAGTGGGGGGGGGGGACTCAAATATTCATTATTAATGTTAACACTGTCCAAAATATTAAAAGCGGATTGACGCTAAAACATCCGCGTGCTTACCTAACCTAAATATGTAGATACATACATCAAGTGGACGCAGGAATTAACTTTGCAGTTAATCCTAATTATGTTGGATGACTAAACACGCCGCGCTACCACACTGGGTACTCACGTTTTAAGTGCACGCGAGTATTTAAAAAAAAACAATAAAGTAGGTAAATAATGATAGTTCGCTTTATCTCCACCAGACCAAACCTAAATGGCATTTGTGAGTAACTTGTTTATTTATTCCACTTAATTGCGACTCACGGAGCTACTTTGAAAGTTAAGTGGAGACTATTAATTGAAATAAAGTTTGCTTTGCTGAAATTTAATTAACACTGTGCCATTTAAAACTAGCATTTAAATAAATTATCAATCTAACTCGTCCAAATTACTATTATCCCGTCATTTTCAATTAGGTATATACTGAAGGTACGTTTCTCTTTTCAACAAAATCAATTTGAGTTGAGTAATTTAGGTAATATTCAAACAGATTATTAAACCTTTTCGTTGAGTTTAATAACGATGGAAAACTTTAGATATCTTTTATTATAAACTCTAAACCTTTAAAAGTACCTACTATTATCTTAGTCATAGTTTATTTTATAATAGACACCTAACTGCGTATTAATTTGCAAATTATTTATTTATATGTAGAATAGAAATGCTAAAAACAGTTTTCACTCGTTACTGTATCTAGGTACAAGATAAATCTATTTTAGGATGTTTTAGAATTAAAGTCTAATTAGTCTTTAACGATAGCAAATAATTTCCTTTACGTTTTATCCTATTTTTACACGATATTTTAGAAAAATCTTTAAAACACTAGCTGACCCGAGTAACTTCGTCTTTGTCACATTCCTCATTTTCGCAACATAATTCATTGATGCTTAGGTACCTATACATAGTTATTGAATATCCTTCGATGAATATGATGATCATGGCTATCCATCACTAGAAAAATACAATTCGAACCAGTAGTACCTCAGATTAACGTGTCCAAAAGCATACATATCAGCTTTATTATATTGTATATTATGTAAAGTTGTCGGTACAAAGCCACGACACAAACAACAGCGTCACGCGGCGCCGCCACTATCACGACACATGACGCAGGTACGAAACACCGCGCCAGACGAATGTTGACATTTATTCCCGCGGCGGGGAATGCAATAAAGTATTCGGGAGAGTCCGCCGGCGGGGGGACACACGGAGCGACGAGGCACGTGGAGTCGGGGGAAATCTGCAGTCACGGGAACCTCACGCACCCAGCGAGCCCTCAGTCCATACAATCACAGTCGAATGGATTTGTGATTAGACACCTTGACTTTCAAACCCCTGGTCGTGGGTTCGAATCCCACCCAGGACAAACATTTGTATGTATGAATATGTCTGTTTGTTCTGTGCCTGGATATAATTATTCATTTAAGTATGTATGTATTTAAAAGTGTATGAAGTGTATCAGGTACATGGCTTTGTGATTAGAGACCTTGACTTTCAAGCCGCTGATCGTGGGTTCGAATCCCACCCAGGACAGACATTTGCAAGCATGGATGGATATGTCTGTTTGATCTGTGTCTGGATATAATTATTCATTTAAGTATGTATTTAAAAGTGTATGTAGTGTATCAGGTACCTGGTTACCATATTAAAAGCTCTGCTTAGTTTATAATGTGATCTTTCACTATCTAACCTTCCTAGCCTAAATATAGATCTATCTGCTACTCACCAAACTAAAATACCTCACGAGCCTGTGTTTGGACATGATAGTCCATTGTTAGGTTACTTTTAGTACTTACCGAGAGTTCTTACAACAAAGCACTTTCACTTCAACCGGGATAATAACGATTTTCATAGCCGACCTCCAAACATAAGCCCATTATTGGAATATTCTAAAACTATTTTTGCATCACACTTTCGAACTTTCTGTTAAAGTTATTATTTGTCTATGCTTTATTTCCTGCTAAAATATCCCATTTAAAATGTCATTTTTAATTAATAAATATTGTAAATCATGTATAATTAGTGTTGCCCAAATGCAAGAACAAGACGAGACTTAGCCAGTCTTGGTCTTGGTCTTGCGCCAATACACCTGGTCTTGGTCTTGGTCTTGGTCTTGCGCTCCCAGTCTTGGTCTTGGTCTTGGTCTTGCAGCAAGAGTCTTGCAAGTCTTGCAATTAGGTAAGTACCTACGCTTTTTTTATTATTTTATTAGTTTTGTAGATTTTTTTTATACGTTTCAAGTATATTTAAAAGTGGCTACAATATTTATCAAACGGGTGATATTTGAACACTTTTTTGCTATTTTTTCTTGTAAAAACTTAAGAAATATAATGACTAAATGTACAATAATAGTACCTAAGTAATTAGTTTAAAACCATATAATCAATATTATAATATATACTTACTAGAATAAATTATTATGACATCTACTACCTATCCTTAACATTTTTTCCTATCATAATACTACTTGCGTGATCAGTATAATGTATTCATTTTCATTCTAAGCACTCTGAAACTTATTCATTCTTTGGAACACCTGTAGGTACTCTTAAAATTCGAAATTATTTTGCATGAGTATACCTACGCCCTGTGGCGGCAATCAAATAGTGTCAAATGTTGTGATTTCGGCGCGGCGGCAACGATTGTTGTATATGATTTCAAAAGAAGCCGCCGGCGCGTGTATCATAACCATGTACTTCCGAAAAGCGGCAAATTTCTTTGAGAAGTAAGTACAAATCTTTGATGCCGCATTATCAAAGTGCCGATGGTTAAAACATAACTATGCATGCACTCAGTTTGATTTTAATGGATTTGACAGCCCGGTTGGCTTTGTGGTTAGTGACCCTGACTTTCAAGCCGCGGGTCGTGGGTTCGATTCCCACCCAGGACAAACATTTGTATGCATGAATATGTCTGTTTGTCCTGTGTCTGGATGTAAATATCTATATAAGTATGTATTTAAAAGTAGTATATGTAGTATATCAGCTATCTGGTTACCATAACACAAGCTCACTTTGATGCTTAATTTGGAATCAGATTGGCCGTGTGTGAAAAATGTCCCAGGATATTTATTTATTATTTATTTATATTTTTTTATTCGCTATGTAGGTATGTTTATGGTATTAGTCGTAATGCGCATAGGTCCAGTTTTTCATATTCTTTGATACAGTTTTTTGCGTCTCATAGAATTCCTAAGCGTACCTATACACCGAACTGTTACACCTAACTACTCCGTGAAATAGCGCTTAGTCCTAGCTGCAAGACGCAAGAGTCTTGCAGGCTTAGTCTTGTTCTTGCTCAAGTCTTGCACGGTCAGTCTTGGTCTTGGTCTTGCTAAAAAAACGCGGTCTTGTTCTTGGTCTTGGTCTTGCAAAAACGCAAGAACAAGACCAAGACTGCAAGACCAAGACTGAATTTGGGCAACACTATGTATAATCTTGTTTGTATACATAATCACATTATTAGACGGATCGTGATTATTGCAAAACCCCAAGTAAATCAGCGCCGTCAAGAGCAATTCTCATTACACTATAAGCTCGAATCAATTATTCAAAGTAGCTCAGTGAAAATGTTTCATAAGGAAAATGAAATTCCATCGTCTCGGTAATTGATTAACAAAGCTCTTTTGGCTTTGGTAAATACTATACGGTTTATGCCAGAACCGAGGACCGGCAATGTGGAACAGAGTCAAAAGTAGGAAGGTACTCCTATGAATCCGGTTGCTAAACTGTTATCTAAGCGATAAAGAGGGACCCTCCCGGGTGTAGTTACGGAGGGAAACACCTCTCGCCGTCCGCCCTCCGTCATATCACAATATTATTCGCACTTAATGACCAGCATCATTTTTATTTTCGATTCATCATTTCCTCTTTCACTTGCGAATTGGGGAAAATTGTTCGCTTTGATTCCATCGGCGAATTGTTTTTTACGGTGACGTTCCCGGAATGTACGATTACGATTCGGTTTGACTCTCATGATTTACTATTCGTTCAATGCATTTACGGTTGTAACAGCTTTTACCGAATTTAATATTTCACACATGAGCGCGCGGAGGTCGCGCGGGAGGCGCGGGAGGCGCAGGAGGCGCAGGACGCGGGAAGTGGGTCAGCCGGCACCTTCACACGTGGCGAGTGCAATGGGAATATAACTCATATTAATACAACATAATAATGTATATTTTAACCTTTTTGTACGGCCGCTCCTCGGGGGCTCGTAGAACAAAAAGCCAAATAAACCTACTTCATACGTAACGAGAGGTTAAACATGTTTAAACAAAGATTATTATGAGACCCGATGTAAATATTTTATATGTTTTATGTTTGCTAATATTTGTTGTTTACCGACCGATCGTGTGCGCTCGGGTGGGTCGCAGTCGTACAGCGGCCGAGGTTTGTAGGTCTCGCAGGACGGCTGGAAGTCAATAACAAATCAAAGTTGACACTAAATTGCTTTATGTCTCGACGCATAAATGAGAAAAGTAGTATTTATGAGGAGGAGAAAGTCGCGAGTAAACCTCGAGTGATATAAGCCGCGTGTAACGAGGTCGCTCTCGGCCGCCCGCGCTCGCCCTCGCCGCTCTATTATGATAAATTGAAACACTTCACTTCCCCTCATTACCCGACTGTGAGGAAGTCTGAGGCAGAATCACTCGTAAGAGAATGCATATATGATCTGAGAATAATTGCTAGTGAGGATTAATACTGCAACTCCAGGTTAAATACCTATCGCGTAGGCGAGCTATCTAAGCGTCTATGCTATCATGTAACGCCAAATTGTAGGTATTATTAGAAGTAGGTACTAGTAGTATATGAGAAGTACTTGCTTGTCAGAGAGCTAGGTAGTCTTTGACGCTCTTTAACAGACTTAAGGTAAAGATTAAATTTAAACATTAGCTTGCACTTAAATGGAAAATTATTATTTCTGCTCGTCAAAGTAATATTATCCATTTTATCAGATCTCGAGATTCAAAGTGGGACGTCTCAAAATTTCAATTAAAGTATTAATTTCTGAACATTCTCGAACGTTGTTGAAGTGTTTGATCGCACTAAAGTGGGGACGTCTATTGAAACTTTCAGATATTATTAATTATTCTGATCATCGACACTCGAGCTTGTCCATCTGATAACTAATCAGAAGCCATTAGAAGATTATTTTGGCTTTGATATTTTAACCATATACTTTAACCGTAGCCTTATTATATAAGATTATAGGATTTTAAACATTTTAGAGAGGCAGATAGAAGCGACACGTAGTACCACCGGTCAAACAAACTGCGCGTGTCATTTCTACCTTTTTCTCTGTTCTCGCGTGTCTCGCGTCTGGCTGAGTATTAACATTCCGGCAGCCGCGGGACGCAGCTCACATCCCTGAATATTAAACCCGGGGACCAAGTGAATACCGCCCGGAGCGACCTGGCGATACGCGCGCGAAATAAACAATCGTTCCATTTTTTTTCAACCACTCCTAGTCTTGTTTTGAACGTGAAAACATGCATTTAATACTGAACGCATAGGTATGGCGTGTCGAATTTTATTTATAATGTGCTTCGCTATTTACGCAGCAGAGTGGAGTAGAGAATTGCCTCTTTAACTTTCTAATCATAATCAAAGTAGCACAAGTGCACTACATATAGGCCTGCCTCTTATTGTTTTGACAACATTAGCGATGTGTCGAGGCGCGGCGGTGTGTACCCGCACTCTGCCTATTGTACAAGCGGAACAGATTCCACGAATCACAAGCCCAGCTAATTACGATCATCAATTAAACCCTCAGCCGCCGCCGCCGCCGCCGCCGCCCGCTCCTTCGCCATCTCGTTATTAACTACTCCACAACGAGCTGTCAAAATAATAAGACGTGGCATAAATTCCGCGTCTTAAGCTATCATAAATTTGGGAGAAATTTATATGTATTATAATCTGAACGATCGCTCATGACGGTGTCGGTGAGCCGGTGACTTATACCCGCCGCTTAGCGGGCAGCTGCCGCCGGTACCGCGGCCGGGGCTCGGTAATGCACCGCCATATTTTATTGTACCAGATACCAGTGTGAGAACCTACCCGACCGGAATTAGTTCATTTTGATTATTAAGCTCGACCGCGGGTGGTCAGCGCGGACGCTCGACGTGTTTAATGGCGGAGCTCGGAGCGGGCGTCTCTAATGCGGGAGCGATAGAATCGGAACGATCGACGCGGCGACGTAGGTAAGGGCCGGCCCGCGCCCGCCGGGGAAGGGGACCACATTTAAACTTGCACCAGAAGCACCGGCTTAATGTCCCTAAGCCTTATCGGTCCAAATCTACAGATTCAGTCGGATAGTTCCGATGTTAACTCTCGTTTGGATCGCAATAACTGTAGTCGTAATTGAGTTATCTCCACCGGAGTTCTCATTTAAATGCTAATGGCCAGTTCGTTCTCTTGCAATAAGTAACCAAAGCTGTCTCGTCCTACTTTGTGGAAGGCCTTTGTTTTAAGTGCGTCTATAAATGAATGTAGTCTGGAAGTACATTTGAATACAGATACCTAAATGATATTCAAAACATAATTGTATATTTCGTTAGAAGAAAATAATTAGACATGACTTTAAACAGTCCCAAGTGAACCTATAAAGTTGTGTAGAAATAAAAGAGAATAGGTACAAGTAGTGAGCGGCGAGCAGGTGCGGGCCGCGCACTCGTTACCGGTGTCGCCTTGTACTTGTAGTGTAGTGTATGTAGTATAGTGTAGTGTATATAGTGTAGTGTAGTGTAGGTGCTCCCCCGCACGGTCCCACTTGCATTTTTCACGCTGATATCTCAGTGCTGGAAGCTATTCCGACCGCTGCCGAGAACATTACTGTTAAATATGTTACACCCGCTGCTTTATAAAACAATAGCACTATAGGTAGGTACGTACCTACTTGCACGAGGAAAACTGACATGAAATAGGGAGTGTACCACGAGTATGTTTCTAGTAGTGAAAAGAAAATACCAAGTCGATTACCTTTTTTTACTTCGCTATAAATTACCCTTTTACCACTTTTATTCATTTTCAATACCACCATGGTTTTTATTGTGTGGGAACCTCGGGAAGGTCGAGTCGGAACACATTCGGTTAAAGTACGTTTGTATGTTCCCGGCTCGCGGCGACTACCTCCCTACTGAAATAATGATTTCTTTTACGAGCCCGCCGTATTGTTTCGAGACTCGAGCACAAAGAAAATACTCATATTGAATCCAATAACAGGAAATACGCGAACCTCTCTCGGAACATAAGCAAACAGCGTTATCAGGTGGAAAATTCCACTCTTTATTCGTTAATGGCAGCTATTTCCGCGGGAGGAGGCCGGGACGGGGCGGGGTGGGGCGGGGGCGGGGGCGGCAGGGTTGTCCCCGTGATCCGCGAGATTGTGCGCCGATGAGGCTCGTCCTCTAATAATGGACAGCCCTGATTGAATCAGACGCACTCCATTCAAGCGGGATTGATTCCGCGATCAAGATTTTTCGGTACGCTTCCTTCCGGAGGCGTGTATGAGGAAATCGCCGGCCGGTGCGAGCCGCGCGGCCGCCGGTGTCCAGGGCGCGCATACACCCTCTGATTGAGGAAATGGTGCGCGCTCGCAAAAAGGAACGATTCTACTCGTGCGGTTAGCCCGCAATTGCTTTTTACAGCTCCGTATGAGGTGTGCCACTTTTGTTTGTGTCTGACACTTAGATACTAGGTACAATTCCCTGTCTCTGACACCATAGAACCATATTAAAAAAGAAACTTGATAGATTATAAGAGTCTCGTAAACTCCTTCAAAATTTTCAACGGAATATGAAAACATCGGCCATTCAATTTATTAAACATGAACAGTCTAGAACAATAGACGTACCTACTACACATGAATGGTCTTCCTCCGCATTACATTTATAAATAGTTAGGAAGCACCCCTGTAAAAGCAATCCGAACATCACACGACCCCAACACTTAATACTGCATACTGCGAACCAGACACGGAGCCCAGGCCGGGCTGGCAGGAGGGTCTCATTAAAAAGGGCCACCCGGCTGGCGGGAACACACAAAGGGTCACATTTCGCGATATATTCCAAACAATTAGTGCCTCCCCTCTCCCCGGTAGGGTCCAAACCTTTTTTAACGAGAGTCCGTCTGCGAATAAAACATTACACAAATGTGAAGCGATCGACGCCTGGCCCGGCGCGGCATGCCGGCTCTGTTTTGCTCTCCTAACGTTTTCTAAACGAAAATAAACTGCCTAAGTCCGAGATGACAAGATCGATAATCGCGACCCACTTCAAACTCAATTTTGAAATGATTGACTCGGCATACCTAGATACTTCTGTAAAATTTACATTTAAATATCAATACGACTTTTAGTTGATTGCTTTTATAGTTATTTACATCTTGACCATACCATTGCTTGCTCTTGCCTACGTCTCGTTTGACTCATAAGTTTTCAAAAGTAAAGGTGCCTTAGTACTCTTGTTTTTAATTCTACACTGTCTGAATATGAAGGTAGATTATTATAAGTATAGGTAAGTAACCTATTAACAACTTAGACGACTTTTTAATTACATAATATAAAGGGGTAAATAAAATATTTATAATCTGGATGAAAAGTATTACTTCAAACAGGGGAGCTGTCAGAGTAGGGGGGAATGGGGGGGGGGGCAGATGTAATGAGCATCAGAGCTCAGTGGCAGCGCGACGCACCAGCGACTGACTGCCTCAAAGCGAACTGACATATTGACTTAAACCTCTCCACTTTAACGACTCCACACTTTGCTGACAAGAACCCGGTGTGGCCATGCTACCAGCGACTCTGTACTAATCTGTCATGTTTAGGTGAATGGTTTAAATAAAACTAACAAAATCTATAGAATTCGAAAGATGATAACAGTACGAAAATATTAGTTACATATCACGTTTTTGTAAAAAGAAACATTAATATGTCGCTTCTATTGATTGTAGTGTGATGTTATATACCCATAGCCTTTCTCGATAAATGGGCTATCCAACACTAAATATTTTTCATTTCGTAGTAGTTCTTGAGATAAGTGAATTCAAACAAACAAACAGTTCAGAAAATTAAAAATGTTTACAAACAAATTGGCCTATGATCAGTCAGACTAACACTCGGTTCGGAAGGTGGGTTTCCCTCAGAAGAGCTGGCGATGAACTTAGCTTCATGTAATATTAATATAAGTAGATTCGCTTAACTAACAGCCATACTCGTTTCACCGAATTCTACTAATTACTTTACAAAGGGGTCTAAGCATCAATCGGTTTGTATTTTGAAGGCATCACGGTCGCGTCCCGAGCACTCCCACACCCGCACTGGCACGTGTCCTGTCTTACCTCTCCCACGTTACCAACATACCTACTACCTCACTTGGTATTAATTAATGTAACGACTATTTGCGACAGATCGTCAAGTAAAACATAAGACGAGTCGATTATTAGTAAATTAGTCTTTAAGTCGATACTGTGAGGTAACTCTCCTATTCAGACCTATAATTTACTAGACGTCGCGAGGGTACGCGTGTCAAGAAGCAAAAATATCGGCTGTCATTGAGTCCGCGAGTCATTGAGTTCTTTCTTGCCGACTCTTCTCAGCTAAAGCAACCTTCCGAACTGAGCATTAGAATCGACGTGTCATAAGTGCCTAAGAAGGCCTTTTTGAATTAGGTAATAAATATATTTCAACTCATTTCATTCCGCGATCGACCGTTATTGCCTTCGGATGTTAAAAAAAGTGACACAGATTAAGGTACTTACGTTATCCAGTTAGATTATTATAGGTCTGTGGTCCCCTTGATTTGTAGAGTAAATACGCCAGATACCACTACAACTCTTGTTACAGTTTCAATAAGTTAGTTCAGCTATATAGAGTGGTATCAATCGATGTGTCAACTAATCCGCTACGAGAATTTTATCACAAAGATTTTTATTGAATAAGCTTGTTGCGATGCGAACATAAATATATTTGGGGACATTACGGGTTGTATATATAAAAGGCAATTCAATCCTTAATAATATGAGTAGGTAGGTATTTCATTTTATTCTGTCCAGTACATAAGGTACATTGTATGAGATATTAATTTCAAAATAGTTGCTTTTTAAGCCCAGAAGGTCTATATACTCTGGCGAGAATAAGATGGTGTGTTAATAATTGAAAATATTTAATTGAAGTGTAAATAATTCACAAAAGAAACACCGCGGGCCTCGCGTCTTGTTATTGTTTACGAACTAATTTATTTTCAAACAAGCGGCCGTGACTCTTGTGAAATTCTGCGTGTAATACCTACCTTATGGTCGGTCGGTGGGAACCGGGACCAGGGAGTGAGGAGTCGGCAGTAATGAAACGTCTGCCTCACCTGTTGTGTCCGCCGCGGCCGGTAGATTGATGAGTGCCCCGAAAAACACTTGTTTACACACAAATAAAACACATCACTGACTCTCATATTACTTATTGGTTTCTAGAAATGATCACCCTGTCCGGTTATTACTTAGCTCGAGGCTTAGATTTTGATTTGATTTGACATCTGGATGTTAACCAAAGTGTTTGCTTGCTTAATTTATTTCGCTGGAGACGCCTCTGCGTTTGTAAAAGCCATCGGGTAACACCTTAATGTGTCATTAAAAACCAAAGTGTATTTTGTAATTTGCCAGTTTCCTGGTTTTTCTGAATATCACAGTTTGGTATCTCTGCGCGATATGTGTTCAATATTATAACTTTGTTTTTGAAATGAAACAAACTTAAAGTAAAATAACATAAGTCTGAAACATTAAAAAGAGGTTTCAATTTGTGTGGTCGTGTAAGAAACAACAGCGTCATCGAGGGTCTGTTTGTTTGTGGCGGCTCGCTGCCTCGGTGTCTCGGTGCCTTGGCTCTGTCTGAGGCGACTTCATTAGTCGAAATTAAATTTGCAGAGCCGCCCGCCGGTAGTAGGCAGTAGGCAGTAGGTACAGTACGGTAGAGCCACTTGCGTATTCCCGCCGCCGCCCGTCGCGCCTAAAAAATGTGCTCGTGCCAAATGAGGGCGCTCTCAATTTGCAAAGTCAGTCGCGAAAGCTTTTATTGATTTGTTTGTTCTTAATTGTTTTGCTTCGCAAGTCAAGGTCACGTCGTGTCTCTGGATTTGAACATTTTAAATTAGATAGGTATCTGCCTACTCATAAATTGTTCTGTTTGGTGGAGGTATCTGGTTTTGTTTTCATCTTTTGGATAATAGTTTTATTTCATTAGATAGACCGGATGGCTTTGTGGTTAGTGCGCACTGACTTTCAAGCCGCTGGTCGTAGGTTTGAATACCACCCAGGACAAAAAATTGTACGCATGAATATGTCTGATTGTTCTGCGTCTGGATGTAATCTATACTAATATTATAAAGAGGAAAGATTTGTTTGTTTGTAATGAATAGGCTTCGAAACTACTGGACCGATTTCAAAAATTCTTTCACCTTTGGAAAGCTACATTATCCCCGAGTAACATAGGCTATATTTTATCCCTGTATTCCCACGGGAACGGGAACTACGCGGGTAAAACCGCGCGGAGGCAGCTAGTTATCTATATAAGTATGTATTTAAAAATAGTATATGTAGTATATCAGCTATCTGGTTACCATAACACAAGCTCACTTTGAGCATACTCTGGAATCCGATTGGCCGTGTGTGTAAAAATGTCCCAGGATATTATATTCATTAGAATCTACTTTTTCATATCGAAAGTACGAAGCTAATTATAAATTCAAAATTTGAATTGAGATACAAGTTCTCAGCGGTCTATATGTATCGGATGGACAGCTTATACACAAATATGTTAATAATGTTAATCTGCATTGTCTCCGTGCATGATACACATTATTTATATGTAATTTAATGAGGGTCCGTATGAATGAGCTTGTTACAATAATACCAACCCGTTAAGTGCGTCAGTCCACCTCCACCTCCAGCTCCGAGTGAAGCTCACACGTCCACTCGAACTGTAGAGAATCCTTTTGTTGGAAACAAAAAAAATATAATCAGTCCTCTAGAACGTAACGAGTAGGTACCTTTGTCCGACGGAGTGGTGCCTTTGTAGGGACGGCGCAGTAATGGCGGGCCCTTTGTGCAAATATATTGTAGTAATTGTCTCTCCCCCAGCTTTTATAACAAGAATATTTACGTCATCATAATATTTAATACAGTTTTTCCTAACCGGTTAAATTTAATTTTAAAAATTGATACCGGATTGTTAAATGTTATTTTTGCATTCCATCATATCATGAGCTAACTCTATGACATTTTTTTCTTTTTTGTTGGGATTATGAATCGGCAAACTTAATCTTTACATAAACCACTTTTTATTAAACCCTGGTGAATGTTAATCCGTGGTCCAAACTATCTTTGTTTAGGAGTTTCGACTTTCACAAGACCTAGACTGTAACTAAATGGCTTTGACTTTGTATCCGAGATTAAAAAGGATTAGGCTCTTAGTAAATAGGAGTTATCCATATAACCGCTACTAGCCTTTATTAGGTCATAATAAATTTATCACTTGCTGGTTCTAAGCCTATCTAGGTTTACCGTCCCGTTACCTAATGGGATAGCGGGATTTTTTGTAGGATAAATATTACCTTAAAACCTTTCATGTGTACTTACATGAAAGGCCCTAGGTACCTTACAACCTGACTGACTCCTGATTACTAGACCGATCTCTGATTCAATGAGCATACAGGCGTCATAAACGGATCAAATGACAAATCTGTACTTTAAATTTGTGTACAACCCCAGTTGATCCCCAGACACCAAACACTTCGCTTCGCTTGAACACGGCAGGTTTGAACATGAGTGTTGTGTTTGGTTGCTAATTTCCGTATTAAATTGTTGTAAACATCAGCCATTCTGTTACCATAGCACCAACTTTGGTTTCTTTAATGCCCCAAGATATTTATTTATAGTGGGTACTTATCCATGATAAGTCCCCGAATAGGGCCCTAAAACCTATGAATAAGTAGTGTGGGTATAGAATACGTGTGTTGCCCCCCAGGACCGTCCGCTGGTGCACAACGCGACGGCGCGCGTGTTCCACAGCAACCAGAGCCTCGTGCTGCAGAAGGTGACGCGCCACTCCAGCGGCCGCTACGCCTGCTCCGCGCTCAACGCCGAGGGCGAGACCGTCTCCAACGAGCTGCACTTCAGGGTCAAGTGTGAGTACCTACCAACACACACACGCACACACGCCTACAGGTGCTTACCTGCCAGGTGTTTTTTCAGAGGGATTTTATTATATAGGATATTCCTAAATGTGTGGATGTTTTTAAGCCTCTACTGCGCTTTTATACTATTAACACTTCGCGTGACTCACTCCCAACTTATTAACAAACTAGCTGCCTCCCCGCGGTTTTACCCGCGTAGTTCCCGTTCCCGTGGGAATACAGGGATAAAATATAGCCTATGTTACTCGGGGATAATGTAGCTTTCCAAAGGTGAAAGAATTTTTGAAATCGGTCCAGTAGTTTCGGAGCCTATTCATTACAAACAAACAAACAAACAAACAAACAAATCTTTCCTCTTTATAATATTATAGTATAGAAGTGACTATAGCAATGTAATTCGCCCCGTGTCTGGGTAAAACTAGACTTATATTAGTTTGTAAATAAAGGTATGGAACGGTTCCTAAAATTCGACCACAATAGACGAGTAGGTAAGGATACTGAAGCCTTTTGAATAGTCTGAACGAACGCCGCCGTTTGAGTCTTACCTGTCAACCAGAAACAAATTGCGCCCCGGGATATTTGTCTTTTGTTTTCATTTACGAACTCACCGAAACAATTATCCAGTAGGTCGGCGTTCTCAATAACAAGTTGGAAACAAAGTTAAAAGTGGTATTTGACCGCCGAAGTTGCACGGTGAATGGGAAAGTCGTCAACAAGACGGGTTGATTAGGGCGATGCGCCCCTCGCCCCGGCCCCCGCCCCGCCCCGTCCCGCCCCGCCCCGGCCCGGCCCCCGCGGGAACAATGCGCGCGAGCTCGTCCCGTGGACCCACACCTACTTAAATTACTGCGAATTAATTAATCGCGACGTCCGCGCATTATGTCGCCACAAATATACCGCACAAATGAAGAAGCATCCCGTCCGCGGCGCGCCGGCTCGCCGCCACCTACACTTTTATTTCGTCCGCGTTATCGTATCGCGCTCCGGGAGGAAACTTTCCACTAATTGTTTTTTCCCCGACGTTTGCCTTGATGCCTCCTGAAAGGAAATACTGAACGGCTAAACTTGCTCGTTTGTGATTCCAGATTAAATGGACTGTACTTTTCCTTTTTGTTCCGCTCACTTGAAATATTGTTTTTCTTTTAATAATATTATCGTGATTGTACAATATCATTATTAAAAGCGGCTATAATTTTTAAATCGTATGCCAATTAGGGCCATAACAACGGCGACCGGCGAAATCTGCACAATAGCTCACCCACGCGAGTCTGTATCTGAGTGCCGAAAAATTTCCCGAGCGAGTGAAACAATAAGCGTCGAAACAATCATCTCGGTGGCTCATTTTTCTCTTCAGATTTAAAAGGGGCCGAGTCTGAAAGCGACTCTAAACAATAGTCAATTAGAAAAAGAAAGAAAGAAAGAAAGAAAGAAAGAAAAAGTATTTATTCGGGGCATCACACAACATTACACACACATATATATATGAAAAAACAAAAAACAAACACAGGTAAATGCAATGCTACATAATACCCGGAATAGGTCGCGACTCAGCATAATGCAAGGGCTAATCATAAACTAGCCCTCACGCTGGTTTTCAGTCGCAACCCATGTCCGTGGCCTCACGAACATACAGTGACATTAGAGCCGGATTGGATTGCGGTGATTAAGATTGTCTCGATTGTCGAAGGATAAATAAAGGATATACATTAAATAGGCTTTGTTTGTTAGTGTACCTAGTGACGCGGCGCAGGTGAGTCCCCG
The DNA here is from genome assembly GCA_905147785.2 of Thyatira batis. Lineage (NCBI taxonomy): Eukaryota > Metazoa > Arthropoda > Insecta > Lepidoptera > Drepanidae > Thyatira > Thyatira batis. The sequence goes on from LR990486.1 coordinate 13,654,252, forward strand.
GGGCGGCCGGTCCGGGGCGGAGCGGGGGTCGCGCGGGGGTCGTGCGGGGGTCGTGCGGGGGTCGTGCGGGGGTGGCGCGGGGACGTAATGGCCGCCGATCTATTTTGCCAATTGTAAGATACGGCCTCGACAAAATAAGATGGGAATTTTTAATGGCGGCATAACTGCGGGTAATGTCGCTATAAATTGTGTGTTTCGTAAAAAAGTTACTTGTATAATGTTTTGTAATGAATTCCTTCGTATTTACGGCTGGTAGTGATTGGAGCAATTTTGTTTATGATTTATTGTCATATTTTGGTATCTACCTAAGCAACATTTATTGTTTTCTGTCAATTCGAAGCGCTATTTCATAAAGTATCTTGTAAGTACTAGTATCTATGACTTTACCAATTATTTTTGTATTGACTGCTTTCAAATGTAAGCAGTGAAAAACTAATTTTTTAATCAAATGTGATGCATCATGTTATGGAGGGACACATTGCCCAGTATAACGGCTGGTCCATTATTAATCGCTGCTCAATGTGCTGTGTGAGTACAGCTCGCGCCTAATGCCCTCCCCTTCTCCGGTCGACACCTTGCTCCCGAGCGATGCGTCTCGATCAACACTCGTGAACAACACGACATGTGTGAACTGGAGGCGGCTGTTGTTTACAGCTCTATCATATCTCTAGCTTACGCCCCGCGGTTTCACCCGAATTCCCGGACATTTCCAGAAAGGGAAACTTCAATTTTTATTATATTAAACGAACATTTTTAGATACCATCTTGACAATGTCTATCTTTTTTATGATTTTATGAAGAACTGAGCTAATTGTGAATAATTTTGTATGGACATTTATCGTTATTTATCGCTATAACATAGAATGAACCTTGATGAAAGACATAGGCTACGAGTATGCAGAGAATGTCGCGGGTTCCAGTTAGTAGATTACAAATGAGCATTAATAAATATCGTGTGTAAACAAGAATCAATGTCATTCGTTCACGGCTCGCCGTCCGCCACTCGTCGCTCACACACGCGCAATTACACGCTCAATTAATGGCCACACCGAGTGGCGCGGTGTTAGTGACGGTGACGCTCGCCGCGTGGCCCCACATGTCACCGGTGGCTGATCCGATGCGGCACTCTGTGACGTCACATCGCACGTGACGTCATGTCAAACACAGATGAATTTTCTTCGTTAACTTTGATACTGTGTATCAATATAATAGATTTTTTTGTTAAAAAATAAAATAATTAAAATTAAAGAATTTTACTTAGGATAGATATAGGTACGTATGGACAGATCTGATGAGGTAGGTACCTAATTGTATTATGAAACTTACTGTACACCTGAATACAGGAAAAATATTAACAGGGCTAAATATGTGCCTTCTCCTTTTCTTCGGAAAACGTTTCGGGCAGGAAGCAGAATAACACACATTATCTCAAAATGATACACGAGCTAAAAAGTCCATCGACATAAGAACTTGTGTAGATCGCATATGATCCCCGACACAAGCTGTGTGTAAAGTCAATAAGTCAAATCATATGCGGGATGAATAAGTGATCGCAGGGCTGCGGCGTGACGCGCCGGGGGGGGGGCACCACCTTCCTTGTCGCTATTTTCTGGAGAACTGGCTTCTGCCCCGCGGTCTCACTCGCGTTCCCGGGATCTTAAATTCTCCCGGGATAAAAAAAGCCTATGTATTAAGACGGGTGACACCTAACAGAGGTTCTCATATATTTTTTTCGCCAAATGTTTAAGCAATAAATTTCATTTCGATTCATTTCAACTCCATAGGTACCGAATTTTAACAAACTTTCGCATCTCTAATGTTAGTATGATTATTATCGGTTATTAGGTAATACCTTTAGTTGCGTTATATTCATACACCACCATATCCATTTACCATTGAGAGTTCGAACGTCTAGCTTTTATAATTTTTTTTTAAATTTAGTACTCTTAAACCCACTTCAGGGATATACGTCTAACGGGATAGTTTACTTACTTCATTGTGATATTCATTGCATGTCACCGGTCATTTAATGTAGATATCGCGTCGACTGCCCCCCCCCCCCCTCGCCAGGGCCCCGCGAGGCCCCGGGGGCCCCTGTCGGCACGTCCGGCGCCGCTGATCGCACAGAATTACCTTCATATAAACGTACTTAGGATCGTAAATATTTTACAGCGAAAGGTAAGTGTGCTAGCAAACTGAAGTGACATGTTGAACCGTTAGGAGCCGAACAATGTATTGGTATTTTATTTATCGTGGATAACTATAGTATCAAGTGTTAAAAAACCGGGCAAGTGCGGGTGGGACTCGCGGACGAAGGGTTTCGTACACAGCTAATAGTATCGAGCAAGAATCGGTAAAAAAATCAAGTTTGTTGTATCGGATCCCAACCTAAATATTTATTTTATTTTTAGTATTTTTTGTTATAGCGACAATAGAAATACATAATCTGTGAAAACTTCAACTGTCTAACTATCAACATCCTTGAGATACAGCCTGGTGGCAGACAGACGAACGGACAGAAAGTCTCAGTAATAGACTCCCGTTGTTGCCCTTTGGGTACGGAACACTAAAAAGAACACAGTTCAAAAATAAAGGTGTATTCCAGACTCGCCCTCGTGCCGGAGCGGCGAGGGCAGCGCGGGCGGCGGCGCGGGCATCGCCGTGGTGGGCGCGGCGCGCGGGGAGTCCGTGGTGATCGTGTGCGAGGTGGACGCCGACCCGCCCGCCGCCGTCTTCAAGTGGAAGTTCAACAACTCGGGCGAGACCATCGACGTCGCCGCAGACAGATACACCTCCAACGGCAGCGCATCCAGTCTCAAGTTTGTGATTTAACTTATCTGCATCTAGTTATTTCGCTATCGATGATGTTGCATGAGAAGAGAAGACAAGTGATTCTGTCGTTGTAGAATTAAACAGTTGGATCTTAGCTCCTAGACTGCCACTAAGAAACTAAATTATAAAGATATTTTAATTATGTACGTATAGATACATAGTCGTATTTTGAGCAAGACGTGTAGGTAGAGCCGTTGTGACTCAGTTGAGACTTGAGAACTCACGACCATTAGGTTGAAACCCTTGGTCCGTGCCTCTGAGTTTAAAAACTTACGTACGTACTCACACCACTGGCTTTCGGTGAAGGAAAACATCGTGAGGAAACCTGCACGCTCGAAATGTCACCGCTAGTCCACACTAGGCCCGCGTGGTAGACTATGGTCTAAATCTTCATTGCTAAGAGAGGCTAGAGCTCTTCGGTGGAGAAATAAATGAGGTGATGATGACGTGTGTTGCCTGCAGGTACACGCCGGTGGCGGACCTGGACTACGGCACGCTGTCGTGCGCGGCGGCCAACGAGGTGGGCGCGCAGCTCACGCCCTGCGTCTTCCAGATGGTCGCGGCCGGTGAGTTATTCATCTTCTGACTAGTATTAAAGCTTTTCCTCAATTTCATGTCTCAGAGAGTGTTTAAACTACTTTAAACCGGATCATGGTATTTAGTCTTGGAATATTACCTTGTCTAACTGTCTTAAAAGAAAGTTTTGGATAATAAGGCATGTTTTCGATGTTCTGATTAAAAGTGACCCACTAAACTATGAACTCTTTAGAAAATTGGCACTCTATAAACGAATACCTACCCATTTACTGTGACTTTAATGAATAAATCAGTTACTTAGCAACGATTTAACCCAAACGAAGCACCATGAGACTATTTCTTTTACATATTTTTAACGTACCTAAGTAGGTAAGACACTATACGTAGGTACGTAGGTAATGAGTCGTACCTAAACTATGGGGTTTTCTGTGCTTTTTTCATACGATAAGTAGGATTTTTCGTGGGATTTTCCCTAGAGATTTCCCTTACGAGGTCTTTAAGAGCCAGTACCATGCGGTGTGTGGTGTGGTGTGTGTGCAGGTCGGCCGCACGCGCCGCGCAACTGCTCGCTGTGGAACCAGACGGCGGAGTCGGTGGAGGTGGCGTGCGTGCCGGCCTTCGACGGCGGCCTGCCGCAGCGCTTCCTGCTCGAGGTCTACTCCGCCGGGGACCTCACGCCCAGGTAACCACTACACAATATACGAACTTACCCACTTGACTTAATCTAGTTGCCGATCTGAATTACCAAAGAATGGAATGTAAAATAGAACAGATAAGTACGGTTTAACAACCACAAAAGATATTCACTGCTGATCAATAAGCCTCCTTTTTGCACCACTCTTCAAGATTTCGTGCCAGTTTCATTTACTACTCTCATAATGTCCTCTTGTCTGCCGTTAGATATCTACTACACAAACATACACATTACCCGAATTAAATGTTTTCTTTAAAAAATATAGTTCTTGTATATTTGACCCCAAAAATGGTGTAAAGACATCGTTATTAATATGAATGACATCTGTCCCGCTCCGCCGTGACGCGTGTCGCCGGGACGAGCGGCGCCGCGGGGCGACACGCGTGTTATTAAAAAAATTCTTATTATTTCTCCGCCAAACGCACAGTTTGATGAAAAACATCGTGTACAAGAAACCTTAATGGATGCGAGACGAAATCCGTTGTAGCTACAGAAACGCGTCACCGTCGCTCGCTCACGAATAGGTAGGCCATGGGAAAATAAAATTGAAGTAATGTATAAGGTAAACGAATTACTTTTGTAATGTTATCGTAAAAATACAATTACTTTTAATGGACCGATATCAGTATTGTGAACGTCTGTCTACCTTTGTCGGAATAGTAGTTTATTTTTCCTCTTCAATAAAACCTGAAGGACACGAAGACGATGGTAACATGATTTTTTTGTGATACAATTTATTTTTGAATTAACATTGCTCTTGTTTTTCCATTATGACTGTGGAAAAAAAGGTCGTCGAAATTAATTAACGGTCTTGAACGGTATTATTATATTCTGTTCTAAACGCGTCGCACCGTTATGTTCTACTGTTCGTAGCCTCGCTATACCTCGGGAGTGTATCCTCAAAAGTATAATTTGGTTTCTTTCGGAAAATTGTCGTGTTATTATACTCTCAGGTAGGGAGTCCAAAGTGGAGTTCCGTGTAAACATCGAGGGCTCATTAAAGTTGGTGAAACAACGTTAATTATGAATTAACACTGGGTAGAAACCCCTCCCTGGACCTCCTCCTCCCTCCATCCCTGTAGGTGAGACGCGGAATCGGCGTTCTCCTTTGATACGTGACCCAGTGTGTGGGAATGTCCTAATTCGTACGTTCACCCTGTGGTAGGCAAGTAGGTAGGCATGTGTGGAACAGTTAGCAACAGTATTCAAGTGTAGATTGCTACAAAGACGGTCTATCGGTCTTATGCTTAGTAGAATTTAGGTAATGTATCATAAAGGTAACATCTAAAATACCTAAATTCTATTATATACCTTTATTTCTCAAACAAAGTACAAATCAATAATTTCTTGTTTTTTTACGAATACTCTTTAGTTTACATACCTAATTGAAAGTGGGTGTGTATGTTTGCTATATTTTAGATACGACAAAACTATCGAATTGTTTTAAAAATATTGCAAGAGATTGTAGCATACGTCCGACAAGCAAGTACTTACACAGACTACTCATTCACGTTTCGAACATGAAGCAACCGTGAATTTTCATTGCCCTCTGTTTTGTCTATCAGGGTCGATATAGCATTGATGATGCATTTACTTGCGATTGTCTATTAGCCCCTGCTATTTACCTGTGGCTGGACCGTCTGTCTGTTTTTAAGTTACTTGACATATTACCAAGAAATTCTTGTGTTGGCAAAAGCACCAGCAATTTGCATGTAATTAAAAATAAATGAAAACCAATAAAACATAACAAATGAGCGCTTTCAGTTTTCCATTAGCCGCCATAAAAGCATGTGCGAGCGACGCGACGCGACGCGAAACTCAAAAATATTACGCACTTTTATTACATCGTAAAATACTTGTTAGAATCGAAGCCTACCGCTGCGCTGTGTGGCGGCTTTATGCGTAATAAAGTATTAAATGATAATTATATAATACGTCTGTCTGTGGTGTTTGTTACTGCGGTGGAGGCGCGTGTGCCTCGACGTATCTAGTTTTCGAGGTACATCTCTGGGGCAATATATGAATATATGTCAGGGTCTGGCTAGAGTAATTCTCATAGTATAATATGTTCCTTTGCCACATTGTTAACTGAACACACATATAACTACACTATATTAAATCTAATTAAAATTATCCAATCCAATGATATTGTAAAACATGATCTCTGCACATCTCTATATATTTTAATAAAACACTGAATTTGTTCGGTAGTTGATTTACTGCACCCATTTTTAAACGACTCTTACTTGTTATATCGTTCGAGCACTTTAAGTTTACGCTCATCTTTCATTCAAATTTCTAATAAAATAGCATAATTGACCAATTGCCTCACAATCCGATCGTAACGTGTCGCCGTCCGCTTGGGTCGGGCAGGATGAACCTGAGCAGCTCGGAGCCGGCGTGGACGGTGCGCGGGCTGGAGTGGGAGGTGCGGTTCCGGCTGGTGGCCGTGGCCGTCAACGGCAAGGGCCGCTCGCCGCCCGCCGCCATCGACGACCTGCTGTTCAGGGACCCCGAGAAGAGAACCGGTAAGTACCCTCCCACACCCTTCCCCACACACAGGTAGCTGGAGTCACCTTCGATACTTCTACGCTCTGCTAGTTCCTAACAATTATGTTCTTCTTATTTTACCTGTATCCGACACTGCTGCAAATGTTAGGTATATCCTGTAGCAAAAATATGTTTTTAGCGTCAACTATTAAAAGCTCAATTTAAAATGACAATTGGCCGTGCAAAACTAGGTGATTATTTTAGTAAAAACGCTGAACAATATTTATAGTCTAAGAAGTGTAGGTACCTACAAAGTTTTACTACCTAAAAACTACCTAAAAAAGTTTTGTTAAAGCAATTATATCGCTACTAATTTAACACATATATGACAGAAGATTGATGAGACAATTACAAACTTCTTCTTTACCTACTTCCAAACTGATCCTTATTAAAATACGAGTCTCATAATTAGATCCACGGAACTTCTGCAGATTTATTCAATAATTTTACAGCAAGTAGGTACTTTAATGTTATTTGATAAAGTAATTTAATATAACAGACACAAAGGAATGCTTTCATGACGAGCTTTGGTGAACGTGTATTTGTTCAAACACCGCTGAAAATGGTATTTGCCGAGCTTCCTCGTGTAAAATGAAAGACAATATTGCTTTCCCGGGGACGCTTCATTTGCTCGCAGTCAACACGTGGCCGCAACTAGTCGCTAATGTACACACGCCCAGCGCCGTGCCGTGCCGTACCGTACCGCGGTGCGCCCCGGCCGATACACCGAGTGGTAATTGCGCTGCGACTGCGGCACCGCCGCGCCCCGGTCCCTCACTCACTAAACAAACATTTCCCTCAAATTCCACCCACATTTATGTTTATTGTCTTCTGAATTCCGTATAATTCACGAATAAATCGTCACGAGCCGCCGCCCGACCGGCCGCCCGCCCCCGGACGGACGGAGCTATGAATACCTATAAGCCATTCACTATCATTAGGTCACCATTGAAACATACGAGCTCCACACTCGTCCATAACTAGTTTTTGTTCTAAATCACTCAGCGAAACTCAATTTGGAGGCCCGGGAGGGTCCCGGTGGGTCGGAGCCGGGCCGGCCCTAAGTGGCGGCAGAGCGGCCTTTATCCCCCGAATTATTAGCCGAGGGAAAACATTAGCCGGGAAAAATATAAGTTACGAGGGAAAGTGGCGAGAGAGCATTCGATGCTCGCGTTAAGTCGAGCGAGGCGTTATGTCCCGGGATTTGCGTTACTCACTCCCGTACTCCGGCGTGCGCCTCGTGTGCTGCGGAGCAATGCTGCAGATTTGTGCGAGCCATAATGCTTCACAAGTAGTTCATTTGACAGCTTTTAGAAAATCCTAACCCTTGGCACCTGGTTGTTAATGTTAATGTTTCAGAATAGCTCTCAGTATTGGCTCTTTGTTTCTCAGAACAACTTTGTTTTACAATACCAGATCGGAAACTTTATATGCAAAGTTGATCATCGGCCGAACCGTCGGTCGGTTGACCTGTTTTACCTTACAAATTAGACGTTTCTACCGTGGTCTTACAAGAAGTCGTTTAGTTTAAGATTTTAGAGCTTATAGTAGTAGTGCAACCGCCACAAGCACTCCTCGAACAAGATACGAGTTTCATAAAGCGACCATAAGCCGGGTGGTTGTCTTTGCGTAGCACCGTCTTAACACGACCACCTACCTAATAAAAAGAATGATGGAAGTGCCACACTGCGCAGTATAATACTGGTGTCATCAAGCCAGTAAAAGTAAAATCAAATATTTTGTTTTGGTAAGGCACTCTGGATTAAAAAAATCATGGAAATATTCAGCATAGCCCCGTTTAATAGTGACACTAGTACATCGCACGTCCACCTGTTATTGTTCCTCCTGAGGCTCGATCGATGCTCCTGGTCGGCCGCGTCGCCTGCAGCCTCGAGATAATCCCATTTTAATTAAACGCGGCTCGGATTTACCGGCGAGATTAATCAAGAGGCTCTTCTAGGGGCGCTCGGGCTCTGCGGCTGTCCCGACTTACTTATATAACGCCACAACAACGGAGTCGCTGCCTGATCCACCTGTCTCTCGAACTGATATCACTTCTAGTCCCATATAGTGTACAACATAGAGGCAGTTTTTGGAAATCTTTGCCATTCGAAAAAGTTCCAATTCTTGGGTTTAAAACATACTTGAACACATGGTGTACTTATTCAATTTAGGCCTTCTGGATTGTGGAACGCTTTATTACTATTATATAATTTATCTACTCAGTAACTTTGATTATAAAATATATAAGTATTAATTTGCTTAAAGAGGCCATCACAAGGTTCAACATCATTTGAAACTAACTTCCTCCCCAGTGTTTCACCCGTACAGTTCCCATGCCGATAGGTATGCCAATCCTGTAATTTCTAGTAGTCTGTAGTCACTCGGAAGTTATGCCTGTACGTTCACTTCCGCGATTCAGAAGTCGACGTCGTTTGTCGTCCATCTTTCAATAATAATTCCCCGACAGCGCGCACCTGTCGCTCACTCGGCGACCAGCTCATGCGAAAAAACTGATGCGTGCCATCGACGCGTCGGCCTCGGCGGCGGCGGCGTCACGTCACTCCGACATGAGGGACCTTTAATTTCTCGCCTCGGAGGGCCGACAACCTTTTACCGAAAGGTTTTTTAATATCGCTGGTTTGATTTCGTTTAGTGGCCACCGCCGCCGACTCCGCCGCTGGACCCAGATTACACAGCAATTTGACAGAATTCAAAAAAGTTCCGCCCTTCGCCGGCCGATCGAAAGCGAATTACTTTTAAAAATAAACGCGCTAGATTTTTTTCGGGAATAATTAAAAAAGTTGTTTCATTCAAAACGCCCGCGTCATGCGTCTAAACTTTGTACACTATTGGACGCAACCGATACCTACCTACCTATAGGCTACGTATCGTTGTAGGTAGGTACGTAATATTGGTATCTGACATGTTTATTACAACATCCCGCGGGCGAAATTATATAAAACAGCATGTTTCCAACAATAACCAAAGCCTGTACATTTTTCAACAACAAAAAGGTAGGTGATGTACCCACGCGTCCCGCCTGCGTCATAGCGCGATAGTATTTACCTATTTTATTTATCTCGGCATATTCGAAAAACAGCAAATAGCTCGTTTCGTTTCTGACATTTTTACGCACCTTTTAATATTTATAAGCAAAGTTATTGAGAAAAGGTACAATTCATCTTCGTCGGCAAACACTTCCATCGAGATTTAATCTTAAAGATAACACAGAGTAAAGAAAGTTGTAGTGAGTCAACTCTGCTTAAGTACATACGTGCTTTTACATTTTATTGTACCCATTTATTGGTATTTGTAAAGTCTACAGATTAACAATAATATATTCTAGCAGAATTGTTATATTTTCTAAAATATGAATAACAGCGAATTCAACAGGCTGCTTTTCCTTCCCTAAATATTTTTTTTTATTCATTATAAATTTATTTATTTACCTGAGATGGCTTTTACACCCTTTTACTTAATCTTGAGGTTTGTTTATATATCTCTCCAACAGGTGAGTCGGGGAACAGATGAGTCCGGGCTCGGGGCAGGGCGGGGCAGGGCGGGGCGGGGCGGGGGTGGAGGGTGTTAGGGGGGAGGGAGACACAAACAAATGTCAATAAGTTTTGAACGAAATTCCATCATTCCATGACCATTCCATCTCAAATTAAAAATAATATTTGGACACGAACGAAATATTTTCTAATTGTTACGAGGCAAGATCACATCCGAAATAATAAGCATCAGCAAATAAAAATTGATTATATTTTAAAGAATAGATTTTGACAACAAAGTAGAAAGTTTAAATGGTAATATAATTTATTTTTATCTGTATTTGTAATTCATGTTTTGATCGCAAATAATTATCATGCAACTCCAATATAAGCGTTAAACATTAAATTTGAACAAAAACATATAGATAATAAAAATTGAAAACAGTAAATAGCAAGGCTAAATATGGGCAAGGATGTGTAAAAGTAAAAGCAAGTGGTTAATGAAGCATATTAGGTATAGTCGGTGGCGGTGGCAGCCCTGAGGGCGCGGCGGAGCGCTGCCGGACGCCGCGAGGAAGTGCGCTCCACGCCGCGCCGCTCGCTAATAAAACCATCCCGGCTAATTCACTCGCCTCTTTATTTTCTACAACAAGTAATATCATTAATGCTGTACATTTATTCACTACGAATTCTGTTGCAGACGAGATAATTTTTGTATTACAGCGCTTGGTACCTACTCGTTGTAAAATACTGACTTTTTTTATTGAATCTTCAAAGACGAATATCGGAGAATGCATAGGCTGATCGGTTAAATATGTAAAATGAAATATGCAGTTTTGGATGTAGGTACCCGTCACTCACATAATACGTTTAAGTAATTAAGCTGTAAACGTCGCAGCAGTCGGCCACTCGGTCGCTCGGGCAGCCAGCACACGTCGCTATATGGTAACAAGCCAAGTTAATCGCAGCGGCTCATGAATGCATGCATGCAGCCCGACTCCACGGCGCGGGCGGCATGAATAGAGAACGACAGAGCTACATTCCCGCACCTGTTATAAACGCGGTAGGTAGCATGTAGGTTCCTAAGATCCCCGAACGGTTTGCGAAGGATAAATCGAGTCGTAAATCTGTTTTACTCCGGCTGAATCAAAGCAGTAAATAGCTCTGAATCCACGATGAATGTGGACAAAAATTATGCCGACAAACATATCATTTTTATTTGGCTGGCGTTCGGCCGAAGCGGCCATTTGTTAGGCGGCTATTTGAGCCGTATTCAGTGGAGTCGAGCCGCGAGCATATATAAATCAACCGCTCCGAGCCGTCCCGCGTCCGTCCCGCTCGCACTGAAATATGATCGCGCGCGGCTCTAATCCGCCTTTTGTTTAGAGCCGTTACACCGGCTACCCGCTACCCGCTACCACCCGCTACCCGCTCCTCGCCCTCACCGGCCGACGTCGAGCCGGCCCTGGTCTCCGCGGTTCAGCTGCCCCATACGTCACACGTTTACTTACCTACCTAAATCATACCGAGATTTGCACGCTTTATGTAGGTCATACATACGGCTATTCTTAAGCTTTTGATGATCGATCACTGACATAAACGTAAAAAGGCATCCCGATAGAAGAATCGAGAACGTAATGAAATGGAAACACGTTATGTAAAGCCTCTACAGAAATTAAATAGAAAAACACGCCACAGGAAACTCTTTGAATTTATTGATACATTCAAACTAGAAAGCCAATCTTCGTTACCGCCCTACTCTAGTGATGTTATTTTTATTCGTTGTAAAACATAAGTGCCTGAATATTAACGATCAACATCCAAAAAGTGCTACACCACATAGTGATCATTAAACACAATGTCGCACGTTGCGTCACGTTTACGAGCCGAAGGCGAGGGTGAGGTAAGTGGTCATAACACAGGCGGCTACTGAAATATGTAGCGTTTGCGCCCGTAAAGGAGTATTAGCCGCCGTCCGCACCGCACCGCGCCCACCGCGCCGCGTGTGCACGCCACGCTGCATCTGTACTCGGCTGTTCGACGCCTCACCGCTCACCGCCTAGCCGTCAGGTGCCGCTCGCAAATAACACCACTTTGCATCGACTATTAATTTATTTCATTCGCGCGAGAAAAATATTCAGGCGACTATTCTGATTATATCTTCCCGATCTTTATGACAACGCATATACAGATCGGATCGCGCATCACGTGTTCACGTCAACGTTATTATTGTGGAACTCATTCAATAAATTCCACGCGTGAAGTTATCGAATTAAATCGGACCTCTCTCGTGTCGGCGTCGAATGCGCAATATTTCGGAGCAGATTTGTCGGATTAATTACGGCGAGAGGAAAAATACAATAACGCAGCAATAAATCATTGATAAAGTGCAACGAATAATGATTATTCATTTCGTCGTTTTTACGTATCGCCGATGATTTATCGGCGCAGTGCAGCGAGCGGCCGCGCCCCGCCTCGCGCCGCACCACTCCACTATAAATCAGCGCACACGCCTGCGATTCTGTCGGCACCTTTATGAGCCGACTGCGACCGAACGATGACTGTTTTTTTATGACATTTATCAACACTGCTCTCTGAACGATCGATTGCATTATCATCTGCATCCCCTTTTTCCAACTTTCGATTCCAGCGAAGCTGTAAGTCCCACTTTAAAATTGACTTTAGTATCGGATGTCAAAGTCTCGTCGTCGACGGGGAGCTCATCCTCACACCCTGGAGCCGAATTGGTCTCGAACCCTGCGCTTCCAGAGGAGTTTCCTGCCACGAACACTCAGGTTGTGGAATGAGCTCCCCGCCATGGTATTCCCAATGGAGTACAGTATGGGGTTCTTCAAGAAGGGAGTGAAGAGATTTTTACAGGGTCGGCAACGCGTGAGTACCGCCCCTAGTGTTACAAGCGTCCAAAGGCTACGGTGACCGCTTCCCATCAGGCGGACCGTATGCTTGTTTGCCACCTTTGTGGTATAAAAAAAAAAAAAAGTTACCGCCTTCCCTCACTCATGATAGCACGTGGTTGGTGGCAAGGTCCACGACTGCGCAACATTGCAATATTAGTTACTGTGGTTTACTGTTGCAAATGTAGTGCTCCTTTTTAAATCGACTTCAAAAGAGAGAAGGATGTTCTCAATTCGATACTTTACTTATTTTGATGTTACTATACCCTGAACATGAGAATACTTGTAAACCCACTCGTGTATTCGTACTTCTGTCGTGATGCGGAACTAGGAGGAACTACATCTAATAAAACAATAAATATGTTTGCGGAAATATGGAATCGTATTGCATAATATATGACTGTGTTCACGTACACAGGCACGATGAGCCTTGCTATTTCACGTTATTGGATGAACACTCGAGTAGGAGGCGGACACTTGAGATGTGGATCCGGAACTATATTATCTGTAACCCCCACCCGCTCGCCCTTGTTACCACGAGGTAAAAAGTATCGGTTCGTTGACCTACCTAGCACTCCAAAACTAAGTCATGTAATATAATATGTCATCATCATCGGCTCATATACCTACGTCTCCACAGAGGAGCTCGAGCCTCCGCTAACATTGAGGGGGTCTAAGGAATATAATATGTTATATAATATATTACAAATAACTTTATGTTTTCAAAGCAACTTGTTATGTAGTGTGACGTCATCGATATTTTCGTTTGCTACTCTTCCATTTGATACGTACGGTTTTACATCACTGGCTTTGGGCAGAAAAACATTGTGAGGAAACCTGCATGCCTGAGATGTCACATTCAAAGGCATGCGAAGTCTGCAGTACCCAACTCGGTCCGTGTATGGTTTAAGCCGTTGTTAATGGAGACTTGTGCTCCAGCACTCGAAAAATATATGAGCTGATGATGATACGAGTAGATGCAAATTAGGACACACTCTCCATTTAGATATTGTTCGGTGAAAATTATAGAGGTCCCATTGTTTCGACGTAATAAATGTAACAATAGTATCCGGAGATTCGCCCCTTTAATTGAATCAGGTGACCTACTGAGTAACCCGCCCTCGCCCGCACCCGCCCGCTTGAGCTACAGAGCTGTATTGTAGCGAGTCGCGATGCGTCGGCGTCGGTCGATCTGTCCCGCTCAGCCTAGCGCGAACAATGTGGATTCAAAATATTTGAATAACTATGTTTGAGAGTTGTTATTTCTTGTTATAAAAGGTTTCTGACAAATCGTGTCAAAATATTTGAACTTAGTTTTAACGTTTGTTCGAAGTCTTCTGAGCATTTAACGTTTTCTAACTACTAAGTAAATAGGTACTGTTTTATGTTTAAAACTGACAATAGGGGTATTTAAGTAAACGTTGACTCGAGAATGTTTTTTCCCATTGGAAGCCTAATGACAAACAAATTGTTTGTGCAAAGTGATTTAAATGTAAATGCTAAGCACGCTTACGTATGATTAGCATTAACATACAGCGACAGCAGCGGGCGGGCGCGGGAGCGGCGAGCGGAGCGGGGCGGGGAGCGGACGGCACGCTCGCTTTGATTTCTCCCAATTTAGATGCTCATTGAAATTGTACACATGTGGAATATTTTAATACTATTACTTGTGTACTTACATTTACAAATTGCAGCTTAAACACACTCTGTTCCTATTTAAGTAAATTTACATCAGCATAAATTGACGAATCTAGGGCATAATAGATTGGCAAAAATGAAATTTGAAACATTTACTGGGTTCCGCACTAGATGATTGTCACTGGGCCCTTAATTGCGTCTAAGTCAACCGTTCGGAGCTTAATAACTGGGCTTGTGTACGAACAAACAGCTTGAAATAAATAATCACTTAAGCACCAACAACGATAGAATCGAAGTTTAACGCTATCTCTCAGTTTAAATTAACTAAACAAAATTAACAGCCACAGGAAATGGTTTCAGAGTGTTAAAAAAACCATGCCGTCCCCGTGTCGTACCGTGTCTGTCTCTGTGTCGTGTCGTGCTGTGCTGGTGCTACTTGCCGCAAGCTAGTTCAAGAGCCATGAATTTCACTAATTAGCGCGACCGTAGCGGCTGGTGGGGGTAGAGGGGGGGGGGACTCTATTGCCGACTTATTTTTATACTAATGATAATTGGCTGCGCTCTTTGCTTACCAACTTACAACTCTTGCAGTAATTTGTTTATTATTTTTTTATGTAAATGTGGAAGCTAAAGTAATGATCAAAATAAAAACACTACTTCATGTAGATTGGCTCGTGGTCACTTTATTACGCCGCGTCCTAACCAAATGAACCGAAAGTCTTTTTCAGGACTTTATTTTGAAGCATTTTTTAGGATTCTCAATCCTACTGGTATCTATAGAGGCCTAGTATTTAGATGACACCGACCACTTTTTATTAACTACCCAACTGAGTAAGTAATTTAAAATGTTTAATAGCGAGGTTCTAGTCTATCACGATGCGCTGTCTTTTGATCAAAAACCTAGGAAAAGTTGCACCAGGAGAGCGAACATTCTTCGACTATATTAATTTTAATAAGCTTCATAGTAATTGTGTCCTCCCGATGTGCGAAGCTGTCTGAGTCAAACAATCTCTGCCATGGTTAAGAACGCTTAAGGAAAACATAAAAATAACTATTTTTGTCTACACTTCTACACTAATATTATAAAGAGGAAAGATTTGTATGTAACAAATAAACTCAATAAGTACTGGACAGATTTTAATATTATTTTTTCATTAGAAAGCTACATTACCACTGAGTCACATAAGCTATATTTTATCCCTGTATTCCCACGGGAACGGGAACATACGCGGGTAAAACCGCGCGGAGGCAGCTAGTTTATATGTATAAGATAAATTGATACCTCCACATTCATTGCATTGTGAAGCTTTAAGTCTAGGAACATCAGCTCCATATCTTTTCTGCAAGACTCGCCTCTTTCTCCTCTCTCCTCTCTCCCGATCCTTTCAATTAAGTTATTAGCGTAACGATCTCAACCGCTCCTATTGGACTTTTTTACACCCACGAATACTAATACCTTCTCTGATTTAGCTCTGACTGGTAATCGGAAATCAACTCGCTGGTTTAATTGGCCGTGGCAAAGGAACTGAAGGCAGAATGCTTTTATTCAGAGAGTAGTTCGGTGTCACGATCCCGCCGCCCGACGCGACCGGCTGACAAATAATAAAACGCAACGCACTCAAATTCTGTCATGAATATCCGGAAATATGAAACGTAGCCGCCGTCGTTTTTGTTCCAATATACGATTTGTATTTTCTATTTATTGACATTTAATTTAGATCCCTCGCGTTATGGCCTCGGCGCCGCGGCTTGTTTATTCTGATTTCAATAAATGCTAACCAATTTTCGAATATGGGTACACTTTAAAGTTATTGCTTTAAAAAAAAACATTGAATCAAATCGCAATATGTATTTTTGTGGATTTCGAAATGGTAAATGGGAGAATTTTCTAAATAAATACTTGATCCTGTAAAAGCTAGGTAGGAAATTTACTATAGCCTTAATATGCTCTCGATTTTTGTATATACGAGATAGGTATAAGTATTTAGTATATAAGGAATCTACAAGTAACTCATGAAAAGTGGTACACTTTGACAGCCCGGTTTGCTTTGTAGTGACCCTGACTTTCAAGCCGTGGGTCGTGGGTTCGAATCCCACCCAGGACAAACATCTGTATGCATGAATATGTCTGTTTGTTCTGTGTCTGGATGTAAATATCTATATAAGTATGTATTTAAAAGTAGTAGGTATATCAGCTATCTGGTTACCATATCACAAGCTCTGCTTAGTTTGGAATCAGATTGGCCGTGTGTGATAAATGTTCCAGGATATATTTATAGTGGTACTAGTGGCTCCCCGCGGTTTCACCCGCGTTCCCGGGATAAAAAGTAGCCTATGTGTTATTCCAGAACATATTCTAGCTCTGTGCCAAATTTCAAGCAGATCCCTTCAGCCGTTGGAGCGTGAAAGAGTAACAAACATCCATACATACATCCATACTTACAAACTTTCGCATAATATTAGTAGGATAACCTGGTTGTACATGTGTGTGTGCAGCGTCGGAGGCCCCCCTGGGTGTCGGCGGCGTGGTGGGCGCGGCGGGCGCGGGCGCGGGCGCGGTGTGCGCGCTGGTGGCGGGCGCGTGCGGCGTGTCGCTGCGCCGCCGCCGCCGCCCGCGCCTCGCCAAGCCGCCTCCCCCACCGCCCCACCCCACCCACCCCACCCACCCCGCGCCGCACCAGGACGCGCTACTGCCCCGGGACGGAGACAAGCACGAACACGACGACCGGGAACCAGACCTAATACCCAACCACTACTGTGAGTACCAACCACTTACCGCTTTTATTATGTTGCTTATTATCCGGCGAGCTCGTGTGTATTCAACAACGTCTTTGACAGGTGTACTCAGCTGTTGTAATTAATGGCGGTCGTGTTGCGAGGTGACCAGTACCTAATGTTAATACAAATTAAAATTTTGTTAATAAGTACATGAGTTATTTATAAAATTAACAAACTAAGACCCACATAATGGGGGCTTAGTATAAAAAACCTGTGGTGACACTTTTACTACGTATGTAAGAGTATATGCGCCCCGTACACGCGCCGCTCACCGCGCCCGCTCCGCTTGCGCAATGTGTCCCGAGGTTTATCATAAGGACTAAACATATAACTCAATACCTTAGTAGTCACGTAGATTCTTATGTACCTACAGAATATCATCTAAAACTTGGTATATCTCAAAATTTTTTTATGTAATGTAAATGATGGCTGTATGTTTAATTTTAGTCCTATCAACAATGTGTTCATTTGTATATACTTCAAAAACCGTCCCAAAAAGCATTTACAATTATTTTTAAACCAACGAGTGTTGCCATATTCACAATTTAGAAAGTGCATGTGTGGCGAGAACAATGGCGGTTGAGCTTCGGAAGCACCGAACATACAGAGAGTATTTAAATATTTACATTAGCACTACGGAACTACGGCGGTGCAGACCAATACTCGTAAAGCTTAATAAGTACTTACATATGATATATAGCTATTTTCATTGCATTGTTCTACAAAATATTTTAAGACATATCAAAGTGTCACCGTCGATGACTGCGAGTTCAGAGAGAGCAATTACGAGTGAGTAAAAAAATGTCAAAAGTAAAAGACAATAACTTTGTAGCTTCTCTTCCATTTTCTGTATGAACCGTACTTTAACCCAACATTTTGTAGTAACATATTATAAAGATTAAATTCATAGACACATTTAGGATGAGAATTTAGTATTTCAGGCAAGCCTCCAACTATCTGTGTTGCTGGATTAATGGCGCACAGGGTATCAAAAACGACACGTCAATAGCCTATCAAAATCCCCCTTTCGTGATAGATCGAACATCGGTACCTTTTGAAAAATTCCAATTAGACACAAAAGTCGCGGTTCTGAATTATTCAGTCGAGTCCCGCGCGACCGTCGGAGCGGCGAATAGTTACCATTGACGCTCACGTCGCCACAGTTTACTACCTTTACACGAGACACATACCGACACACAAACCATGAGAGGCGTATAATCTTAATTAATCGTCTAGTTACCTAATGTTTTGTAAGCCAGTGTTATTTTTCTATGATTGATGAGACACATTTTAACTACATAAACTTAAGTACACATCTGTATTTATCTGTTGTAAGTGTAATTTTTGGCATATTTTTTATATCTAAATCTTCCATTTAAGTTCGATGTTAAATTAAAACAATAACTAGGACGGTCGCAGGTCACAGTGAGCGTGTCGGGCGCGGCGGCGCGGCTGTAGTGTTGTGTTGGCAGATAAACCCTCGGGAGGCTGTCGGCTCGCTAAAGTCGGATCGCCAACACGATTAGGGCGCGCAGACTAATATTGTACCCGAGTGTGCGAGGATTAGGAGACCTCGGCCCCCGCCCCGCCCCGCCCCGCCCGATTACAATCATAGTTCAACACGCATTGTTTCATTTAATCCCCATCTAAGTTTTAGTCTTTAGGTGTCCGTTGTTAGTGACCGCTCCGCGCCGATGCACTGAAACTGAGCCACAAAGTTGTCGAATCTCATGTGTCTGTAATTTCATTGGTCCTATTACATATAATACGTGTAACGTTAAATCAAATAAGGGTCATACAATTCTAATTTAGTATGTAAAAATCAAGTGTAAATTAAAAATATCTCATAACTGATGCGTTCGTATAATCGAAGGATTAAAAAGAGACTTGAGACGCAATCTCTAAATATGCAAGAGGCGAGAAACTTCACATAAATCCAGAAATTTAATCAAGCGTAATAACTGGCGGGCGTCAAAGACTGCGTCGGCGACCTCGTAGACGTGCTACGCCGTAGCCGCGTATTATACAGCGCACTTCACCCAGCTCGTAGCACCGTAGCGGCTCGTAGGTGCTCAACGTAATTTCTTTTTGTGACGTCACACGGACTTTGACGGCTCCAAAGAAGCTGCGGGATCCATAGGCCTACATTAATTCAGACTTGACAATCAGTCGAAAATTATGGAAAAAAAAACTGTTATGATTATATGTACCTGAATTTTGTGATATCTACCACGTCACAGGTGATGAAGAATAATTAATTCTTAAAAAAATATGTTTAAAAATACATCGAGAAGTGCCTAGCAGACAGAGAAGAAATGAGAAACTGTATTATATACACAATGTAAAGTTTTAAACCTCATTAGGTAGGCAACTAATCCGCCCAAAGTTTCGGTTCGGTACCTCGCGGCCGCTGCCTCCGCGCCTCGCCTATAAATATGCTAAATGTGTTCTGATGTTAGAGTGGAAAAGTTAAATTGATACATCTGCCCGCTTTGTTCTGCACCGGCTGCACCGGCTGCACTCGCCTGTCACGGTCTTCGGCTCTTGATCCCCACCTGGCCAAAGATTTGTGTGGATATGCATTCCGTTTGTTCTTTCTATTAGTTTAATATAAAAATAATATAAATATTTGCGTTAAAATACACACTGGGGGACACAAACAGTAGACATAAGAAAACTTTAAAATGCAAAAAAAAAATTTAACAACTCTGGTACTCAAAGTAAGATTCAACTTGTGTTATGGGTACCAGGGCCCTCGCACTTAATAATATGTTTAAACCATTAAATTCCCACCGCGTTTACTTATATCGCCTTAAGTTATCTATCAGCGATAATCGATTTCAAAAAAGCCTACTGAGGCCCTCGACGACACCGCGACGAGAGCTAATTAAAACCCAATGTTAAATCACGCTCAAGATTGTTCCTAACTCAAGTTGTCGCAAGTTTACTATCGATTGCGCATCAACTCAACTCGCAAGTCCGCAACGCTTTAATCACATTGCTGTATTTACAAATATGTACTATGGTGCGCTTCAACTCGGCAGAGTTAAGTTTTATTTTCATTCTAGTCTATAGTTGAAATACCATATTGCCAGCCATATTGTAGAATGCGTGCAGGTGGAGATTACGAATATTACGATCACGTTAGGAATCATGGTTTTCATCAAAACGACGATAAAATCTGCCTCACTTTTTTCACCTTGAGAGAGAAATAAGTAGTTACTTATATCGTAAGTGTACCAGTCGTGGCCACGGTACCAGTAATGGCCAAAAATTAAAAGAAACATCTAGAATTCGGACATGAGCGAATGTTTTTACATTGGGATTACTGTGACATAGACTTTAGACATCGAACTATCTAAGTTTAACGTTTTATTGAATTCAGTCAGTTACATGTACAAATATGCGCGAATACAAAGTGTAAGGTGATTTGAAATTGACAACGACGGCTTTTCTTAAGGAAATCGTTAAGGCGGTGAGCAGAAAGTTTCACTTGTAAAATAGTATTGCTTAATTAAAATCAAAATTAGTTCTGTTTCATGTGTTAACCATAAAATAAAGATAAACTTAGACTAAGACTGGGGTATCCATTAATGAATTTTCCCTGTCCAAGACTGGGTCACAAAACTACAAATTTTATTTGTTAAATTAATTGAATCCAGCTTTGCCGTATCTCACGCGCAACACATTACAAATATTAAATAAGGACTGGACTTTACAGTTTCACTACATTCAGTGCTGAAACTTTCACAATTTTGGTAATATTTCACAAAAACCAGTTTTTTTTTTCTTAAACTGGCCACCATTGGGTCATTTACCTTACGTATTATACAAGTAATTTTGATTACAAGCTAGGGAAGCTTGCTTCTTAAGGTAGAAGAGGCTATAAGACCTATAAGAGGCGACCTAAGCATGTTTCGCGTGATCCTCACGTCATTAGAAACAGCCATTTCATCGCAGGAATGCATGCTCCCAATTTATTTGATCAAAAGTGCTATTAGCGTAAAATAAATGGCAACATATAATAAATGTGCGACGTGCGCAGTGAGCAGTGACACGGCGAGCCGCCTGAAGAACAGTCATTTATTAGAACGACAACAAACCCGACGCGACGGTAATGTAGGTGCTAACGAGCGGCGCAAGGATTGAAATTGAACGCGTTACGTCCGCGTCGACTCGGCGCGATGTGACGCGACGCGATCTGTTTGCGGCCGACAATTCCCTAATGTGCCCCGTCCCCGCGTCGTCCCCGTACCGTCCCCGCAACGTCCCCGCAACGTCCCCGCGCCGTCCCGCGCCTCCACAACATGACGCCAATAAAATTATTCTCACAGACATTTGTGTCTCTATACAAGGATTACTGGAAATAAGGTACACATGAATCTGGTGACATTTTATTACGTTGTCACCGTTGTACAAGTATTGTCATTACGTAAGTGAATTACCCAATAATTTCAGCGAAACTTGCGCGAACGCCGAGCGACGGGGCCGATACAATGCAATATAATGCAATAAGTACCCGCTATGACATTGGGAGTGCGATGACACGGGCGGTATGAACAAATATCGCGCCTTGTTGGCTTTAGCTGAAGGTCATGTGACGACAAACTACTCGACAACAGATAAAAGGATAATCGAAATCATTGAAAGTGTTCAATATAACTTCATCTCATATTCATGACCGTGTCATGGAATTTGGCAAGGTCCGCCGGAGCGTGCGGGGCGGCGCGGGGCGGGGCGGCGCGGGGCGGGGCGGGGCGGGGTGCGGGCGGCCGAGGGCCAGCAGAGGAGCACATAAATCGCGCGGTAATGAATGCCGTTCTCGCCTCAATAAAAACTCTCCCACATTATATGATACAGGCTCTGGATTTATGTGCCGGCCGCGGTCCCGCCGCCACCCGCCTATTAAATCTTCCCGCGAAAATATTTTAATATCCTCGGCTCGGCTCGACTTCACCTAATGCCTATTTTACATTTGTGAATGTAGCTCAGGTGAGTGGACCACCCGCCGCTCGGCCGCGAGCTCACTCGATCTCTTGTTACTATGAAAAAATTACCGTCCCTCGAGTCGGCGAAATTGCGTTTTTATACGTTCAATTTCAATATTCATCCCAAAAAGTAATATAGCGTTAAAATTTATAAAGGAAATGCACGGAAAGGAAGGTCAATCAGCGAAGCGGAAGCGATTCCCCGGCAACGAAATTTATTATAGAGCGCGTTACGGCGAAGGCGCCGCCGCCGCCCGGGAGGCCGAGGAGCCGGCGCCCGGGACCATGCCGCGGTTTTATTATATTAATGTAATCATACGCGCCTGCATGGAGAAGAATTCAGATGAACAAATCACACCGCAGCGTGGTTCCGCACTGGGCGACTGCGCGTCACGCGACCCTGACGCGATGTCGCCGCACATAAACTGAATAAAGTTGCCAGTGATACAATCGAGCGACAACCATTGAAAGAAGTGTATTGAAAAATATTTTCAAACGAAGTGTTGGCTACGAGAGGTGCGGGAGGAACGGAAGGGGCGGTGGGGGGTGGGGGGAGCGGTGTATTCATGAATATTGATGGTGCATCGTGAATATTCAGCGCAGCGACACTCGCAATTGAAAACACGCCACAAAGTGCGCCGAGCCTGCTCCGCGGCCGCCGCCCGCGCCGCCCGCACCGCCGAGGTGACGCGACAGTTAGGAGTTTAGGTATGATATGTGATGGCGCACAACAAGACATACCTAATTCTAACATTAGAATGAACTCTCAATGCAGATATTAACCAAGAAGTATGTATAATTTGTGTAGGTACATCTTCATGCATTATTGTTGACAAATATTGATATACCTAAGCGGCGCTGGGAGAATCCCAGGAGAATAGTCTACTAAAAGAAAATTTGATAATGAAATGGAAGGCTACTTCAGCTGACCTTCTCAAATTGTATTTGAATGAGAAGAGGTAATATAAATTCGCGTGTGTCATTGTCAAAGCACAAGGCATTCGAAATAAATATAACATCGTTGGACCTTCTATTTACCTATGACTTGGATTTAATTATGTCGTAGTTAATTTCTAATCTTTTGGTAAAACGGCTAAGGTTGTGCAGTCTCAAATGTTTGCATTCGACTAATAAAACGACGTCGGCGACACCAACGTGACGGAGCTGTCGATACTTGCGGGGCTCCAAGCATATACTTATATTAATAAAGCCAATTTAAATATACTATAACACGTGAAGGGGGGGAGGGGGTGTGTAGCACAGCGGCGGCAGTGCGCGCACCAATTAATTATTTCTTGCGTCCTGACTTACGCTCGCCTCCGTCTTTGAATGTAGTGATTAATCAGGTTTTTTCCCGGGGCCGACGGCGCGGCGGGCTGGGATAAATCTCCGGCGGGCGGTCGATCTCGCCGGGACAAGTACACGCGGCCGGAATCTGGCTCGTTATTTGTGTGGCCCGCAAGCCGTGTCCCCGATGCACTGCCCGGTCCTGGTCCCACGTCCTCCCCAACACGTCCCCCCCCCTATCCCCCACCATCCCAGTCCCAGTCTCATCCCGTCGCCGTCACGTTTTAAACGCGCTCCCGCGATATAAGACCCATTCGGATTATTAAAAAAGCGAAGTGACCGCTCGCCTCTCAGTCGGAAATTACACGACCCGTGAACAATGATTCAACCAATTTTATCCGGCTACGTTGATCCTGAAAGAGTTTCGATTCTTTATCGAATAATCTAATTTGGGAAATTAAAATAAGTTCCTGAAAACGTATTGGTACCTACACAAATAACTAAAACACGTTGATGCATTCGATATAATCATTGTGATCGATAGAAAATGGCTTTAAATGAAAATAGAAATCGTAAGATTCGGCTTGGTCCAATATGCCCAGTGCACTGCCACGGCACATTCACCCGGCCACCCGGACACCCGGACGACACATCATTAGTCCGGCGTGACGCGAGCCCTCCCCGGATTAATCACGTCGATCTTCCCGTGTCCCTTATCAATATAAATCTCGTTACTTATCCGCAGCCCAATTTGCTTCCCGAGACCCGGCCAAATTGGAAAAACTAGCTTGCGACTGTAATTCGGAGCTATCTCAAATTGGGTGCATGACTAGTGGCGTTCGGACAATTTATTTTCGGACCACTTGTCCATCCACAGTAAAGCTGTGCTCAATTTTTGCAATTAGAATCTCTCGAACTAATTCATACAAACACATACAAACTCTGTCGTATGTTCAAACGACCTAGGTTTAGTCTTTAGGTCCCTCGTGCAGTACTTAACGTCAGGAGCAGACTCTAATTTCTCGAGCCGGACAAATCTCTACTCGGTTCGTTCAGCAGTAGGCACTAGGAGGTGGAGCTCAGGCTACGCACCGCTCGTTACTACTTAGTTCGACGGGCCGAGGGGGCAAGGGGGTACGGGGCGAGGTGGGCTATCTGCATGTAGTCGGCCTACTCGACATCAACTTATTAATATGTTCAACAGGAGAAATGTTTGTTTGTGTCAGGTGACACGACGAGTGCACCGAGCCTATCGGCGCCGTCGCCGGTGCGGACGCAGGCCGCGCCCCCCGCCGCCTCGCCGCCCGCGCCCCGCGCGCCCTTCGCGCCCCTCGCGCCCCTCACGCCTCTCGCGCCTTCCACGACGGTCAGTAGCTTTCTTGTACCTACCATTAACCGTGACATCACCAATCAATGACAATTTTGATATCTTGTAACTGTGGTCGACCGAAATTCTAGAGCTATTCTGGTGTGCTAGGTCCATTCTCTATAGCTTTAAAAGATTATGATGACAGCCATTGCTCTTCATTTGGCTTCTGGCATATAGACCGTCTGTGCCACTAGTTCGCCGCTCGCACTCAATAAACAAAACGGCAATCCATTTGCTTGCGATCGGCCATTACGCGCGACACACGCCCATCAATCGGATCGTATTCTCATCTTCTAAAAGCTTTGCAAAGAGCGGCGCGGCGTGGTGCGTTGCGGTGCGGTGCGGTGCGAGACTCGGTACATAATATATCGCACGTCATTTCAAAGTGAAAAAGATGTAAACGCTGATATACTGTTACTATAATGTACCTATCAACGTGTTTAGCCTAATAAGTCAGTGCAGTACAGATCGAAAGAAGATTCTACACACATTATATCAATAAACTAGGTAACGTGGCCTCCATAAATCTGCACCAATCCTGTTATTGTAACTGGGTCTTATGAAACTGGCTAACAAAATGCCCACAGAAAGTATCGTCCCCTTATTCAAATCACTGAGCGACGTCGTGATAGTGTCATGTAATTTCTCATGAATGCCTCGCTCGGCCCATTTAAGCGTAGATCGGTAAAAACGTAACGACCGTAAAAGTATCCGTGTCTCAAATACTCTGCGAGTCTTTCTTCGGAGGGAACTACGACTTAGCGCGATTTGATCTACTTAAAGTTAGGTGTCGTTTATTTTATGTGCCCGATCGACGAGTCGCCAGTAGTATAGTATGAGGCGGGAGGGGAGGGGGAGGGGGTGGGGGTCGGGTGGCGGTCACTCGTATCTTTATTACGGTCGATCTCAATAACCTCCGCTGCTTTATGTCCCATCACAGATACAGGATCATATTTCTTTACGGCGTGTCCCCGCGGCGGCGGCGGGCGGAGTCCCCCCGGGGTCGCACTTATCGCCGGCAGCTTTTCACTTTCACACATGTGACGCGGTGCGATTTTTTTCAGTGCGGTTATCGGCCACTATATTCGACCCCCGGGACGCGCGGTCCCGTTCCGTTTCATCGCCGTCGGACACTCGTACGTCGCTGTGAATGTGGACTAGCTACTAAATTTATCTGTCGTAATTCATACTGGTATTCGAAGGGTTTCCGCCAATCCATTCGTTACCAGCTGATTTAATTACATATTTATGAATTAGCAAACAGTTCACGACGACGACCTACCAATTCACCTCAGAGAAGTAATTTGCTTGTGCCGCGCCATGTGGCTAGCTCACATCCAGTTAAACTATCGAACATCGTAAAACCACATCGAACCGTTTCTCTTCGAACATTAAAATATGTCGATATCTCCTCGCAGTTGAAGTTTATCGTATTTACACGAAAACTTGTGCGTGAGTTTACTTTGCGAAGTCCTCATCAAACAGAAACAGGGAATTTCATCTAACCAAATTACGATCCGATAAAGTATCAAACGTGTTGAATTATGATATAATTCCATGATAGCGCCGGCGTCGAGTAATGAGTTAATGTTACAACGAAGGGTAATGAAAAACAGGAGTGAGCAGGCAATGAGGTAAAGGCGTGTGAAATGTGTCGCAGAGGCGAGTGCGGGGGCGAGGGCCGGGCGGCGGGAAGGGCGACCCTGACTGGAGTCAACTTCGGCAGCGAATGAGATATCAGGATGATTTGTGCGTCCAATTTTCGAGTTACCACGACCGGCGCGCCAGTAAAGTCCATTTTTCACGCGACGCGCTTATTGTTCGGTAGATCACGCATCGGACCACACTAAAATGCATCTGCTCCTCGGAATATTTTCTATTTTCCTATAAAGATTCTC
This sequence comes from Thyatira batis, assembly GCA_905147785.2. Classification (NCBI taxonomy): domain Eukaryota; kingdom Metazoa; phylum Arthropoda; class Insecta; order Lepidoptera; family Drepanidae; genus Thyatira; species Thyatira batis. The sequence continues at coordinate 13,681,232 of LR990486.1, forward strand.
ATATCACGATGGCGACCTCGTCAGAATAGTCCCGCATGCGAAATATGGACGTCGTCGATAAGTTGCGTAAGAGCTCCCGGGGGCATGGAAGATAATCAGTCTGCATCAGCTTAGTTATAGTGTCATGTTGTGGGCATATCTTGTCAGCGTGCGGTTCCCGAGGGTTCGCCGTGCGGCGGGGGGCGGGGAGGGCGCGGTGACAGCGGCTCGACCGCCGCGCTTCGTTTGTCTTGTCACAGTTCACACGTCTCGTACCGCCCTCGGACACACCAAGATAATCTAAATATCTCCACTTTAAATCCTTTTCGCTTCGATCTAACGGATGATCGGATTGGTGACACTGGCACAACATGCGAAATTAATCTGGGATAGTGTTTTATACCTGTAACGTCTCTGAGCGATAAATCGGCCCGCTCTACCTGATTAACCGTATAAAACGGCCAGCGCCTCACCGTGCGAGGGTCACGCCCCGCTCGCTAACAAGGGACGTTTTAATTAAGTCCCGCGATAGTTTTATCGGGCTGGCGTTATTTTGTCGCGTCACCCCTGCATTCCGCTGCGGGATGTCCTCGGCTGGTCCCCGCCGACCCCCGCTTGCCTACGCGGGCCCCCGCCAGCCCCCACCAGCTTCCGTGTGCCGCGATGCGGTCACGTGTCGGATCCACCTTGTTTGTGTTATTGTTTGCGACAATAGCGCGTCTAATTACTCTGAGATGCGTTGCGCGATACCAGCGTACATGCTGGGCCCTAATTATATCAGTCACGCATAATGCTAGACAATAATAAACCTAAAAAATATAGTTTTTTTTTTATTTCATCAGTTTAAGTAAATAGTATAGTTGTATAATTTATAGTATCTTATCACCACCATTATTATTATTATATATGCTGTTAAACCGTGCACTCGTTTTCGGTTAGTGAAGGGATGGTGACCTATGTATATGTATAGAAAACGCATTAGCGATGCCGCAGGACCGGGGCCTGCGAAAATATTTAAGTGACCAGTAACCACCAGAACTTCATGACGACAATACTTAGTGTTCCAACGTGGTGGTGCTAACGATGTTTATTTTATTTCCAGCTGGCGAGTAACGGGCCGGGCGCGTCGTGGACGTGGGGCGCGCGGGGCGGGGCGGGGGCGGGGGTCGGGGCGGGGGTCGGGGCGGGGGTCGGGGCGGGGGAGGCGGGGGGCACGCGGGGCGCGCGGGCGGCGCTGGGGCGCAGCGCGTCGGCCACGCTGCGCGCGCCCCCCGCGGACCTCAACGTGGACGCCATCAAGGAGAAGCTCCTGGACCACCGGATCCCCGAGTCCTGCGTCTAGTCCTACCTCTAGTGTTAAGGCTCGCGGAGCGACCGCGCCGAGGCCCCCGCTAGTCCCTCCTGCGGGCCCCCGGCTGCACGGGGGCCCCGGGAGCATGGGGGGGCCGCTGCGCACTCGCCGTTCCATTGTACATTTCTTGCGAAACGTTGTCCTATGTAAATGTTGTAGGTAGAATTTTCCTCAAACTTGTTGTGACACAGAAAGAAACGCGTACGAGTGATACTTTCCGATGCGTACAGAATATTCAGTTCCGGGAGTTTTCGTTTTTTTTTAAACCTATCCAAAGCTTCCCTCGTAATTCGTATGGAATCCTCTTTACGTATTTGTTATTTTCTACTGTTTAGATCGGGACGCGTGCGCGAACGCTGGGACGCCATATTCTGTACGCTCCCATCTGGAAGTCTACGACTATAAACAATAAATAAATTATTTATTTTTAATAAACTACGTGATGTACATAGTAGCCCGTAAGCGACTGAGTCTTTGCCACTTTTTTACATGTCTACGAAACTAGTTCATAATTTAACGGTTAATAAATAAATCAATAGATAAATGGATTCATCGTTATTGTATAAAGATCTGATAAATTTATGTAAATAATGTTTGTACTTGACTCTTAAGATTTTAAAGTCGGCTTAGGAGAGCTCGTGGAGCTCGGGGCGGGACGGCCGACCGGCCGGCGCGGCGGGGGTCGCGCGGGGGTCGCGCGGGGGTCGCGCGGGGGTCGGGCGGGGGTCGCGCGGGGGTCGCGCGGGGGTCGCGCGGGGGTCGCGCGGGGGTCGGGCGGGGGTCGCGCGGGGGTCGCGCGGGGGTCGGGCGGGGGTCGGGCGGGGGTCGCGCGGGCTCTCCGCGGGGCCCAGCGCCCCCCACAGTGTGTGTTATATAAGTACTTATAGAAAATCGTGTACAGATTTATTAATTATTATGGCAAACTAATGAAATGACTCTGATTTATTGATAAAAAATAAAATCGTGATAATGTAATAGATCAGAAAGGACGTTCAACTCTTTATTTATAATATTTGTTGCGAATAAACTGTTGATCCTCCACCGAGCGGGCGAGAGCGAGAGGCAGCTCGTACATACCGATGTTGTACGAACTTACAAAATTCAGGTTCATAAGGAAATAAATCAATAATTAAATGGTTATAAATTTTATTGTTTCTTACGTTTTGGTGACGTACCATTCTGATGATTTTGTATGAAGTCCTAATATTCATGAGGAAAATAAAATCATTGAACATTTTATCTTGTTCGTTCATATAATCGGTATGTACGAGGCCCCAACTGCTACTGGCTACTAACTAGCGAGTAAAGTCATATCGCAGACACATATCCGAGCGCAGTTCCACTCCCACATCAGGAGCCTGTCTATACTTAACATATCAACGCGACGTTACCTTCATTGAAACTATACTTATTGTATCAAATGTTTAATTTCCAAACAGACTGACATTTGAAAACCTGTAGATAGCTATCTGTAGGTAACTTAATTTGTAAGTAAGAGATCATTTGTTATTTATGAACGTTTAATATGAAACAACTCAGAGTTCGCCCTACTGTTGACATGTTTATTTTGGACGAGATTAAAGGTTGTCTTGGAAGTACACTATTTGTTTCATTTATATATAAGTATCTCCCGGAGCTTGTTCATTACATTCCTATTGACAATTAATTTGTGTGTTCATCACTAAAGCACACATTAAGCTAAAGAGATACGTACCTAATATCGCTCATTACAAAAGTAGATTATTACCTACCATGAGAAAGCATAGAATAGTGATTAGTTGTTAAATATTAATCTAACTTGCACGATGAGCCATTGTTGGCAGTTTAAAGACGGTAGCGCCATCTATACGCCGACCGCGTAACTGCTAGTAAGGTTTGACCGCCGCGCGGGCAGCCCGGCAAGCCGTAGCACGTAGTGTCTAATATACCCGATAGATGGCACTACAGTAATGCAATTTTAGTTTCGGTGAAAAATGGGTATCATACGAGACCGAATTACCAATCTATACTTAATAATAAATCTGTAGAGAGGTCAATTCTGTACATGAAATACAGTTTCAAAATAACTATCAGGGGGTGATTAGTGATCGATACTGATGCCAAAAATGCAATCAGTAAAATTTTTGTCCGTCTGTCTGTCAGATAAAAACAAAAACTACTGGACGGATTTTAACGAAACGTGGTACAATTATTCTTCATACTCCTGGGCAGGTTATAGTATACTTTTCATTACGCTACAATGAATAGGAGCAGAGTCGTGAAGGGAAACTTTGGGAAAACGGGAGAAGTTACTCCATTTTTTAAGCTTCCGTCGCGTGCAGCCTTAATGGTTAAAAATACATAGAAATCATGTATGACGGACGTCGGACATATTCTACATAAAATTATCTAAAAAATATCCCACAACAGCATATGTCTATCTTTTATGGTTGACTCACAATAACACGTGTAACTCGTATTTGTTTACTCTTACGTTTATAATACTCTCACACATCCCTAATTTTAAAAAGTTAACATTATTACCTATTAAATAAAAAAAGAATCATAAAAATCTGTATAGAAACACCAAAATGATAGATGAAATAAGCCATCGGGTCGTCACACGTGAATACTAAATCATGCTAAGTAGGTATATGGATTATTTTTAAACGACTTCAAAAAAAAGGAGGAGGTTCTCAATTCGACTGGTATTTATTTTTTTCTTTTTTATGTTTGTTACTTCATAACTGTCGACTGGGCGAAGCGATTTCAATTATTATTTTTTTATTCGAAAGCTGGTGCTTCCCGTTTGGTCGATAATCACGTCGGGGTCACCAATGTTGGGGATCACTAGCGGGCCACAAGTAATATACACGAAAGTCTGATGCCAACTAACTTTATTCATTTGTCACATATCTATACTAATATTATAAAGAGGAAAGATTTGTTTGTTTGTTTGTAATGAATAGGCTCCGAAACTACTGGACCTATTTCAAAAATTCTTTCACCTTTGGAAAGCTACATTATCCCCGAGTAACATAGGCTATATTTTATCCCTGTATTCCCACGGGAACGGGAACTACGCGGGTAAAACCGCGGGGAGGCAGCTAGTTATCTATACAATTACAATCCGCACTTGTGTGCGTGCATGTTCACACCGTTCCCACAGTCCCATTTCATATATCATCACGCTACGACCAATAGGCGCGGAGCACCAACGAATAATATTTCTAAATTAGAAATTGAATTTAATTTAATTATTAATTCATATTGAATATGAATAAATGAATTTAAAAAAATCGAGGGTTTTTCATTCCTTTTGAGAGCTTCCGCTGCGTGCGCTGCGTAAACGGTTAAAGTTGCGGTAAAATACTTAATGTACGACAGAATTGTTCTCCTTAGAAAGTTCTAAAAAAGTCCGCGACAGCATATGTCTATCTGTTAAGGTTGGCTCACTATAACCATTTTTATACTAACCAATTATTTTCTAAAATAAAGCATTATTTCAATTATTTGTGAAGGTGTTTTTATAAAGATGATATTAATCCTTATCCAAATAAATACGTTATTTATAACAAGTATTTAATTTAAAACAAAATTGCCATTTACATCATTCGATTTCAATGAATAACTTTGGAGATATCGCAAATTTAAAATTACATCGCCGCAAAATAATGATCAAGTACTGCTCGCGCAGCGCGCGGCTTTAAGCGCTGGGCCGGCGTGCAGTCATTAGTTTGCTCTGCGAGACCATCCTTCTACGTAAACAAAGTCACGGGTTGAAAGTTAGCGTTAGCCCAAAGTAACTATTCCACGTGGACGAAGTCGCGGGCAGCAGCTAGTACAGTATAAAATCTATACAAATATTATAAATGCGAAAGTAAATCTGTCTGTCTGTTTCGCTTTCACGCTAAAACTACTGAACCGATAAAAAAAATGAAATTTGGTTCGCAGATAGTCTAGACTCTAGAGACTGAGAAAGGACATAGGTTACTTTTTCGGGGACCGGGGTGCACACAGTCTGTAGCAATTTACAACAATAGATAGTGATTTAAGAGGAAGGTTTATACGAATAATCAAATAGGCAACGTTTTTGTGATAATTTGTTGAAATATGACAATGATGATCGGTTAACAGTGCGGCGGCCGCGCCGGGGCGCCGGGGCGGGTCGCTATTTCATACATAAGTATATGTAGGCTACCTGTATAGCCACAACCAAAATCGAACCAATGGGGCCCATGAGCATTGATATCAAACCTTGGACCATACAAGTACCCCTCCAAGCCGCGATATCATCCACGGCATTGGATATACGTATAGTGGTTTTGGTCAAACGCAATATAACCTTACAAAATATTTGCACTTACCAAGTCCGAGACTCGCTACCTCCGGTATGATTGGTCATCAGGGTGTCCCGGCTCTGTGCCTTCAACCCCAGATGGGGGGCGAGCCTTCTAAAGCGGTGTAAGGACCTACTCTAAGCTAAGGGACCACGAGGATTCGGATATGGGAAGGAAAATTGCCGCACAAAAATGATGCACCACCACAAAACACCAATATCGATATATCGGAGGCTGAAGACACTTTCTTAGCCTATATACTTAAACTATATTCTATATAATTGCAACAAATCACGTTCACAAAATTATAACGTGCGCAAGCGATCAAGTCGGAAGTCGGAAGGGGGTTCGTTTCAGTCTGTCAAGCAATGTTGCCAACTCAAAAGTAGTGAAGTGAACTCTTTTTACAAATCGATTATGTCAAACAAATTATTGGTTGCGAACATCCCCCCGCTCCGGACATAAGGATTATGTCCGCTAACAAATAGGCAATCGGGCTAAAGTCGCTATGGCTCGCTTCAAAACCGAATCTTCCACCATGACCTCAGCAACTCTGGGAACTCCGTCAGAACCATAAAACAAATTTACAATGCGTCCACGACGCCAATACAAAGGTAACAAATTAGATTCTTTTACTAATACAAGATCTCCAATATTGGGAGGATCAGTTTTGTCAGTCCACTTAACGCGTTGCTGCAGAATGTGCAAATATTCCAAAGACCAACGATGCCAGAAGCTCTGGGTCATCTGTTGTAACAATTCAAAACGAGTCAATCTCGTGGAGTTAACCTCCCTGAAGGGGTATTCTGGCAAGGCGTTAAGGGGCTGACCAATCAAGAAATGGCCTGGGGTCAGTACTTCCAGGTCATTTGGATCTGACGAGATCGGACAGAGAGGTCGGGAGTTGAGGACGGCCTCAATTTTACAAAATACCGTAGCAAGTTCCTCAAAGGTTAATATTGTTTCGCCAATAACACGGCGGAGATGTGTTTTCGCAACTTTTACAACAGCTTCAAAAATACCACCCCAATGTGGGCAGGCTGGGGGATCAAATTGCCAAGTTATCCCCATTCGAGACATGGCAAACTTAAGATTATTCTTATTTACATCATTATTCAAATATGTGTACACTTCACTTAAATATCTATCGGTGCCCTTATAATTAGTGCCGCAATCGGAACGGATTAGAGAAGGTAGTCCTCGGCGGGATACAAATCTACCTAATGCTGCAACAAATGCCTCGGTGCTGAGGGCAGTAACAAGCTCTAAATGGACTGCTTTGGTGGCCAGGCAAACAAATACACACAAATACGCTTTAACAGACTTAGCATTACGGAGCTGAGAGGTCTTTACAAGAAAAGGCCCAGCAAAATCAGTACCAACTCCAGCAAATGGTCGACTCTCGGTCACCCGATCCGATGGGAGATCACCCATAATCGGTTGGGTGGGAGTCGCCTTCAAACGATAGCACTGCATACATTTAAAAATTATGCCACGAATAGTGCGTCTGGCAGACAAAATCCAAAATTCCCGCTGCAAAATAGCCAGCAGGGCATTACAGCCAGCGTGAGAATTCTTAATGTGACGATCAGTCACCAACAGGTTCACCAACGCTCCTCCTTTAGGGAGCAACAAAGGATGGCGAGCACCATACGGCAAATTAGAATTTCGAAGTCGTCCTCCGACTCGAAGCAAGTTTGTTTCATCCAGAAACGGATTAAGACGAACAATAGAACCCTTTAACTTAGAGCCTGTCTTCAACAAATCAATCGATGATCCGAAATGGTCTGTCTGTACCACTCGAACCCAAAACTTCAAAGCCTCTTGACGTTCAAGAGGTGACAACGAAGCAGACATTATCTTACTCGTGGAGTGTCGTCCGTTATGTATAAAACGACGAATCCAAGCAGTAACTCCAATTAGCTTATCTAATGAGCTATATTTGTTCAAAAGAGTATCAAGATTATAGGTTGGCGGCGTTTCCGCAACCCCAATACGCAAACCGGGCAATACTTCCGGATGGGAAAACCTATTTTGAGGCCAGGATGACTCAGGATGAGTCAGCCAATCCGGTCCCCACCAAAGAGAATGTTTAACCAACATAGGAGCCTCGCAGCCACGTGAAGCGCAGTCTGCAGGATTCAAATCTCCTGGAACGTGTCTCCAGATTAACGCAATCTGAGAACTATGTATCTGGGAAATGCGATTAGCAACAAAAACTTCCAAGTTATGGACTGAGGCGCGCAGCCAACAAAGAACAATTTCACTATCAGTCCAAGCAAAGACATCAGATATTTCAACAGTACGACTCAGCGTACAGCAAACATGATTCAGGAGTCTAGCTAGTAGCGCTGCTCCTGACAATTCTAATTTAGGAATGGTTAACCTAGACCTAATCGGGGCTACTTTACTTTTAGCCATCACCAAATGTATTCCCACTTGACCGGTGGAACTGATAGTCCGCAAAAATACCACGGCAGCATACCCTTTCTCAGAGGCATCACAAAAGCCATGGAGACTAATCCTACACTTACCGGCCGGAAGAAAAAGTCTGGGCAAAGATATCCGGTTCACATCCGGAATAGAGGACACAATCGAGCTCCACTCTCCCAGTAACTCTCCTGGGAGAGGCTCGTCCCAACTAACTTCTGCAATCCAAAGCTTTTGCAGAAAACACTTAGCCAAAAATATAACAGGGGTAATCCATCCATTAGGATCAAATGTCCGGGCAACTGTCGACAAAACTAAGCGCTTAGTCCACGTCTTAGGGTTATCTAATTTCACTCTATAGGTAAATACATCCTGGACAGGCTGATATTGGATGCCAAGGACGGCAATCAAATTGGGATTATCAGCATTCTCAAAAAGGAGTGGATCCTGTTGATGTTCAACTGGAAGATCCTTCAATAACTCTGGACAATTAGACAACCATTTTCGCAGTTCATAACCTCCGGACTTCAGGATAGCAATCAACTCATCCCGCAAAACCAAAGCCTCCGAGATAGACGAGGCCCCGGAGCAAATATCATCAACATAAACAGAGTCTTCCAAAATGGCGGCCGCACGGGGATAATTCAACCGTTCACGGCTAGCCAACTCTAACAAAGTACGAATAGCAATATAAGGACTGGACTTCAAACCATACGTGGTAGTATTCAACTCGTACACACGAATCGGATCACAAGGTCTATCACGCCACAAAATCAATTGATACCGCCGGTCGTCTCGGTGGACGACAGATTGTCTGAACATCATACGAATGTCAGCAACGAAGACAATTTGATGACGGCGGAAATTGGTAAGTATTTCCGATATGTCCTTATGCAATTTAGGCCCGGAGTGTAGGCACTGATTCAAAGAAACTCCATTTGAGGTAGGAGCCGAGCCATCAAAAACTACACGAATTTTGCCACCCGGTGTTTTCAACACGGCGTGGTGTGGCAAGAAGTAGTGCTCGACCGAGCGCCAGTCAATGTTAGAACGAGACATGTGACCTAGCATTTCATATTCACGCATGAAATCAATATATTTATTACGAAAGTCTGAGTCCCTAAGCATTCGGCGTTCCATGGACAATAACCTTTTTTCTGCTAAGACATGGGAAGAACCGAGAGGGGGGCGTGAGACTTTAAAAGGCAAACGAGTAACAAAACGACCAGTGGCGAGGCGACCAGTGTTATTCTGGTAAAACAACTCACACTCTTGCTCCGCTGGATCGACTCTGGCTGCCTGAGGAGGTTCCTCAACTTCCCAGAAACGCTGGACAGCATCGGATAGGGATATTCCTACATCAACCGATTGGTCTTCAATCCGTGGGGTCATGACCCTCAACACGGGACCGAAAAAACTAAAACCAAAAATTGTCGGTATAGCTACTAAACCGTTAGGCTGAATAAAACGTTTTGTCCCAGACAAAATCAAACCGAGTACATCAGCCCCTAAGAGGAGGTCTACGGGTCCAGGTACAAACCACCGTGAGTCAGCAGGAGCTAACTCTGAAGTTAATTTTACAACGGCAGGGTTGACGTTTACCTGCGGGTGTCTGCCTAATATATTATTCAAAACAACAGCCTTGGCCATAATACGCGGGCCATCAACGACCGGCGAGAAACAAATTTCAATCTCACCTTTGAGACCATCCGCCTGAATACCACCAATGCCATATATTGCGGCATGGTGGGGCCTCCAAGGTAGGCCCAATCTCTCCACTAAGCAAAAGGATGCAAGGCAGCCTTGTGAACCCGAATCCAAAAGGGCACGTACAATCAAATAGTTACCCTTCGGGCCCCAGACCTTGACTGAGACCGTTGGCAGAAGGACGGTATCAGCTGGGGAGATAGTAGGTGGAGAGAGGGCCGCAACTACCTATTGCGAATAACCTCCGGGGAACGGAGGTTGCCAGTTGGAGTAAAGGTGGCTTTCCACTGGAGTGCTAAAATGTCTCCCTGGACGCACCAACTCCGGCGCTCTATAGCCCTTACTGCGACCTATCTGCGGCGGACGACGCTCCAGACGCGGCCGCTCGTGAAGCGGTGGTGAGAACCGCTCTGGAGTAGAACGCTTCCAAACCTCTGCACAATTCCTATCGAGATTAGGAGAGGGGCGAGGGGAGCCCCCGCCCATGGGCGGCGATCCCCGTCGCTGGTTCTTGTTAGAATGGACAGGAGGACGACTACAATGTCCATGGTGTTGGTCGGGATGCGGGCCCCCGCCCGTGCGGGGATGTCCAGCATCAACAAAACCGCCAACACCGTTTCGATTCAAACACAATATTCGGTGGTGCTTACCTCGGCAATGCGGGCAAGGATCCGACCCTGCACAGTCCCGCTGCAAATGCTGACCTAAACAAGTGTAGCACCACTTACGATTGTTGGCAATGCCACGTCGGTCTTTGACATTTCTATCAAGAAACTTCGGGCATGATGGTACCAGATGTCCATCCAAATTACAATATATACAGCGTTGCTGTACCTCGGTGACTGCATATTTATGAGGAGGGCGTCGTGGCTCTCCTATCCCATGACGGGGAGAGGGAGCACCGACACGACGCCGGTCCGGCAGAGGACGATCTGGGGCCCGAGAGGGGCCTTCAACACCAGAATTGTCCAGAACTCTGCACTCCTCATCCAAAAATTTCAAAAGGTCTTCAAACGGGGGAAGGTAAATGGTACTATCACCACCATACCGTTGCTCAAACCGGACCTTTAGATCAGTGGGCAATTTAGACAATACAATATGAAGCAGAATAAATGACCACTGATCTATGGGTAAGCCTAACCGCTTCAAAGCATTCAATGCTACCCTTAAGGGGTTCACTAGGTCAATGCGCAATGTGGCAGTCCTAATCAACCGAGGAAGGCCCAAAATCTGTGACACATGAACATCTGCCAAACGCCTGACGTTGGCATATCTACTTATCAAGAGTTCCCGAGCAGTGGAATAATTTTGATCAGTAACCTCTAGGTGGCTGATGAGCCCTAATGCCTCTTCCTTTAAGGTTGAGATCATGTATGCCAATTTCTGGCTTGGCGACAAATCCGTCCTAGCATCGACCAGACTGTTAAACAAGTCAAAATAGGCAGTCCAGCCTCCCAAATGACCGTCAAAATGGGGTAGGCCCAATGTTGGTAAGCGACCTAGCAAGGCAGAGTGGGAGGAGGTTTGCATCTCCCCCTTCAAAGCACCCTGTTTTGCAATCCTTATTCCAGATGTGGCCTCCACAATCCCATCGGCCAACTCGTAGAACTGAGTGACATCTGCCTCAACCTTGGCAGCCAAAACCGAGTCCTCACTCGTGACAAGGGTAAGGAATTCTGCAAAGTATTTATCTATGCTAGTCTGACGGGCTGGCAAATCCGAATGCCTTGCTAACAAAGCCTCTGACCTATCAGGTCTACTAATTAAAGAAGCTGCAGAGGTGACCCATCTCAATTCCGCTCCAATTTTACCGGCAAGATTTTTCAATGACATATTTTCAAACAAAATTAATAATCACAAACAAAAGAAAACAACAATTTATTTTTCTTGATTATCAAAACAAAATAAATCTTGTAATATGTCAGTGAATAGGGTACAGGGAATATTTATTTATAAGTAAACACTTCACAAATAAAAACCAAGTATTTAAATCATTCAAATCAAACAAACAATAACCAAAGAAAATGATTTTAAGTTTTCAAACTACAATAACCAATACTGCAAATGATTTTAAGTGTTATACTTCAAGAACCAATAATACAAATGATTTTATGTGTTACTACAAAGAATAATATTACTATTTTCAATATCTTTATGTAATATTATGTAACACCAAATTTCAAACAAAATTTAATTATAAGATCAACTTTAATAATTTTATCAAACAACAAGAGGGTAGGTACACATTACCTAGGCAATTTATAGTTTAAGTTTCAATTTAAATCAATTAATTTAAACCAATTAATTTATGTGAATACAAATACCATTTAGTGAAAATGGTCACATAAGTTTAAACTATACTTTAGACACTCATATATGTATCTTAGTTAACTAGGTGGGCACCTACAACAAGTTATTTCAAAGATTCAATACAATGATAAAAAGTCAAGGTCAAAAGTACAAATTATGACACAAATTTACAGTAATAGATGAGATAGTATTATCTCCACAATAATCTATGTACTGTTCATAACAAACAAACAAGAATTCAAAACAAAACCTTGACCTTTTAATCACCGGCAATACAAATAAGTTTTTCTAATTATTTGTTACAAATATGGTCAGAATACCTTTCAGACTGTGGAGATTAATTACAACCTAACAATACACAGCTGATAAGGTCTGTTTGACACATCCAAAACCAATATAGTATGCAAAGGGGACAAAATTACTGTGGGGAACCACGCTCTGCTACCAGAAAATGTAGGCTACCTGTATAGCCACAACCAAAATCGAACCAATGGGGCCCATGAGCATTGATATCAAACCTTGGACCATACAAGTACCCCTCCAAGCCGCGATATCATCCACGGCATTGGATATACGTATAGTGGTTTTGGTCAAATGCAATATAACCTTACAAAATATTTGCACTTACCAAGTCCGAGACTCGCTACCTCCGGTATGATTGGTCATCAGGGTGTCCCGGCTCTGTGCCTTCAACCCCAGATGGGGGGCGAGCCTTCTAAAGCGGTGTAAGGACCTACTCTAAGCTAAGGGACCACGAGGATTCGGATATGGGAAGGAAAATTGCCGCACAAAAATGATGCACCACCACAAAACACCAATATCGATATATCGGAGGCTGAAGACACTTTCTTAGCCTATATACTTAAACTATATTCTATATAATTGCAACAAATCACGTTCACAAAATTATAACGTGCGCAAGCGATCAAGTCGGAAGTCGGAAGGGGGTTCGTTTCAGTCTGTCAAGCAATGTTGCCAACTCAAAAGTAGTGAAGTGAACTCTTTTTACAAATCGATTATGTCAAACAAATTATTGGTTGCGAACAGTATATATAGGTATATTAGTATATGCTTTGTCAAGCTGTTGTAGGTAACCATCTTAAGCCACTTCACTAAGGCGACATAAAAATTATACTCTTGCAGGTTTTTCATATGAATTAACGGGGATCACTTACAAATGATTTTTCTGTACACTTATCTATATATGAGATGTTTTTTTTATTGATTTATTTAAAAATATCTTTTTATTCTATGATATAACAATACATTACTTAAATAGTTTTTAAGGGGTTAATACATCATATTGACTATACATTTCTTTTATATAACCAAACTATACATTGGAATAAAATATTCAAAATTATAGTCACTCAACAATTTACTACATAGTGAGAATTAATATATAACTCTGGCACGCTTAATATATTTTCAGTAAGTGCCGCGCGAGAAGTGAACTCTGGACTTGCTGTTCTGCTCGCTGGGATGAATCTGTAAACTGGTCAAACAAGCCTACGAATACAAAGATGAGGCAGTTGGTAGTGTGTGGCTCCCCCCCCCCCCCCCTGCCCCCGGCTAGTAGACCTCGACGCTCTCCTGGTGGTGCACGGTGTCCTGGCGGAACATCTCCACGTCGGCCTGGCTGTCGGCGTGGATCACCTTGCCGCGACCCTCCTGCGCATCACACAACATCATTTCAAAATATTCACGTCTGGAACGTTACGTCACTCAGTACTCGATCGTGACTCGTCACGGAGACTTCTCTTCGAGCGTCAGAGAACTGACCTTCCCCCGTATCCTCAGAAGGAAGACTCGTACACGTAGCGCGGTGGGCCCTAAGGAAACATCTCTATATTAAGGAAACGGGTTAATCTTTGAATCGCGATTAGAAACGAACATCACGTCGACTCGCTCAAAATTCCTATTTCCATTTTTCAACCGTCAAGTATTTAAAAAAGAAAAGCCGTCGGGTCGGCGACCAGAAGTGTCTAGATGCTTATGTAGTTATTATGTAGTGAGTGTAGTAGATGAAGGAGGTACCTTGGGGTGCATGAGTATGAAGGGCAGCTCGGCGACGAGCTCGCCGCTGAGCGCGCCGAGGTAGAGCTTGACCTTGGCGCTGTAGCTCACCACGATGCCGAACGCGTCGCGCTGCTCCGGGTCCAGCAGCCTGCGGGGAGGCGTGCTGTACTGTACCGCGCTGAGTCGCCAGTACCTACCTGCAGCCCGAGGCGAGCGGTACTCACAGCGTGGTGGAGGCCAGCGTGGTGTCGGGCCGCTTGAGCTGGCCGTCCAGCGCGATGCCGCGCTTGTCCCGGTTGCAGGCCAGCGCCGGCGTCAGGTGCAGCACCTTCTGCAGGCTCGAGCCCGGCTGCAGCGGGCATCCGTCCCTGCACACGACACACACTCGAGCCTAAGTTCACTCTAATATTCGTTCGCTGCTTCGTCCTTTTATGAAATTTATTTATTTTATATATTTTATTTAAACATATTTAAGATACCCGTTGAATGAATAAAGAACGTTTATAAAAGAGTGGGCAGTTAGATAATGGACGATCGTAGAGCGGGTAGTGTACTGACTGCGTGTCGACGTTGGCGACGACGTTCCGGTACTGGCCGTGCTGGAACAGCATCACGTCGACGCCCTGCTGGATGCTCGCCTTGATCTTCTTCACCACCTTGTTGCTGTGGTTACGCACGCACATGTTCACCGCTACCGTCTCGCCGTGCATGTACAGCTGACAGAGACGATACGTTACAACATGAAACATTGAGGAGCTTTATTCAAAATATTTGTAAGAAAATAGGAGCTAAAAATTTAACAGTCTATCTATAACAATGATAAGTACGGCTCCTTCATATGTATGTAGTGAGCGGGGTAGAGTAGGGTAGGGGTGGAGGTGCACCTGCTTGTCGAGCGTGAGCTCCAGCTCGAGCTGGCCCGGCGACAGCACGAAGTCCTTGCGCACCACGGTGCAGGGCTGCGGGCCCGGCTTGCTCGGCGCGAACTGCACCTTGCGGATGCCGAGCGCCACGGTGCTGCGCCGGTGCGAGCGGTCGATCTCCGACTCGCCCGCGAACAGCTTCACGTAGTAGTGCACGCCGCACGGCTCGCCCTCGTCCTCCAGCCCGGGCTGCAGCGTCACCGAGCCGGGCGCGCCCGCCGGCACGCCCAGACGGAACGCGTACGCGTTCTCGCCCAGCTTCTTCAGTAGACGCTCCTAAACACGACAACCATGTAGCTAATCTAGTAGCTGCCCCGCTGTCCGGACCTAAAACTCTGTAGGTACCTAACATTATTTATATAATACATATTCCATATGTCTGCTTAATCCCTCCAGTTCACTTATTGGCTTGCAACCAGATGCACTATCTATCCGTTAGTAGACCTACGTATCGAGTGAGTAGATACCTGCGTCCTAGTCAACTCGTAGGACCTCTTCTCTGGCGGCGGGTAGATCTGCTCGGAGGCGAGGAACAGCTCCTTGTAGAAGTTGAGGCCCATGACCTCGTCCTCCTCGCGGCCGTAGCGGAAGGTGCACACCACCTGCCCGAACACCTTGCGCCCGCGCACGTACTCCTCGTCCAGCACAACCACGCCATCTGGTACAACACGCCATGGAAACCATCATGCATCAGAACCACATAGGTGGCTTGAGGATTCGGATGGACTTTATTGGTTTCCTTTACTACGTTTTTTATATATTAAAATAGTTTTAGTTTGACTTAAGTTTCAGTAAGATTCTAAGAGTTTCTCTGCTGCTTTCGGGGAAATGGGCCTAAAGATATTTTAATAAGCTACAAGAATAATTTTTATGGTAAACGATGGGTATAACAATAATATCTGAGATAGGTTATTCGTTCACGTGGAGCATGGAACAAATTATTGTATCCAGAAGCTATTATGTCCCAGCAGCGCTTGATAACTTTCTTCTTTTGAAGTTCATATGCACTTGTCATCACCTTTGTACGTCGAGACTACTAAACACCAGCAATCAACCAACCTATAGGTTCCACAAACGAAATGTGGTCAATAAAATCCCTCTTCCCCATGTACAGGGTGATCTTGCCGTTGGGCGCGCACTTCTTGAACACTTTAAAGTTGTACACCATCTTGTATATAGGTACGTAGATATCGGAGGGTAGGAGTATATCACGCAGGACGCACAGTGCGCCGGCAATGTGGCAGCCGTCGCGTTCCCGTGGTTATATAGACAATTATCAGTTTGCAAGGCTTCTGAGTCGGTAATCTTGTTTGGGGCATTAGAGGCGCCGCCCCCGCCCGGCCGCGGCCCACGCGGGGCGCGGGACACGTATCGCCTATGACTCGATTTAATAAGATTAACATACTAAATACACGCAACAAAGGAACCTTGACTTAGCCACAACCTTAGGAAATTGTTGAAAATTGCCTTAGAAGCTAATATTCAGTTGAAGCAACAATACAAAATTCCTACGAATTTTAAAGAAGTATTTGCTGCTGTGAAGTATATTAATGGATAGACGTTTTTTAGATATGGTTGGGATACCTGGATATTCCAATGGAGAATCTTCAGGATCAATATGTTTTCATTCAGTTTATACTTTCATTTTTAGAAAAGGGCTAAAACACAACACAGTTAAATAACTCTAGATCCGTGCTATGGTTTCCAGACGGTGTTTTCCTTCACCGAAAGCTATCATGGGAATAGCATAATAGGATTCGAACCCATGACCTCCACGGTATCCGATGTCACTAGTAACTGAGTTATCATCACCTTAAAAGACTCCTGTGTAGACTACTACACAGCAGTTACAGTAGTAACAAATTATCTTAGATAAAATCTAACTATTACATTAAATAATTTAACAAGTGTTGCTTAGTGTCTGATTAAGTTATCTAATAAATTAGCATGTACTTGTAGACAAACGGCCATAAATTGACCTTTGAAGGATACAGCGTACGTACATCAAAGGATTCTACGCAGCTCAACAAATTACTGTTAAAGAGTTCTTCAATAAGAAGACAGTCTTTGAGACTTGCATTCAGGGTCGAGTCATCTCCCCAGCCGCACTCGTCATAGCGGAGCGGTTTGCGAAGAGCGCGCGCCTCCCGCCCGTTCGGTCATTCACCGAGCGAGCCTCTTGCATCCCTCTCGCACCCCCCGCACGTGTGGAGACAGACAACCTCGTATAACAGAACAGTTTCTACACTACACTTTCTAAGACATCGACTGACAAGACAGTTATTCAGTCAGTGTTAAAATTCGTATTTTATATTGAACGAATCAGTACTTAAAGTCAAATTTAAATGACTCAAGTGTTTTAGTTTAATTGTGATTGTGCAAATAAAGGATCATTGTTGATTATAAAGGTAATTAATGACCTCATTTATAAGCATTTTAACGAGTGTGTGTACTTTATTAATAGTTTCTAGTGATCCAATATCCACTTACCATTCCAGACTTCTATCATGGGAATAATGAAATGTGATGTCACAGTTTGTTTATTTACACGTAGGTATTGTGCAACGTCTTCACGGAATTTGTATCGGTGGTCTCGCTCGCACCCGCCGGCATCGCTATTTACCTCGCACTCGCACGGTGGTTCCTCGAGGTGCGCACGCGCCGGTTTTAGTATTTGTTTTTATAGGTTTCGCGATGATGTCAGTTCCTGTATGTCAAGGTTGGTGTGTCGTTTTATAGGTCGATAACTGGCATTATAATGAAAGGATGTTCCTGAAAATAGTCGAATACCTAGTAATCATTCCACTAGCACTTATAACTGAATGTGTACTCATGATATTGTACGATAAGGTACAATTTATCATCGATTATTTATGAGCTTCCAACCGTGCCGGCAAGGAATCTAAGCTTTTCTCGGTATTAAAATAGCAAATTTATTTTATTATTTTTCATGTTCCTATCTGTTTATTAATTACACCGACATGAATGTTTGTTTTATTAATAAAGAATAATCATTAGAGGCATGTTACAAATTATCTGGCTATCTGCAAGCTCTACTATATTAAAATAAATATTAGCAATTGGATTACCGCGTGTGGCGATGTGAAGAATGGCTCATATAGTGAGTGTGTATTTGCATTCCAGTGGTGAATGGATCGCGTGTAGTGTCCAACCTAAACCGAGCGGTCGACGCAGCGACGACGCCAGCGACGACGCCAGCGCCGGAATGGCGGCCGGCGACGACGGCGACCCGCACCCACCCCCAGGTACGACATCTATCACCTATTATTTTGTACCATCTACGAATATGATCAATCAATCGTCGTCGTCTTCAGCCTAATAAGTCCACTGCTGGACGTAGGCCTCACCTACCAATCAATCAAAATATATTTTTTATTCAAATAGGCCTTTACAAGCTGTTATGAATAGTCATTATTAATATTGATGCTCGGTTCTGAAAGTTATTTTTACTGAAAAGAGCCGGTAATAAACTCAGTAATTACTCTTTTCAAAACCTCCTCCGTACCTACCTCCCTCCCTACCTAATACAAAAATGACCACCGAGACTTGAATGTCCCTTGCAGGTGTGGTGGAGCTGCGCGAGGACATACCCCTGAAGGGAGCAGAGGGCGCGGGGGCGGGGGCGCGGTGCTGCGCGGGGGGGCCGCGCTTCATCCTCGGCTGCTTCGCCGCGCTCTCCGCCGCCATCACCATCGCGCTGCTCACACAGATATACTATGGCGACTATGAGGTGTTACATTGTCACTCTAAAATTGCTATTCTTACCTATTCTCCGTCGCGTTGAAGGGGCGTACGTATGAAGATCGACGATAATTTAGCAAGCGGTTCCATGTGGTATCACCGTTTACTTTACTGGTCGGTCTAATACTTAAATGTTCATAGACTGACCGGCAAAGCACGATTTAGCACGCTATAGCGCCGATACGACCAAAACCAGCGAGTCACGACATAGCCCGATGTTCAATAATGTGTGTTGTGTTGTGGTGTGGTGTTGTGCAGGTGGTGCCCCACGGCAGCGTGTCGTCGTCGGCGGCGCGGTGCTCGCGCGCGGGCGCGGACGCGCTCAAGGCGGGCGGGCGCGCGCTCGACGCCGCCGCCGCCGCCGCGCTGTGCCTCGCCGTACTCGCGCCGCACCGGACCTCGCTCGACGCGTCTGTATACCACTCGCGAGCTCACTCACTCACCTACCGCTCGCTTCATAGTCATCACCTCGCTAGACGCAACCCTATCTATATGGGCCACCTACTTAAACCGGACTTAGCTTTTGTGCCGTTAAGTTGAGCTGAAACGTTTCCGATTTAATGTGAAGGTTGAGTTTTCCATTTGCAGGAGCGGGTCCATGCTCTACTGGGAGTACCGGCGGTCGCGCACGCAGCCCCCCGAGCTGTACGAGTGGGGCGGTCCGGCCGAGGGCGCGGGGGCCGCGGCGGCCCCGGGGCGGCCCCCGCGCCTGGTGGCGGCCCTGGCGGCCCTGCACGCGGAGCTCGGCGCACTCCCGTGGGCGTGGGTGCTGCAGCCCGCTATCGATCTCGCTAGGTAGGTCACTCGCCGTACATAGAGCCGAGTACCAGCACGCCAGTAAATACTTATCATTCACGGTTCTATGACAGAGACGGGTTCCTCGTGTCGGATGGCCTCGCGCTGTCGATGTCGATGAAGGCGGGAACGGCGGCGGAAGCGGCTTCGGCGGCGGTGGTGCCGGCGCTGCCTGCAGGCACCAACACTACCGCGCCGCAGCTCGCCGCCTACCTTCAGTCCCTGCAGGCGAACACGAGCACCGGTACGAGAACAATATTACTCACCCGGCGGTTCTGTTAATTAGCTCGTAACTTTCGATTCCCACCCGGAACAAACGATCGTACAAACTCTGCACTCTGCACTGGATATTGAAATGTTGTAAAGTAATGTTTCACGTAATTCCATTTTGTGATGGACCTATTATTTGTAAATAGAATTGTCGAACGCGTGGCACGCCGCGGCGCTGGTGCGGAGCGGGGGCGCGCGGGAGATGGGCTCGTGGCCGGGGGGCGCGGGGCCGGGGGGCGGGGGGACGGGGACGGGGGGCGCGGGCCCCCGGTGGCGCGCGGTGGCGGGGGGGCGCGGGTGGCACGGCGGCCTTGCGCGCGCTCTCCGCCGCGCTCGACCCGCCCCCTATAGACGAAGACGACGCATCGCGAAGGTGATATTGGTTCTAACTACTTAGATAACTGATTAACGACTTATGTAACTAAGAAAACTCTAGATAGAGACCTTTCATCACTCTTCGAAGCTTTGATGCAGTATAGTAAAATGATCGCAATGCATCGTCACTCAAACCGAGGCTGTCCATTAGAGTAATCGAGGCGCTGCAGCGGGAGATGGCCGCCGCAGACCCCGCCGCTGCGCCCATCACGGCCGGCGGGGTCGCCTCCGGGCTCGCCGTCATCGACAGGCTCGACACGTACGTCGCACTCGTCACGTAAGTATACCATTATCAGCACATTTATTAATGTCGTTCCTTCTTTCATGTACAAATTCGTTCCGTGCTACGAGTACCTATAACATTGTTTGTCCACCTGCAGAGGTATATCGGTGCCGTTCGGCAGCGGGCCCGCGACGGCGGCGGGCTGGGTCCGCGACGAGCCGCCGGCGCCCCTCGACCTGGCGCCCGCCATACTAGTCGATGACCACATCTGTGGTGAGTTAACATCGCACTACACATACGGGACTAAAGCAGCCTAGTTGGAGACACGTAATGATAACGTTGAAAAAGATTCTTATACCCATTTGGATTAACATTCGAAATCCTAGCGAGGTACAGATAGGTAAATACTGTCCAGAACCGACCTGTTGTATTGTATGTGTGTGTGTGTGCAGGTACCCGGTACGTGGTGGGCGCGGAGTCGTGGGTGTCGCTGGCGCAGGGCGCGGCGGCGCTGGCGGCGGGCGGCGCGCGCGACCCGGCCGCGGCGGTGGAGCGCGCGCGCGTCGCGTCCGTGCCCTCCCCCGCCGCCGGCCCCGCCGCCGGCCCTGTGCTCGCGCCCGAGCCGCCCCGCCCCGAGCCCGGCGTCGCCGCGCTGCCCGCGGTATGCACCGACCGACTAGCGAGCGTTCAAGTATTACGTAACGCAATTTATGAAGATTTTTAACCCCACTGTAACGCTCCGTAACGTTTTTCTGTAACCCCCCACCCCCCTCTCGAAACGTCACGTAACACACAAGTGATCATTTTTACCCTGAAGTCGCAAAAAGTTATGTTATAGTTTTTATCCTTGGTACCCATATAGTTTTAATTGCCTTATTTCAAGAGATTTTTTATTCGCAACACCTGCGTATTTCGATGGATCCCCGTAAATCGTAAACGGTTGCCAATTTGGAAGTTTTAATTCCCAATTTTTTTATATAGAAAAAGAAATAATGTTACGTAACGTGTTGTAATAAGGACCCCCTCCCGCCCCTGTAACGCATCGTAACGTTTTACGAAAAAAGCGTTACGTAATTACTTGATCGCTATGTATTTTAATTGAGTATCGTACTTTACTTCTAATCGGGCGATAGCTTCAATCCCAATTGTTTTGCTGGAAGCAGGCGGGAGCCCCGGTGGCGCCGCTCGCCGCCGTCAACGTGGTGCAGCAGCGCGGTGACGCGCTCGCCTCGCACGCCGACAGCCGCGGCGGGGGACACGCCTGGCGCTTCTGATACATACCTACCCTACCCTACCTACACGCTACACCAAACAATGTCTAACCCGCGCGTTAACGATTACGTGTCCTCATATTTTTTTATATTAAGTATTTAATTTATTGTTTTGATCAAATGTTTTCCATATTTTAATGTTTTTTTGATTCTCCATCCATTATAAGTATGACTTGAATGTGATAAATCATTGTCGCAAAAAAGTGACAAATAAGAACGATGGAATTTAAACGGGAATTGAACAACCCACTTACTAAACGTACCTACTTATTTTCTAACTTACGAGTGCAAGATATAGGCTGATCTTGCACTCGTAGATAAGTTTATACAGGAATTGTGGAGATGGTGAGTAATCGGCTACTAGTAACGAAGCGATAAATACTAATGATAATGAAATAAACATGACACACCGGTCACTTTGTTATATAGAAAAGGAAAATTACATTTGTTGTCAGTGTTACCTCCGAGTTCCGACCGAGTAACGTCTATCAAAATCTTACATTTATAGATTTTCATTACACTTTATGCGCAAAAAGACAATGGGCGACTGTTGTGTTCGCATCCTACATCACAACACGAGAGATAGCAATGTTAATGATGCAGATTGTCGAAGTGCGCAGCGCAGCGGGCGCTAGTGCCGCCACGCGCCTCCGCCTGCACTCGACGAGTTGTGCAACGAACTGCGCTAAGTGATGCGCGCGCGCAAGCAACACGACACGACAGACTCGACGCGACGTGCCGACGTACGTAGTTACGTGTACACCCTTGTTTACAATCTCCGCATCGATATCGTAATTCGTAGTGCACTTATAGTAGGTACCTAATCCCCGTCGAAAAACAACTTCGTATTAGACTGATAGAATTATGCAAAACATTCGAACTCGATAATAACGAATTGACAGTGAGGTATGGCACGGGGAGATATTTTTAAGGTAGTTATGTATTTATGCGGAACGATTACGTCGTCTCTTTCACCATTTAGTTACGCAAGTTAGAGGACGTATGCTTTTCGAAACAGCGTTTTACCCAGATGAGAGTTGTCAAGGTTCCAACAGTAGGTAAAAGGATACTAAGTATATATCCTGCATGAGAACTACTTTCCACCGCCTGCCATGTTGTCGCCCTCTGCTTACAGCACGAGTCGCGCGGCGCGGTGCCCGCGCGGTTCTAATAATAGATAAGTAATGGCACTTGAATCTGTAAACACTCGTTACAACTAAAGGAAGCGTTGCAAATATTTTCATTATGATACTTCCAAGGTGACGTCACAGCAGCCGCCTCGACCCGCGCCGCCCCCCGGCTCCGCCCGCGCCGCCCCGTCGCCGGCGCCGGCGCGTCCGACTGTTTGACATCGATTAGTGTTCAACTACAACTATTACCTACTGCGTGATCGTATCGTATGCTATCATTAGCATTGTCTTCGGTTTTTCTTTTGAATAATTCCACGGTCGCGCTGAGATATTTGCCAATTTGCTAATTATAAAAAATCAAGCGCTAGTGGCACTCGTGCGCTTTTCCGAACAAATTAACGTTCATTGGAAGACTATTTTTATTTAACTTGGAACTCAATTCCTAAAGACGATTCGTACCAAAAAATATACTTTTCTTATTATTCTTCGTGTATAATATTAGATTAGTCGGTTGACTAACATCGGATATAAAGTATTTTTTTTTTATACCACAAAGGTGTCAAACAAGCATACGGTCCGCCTGATGGGAAGCGGTCACCGTAGCATATGGACGCTTGCAACACTATGGGCGTTACTCACGCGTTGCCGACCCTGTAAAAATCTCTTCACTCCCTTCTTGAAGAACCCCATACTGTACTCCATTGGGAATACCATGGCGGGGAGCTCATTCCACAACCTGAGTGTTCGTGGCAGGAAACTCCTCTGGAAGCGCAGGGTTCGAGACCAATTCGGCTCCAGGGTGTGAGGATGAGCTCCCCGTCGATGACGAGAAGTGCGATGGTAGAAGGTAGCTGCTGGCATTGTGTCGAACAGTTCTTCAGAACACATTCCGTTATAAAAGCGGTAGAACACACAGAGGGAGGCGAAGTATTATTTTGTAAGATTCATAAATTAAAACCAAAGTTTTTTCTTAACAAGATAAGAACAAGGTCGGAACTAGCTCCATTAGTTCTATCTTCAGTAGCACGAGTCCGGTCGGGGAGCCCTAACAGCCGACCGCTCTCCACTGTCCACTCTCCCGCGACCGCTTTTAACATTATGATACTTCCTAGGTACGGTACAGTGGACTGGAATGTGATTAAAACTATATCTTAATTAATTAAGCTGCTCGGCCTGTTTGGTGGACTCGCATTTGCATAAGTAGGTACCTACCTTCACGAGGCGGCCGGCTTGCGGTGTGAAACAACAACTCCGAAATGAGATTCAATATTTTGGAAGATAATTAAATTTGGTGCAATTTTTCCTCTTAGTATTGCAAAATCTGTATTATGCAAAATATGGGTGTATCGATCGCTTAATCCCCTTGCAGTAGGTACTCACCCAATTAAATAAATACTAATATACATACATATTAGTAAAGCTAATAGGTAAACTATTTCAAAGTTACAGGTGAAACATAAAGGTCTGGTTACACAAGCGAAGCCGCGGGACAGAACAGAAGTCACCTTACAATATTTTATGTAATAAGTTGCGACTGTTCTATAGTATTTTCAGACTTTCGCGTCAGTTATATTTTACGTAACATATCGGGTCTATTATGTTAACGAGGTTAATAATAATAATAATAAATCCATTTATTTCAGACATCTACAGTCCATAATTTGTTAGTAACACAATTCTTACTTGCTATGTTAGTACACACAAAAATACAATATAAACACATCACCTCCGAGGAGACCGAACTACATATGCAGGACATGTAGTTCGGTGAACCTCTTCAGCAGAAAGCCATCCATTCTGTCTGCAATGACCTTCAAGACATTGTTTCGGCTCCCCCGCACTCGACGCACTACGGACGCACACTTCTTACGTATGATTGCGAAAAAATCATCAGTTTTTGCGTCCGCAAACATGCCAGATGCACTACAGTAACGAGGGAGCCTCAACAATGCCCTGAAAGTATTATTGTATTGGACTCGCAGGGCATTGTAGGCTTTCTGTGTAAAGCTGGCCCACAGACTGCTCGTATAAAATGACTGGCAGAAAGCCTTGAATAAAGTAATTTTTACTTCCGCAGAACAACGAGCAAATCTACGAGCCAGCATATTGCCACGCACTGCCAATGCCCTGCGTTCCCTTTCAATATCCAGGTCATCTGAAAGCGTTTCAGTTACAACATGACCTAAATATTTAAATTGAGACACTCGTTTTATAGGAAGCCCATTTAAGAACACGGGTGGAACATAACTAGGGCCCCTACTATCACACCTAAATATTAAAAGCTCTGTCTTATTAACATTGTATTTTAAACCATGTTTTAAGACATATGACTCGCATACCTTCAGCAACTTACTTATACCACCAACCGACGGGCTCAGCAGCACCATATCATCGGCATAACTTATGTTATTTACGCTGATATCGTCTATAAAACATCCAATGTGGGTATTGCTGAGCTCGACAATTAGTTGGTTTACATACAAGTTGAATAGTCTTGGAGAGGTGAGCCCACCCTGCCTTACCCCACAGTCTAGTCTATATGGGTTTGAAAACGAATCCCCCCACTTTACAACATTTACCTGATTATTATACCAATAGGAAAAGATATTTACGAGGTCAGGGGGTACACCCTCCTCTCCAAGCTTTCTCCAAAGCAAGTCATAGTCAACCAAGTCAAAAGCCCTGGACAGGTCCATGAAACAGGCATACACATTAGTTTTCCTTTTTGTATAGTACTCGGCAGTGTGTTTTAAAGATAATATAGCACTCTCAGTAGATAGCCCCGCACGGAAGCCAAACTGGTTATCATGTAACTTAATGTGCGCGTCAAGGTAAGAGTCAAGTAAACTGTCCAGCACCTTCGCTATAGTTGTTGCCAAAGATATCGGCCTATAATTATTTTTGTCCGATACATCTCCAGTTGCATTTTTAACGATTGGTACAACCACAGTTTTCATTAGGTCTTTTGGTAAATAAGAATGTCTGACACAGAAGGTAAACAACAACGACAGCACCCTAGGCAAGTGTCGACCCGCGTGCTGAAGATGTTCAATACTAAGGCCGTCATGACCTGGAGACTTGCCTCTCTTCATACTGCGAATAATTTTGGCAATCTGCTTACAGTTAAAATGTACGTTTGGTTCCAAAGGCATGCGGTTCCCAGTACTGTTCCCGATCACGTGTGATATTTGAGGCTCTACTTTGAAATGCACACTAAAAAGATTGGCAATGTCACTGGGCTCAGACACCCCCTCTACACTCACAGGCAGGCTAGGCCTAGAATTCAACTTTCTTGTACCTTTCCAGAACTTGTCAAATTGCTTTGTGGACTGATTAGATGCTAGTTTATCCATCGTAATCTGTTCCTGATGATTAAGACACCAACTAAGTCTAGACTTAAAAACTTTTCGATCATGTTTCATTTGCTCATAAATATCTCCGCATTTAGGTTTGCCGTTCGAAACATATTGTTGAAAGCTCAACCTTGCCTGCCTGTGAGCATGTAGCACATGCCTGTTCCACCCTGAAACACATTTTCTCTTGACAAGATGCTTAGGGCTGCTAATACGACTGATTTTGGCCGCCTCACATAGTATTTTCACAATATTATTATATAGAATATCTATCTCTTGTCTATGATGCGGGTTACAACACATTTTATCCGCACAGTCATGGAAAATATGTGGAAAAAGTAGGTTTCTAAAATAATTATTACATATTTTATTATACATAGCTATCTCATTTATATTTCTATTTCCCCAAATAACTTTATTGCAAGAATTGCGTTTTGTTTGTAATCTAGCTCTAACTATGTCAATATTACATTCAATTTCAAGTGGAAAATGGTCAGACCAGAAGACGTCATAATAAGATTTAGTATTAACTACGGTAAGCCAAGCCGCTTCAGAAACAATACAATGGTCTAACCATCTTCTACAACCAAATACTTCACTTATGTAAGTGTAAGTTTCAGAAGCAATGCCCAGCTTTTCAACGTCAGCACAAACCCAGTCATTTTCCGAACAAAAGTTAATTAATTCATGCCAAAACAACTCACCGGGGTGCGCATTGAAATCACCTAGCATGTAAAAAGCTTCAACATTACTACTTTCCACTATAGCATACAATTCGCCAAGACACTGTGTAAAGATTGGCAAGTGGTCGACACAGTCAGTCGGCATATATACACTCGAAACCATTATAGCTTTGTTATTATCACTATTCACTATTTTAATAGCCGCGATTCGCTTATTATCACACTGAATAACTGCAACGTTTTGGAAAACACTCTTCCTCCACAAAACTGCAACACCTCCGTACGGGCGTCCTTTTAGAATACCTGCAGATGTGTCAACTGCCGATTTTCCAGTGTAACTGAAGTCCTGATCTATTTCACCAAGAAGTGAGAGGTCGTGGGGCATTAGCCATGTCTCCTGAAGTGCAACAATATCAGCATTCTTACAAAGGTTTTTCACGCACTCTTTCGATCTTTTTAAGCCCTTACAATTGAAGCTTAAAAATTTACAGGTCTTGGTATTATTTGTGCTAGCCATTTTTAAATGTGTTGTTATTATCTATAGTCTTATTCTTTGTCTTCCTTTGCTTAAAATGTATAAACAATCTAAAAGTAATACCATCCGGCCATAACGTATCATCTAAAAATTTGTCAATTTTATGTTTAGGGATATTAACCTTAAACGCATTATATGGCTTATCTAATTTCATATGAACCTTTTCAAGAGTAACAGTTTCCTGGGTCTTTTTCATAATATATTCACATATATCTTTCTCAGTGGCCTCTTTGTTTACATTCGATATAAACAAAGGCACTGAATTATAACAAGCTTTGAACTTGCCCTGAGGACTAGTTATTGCTTTTCCTGTCTTTCCAGAAAATCTTTTCTTTGCCTTTTTATAACGCACTTCATTCCATCCATCGGTACGCGCAACAGGTGTTGTTTTATTCTGCCCGAACTCGCCGCCGCTTAAAGTAACTTCTGTTAGGATTGGATTAGTGATCGAAACCGCAGTACTATTCTCGATGGCCTCATCCTCCGCCTGCATCCCCTCCAAGTACTCCGTCGCAACCGCAGTGTGGGCCTCCACGAGCGGTGGTTGGCTTCCAGTCATAGCAGAAACGGTATTATGACTCATCACCGACGATGTGCTTAGGTGAGAGCAGGACATATTATGCACTGAGTCACTCGGCCGTTTCGTGCAATCAGCTGTTTCTACCCGCTTATGTTCGTTTGGTGACATTATGTGTGGTAGGCCTATAGGTCCGCTATCCATATTGTCAAGTATAAATGCACCTCTTTTTTTGGTATTTACATTAGAATCTACTAATGAAGCATACTTGAGGTTATTAATCTCCATACGCAAATCTTCAATTTGTCGCATTGTTGCGTAATTATCCTTTATATTCACAATATCTGCTCGTAAAATCAGAATATCCTTGAGCAGTTGCGATACATCAATATGATCAAAGGTAACTGGCGGTAATTTTTGCAAATCCCGCGCAACAAAAATAGGAATCTTCTCCTCTTCTATCTCTTTGAACAGAGAGATAATGTCCTCTAAATTTCGTTGCTTTTTACCTTCTTTTCTCCGGGATATCTGCCTACGCTTTGTTTTTGTGGATTCAAACAATAACGTCTTCGCTTCTTCGATATCTGAGTCAGAAAATACTGATGCACACACTCTAATTAAGCTTTCTGTATCCATTACATCATGCTTATTTTGCACAAACGATAGTAATTCACTTATCACTATGTTACAAGAATTACATTTCAACTTATTAACCGCCATAGTTTAGCGCACCCGCTCGTAAGCGCGTCCGAACGGTAACTCTTTGAAAATATTATACACGTATAACTATATGTGCATCAAACACCCCACTTCTTACGTCACTGTGACAACATGTCCGGCGAGCGGCGAGCGGCACTTTAGTTAAGTAGGTCCCGCTCCCGCTGCAGGAATGCGAAGCTTCGTGGCTAACAATAGGTACCCACCTACAACATGTTAGTAACAAAATATTAGCTACAATAAAAACGGAATCGCATGATAAAGGTAAACAACTTTCGATAACGAAAATAGTTCGATAGTGTGGATGCTGCCAAATCGATGTCACGAGCGCGAGCCGCGGCCCACCCACGGGGCCCACGCGACACGACACGACAAGAGACCACCTCTCTGTATGCCTGTACCTGTGAGTCGACTAGCTCCAGCTGACTCCAGCTGCAACTTTCGAACTTCAGTCTTGACTATTCACAAGTGCTTGCAATGGTCTAACAAGACATTTCGTTACACATACACGTGCCACTACCTCCTTCTTAAACCAATTGGATCATATAATTTGATGAGTAGATACTTTTTTTGTATAATGACTCCATCATATCGTATCGCAGGGGAGGTAGCTGTACCCAGCTACCAGCGAGAGTACGAACATAAACACGAACCTCTTTAAACATATAATCACGAGTACCTACAACACGCTGCTCGTCCTGCTCGAGTCTCATCACTCACAGACCTCACAGTGATAGAGTCGTGCCTATTATGTATGAGCAATGAACCGATAAAATGTACACCATTTTTATGAGCCGTATTTACACGAGGCGCGGTCGAGCGGCGGAGCGGGCGGCGGGGCGGGCGGCGCTCTCCGTCATATTTATATTATTCGATAACATTTACGATCTTCGTAGAAATCCTCTAAAAATGCCACAACATGCCATAAGAGCGACGTAAACACAGAAACACGTGGATGTCCATACAGACGCGTCAGTTTCATGCGAAGTTTGAGCGAGACCCTTGATTTCGCATTGAAATTTGTCTGAAGCGTCATAACACAAGTTTGGTATAGGTATCCTTTATAATCCATGGTAAGTATAGGCAGTGGCAAAACCCGGACGGGTTACCACAATGACAATATTTTTTTTTTGCATGAAGCATGTATTTACTGTACCACCGTATCTGCAGGCAGATACCTATTGTATTGTGTACACTTTACACAAAACCTGCTCGTTCAGTCTCCATAAAAACAAGTTTACTGAATTAAATTTAATCGTTTCGATAAACATCGCGGGTCGTTAGTCGAATACCCAATTAATATGTATTAAGCAATCTGTATTATAAGTATTACTATAATGTGATTGGTTAAACATTGTCGTGATGGATGTGTTTCTATGTAAATCAAGCGGACGAGCAACCGAGCGATTTCGGGTCGATTCATTAGAGCTTCTCATTTGAATAAAACATATTTTAAACGGTCCAACTGATGGTCTGCATCATCAAATGGGTGTCCCGAGATATGGTTAAGTCTGAATCTCGTCATGCTTCTTTTATTTTATGTGTCTGCGTCCCACCATTGTTGAAGACAGGCCTCCCTCCAGAGTGCGGCACTCCCTATTGGTCCTCCGACTGCATCAGCTAGTCGCCTGTGGCACTTTCCTCAAGTCGTCTGTCCATCACAAGGAAAGCTCTACATATTTGTTGTATCCATTATTTCCGGTTCCCTTCTATTGACTGGCGTAAGGTAGAACTTCTGAAGTCTCATTGATCGGAGTTACGGTTGTTCATAGAAGCAGTACAGTAACCGCCCATCAATTGTCGCTCACCTGACGTTACGCCTGTATCAGCTTATACAGTTTCTATTCATAGCTTATTATTACACTAGTCATTCGTTTAACTCACTTAATTCTACTTTATATCGACAAAGAATAGTTAACTGAAGCTGCCCGTTCGAGGGACAGTGACTATCATTAATATAAGTTGTTATCATCCGTTACGTTGGTAGTTTGCATCACCTGGGTTTTTTGCAACACCATTTATTATAATTGTTTCTCAGTAGCTAGTTTACGCGCATCTACTGGTAATTAGGTATTATGTATGTGAGAAGCCGTGGCCACGACACGACCGCCACGCGGCCGCGGCACGTGTCGCGGAGCCGCTTCTCGTGTATCTTGTGTCAACGGTTTCAGCTATGTTTAATCTATAATCATTAAAATAAGGAGGACTAAGCTACACCCTTAAAAAAGCCGTCTTGCGTCCGAGTTACTAGATGGTAGTAGTGGAGTGGAGTCTACTTTCTTGGACTAACGACAATCAGTAGCCTTAAAAGTTGAGGGTAGTTCTATACTTCGTGAAGGTACAATTTATTGCTAAAACTGGTGGCTCAAACTGCTGGAAATAGTCAATCGACATGATAATAAGTAGCAGTAAATTTTTTAACATTGTTGTGGCGTGACTCACACGAAAATGTGCTCTCCCTTTCATAATGCAATGCTTTAGTTTTCATATCATACGAATCGAATGAATTTTATCATCAATTCAGCATTAATTTCTCTGTTGGATTGTAGATGATCATCCATTAATGAATGTATGGGGCACCGCTCCGCGGGTCGAGTGGCGAGGTGCCGGCCTCGGCAAGGTCACCACTCGCAGGTCGCAGCACGCAGACCGTTCACTCGCCTCGCTCCTCGCGGTCGCGCGTGGTGGCGCCTCGGCGGGAGCGCGGGCGGCGCGGCCGGTGCGCACGCACTGATAATAATAATACAGCGCTTATCTGACATTGGTTTGGCTCGACCAAAACAACGTCGGCCCTCCAAATCGGCACTTTAGCCTTCATCGATATTCGAAAGACTAACAACCTCCACTCGCTTTATCGTGTTGTTGTTGTTTAGCTTACCTACTGTTATCGAACTAGTAAATTGCGATTGAGATACGATTCGATTAAAGTCAAGATCTGCAATACTATTCGTAGGACTAGTTTCATTGAACCTAACTAGACCATTCAGATCAGCAACGACGTCACGGTATCGAGGGTCAAGGGTCCACCGACATCCACCCGTGCTGGAACTAGATCGGCTGTAGTGTGGTGTGGTGTGTAGGAGCGGGGCCCGCTGCGGGGGCGGTGGCGGCGGCGGCGGCGCTAGCTGGGATTTTGCTACAATTATAATTAAACAGTTGTATTGGATGCCACGACACTAATGTGTTGTTTTTGTCGCTCTCGAGTGCGCGGCTCGAGGGGGCCTGGGGGGGAGGCGCGCCCACAGGCCCCGGCCCCGGCGCGGCTCTAGCCTCTAGTGCTCACACACAGTGTTCGCGATACGTGTGCGCGCGCACCTCGTCTCACAGCTCACTCGTCCCGGCCGCGATAATATTATCGGCTCGCGACCGTTTATCTATTTATTTGTGAAGTTTACTAGTGTTGTGTGTCGCGGCCTCGACCCGCCCCTCGCGTCCCGAGGCGAGGCCGTCTCCGGTCAGCGGTGTGCACTGTGCAGTGCGCGGGTCCGTGTGTGTTCCCGCGCCCCGGGGCCGTCCGGGACCGCCGATATGCTGGGTGCTGGCTGGCTCGACAACACATTGTCTGATAATCACAACATATCTAACCGGATAGCGTGTATTCGCATGCGGAGCAGGTAGAATATTTATACTAACGAGCTTTCTAAATTTGAAAATTAGTAGATCTCGATCTCCGCGCGCCCTCTGTGGAACCCTTGTTAATTTGTTGAACTAACTTTGACTTTCAATAAAGGTAACAGGAGAATCAGTTGTAGATTGTGAGCGTAGTTACAACTAAGTATCAATCGTATCTTTAATATGTATTATGGAAAATAACAATTTAAAGTGGAGTTTAATTTGCGATAAGTTAATGTATTGGTTGGACCCATTGTTTACATTGATTTCGTCAATAGGTATATATTCAGTATCGCAGTCCGCAGTGTCTTGTTGTTTTCGCCGATAGCGGATAGTCCAGGGGCACAGTGAGAGAGCGTCACCGGCTCTACTAGTGGCAGTAGCGCTGGCCTGGGCCGGGCTGGTCTGGGTGGGTCTGGGCTACTGGCTCGTCTTGTAGTCGTAGTTAGAGTGCGTGTTGTTCGCTCGCAGCGTGTGACGCGCGAGGCAGATTAGCACTCGGCTTGATTACGATACTGTGTTTGCGACTTTATTTACGACGCGCTTATGTTTATTTACTTGTTATAACAAAATTAATGTTGTTAGAGTAAAATGTTAAATAGGGGTTAGGTAATCGCAAATTTTAATAATTAAATTGTCACCGAGATGTTCGCTCGATAAGGTGATGATGTGGCCGAGGGTGCTGTCGGTTACAGAGCGTAAAATGAACAAGCTCCCAACAGAAGCCGTGTCGACATAACAGAAGTAAAGTAGATTTTCAACTATCATAATTTGTTTTGAATGGGTTGTAACGCGATGCGGAAATCCCGCATATGACTATCCCGCATATGTTGAGAGTGGGGACGGCCGCGGACGGCGGAACACGCGCCCGCGCCACGCGAGCGCTCGCGCCGAGTGAATGGCGCGCACAGCACACAACACACAACACCTGTGTTTGTTTGTTTGTGAACATGGACTCGATAGAACTGCGTCATACACTACACTACACTACACTGCTGTGTTGTTGTGAACTGCGCTGCGCCGCGGAGCACACGTGCCGCAGTAGCCGCACACTCACGCGACCCATCCCATCGCGCACCATACCATATTACCTACCCCTTGCCACTCGCCAGGCGGGATAGGGAAGGTAGTGACTACACAATACCATTCATAACACCAAATTATGCTAACAATTATCTATGTAAATTATTTGATTTTATTATCTTATCATCAATTAACAATAATGATGTTTTATACACCTACTAATTTCAATGCAGTTTACCTTCACGCTATCTCTTCAATATCTCTAGTGAACATATTTTGAATATAAAAAATTTTAGTACTTAGTCATGGTAAAGTTTTATGACTGACAATAGACTTATTATTGATTTGATTAATACACCCACAATTAAAAATCCTAAAGAAGATTGTGGTGTAACCATTAAATAAATAATTTTTCCTTCTAATAATCATATAAATATATAAATCCCTAGGTTTCATAATTTTATTCAAAGTGGGAACTGTAAGAACAGATTATTAGAGTAGGTATTTACTGCAAATTTCTTATTCAAAATGGTTTAAAATAGTCAATCATTTGTATCATGAAGTACCTACTTAACTGCCCAGTAAGCTTTGCCTTCACTTTTAAATAAGGTTTCCACCAATTAACGGATTAAAATTTGACAGCCCGGTTGGCTTTGTGGTTAGTGACCCTGACTTTCAAGCCTCGGGTTGTGGGTTCGAATCCCACCCAGGACAAACATTTGTTTGCATGAATATGTCTGTTTGTCCTGTGTCTGGATGTAAATATCTATATAAGTATGTATTTAGAAGTAGTATATCAGATATCTGGTTAGCATAACACAAGCTCACTTTGATGCTTAATTTGGAATCAGATTGGCTGTGTGTGAAAAATGTCCCAGGATATTTATTTATTTATTTTATCATTTGTGGCCAGGCCATGCACATGTCTGTGTCTGCTCGGTCTGCGTCTTCCAAGTGTGGTATTGCAAAGTAGTATACCTATCAGCTGTGTGGTTACTGTACTAAAGGGTCTGCTTAGTTTGGTATTGGTTGGCAGTGTGTGAGAAATGTCTCGGCACAATGCAAGTTTCAACATTTCAATACAGTCATATTGTCCTATTCAGTAGGTAAAATGACTGAACAATAATTATTAAATCTATGTACATACCCACACTACAGAAGGAGCAAACCAATTTGATACAAAATTATAACAATCATTGTTTTACACAAGTAGACATAAAATGTGATATAATATGCTATGTGGACACAGAGGCTGCAGTTTATTAACATGAATTTTATGTAAAATGAATAGGCAGGTATCTAGCCCTTATGTTACTTTTGCCTAAATCTGCATATCCACATTACCAATTAGGTATTTTGTTTAAGAAAAAAACAAAAATATAAGCCTTGCCTATCGTTGGCAAGGCAATATATAGATATCTACACTAACAACGGGCCTGTGGAGATTATGGATAGCCCACCTCATTCACCCTCTTTATAACAACTATAGAGGAACTTACAGCATATAGTGGAATATCTTGCATCAACATTACTGCATCACAGCGCAGGAGGGCAGCGATTGGGGCGGGATTCTGTAATTCAGAAAACAACAAAAATAGTTCCAAATACTACTTATCGAACTCGATTTAACTCAAAACAGAACAGATACCTACCTATGTATTTGTTTCTTGATGGTGGTCAATTAAATCACTTTTGGTATGATGAGAATTGCGTGAGTTGACTTTAAAAAATTATAAAATGCTCTTCACTGTAATTTTTGCTATACTAGGGTCAGTCTTGTCTTTCCCGGGCGGGAAATCAATCAACCATCAATCATGGATAGTTACTATACTCTTTGCATCAATCAAACCAAAACAAATAATTAGATTAGACGTAGACAGAGAACAGTTTCTCTGTCTACGCAGAGAACGTAATTAGACCATAGAGAATATTGAGTACTTGAGTAATGAATGTTGCCAGTTCCAACTTTAATTGAGTTACCGATACTTCCTTAAATAAATTCGGTAATGATCACAACATTAACAAATAACCATTCCACCGCTAGAAAAATACAGGAATAAGGTTAGCGATAATACAGTATTTTTAACCGACTTCCCAATAAGGAGGTTCTCAATTCGGCCGGTATGATTTTTTTTTAAGTTGTCATCGATATAATTTAAGGGCATTATATTAACACTGACTCGTTAAACTAATAATGTAACACTTAAAATCATTGCTACCAATTAGCTTTGAAAAATCGATTTATTTATTTTAAATTATTGTTTTTAGGGTTGCCCATGCAGCCTCGCTACGATCACCGCACTCATGAGGTAAGCCATCGTAGGTCCTGTACTACGATACAACACAGCAACAACAAAAATGTAACTATTTTTATATAATTATTTAAGACCTTATGATGTTAAGAGAATTACTCTAAGATTAATTTTGTTAGAAGTATACTTAGTTGCTAAATAGCATATAAAAAATCGACTTAATAATAATGCACAAAAAAAAATCACGTAATTTACCTAGAATATTTAAATTTGTTTGTAGACTTTTTGGAAGTAAATCAATTTATTTTACGTAATTATCTACTGGAAAAATTCAAAATAATACCTCTCACGTTACTAAACTTATTCTCAGGAACTACCAGGCCGCTCTCGTCCAAGTGGGAGTGTTCGCAGTCCTGCTCGTCTCCGCGCCGACCCGAGGCTCCGGTACGTAGCGGCGTCCGGCACCGTCCGGTAGCGGCACTCGGTTCGTAACTATACCGTCCCGTCCCGTCCCGTCCACAGATGAGAGCGGCGAGTCGGTGGTGGTGAGCGCCGTGGGCCCCGAGGGCGGGGGCGCGGGCGCGGGCGGGGGCGGGGGCTCGGGCGCGGCGCTGGCGGCGCTGGCGGTGGCGGCGCTGCGGGCGCGGGGCGTGCGGGCGCGGGTGGAGCCGCCGCCGGCCGCGTGCGCGCCGCCCGCGCCGCCCGGCGGGCCCGCGTGCCGCGGCGCGCTGCTGGCGGCGCTGGCCCGGGCCGCGCTGCACGCCGCGCTGCTGCCGGTGCCCGCCACCGCGGCGGCCGACGCGTTCGCGCTGCGGGACCTCGGCATCGAGGACGTGGGCGACGCGGCGCCGCTCACCCGCCGCGGCTGCTTCACCACTTCACCGCCGCCGGGGGCGGGGGCGGGGGCGGCCCGCTCGCTGCTCGACCTCGCCGACCCGTCGATCGCCTCGCGCTACCGCCTCGCCGACCGGGATATCGTCCACGCCGCGCGAACCACCCTCGCCGTTAAGTATGTACCGTCCGCTACTCGCTAGATATACGCGCCGACTGCGCACTGACTCCGAGACTAAAATTAGTCAAAATTTCCCTACCTGCAGGTACCTGAGTCTACATACTTACTTTGACGCGACCGGATGCCGCGACCCGTTCGCGAATATCCCAGGATATTTATATTTACATTATACAAATTAATCGTTAGAAATAAGATAATAGAGCGGCATAATTACAATAGCGGCGATACCCTTTATAAAGTGAATACAAAAAAAAACTTTGCACCCGTTATTACGTATGGAGGGACTCGAAAGTGTGACTTTATGACTGATTCATTCCGAGTGCTATATTATATTTACTTACTTGTGTTTCTCGATATTTCAGCGAGACCCTCCCCGATCGGACCCTCGTGAACTCATCCTACCCCGAGTGGTGCCCGAGGGAAACGTGCGCGACGATATTGACCAGCGACGAAGCGGAGGCGGCGGTGGTCGCGGGAGTCTGCCGGCGGCACCGGCTGCACGCGGGCGTGGCCGTGCTCGGGGCGCGGCTGGCCGGCGCCGCCGCCGCGCTCGCCGCGCCCGCCGTGCTGTGCGAGCGCGCGCCCTCGCTCACGCTGCCCGACGAGCTGCGCGCGGCGCCGCTGGGCCCGCCGCCCTGCGTCGACGCCGCCGACGCCGAGCCCTGCCCCTTCGAGCCGCACCGCCTCGTCAAGCTGGTGAACGCGCCCGCCCTCGCGGCGCTGTCCCCGCGCGCGCTGCACGTGCTGGCGCGGCTGGCGCTGCCGGCGGCCGGGCTGCGCGAGCTGGCGCGGGAGGCGCGCGCGCGGGGCGCGGCCGAGGCGGCGCGGCGCTTCCTCGCGGCGCACCCGGGCTGGCCGGGCGGGCCGGCGGCCGAGGTGCGCGCCGGCGTGCTGGTGCCGCTGACGGGGCCGCGCGAGGCGTACGCCGGCCTCGCCCTCGCCGCCGCCGCGGAGCTCGCCGAGGAGGACGCCGCGCCCTCGCCCGGCGTCGCCTTCAAGGTGGAGGTGTACGACGACGGGTGCGCCGCGACGAGCGCGTTCAAGTACCTGACGGACTCGCTCGGCACCGAGTACCACGCGCTGACGGGCGTGGCGGGCCCCGCGTGCGGCGCGGCGTTCGCGGACGTGGCGCGCCAGAGCCCGACGCACCGGCTGCCGACGGTCGCGTTCACGGCGCAGGCGGCGCCGGCGGCGGGCCGGTACGCGGTGCTGGCGGCGGGCGAGGCGGGCGCCAGGCAGGCGGCGGTGGCGGCGCTGCTGGCGGCGCTGGGCTGGCGGCGCGTGGCGGTGCTCAGCGAGCTGGCGACGCGCGCGACCCTCGACGTGGCGCGGCTGGGAGCCGACGTCGTCGTGCACGTCGAGTTGCCGGACGATGCCGACGGTGGCCGCCCGCTTTACGAACTCGTCACCGGGGTGAGTTATATTGCAACAGATCGCTACATAATTTCTATACAAACGAGAATATTAAACGATAACCCAAACTTTAAAACTTCATCGATTTCATCTTCATCATTCGATATACGAATGAATAAAACGAATAGTCAACGTAGGACGCAGTATTAATAACAACTAGTTAGGTACATAATGCGTGTATGTGCACCGTGTACCAGTGGGCGGAGCGCGTGTCGTCGTCCCGCGGGCGCGTGGTGTACGTGAGCGTGGAGGACGCGCGCGTGGTGCGGGCGGCGCTGTGCGCGGGGCGCGGCGCGGGGCTGGTGCCGGCCGCGGGCGCCGTGTGGCTGCTGCCCGCCGCGCTGCCGCCGCGCTGGCTGCAGCCCGCGCCCGGCGACGCGCACGCCTGCTCGCGCGCCCAGCTCGAGGAGGTCGCCGCCGGCCACCTCAGCGTGGCGCCCGCCTGGCTCGCGGCCTGGGAGGAGGGCGCGGGCGCGGGCGCGGGCGGGGAGGCGCGCGCGGCGTGGGAGGCGCGCTGGCGGGCGCGGTGCCCCCAGCGCTCGCCCGCCTGCGCCCGCCCGGGGCCGCACGCCGCGCTGCTCTACGACGCGCTGCGCCTGTGGGCCGCCGCGCTCACGAGGGTGCTCGCCGCCCACCCCGCGGCCCTCGACGATCTGCACGACGAGCGGTTCGTCGCGTGAGTGTGGACCGCCGGTCATCGTTCTGTCCCGGTATTTTGTGTCTCTATAGTAAACGTGTTCATATCTTCTCTATCTTCCCAGGGAATTAATAGAGAACGCGACGACGGTACCGTTCACCGGGCTGACCGGCCCCTTCGCGTGGACCGGCGAAGGTTGCAACGGTGGTCGCGCGCGCTCGTCGCCGCTCGTGGTGCGCCAGTGGCGGGGGCGAGGCGGCGGGGAGCGCGTGGCGAGCTGGACGGCCGGCGGTGGGCTGGAGCTCGACGCCGCCGCGCTGCGCTGGCTCACGGCGGACGGCTCGGCGCCCGACGACGGCGGCGAGCGGTGCGGGCTGCAGCCGCTCGCGGACCTGCTGCGCACGGACTGCCGCACCGCGTTCGTGGCGCTGGCGGCGCTGGTGCTGGCGCTGCTCGTGGTGGCGCTGGCGCTGGCCGCGCTGCACTGCAAGCGTCGCGCCGAGCGGGACTACCGCGAGCGGCTAGTGGCGCTCGGCCTGCGCGCGCTCGCCCCGAAGCCCGGCGGGCTCGACAAGTGGGAGGTGCCTCGCGAGCGAGTCGTCATCAACCGCAAGCTGGGCACCGGCGCCTTCGGGACCGTGTACGGCGGCCACGCCTTGCTCGCCGAGGATCGCGGCTGGTCCGCCGTCGCCGTCAAGACGCTCAAGGCGGGCGCGACTACCGAGGAGAAGCTCGACTTCCTGTCGGAGGCGGAGGCGATGAAGCGTTTCGACCATAAAAACGTAGTTCGTCTTTTGGGGGTGGTGACGAAGACGGAACCGGTGTGTACGGTGATGGAGTTCATGCTGTACGGGGACCTGAAGAACTACCTGCTGGCGCGGCGGCACCTGGCGGCGGGGGTCGGGGTGGGCGCGGGAGGGGGCGGGGCGGGCGCGGCGGGGGACGAGGAGGTGTCGGCGGCGCGGCTCACGAGCATGGCGCTGGACGCGGCGCGCGCGCTGTCCTACCTGGCGCAGCTGCGCTACGTGCACCGCGACGTCGCCGCCCGCAACTGCCTCGTGAGCGCCCATCGAGTCGTCAAGCTGGCCGACTTCGGCATGACGCGCCTCGTGTTCGAGAACGATTACTATCGCTTTAGCCGCAAGGGAATGCTGCCCGTCCGGTGGATGGCGCCGGAGAGCCTGGCCCTCGGCGTGTTTTCGCCGGCCTCGGACGTGTGGTCGTTCGGTGTGCTCCTGTACGAGATCGTCACGTTCGGGTCTCTGCCCTTCCAAGGCTTGAGCAACGCGGAGGTGCTGGCCCGCGTCAAGGGTGGTCACACGCCCGATCTGCCGCCCGGACTCAAACCCCAACTGTGAGTATGGCTCGGACCGAGTTACGCTCCGTCCGTCAATCCGGTAACTGAACGTCGAACTGTCAATTTTGTCGCAGCGAGGGACTCATCAAGTCGTGCTGGCGGCAGGAGCACAAGGCGCGGCCGGGCGCGGCGGAGGTGGCCGCGTTCCTGGCGGACTCGCCGCGGCTGTTGGCGCCGTGCCTCGACGTGCCGCTGGACGCGCTGCCGCTGGACGCGGACGCGGACCCGGACGCGGCGTGGCGGCTGCCGCGGGACCGCGCCGAGGTGAGCGCCGCCTCCCTCCCCGCCCTCCCCGCCCGCGCCGTCGGCTCAGGTCGTGACTCGCCCGCTCGTGTGTTGTGTTGCAGGCTCGCTGGGTGTCGTGGGCTGCGCCGGCGTCGGCCGCCACGGACGCCACGGACGCCACGGACACGACGTACCTGAGCGCGGAGCCGCCGCCGCCGCAGGACACCGACGCCTTCCTGCCGTGACCGAGCGCGCCCGGGACCGAGACTAACTTACTTGTGCTCAGTGGCCGTTTGCTTTTTGCGTTGCCTGATTTTTCTGATCATTCCGACATATTTCTAGTCATGTGCTGTAATAAAGTATAAATTAAGAATAGAATATTGTAAATATGTACATACTTGCTACTTACGTATAATATTGTTTATTTTATTATAGCTTATTTATATTAACTGTAAACGGGTGATAAAAAAATTAAATATAAATAGACCGCCGTTTTATTATTTAGCCGATCGTTTTATTTGAAAACCTGGGATTTTTTCGTTGCGCATCATGAAAATATATTTTTTAAAACCCTTTGAATACATAGACAGTTCGAGCCGAACACTGGCAGAGGTGTGACGCTAGTGACGACGGGGTCACTGGCAACACTGGCGACGATGGCAACACCGACGCCAGTTAGCACCAAAGATCTTATATTATAACTATAAGATCTTTGGTTAGCACAGATTATTTACTACTCATTCACTATCTGCAATCACATTATTACTTTAAGACGTAGACAGAGAAACTAAGTTTAGTTTAGTTTCTCTGTCTACGCTTTAAGATAAGTAATAATGGGACTGCGTCATATCGCAGCTAAATTATACCTATGCGTCATCACTTTATCAGTCATATTTTAATGCCGTTGGTGAAGGCTATAGAATTATGTTTGTTTATTTATACTCCTGGCAGTTTTTGAGTTTACCGCGTTCACCCAAACCCTACTATACTAAGTGATGTTACCTACGTTGTTGTTATATACCTAACGTAATGACGTACTGCACTACATAAATTTTTTCACATCAATTTATTTTTACTATTTTTCACTATATTTCTGTATATCAAAATATAGGTATAAACATAAAATTGTTTTTAAGTTTATGATAATAACTTAACAACCATAACTTTTAAAATAAATTAAAATGAAGATATTTTTTTATTGGGCTAGCCTCTGATGGCTGTTACATCCTTAGCCCTCATACGCACGAAAGTTTTTTTAACGTAGGTTAAACAACGTTCAAATACAACAAATGCATTCCCATGTATACATATGTTCACACGAGAGCACTTTTAAAACGCGACGCCTTTTTTATCGAAGGGCGTTGCATTTTCAACATTGGGCGTTGGAAATAGAGCATATTATGGTACTTGGAAATGCATTTGTTGTGTTTGAACGCTTTTTTAACGTCCGGTAAAAAAACTCTCGTGCGAATGAGGGCTTACGCTTAATGAAGACATACTTAAATAAAGTTCATACCTACTCGTGCAAGAACGAGCGAGCGAGAACGTAGAAAAAATGCCAAAGACAAAATTAAGTTAGTAGATAGGTAGGTAGGTAACCTTTTGGTTTTTCAATACGTATTAATCGCAAAATCGCTAGTTGATTCTTAATTAGGTATTAGCACACTGTACAGTAGGTAGGTATGTTCAAATGGCATCTACAAAATTTACCCGTTACGCAATAATCGCACGTAAACCCGTCCACGTTATAAGGATAAACATGAAATAAATATCGATAGGTCCTCAGTACGCAGTAAGGTTTGCTATGGCTACGTGCCTGTCGCTCGCGACATCGAGACTGCGCCGCCACTGAGCCGCCAGTGCACGGTGCACCTGCTACTGTTCATCACTTCTACACTCAGTACTGGCTGCCAGCTACAAGCTCAGCATTCGGCACAGTCGCCACCCACGGCCCCCACTGAGGTCCAATCCATTATACCTAGCTGTTGTAAGTAGGTAGCGTCAGTAGAAGCACATGAGGCAGCGCCAGCGAGGCGCGCGAGCGGCGCCGCACCAGCCTAGGTGGGTTGGTATTCAAGCAAATTGAATCGTGGAATATTCAATATCTAGGTGAGCATCGAGTGATTGTTTCAGCACCTTCTCGTTTACAATCGCCATG
Organism: Thyatira batis; assembly: GCA_905147785.2. Taxonomy (NCBI): domain Eukaryota; kingdom Metazoa; phylum Arthropoda; class Insecta; order Lepidoptera; family Drepanidae; genus Thyatira; species Thyatira batis. The sequence goes on from LR990486.1 coordinate 13,723,590, forward strand.
TCCATGCCGTTCCGTTCGAGGCCGAGGGCTAAACCAAATATGTACTTAAATAATGGCTTTGATTTTAAACTAGGTAAGTATATAGGTAATTCAAAATTTCAAAAGAAGATACTGACGTAGTTTCCTGCGTAGTTATGACTATAGAGGAAATAGTAGGGTTATATTCTGTTGTTATTAGTTGCTACGACTGGCGTACCCATCTATCCGAGCGTACGAAGTAACAACAATACTCCAATTAATTAATATATTTATACCTTGCAGCGCAGTGTGAACATGGAGATTCACATTCATGCATGTTGTCGTTTTGAACCATAACTGCCTCGCTCGCTCTACACGGATGGGTACCTACTTATCTTATACATTTTATTACGCATATCGTAGTCCAGCGTTAAGAACAACAGGATAAATAACATACTTTGTAATAGAAACACGGAATTCAAGGCCATGTTCGATTAAGTAGTTTATTGTCCAGTCCGGTTCAATTATGATACTTATTCAAAAGTATCAGTATAAAGTATAAGTGATATCAGACAGCAAATTAACGGATACGGAAAAGAAATTTTATTCCTTTGCCACGACAAATGCTTAATTGTGTTTTTGCCACCCACAGGGGTTGAGTAATGAGAGATGTGCGACCGGTGACCGCCGCCGCTGCGCTCGCGCTGCTGCTGGTGGCGCGGGCGGCGGCGGGGGGCGGAGCGAGGTCGGGGCTCGCGAGGAGCGAGTGCGCGCTCCTAGAGGAGAGCCTGCGGTGCGCCGGCGCCGGCGCGGACCCGGCCCCGCTGCAGGTGCGGTGGGACAACGCGCCCCGCGACGTATTCTTCTACTGGGACAGCGCCCCGAGCCACGCCGCCGCCGCCCTGCTACTAGTGTTGCTGCGCCACTGCCTCGGTTACCGGGGACTGCACCTGCTTAGGATGAACACCGATCACTGCCGACTCGACAAACGGTGAGTGCAGCCGAAGTTACGAAAATACTACTAGTAGGTATATCGGAGCGATCAGTTGTGCTAAATTTAATCGGACAGCAGCGATATCGTGGCGGTGGGGGTGTGGACGGCGCGTCCAGAGGAGTGCGCCTCGGAGAAGTTCCCGCTGCTGGGCGAGGCGGCGGCGGCGGGGGCGGCGGCGCGGCTGCGGCTGCACGCGCGCCTCGCGCCCGCCGCGCCCGCCTACTGCGCCGCGCTCGCCCGCTCCTGGCCCTTCTACTTAAATCAGACCCACCTACGGAGCTGTTTATTCCTCGGGTGAGTTGCTTAGGTACGCCTCTTAGTCCAAAGGACCATCGACGTCGACGAAGCCCATGTTGGTGCTTTATTTATAGGTATTTTTTTATTACAGAACCGGCACTGACACGCGTGCCAAATTATACGTAACGTGCCGAGATTGTAATAGGACGATCTCAAAATTCAACGACCGGGCGCGTAATGTATCTCTATTGGTTCATGTAGTAGACGACCCGGTGAATCGGACGCATCTAATGCTCATGATGAGAGACGTCAATCGATCTTTTTTATTCATCGACCACGACATGTGGCAAGAGTACCCCCTCGTGCAGGGCGTGCAGCCGCCGCCGTGCACGCCGGCCGAGCGGCTGTGCGCCGACCAGGACGCGCTGGACACCACCACCGGAGTCCTCTTCGCCAACTATCAATTGCAAACCTACGCGCCGGTTCTCATTAATGTCCTAAGAAAGCTCCAGCTCGCTCCGAAATATTTGCGGGAAATATCAGAGATGGAAGCCTATTTTAATCGCGACATCGAAGAGACGACTTGCGGCTGGGCCAGGAACAACTCTGAAAAATTCGACCCCATGGTTAAGCAGGCGATCGAATCCAGTCGACCGACTTACATATTACTAGTAGTCACGTGCAAGCACGATTCCCAAATCGACTACCAAGATTTCAATGCGACAAATTGGATCATATTTCACGAGCTAAATAATCATACGACCGAATACGGTTTTGTCATCGATTGGGACTGGTACAAGATCGATTGCTACAGCGAGACCGAGTTCGGCGACTTGATGCTGCAGCGTTCCGGGATGGTATCGTGGCCCCGGGTGATGGGCGTGGTGGCCCGCGGCGAGGGCGCCATGGCGGTGGCGCGCGGCGAGCGGTCCATGTACCTGCACGGGCGCGAGCGGCTGCCCATGGCGCTGTACGACGCGGCGCCGGCGCGGGGCTCGCTGCGCGGGGCCGTGTGGCCCGTGGCCGGCGCGGTGGGGCACCTGGCCGCCGCGCTGCGCCGCCTGCTGGCCGACGCGGGCTGGCGCCGGCTGGCCGTGCTGACCGACGCCACGCACCTCGCGCGCAGCCTGGCCGCCGAGCTCGCGCGCGACGCCCGCCTGACGCTCCGCCGAGCGCCGCTCTCGCCCCTCTCGCCCGCCGCCATCGCCGCGACGCTGAGGGAGCTCATCGACGCGCGAGCCAAGATATATTTTATCAACGCGGGGGCCGCGGAAGCCGCCGCGGTACTGAAGGTGGCCTTCGATCTCCGTATGACTCCCGAGCGAGGTTACGCGTGGATCGTCCGCGAGTGGAGCGGGCGGTCCGAAGCGGAGATGCAGGCCGTGCGCGTGACGGGCGGTGCCATGAGGCACTACACCGTCTCTATGTGGAGCCGCAGCGGCGCAGACCTGCCCGCGCCGGCGACGCCCTGGAGGCGGCGGCTGGGGGGCGCGCTGGACGCGGGGCGGGCAGCGGGCGCGGGCTCGGCGTGGTCGCTGCGCGCGGCGCCGTGGGCGGACGCGATGCTCACGCTGGGGTACGGGTTCACCGCCTTCTACCGAGACCACTCCAAGTATCGCTACGACATCCACAGCGAGGATGCTATTGAGTACGTCAATATTTCATTTTCTTAATTGTATTTAGTTTTTGTCAAAATAAACGGTTAATTAATCGAAACCATTTGGAAAATCTCTACACTGATAGTATTTTGCACTATTTACAGTTTGCTTAAATATGACATCAATTGGAATTTCACAGAAAATAAGTATTTAAGCAGCTACTCGTAGTTAGACCACTGCTTAACGATTTTGTAAGTTTATTAATTAATTTCATTGTTAACTAGACTTTTTACGAAGATTCTAAATGAAGCCAGAGAAGATATACCAGGGTTTTCCCGAAACGATCTGCCGCCCGCTGAAGATGGAAATCAGACCGTATATGTCGACCAATGGACCCGCACTCGCACCCGCCTCACCGAGTGGGTCGTCCGCGGCGGGGTGGCGCTCGACGGCCCCGCGGCGGCCCCCGGACCCGGAGGCTACCTGCCCCCGGACCTGCCGGCCGACGGCCTGGGGGCGTGCGTCGCGCGCCTCGGCGACCCCTTCACTCCCACGTGCCTCGACTTCGTATGGATCACGGCTCTCGTGTCGCTCCCGTTTCTAATCGTAGGCCTGTGGGCGGTACGAGTGAGGCTTCGCAAACGAGCGGCGCACCGCAGAGAGGAGCGGGAGTTTGCGCGACACGGAAACAACGTTACTAAACTTCTATCCGTAGTGGTGAACCGAGAGGATCTCGAGATGCGCGAGGAGCTCGGCTTCGGCAAGTCCGGGCGCGTGAATCTCGCAATTTTGCGGAGGGCCGGCGGTCCACGAGCGGTCGCGGTCAAGGCTCTCCGGGACGACGCCGCGCCCTCCGAGGAGAGCGAGTTCCTGCGGGAGGCGTGCACCCTGGCCTCGCTCGAGCACGACCACGTCGTGCGGCTGGTCGGCGTGTGCGTCATCGGAGGCCCCACTTTGGTGTTGATGGAGCATGCATTTTTCGGGGACTTGCTGCGTTATTTGCGCACCCGGCGTCACCTAGCGGAGGGGGTCGGGCAGCGGCCGGACGCGCCCGACCCCGAGGCCGAGCACGTGACGGCCGAGGCGCTGACGCGACTGGCCCGCGAGGCGGCCTCCGCGCTCGGGTGAGTGTCCGTCGACCGCGGCGAGAGCCCCCGCCCGCTCGACGGCGACGGTAACGAGCGCGTCGACTCGACAGGTACCTCGCGCTGCGGGGCGTGGTGCACTGCGACGTGCGCGCGGCCAACTGCCTGGTGGACGCGCGCCGCTCGCTGAAGCTGGGCGACTTCGGCATGGCGCGGCAGACGCGGGCGGCGCGCGCCGACGCGGGGCTGGCGGAGTACGCGTGCCGGCGGCGCGCCATGTTCCCGGTGCTGTGGATGGCGCCCGAGAGCCTGACGCGGGGCGTGTTCTCGGCCGCCACGGACGTGTGGGCGCTGGGCGTGCTGGTGTTCGAGCTGGTGACGCTGGGCGCGCGGCCCTACGGCGACTGGTCCCCGCTGCGCGTGCTGCACTACGTGCACGACGGCGGCCGGCCCGCGCTGCCGCTCGACGCTTCCACACAGACGTGAGTACCGCCGGAATTAACTACATATAGCGATTATTGTTTTCGTTTACACACGCGGTAATTGACTGGATGGTGGACTAAGGCGCATTATACCTAAGTATAACTGTATAAGAAAGTGGTGTTAGACACACCAGTTTTTTTACAACATTCATAACTTAAGAAGAGCCAAAATATTCCAGGGTTGAACACCAAATGATTAACAAGAATGGTTTGTACCTATTGACAAATAATAGACATATTTCTCGATTGTAAAATTTATGCGTGCTTTCAGTTTATGTTGTGTTCAAACAATTTGCAAGTTTATACAGGAAAGTATGAGCAGTACCTACCTATAAAGCTGTACAAAGGCGGTAGATACGAACTGCGCCGGGTCCGTTAGTAAAAAAAAATGTACCTAAAGCTGAAGAGTTTGTTTCTTTGAACGCGCTAATCTCAATGGTCCGATTTGACTCAGTATCGGATACCTAACCAATTTATCGAGGAAGGCAATATATTGGAAGGTTTAATACATCACGCTACGACCAGTAGGAGCGGTGCATCAATGAAAAATGTTCCAAAAACGAGGAATAATGTGAAGCATACCTACACAGGTACAAAGTTGCGCGGGTCTGCTAGTTCCTTAAATAGGTAAATGTAAACTTTTTGATTGCAACTCCCATATGCACCATGTATCGAGGTAGATATGCAAGTGTGAGGTGTGAGGTGTGAGGTGTGCGTGTGCGTGTGCAGGCGCGGGCTGGCGCGCGCGTGCTGGCGGCGCGCGGGCGAGGAGCGGCCCTCGGCGGCCGCGGTGGTGGCCTACCTCGCCGAGCGGCCGCGCGCGCTCAGCCCCGCGCTGCAGCCGCCGCTCCCGCTGCAGCCCGCCTCGGTCGACGCCGCGCTCGGTGAGTACCTACCGTCTACACGACGCGACACGACGCGACACGACGCTTCCGGCTCGTTAACAGCGTAAGCTCGCTCTCTCGCAGATCCCACGGACTCGGACAGCGGGTTCGGCGAGACGCCCAGCCCGGGCCCGGGGCCGGACGGCGCACACGAGCCCGAGTTCGGCGCCAGCCCGCCGCACCCGATACCCGCATGGTGATCTCATCCTTTTTTTTTACCCTAAGATTGACAAACGGGCATACGGTCCCACCTGATGGGAAGCGGTTCCCGCAGCCTATGGAAGCTTGCAACACCGAGGGCGTCACTCGCGCGTTGCCCACCCTATAAAAAAGGAGCAACTAGCATATAGGCAGTGAATGGGACAAAGCGTAATGTATTTTCGTCGAAGGGCTCGGCTGGTATCACTCCTGCATACCCCTACGACGCTACTCCACCACTGGTCCCCTCACTGCCGCTGCAGCGTATCCTCATGGAGCTCTGGCCACCGCAGGAACACTAAACTACACTGCTAGAAACGAACGTCACGTGTTTTAATATTTGTGAAATCGCTCATAAAATATAATACAATGTTAACGCCTAGGCATAGAGCCACACTGTTTTATATGAGGGAATCGGGAAACCTTAAGTATTTAAATTTAACGATTTTTCGCATGTTAGTGTTACTGTAAGTAAATTTAACGAATATGTAGTTATATCACTGACTTTGATGGATAATAAATATTTTTACTGTGTCCTGACATTTCTTCGCACTCCTTTAATTGATTGACAAATCAGAGCAAAATCAAACATAATCTATGATTTAAAGTATACATCAAAACCAAAATAACAAGGCAGACAAAGCTCAATGGCAAGAATGATTAATTAATATCTTTGAAACGACTTATGGACTGTCCTTTAATCACGTGAGGCTCGATAGGGGCGGGGAGTGTAGTAGGTAATTTATCACGAATAGGTATTTAGTTTTTCGACAAACGTGTACAACAACATTGAAAGCGGCTTTTAAATTTTAGATTTGTAGGTAAAAATATACCTACCTACACGTGATGTGGGGCGGGGGTTCAGTCTTGAACCTCACCTTGTATCACCGAGGGGAAGGGGGGGATTAAAAATGCCAAATAAACGTCACGTGAATAATGGACGACCCCTTGCCTAGGGCCTGATAGTTTGATTGGCACTTAGTTGGCGTGACAGCGAGCAAATGCAAACATTTTTAAAATTTTAGACGTTATGCCGTCCCATCCAGCAGCAGCATCAGCTCGCAGACCTACAACAACATTCCCTATCTCCGGTTCGTCGGTAGGGGTTGGGAGGATAACAAATGAACTCGCTATGACAGACTCATTGTGATGTAGTAGGTACGTTGGGGAGTGGGCTTCCGGAATGTTGATCGGCCAAACATTTAGGTACCAACATTTGCAAAGTAGTCATTGACACGGTTTGTTTCAGATATTTTTCATTTTATCATTATTTGCAAAGGTGTTTTTTTATAAACATGACATTAATCCTTATCCTAATAAATACGTTGTTCTATTCATCACAACTATTTAATTTAAAACATGACTTTACGTTATTCGAATTCAATTAATATCTGAGGAGATATCGCAGTTTTAAATAATTTCTGCCTAACCGAAGTCGCGGGTTAAAGTTATGTCAAAGTAACTATTCCACGCAGACGAAGACGCGGCGGGCAGAAGGTATATAATATCAACCTACTAATATAATAAGTACTGACCGACCGAAGTTTCGGTTTCGGCCATAAAATCTAGTTTCGGTTTCGGCCAAAATATAGCCGAACCTTTCGGCCCCGCTGAAACTCGAGTGTTCATGATTTTTCGGGCGTCATTCGGTAATTATCGCGGGTAGTTCGTGCCTGCTCGTGCCGCTGCTATAATGCTAAAGTTGTTAGATAGCTTATTAAAAAATAGTGAAGGTGTGTTAAGAACGCTCTTCGATTCAAGGTTCCCTTTACGAAAAGTAAGCTTGAATGCTGTAACTTTAGTTAGAGTCATGTGTGTCCCCCTCTAACAGCTAAACCGTTGTTTGTAGATTTGTAAAAACATTCACTGTAGTAGTAGGTATTTATGATGTATTTAAAATGAAAACTATCACGGCTAAGTTGGATTTACAGGTTAAAGAATACGACTTTCAACTATTTCGTCCCTAATATTGAAAAAAATGTTTAAACAAATTATTTATGTGTACTTAAAGTATTTAATTTTGTCAGTCTTACCTTACCACGGGACCCGGGACTACAGAGCGTATGTGTAAATCACTCTTAACTAAAAGTTATTTCTTTTGTAAGTTTATTTCCAAGAGTAAGTCGTGCATATTGTTAAAAAATCACTAAATTTCAGTAAATAATTGTATACTAACGGTCGGACACTAATTTACTTATTAATAAAAATAATAAGTAAATGCGAAAGTTTGTGAGTATATGTATGGATGTTACTATTGTTACTGGGGTTCGGTAGCGATAAAAAAAAACATTATTTAAAGGTCAAATATTTATTTTTTATAACAAAAATATTTAATATTAACGGCTTCGAGGAAACGTTTTAAAATAGGTACATAAATAGGTACGTCACCCTCGCCTACCGATTAAGCTACGATTCATTTACATTACAACTCCCGAACGTCGGCCGATCGATACGACAACAACTAGCCATTTAATTATATATGTATATCCATCTGCCGGCCCTCGGCGGCCCTCGGTGACCCTCGGCGACCCTCGGCGAGGCGGGAATGTGTCGCGGCGCTCTACCGGGGCGGCAGCGGCGCGTGCGGGGCGGCCGCGTAGTGCGGCGCGTAGGGGCCGGCGTGGGGGCCGGCGTGGGGGCCGGGGTGCGGCGCGGGGTGGAGGCCGGGGGCGGGGCCGGGCGCGTACGGCGGCTTGAGCGGGTCGCGCATGAGCTCGTGGTAGAGGTTGAGCGCGTCCACCAGGTCGGCGCTGAGCTGCGTGAGGCGCGCGTGCCGCCGGTCCGCGCGCTCCAGCGCCGCGTCCACCAGCGCGCCCATCGCGTGCGCCGCGCGCTCCAGCGTCGCCAGCTGCGCCTCGCCCTGCCCGTCCGCCGCGTCCGCCCCCGCCGCCGGGTCCGCCTCGTGCAGCAGCGCCAGCGCCGCGTCCATGGTCGCCTCGTCGATGCGCGCCACCGCCACCGCCTCCTCCACCCCCCCCGCCGTCGCCGCCACCCCCCCGCCCCCGCCCGCGCGCTCCTCCGCCGGCGCCGCGCCCAGCTCGCCCGTCACGAAGTTCGCCGGGAACAGGCCCTCGCCGCGCTCGTTGTACCCCTTCCACCAGTTGGGGTCCCCGGCGTCGGTCACGTGAACGATCTCGCCGGCGAGGAAGGTGAGCTCGTTGTCCTCGGCGGCCTCGAAGTCGTACAGCGCGCGCACCTTGCGCGGCGCGACGGCGACGGCTGGGGAGGGGGCGGGGGCGGGGTCGGCGTCCACGCGCGGGTAGAGCGAGGCGGGCGCGGGGGAGGGGGAGGGGGAGGGCGCGTCCCGCAGCGACAGCGCGATGGCGCGCGCGAGCTCCTCCTGCTCGCGCTGGGCGGCCCCGGGGCCGGGGGCGGGGGCGGGGGCGGGGGCGGGGGAGGAGGCGGGAGGGGGGGCGGCGGGGGACGCGGCGAGCGCGGCGCCCGCCTCCTGGCGCAGCTTGGCGTGCAGCGAGGGGATGAGGTCGAGCTGGGGGTCGCTGCGGAACTCGTTCTCGGCCCACTTGCGCAGCAGCTTGCGGAGGCGGATGGCGACGGGCGGCTGGGCGCGCATGAGGAGGCGACGGAACTCGGTCTCGAAGTCGCGCGAGGCCACCTCGAGGTGGAAGGCGCGGCCGCAGTTGGCCACGCAGGCGTCCAGCAGCGTGGCGGCGAGTACCTGCACGTGCGGGTCGGGGTGCGCGAGGCGGCGCAGCACGGCGCGGAGACAGTCCCGCGCCGCACCCGCGCCACTCCCCGCGCGGTCGCAGATCTCCATCATGAGGCCCCACTCCTCCTGGGTGTTGTTCTCGCTCGTCGCGCGCTCTAGTTAAGTAAATAAAAATGTTCATGGCGGGCGGTGTCGTGTGTTCTTCTAATCCTTTCTTACATGGTGACAGGTATTTTTGTTTATTTATCTATTTATTAAGTTTACCATTACACACATATGTGCCGTGAGAAATACATAAGTTGGCCTCGATGGGCCAAAATATAATATATATCATATTACATCTAAAACTAAACAAAGAATGATAATAATAGAAAAACACAAATAAGTCCAACGATAAGTAGGAATAACACTATTGGCACCGAGGTTTATTCTAAATGTCTTGACAGATAGAGACTAGTTATTTAAGATATTAAGATCAATAAAATTCTTTGGAACTGAGATATTTTAGAGTTTGGTTGGCAAAGTAACTTTTTCTTCACCGAAGTGATGCACATGCAATAGATTATAAATAGCAATAGGTTATCATGTAGAAAGGCTCTTGCATGTTTCAGATGTATAAGGGAGCTGCTGTTATTATAATGGGTACATAAAAAATTAAATGTTGCACATGTGTCACGATGACAATGATTGAGTTGAGCTGTGACCACAAAAATCTGGTGGAAATAAAAATATTTAAAAATTTATATTGAGTACTTTTATAATCCGTTAAATTAGAGGTTATCTGAGTCTTTGAGTAAAACATTCTCTATCATACCAAATACACATAACATGAAAAGCATGACAAATTATACTTCATTTCTTTATTGAGTCAGTAAAAACCATAACCACAACACTTTTTACAGTATAATAAATTTATTCAAGTACACATCTACCCGCATTAGGGGAGGCCTACGTCCAGCAGTGGAATGAATAGGCTGAAGATGATCATGATGATGATGACACATCTACCATACCACCTTTTGGAGACAGATGGATAAATCAATAGGACAAAACAAATACACTAGAATAACAGATGTTGACTCAATATTGGTACAGGTTCTAATGAGGACACATTGCTACTTATTAAAATAATAGAACAAAGTGCCATTCCATGTCCGTCAGTTCATTATAAATCCAAACCAAGAATTGTCATGCTGTTATCAGCAATAGACATATGGTTTATATGAAAGTTATGATTGTTTAGATTTAGTGTAAATTTACTTAAACAACAATAATACAAGCTGATGCTTTACTGGTGTGCACCGCCCAAACCAATAGAAATAACTGCCCAACTTTGAGGATCACCAAAAATCTGCCAATGAACAAGTCATACAATGAGTAGCCAGATCAGCAAGTGTGTGTGATTAGCAGCTGTGCAAGTATTGCTATTGTGCTGTATGCCTACCAGATTGAGACTTATTGTCAAGTACCATGGTGAGATTGGGTCCACACAAGCATATAGCAACACAAAGAAATCAACAAAAACAATATAATCAATGAATGAGTCACTGGCGACCGAACATAAGTAGACAAATAAAGGAATACCAATGTAGTAGGCGAATACAAGGTAGAGATATAGTGTTATTAACGATCGAGCGTCCTGTGCCACCTTGCCGGTTGCGACACCTCGCCACCACAACATGAACATATAAATTGATATAACTTACCGACATCTTGGTCAAACGGTGATGAATTGCTAAAAAGTCCCATGATGTATAATGTCATTAAACACAGTATTTTACCATTTAAACCGATTATATTTGGATCGAATGATTCTCAAAATATTAAATGTTAAATTGATATATTCATATGAAATAAATCCCACATCAGTTATCTACAACTCGCACAGGAAAATATGTAGAAAATATAAACAACGTATGATCATTCAGACTTTTAGTGACTTCACTGACATTGACATTAGCTTATCATAGATAAACCATTTTGAACAAAGGAAATGTCATACGTCAAAATAGTGATGAGTAATCTTAATGATTTAATTAGTCGCCTTTGAAAAGTATACATTTTGTTATAACTTGACAATTAACCGCACTATTATGATTAACATTCAAATAATAGGTTATAAAAATAAATAGCAACATTTCTATTTATTTGATAAAATAGTTTTAAATAACACACTCAACTCCGGCATCCTTATTTATCAGTGTGACCAGATTTACATTAAAAATTACTGCTAAAAGCTTGGTGTGCTGTAAAACATGTTTATAATGTCCTTAGGTATTTATTTATTATAATTATTGTAACGCTTATCTAAATATGTAGGCAGAATAATTTAATATTGAAAATGCGGCTTTATCACCATATTTAATGTTGTTGATGTTCCTCGCGTTCTGACCCTGTAACTATATTATCTGAAATGAATTTTGTATCATTTTAGAACATGTACTTAGTCACATTTAGCGTCGAATAGATACAAATTAAATAAACAACCCCGACGTGTTGCATCACCTTGTGTCGAAAAGCAAAATTACCAACAGTTTTTTTTAGAAGAAGAAAATACAAAAAAGCACAAAAAGTGCTCATATTTACGTTTCTTGATTTTCCGAACTTTGAGAATGTTTTTTGATATCCATAAATTCATTAATTCATTTTCTTCGCCTTTTCCTAATGAATTTTAGGGGTCGTCATGTCCTTCCATTTCATTCAGAAGATTATCAACAAAAAGTTACTTTTTATTGGACTGCAATTTGGTGGTTATAGATTATTGCGGTTGTTGATTTTTAGGGTTCCGTAGTAAACTACGAACCCTTATAAAGTTTCACCATGTCCATCCATCCGTCAGTCAGCACTGTCAGCAGTGGAAGGTATAGTGAGCAGAAAATTGCCGGTGTCTTTTTTCAAGCGTAAGTTCGACAGTTTTTTTAGTTTATTGTCCACAAATATGGGTTTTCAGGATTACTTATTTCATAGTACAAATTAGCAAAATATTGCGTTAAATTATGAAAGTAAAAGCGTAATGTCGAGTTCCAATCTAAATAACCTATAAAAATATTATTGTGGAAGTGTTGCCAGCGTCCGTTCAAAAACGCTGTGTTTTTGTTTTGTAAAATATTTTTCTTGATTTCTTCTTGTGTATTTGATGAAAGCATATTAATTAGCAAAAGCCCCGGTATTTTTATTATTTTATAAAACTATTGCTATAAAACACTGTTTTATTGAATCTTTCTAATTAAAATATGAGTAATTGACATTGAATTACATGTGCGATAGAACAGATATTTATGCCAAGTATTTGTCTTTAGTTTTCCAGATGATCCAGATCTACTTCAAAAATGGATCGAAGCAACTGCGAGAAAAGATTGGATTCCCAAATTATTATATATATAGGTATATTATAATTTTGTAAAATATGTAGCAATTATTGAGAGCAATTAGTGAGATTTCTGAAAAAGTGAAGATTTCTTTAAGGTATAAACATTCCAAGGAATTTTATTATAGAATGCTAATTATGGCCTCAGAAAGAGCTACCTTATAATGATACCCTATAATTTACTGGAGTCATTTAGCGCTATGGGATGTGTAAAAGTACACATAAGAAGAAGTTTTCCTTTAAAAGCTACGACGTCTAGCGCCACCTTACAAAGAAGTACATACCTACTATTAAATAAATGCACGACAGAATGATTGCATTAAATATAAATATGGATTAGGTATTAAACTATTAATTATAAGCGATAACAGTGAGATGATTTATACTTTTAAATTAATTGATCGTTGAGGCGATAGCTTAGTGGGCGTTTTTTAGAGAGTTACTGACCATTACATGATAAGTGTACACATTTTAAATTATTTATTATTCTATTATAATATTTCCAAATGGCCCACACATCTTCTGTTCTTTTATCGATATTATTATTTTTAGCTGTTAGTCTTCCTTATAAAAAAAATGTGGTAAAGGTATTGATATAGGTAACGCAACAGTCTCAACACAGCATTTTTTTATTTATTTGTTAAGAACCGTATTCAATTTTATGAGGACAGTAGCGGCATCTGGCGTCTAAAAGCAGAACTATTTATTTAACGAATCTATGACAGATAAACGATAAACTACAAAATCTATTGTAGAAAATACAAATCTACAACAGATTTGTATTTTCTACAATAGATTTTGTCTCTCACAAAGGGCACCTTACCGATATTTATATTTTTATCTAATAATTATAAAACTACATACTGTTTTCGGAGGTAGGAGGCGTCATCTAGTGGTGTATAGCAGAACTGTTTACGTAGTGAGTTCGTATTATAATTCTGTTGTAGACTGAATGATTATATAAAATGTGTGGCATCATAAAATGTATTAATATATGTCACGCAACCCAGTGGTTTCTAATCAATTAATTAAAAACTAATATTAAATTTTCTAGCGTCAAAATGTAGAACTATTAATTCAACGAATCTTTGACAGATAAGCGATAAACAACAAAATGTACCTACTGTAAAAAAATGTATAGTCTAACAAAGATAAGCATGCATAATATAATTAAGCATATTATTTATATTGTATGTAGTAGCTGTTTTTTGTCCCTTAATAAATAAATAAAGAAATATAACCTTACCGTCATAGCATTATTTATTAATTTAATAAATCTCTGCCGGATAAGCCATACACAACGCAATGATTATATAAACCATAAATATGTGGAAAACGAAGGAAAACGGTTTTTAAAGGAAAAAAATCTCATTAGAACATCAAATATTTTTGGTGAATCTTGTCTAAGCTGGCATCTAGTGTCATCTGTTGATGAAAGGTATGGTCCAAACAGTGTCCAAAAAATCAATGAGGTGGCGCTGTCAAGATTTGCAAAAAAAAAATAATTCTTGAATTTAATTAACGATATTAAATTAGGTTTTCAATATGTGCCTTAACTGTTTAATAAATCAAAGTAAATATGGTTACGTAAACAAAAATATTTTTTTTTTGATAAGCAGAAATAACCGACTTGTAAATGTAAAATAAACTTTTTATTTACAATTGATTATAGCAAAATCCAAAGGAATTCTAGAGATCTACTTCAACTAATGTTAATGTTGTGTGGTGTTTTTATGAAGACATAATTTGACACAAATGTGCTTGAATAGTAATGTATATCAACTATGACTAATATTAAATGCTTAAACAAGGTAAAATACCCTTGAAATTCGTCAACAGGGCCGTCATGAAACAAATGTAACATGAAATATTGAATATGAATGTACGTAATAGGTAATATTTGTCTTTATATATTTTTTGTTTTTTTTGTCGAATGCCATCTAGCGCCTGGTGATACAAAAAAAATATTAATTTAACAACTACTCAACAGCAGATGGCGCTTTAACGGTGCCATCTGACGGTGAATGACCAAAACGAATCGAAACCAGCAATGAATAATATGCTAACTCGATTTTTGCCAAAAAAATCGTTATTTTATGCCAAGTTTCGTAAAATGTTTTATATGTTAAAAACAAAAAACGTGAAGAAAAATACAAAACAAACGAAGTTACAAATTTAAAGAAACGCTAAGTGCAGGTACTTATTGAAATCACTCAATTAAACTACGCAAACTAGTGTTCGCGGATTATTCGCGGGGAGGGGGCGCATAGATTACATTATGTATTACAAAGTATTTAAATTCATATATATTACAGTACGGAGTACGTATAGTACGTACGTGTTTCTTAAATTTGAGTGATCATTTAAAGTCCGTGTAATACTACGCAAACACTAGTTAGCGTAGTTGAGAGCGATCGTGTATACTAGTTCATATGTCATATGCGCTACTTAGCGACTTTTACTACCCAAATACGAAATAATAAATATGAGATATTATAACGAAAACAAAAATTTCAATTAATGTAAAGTTACCTATCACGTTTTTCCATTTATTAGCCTCTACTGCAAATTTAACTTTTCGGAGCTACAAAGTATTTATATAATATAATACACTACGTATTTCTTAGTGTAATACTACGAAAAAACTAGTTAGCGTAGTTTAGAGCGAGCGTGTAAACTTGTTCTTATATATATATTATTATAATTTTTTTTTTTTGAATAGAATAATTGGGGGTATAAAAATATCAAAGAAATGTGTCAAGAAATGTAAAAGTTATAACATTTTTACCTTTATAACCCTCAACTGAAAAGTAAACTTTTCGGAGTTAGCGTAGTATACATAGCTGGTGTCTAAATGTAGTAACTACTCACCAACAGATGGCACTTTACGATCCTGCATCGCGCAATGGACATTTTCTCAGAATTTAGTATATATAAAACTTAAGTACCTTACTTAAGTAACGCGAAGGACGACGACGACGACGACGACGACGACGACGACGACGACGACGACGACGACGACGACGACGACGACGACGACGACGACGACGACGACGACGACGACGACGACGACGACGACGACGACGACGACGACGACGACGACGACGACGACGACGACGACGACGACGACGACGACGACGACGACGACGACGACGACGACGACGACGACGACGACGACGACGACGACGACGACGACGACGACGACGACGACGACGACGACGACGACGACGACGACGACGA
The DNA here is from genome assembly GCA_905147785.2 of Thyatira batis. Classification (NCBI taxonomy): domain Eukaryota; kingdom Metazoa; phylum Arthropoda; class Insecta; order Lepidoptera; family Drepanidae; genus Thyatira; species Thyatira batis. Next base: position 13,739,300 of record LR990486.1, read on the forward strand.
CGACGACGACGACGACGACGACGACGACGACGACGACGACGACGACGACGACGACGACGACGACGACGACGACGACGACGACGACGACGACGACGACGACGACGACGACGACGACGACGACGACGACGACGACGACGACGACGACGACGACGACGACGACGACGACGACGACGACGACGACGACGACGACGACGACGACGACGACGACGACGACGACGACGACGACGACGACGACGACGACGACGACGACGACGACGACGACGACGACGACGACGACGACGACGACGACGACGACGACGACGACGACGACGACGACGACGACGACGACGACGACGACGACGACGACGACGACGACGACGACGACGACGACGACGACGACGACGACGACGACGACGACGACGACGTCGGGTAGGTCGGGTAGGTCGGGTAGGTCGGGTAGGTCGGGTAGGTCGGGTAGGTCGGGTAGGTCGGGTAGGTCGGGTAGGTCGGGTAGGTCGGGTAGGTCGGGTAGGTCGGGTAGGTCGGGTAGGTCGGGTAGGTCGGGTAGGTCGGGTAGGTCGGGTAGGTCGGGTAGGTCGGGTAGGTCGGGTAGGTCGGGTAGGTCGGGTAGGTCGGGTAGGTCGGGTAGGTCGGGTAGGTCGGGTAGGTCGGGTAGGTCGGGTAGGTCGGGTAGGTCGGGTAGGTCGGGTAGGTCGGGTAGGTCGGGTAGGTCGGGTAGGTCGGGTAGGTCGGGTAGGTCGGGTAGGTCGGGTAGGTCGGGTAGGTCGGGTAGGTCGGGTAGGTCGGGTAGGTCGGGTAGGTCGGGTAGGTCGGGTAGGTCGGGTAGGTCGGGTAGGTCGGGTAGGTCGGGTAGGTCGGGTAGGTCGGGTAGGTCGGGTAGGTCGGGTAGGTCGGGTAGGTCGGGTAGGTCGGGTAGGTCGGGTAGGTCGGGTAGGTCGGGTAGGTCGGGTAGGTCGGGTAGGTCGGGTAGGTCGGGTAGGTCGGGTAGGTCGGGTAGGTCGGGTAGGTCGGGTAGGTCGGGTAGGTCGGGTAGGTCGGGTAGGTCGGGTAGGTCGGGTAGGTCGGGTAGGTCGGGTAGGTCGGGTAGGTCGGGTAGGTCGGGTAGGTCGGGTAGGTCGGGTAGGTCGGGTAGGTCGGGTAGGTCGGGTAGGTCGGGTAGGTCGGGTAGGTCGGGTAGGTCGGGTAGGTCGGGTAGGTCGGGTAGGTCGGGTAGGTCGGGTAGGTCGGGTAGGTCGGGTAGGTCGGGTAGGTCGGGTAGGTCGGGTAGGTCGGGTAGGTCGGGTAGGTCGGGTAGGTCGGGTAGGTCGGGTAGGTCGGGTAGGTCGGGTAGGTCGGGTAGGTCGGGTAGGTCGGGTAGGTCGGGTAGGTCGGGTAGGTCGGGTAGGTCGGGTAGGTCGGGTAGGTCGGGTAGGTCGGGTAGGTCGGGTAGGTCGGGTAGGTCGGGTAGGTCGGGTAGGTCGGGTAGGTCGGGTAGGTCGGGTAGGTCGGGTAGGTCGGGTAGGTCGGGTAGGTCGGGTAGGTCGGGTAGGTCGGGTAGGTCGGGTAGGTCGGGTAGGTCGGGTAGGTCGGGTAGGTCGGGTAGGTCGGGTAGGTCGGGTAGGTCGGGTAGGTCGGGTAGGTCGGGTAGGTCGGGTAGGTCGGGTAGGTCGGGTAGGTCGGGTAGGTCGGGTAGGTCGGGTAGGTCGGGTAGGTCGGGTAGGTCGGGTAGGTCGGGTAGGTCGGGTAGGTCGGGTAGGTCGGGTAGGTCGGGTAGGTCGGGTAGGTCGGGTAGGTCGGGTAGGTCGGGTAGGTCGGGTAGGTCGGGTAGGTCGGGTAGGTCGGGTAGGTCGGGTAGGTCGGGTAGGTCGGGTAGGTCGGGTAGGTCGGGTAGGTCGGGTAGGTCGGGTAGGTCGGGTAGGTCGGGTAGGTCGGGTAGGTCGGGTAGGTCGGGTAGGTCGGGTAGGTCGGGTAGGTCGGGTAGGTCGGGTAGGTCGGGTAGGTCGGGTAGGTCGGGTAGGTCGGGTAGGTCGGGTAGGTCGGGTAGGTCGGGTAGGTCGGGTAGGTCGGGTAGGTCGGGTAGGTCGGGTAGGTCGGGTAGGTCGGGTAGGTCGGGTAGGTCGGGTAGGTCGGGTAGGTCGGGTAGGTCGGGTAGGTCGGGTAGGTCGGGTAGGTCGGGTAGGTCGGGTAGGTCGGGTAGGTCGGGTAGGTCGGGTAGGTCGGGTAGGTCGGGTAGGTCGGGTAGGTCGGGTAGGTCGGGTAGGTCGGGTAGGTCGGGTAGGTCGGGTAGGTCGGGTAGGTCGGGTAGGTCGGGTAGGTCGGGTAGGTCGGGTAGGTCGGGTAGGTCGGGTAGGTCGGGTAGGTCGGGTAGGTCGGGTAGGTCGGGTAGGTCGGGTAGGTCGGGTAGGTCGGGTAGGTCGGGTAGGTCGGGTAGGTCGGGTAGGTCGGGTAGGTCGGGTAGGTCGGGTAGGTCGGGTAGGTCGGGTAGGTCGGGTAGGTCGGGTAGGTCGGGTAGGTCGGGTAGGTCGGGTAGGTCGGGTAGGTCGGGTAGGTCGGGTAGGTCGGGTAGGTCGGGTAGGTCGGGTAGGTCGGGTAGGTCGGGTAGGTCGGGTAGGTCGGGTAGGTCGGGTTAGGTCGGGTTAGGTTAGGTTAGGTTAGGTTGCCTGGTCGGAGCAGCGCCGCAGTCTTTCCGCGGCGGTCGGGCCGGACCTCTCGCTTCCCAGCGTGGTCCGTGGCATGCTGGGAGGCGAGAGCGCCTGGGCGGCGGTAGCCTCCTTCTGCGAGGAAGTGATGTCGCAGAAGGAGGCGGCGGAGCGTGCGCGGGAGGATGATCCCCTCGCGTCACAGCTCCGCCGGCGGAGAAGGGGGGGGAGGCGGCGACAATACGATCGCCGTCACCTCCCCCCCTAGGCGGTGGTGACCAGCGGGAGAAAGGGCGCGGGGGCGCCCACTCCCGCATTGCACGGTGCACCACCGTAGCGGGAGGGAATGGCCGAGCACTCGCGGTCATTCCCAGATCCCCCTCCCAGCACGGGAGGGGGACGAGAAGGGCTCGCCGAGAGGGCGGGCGGTCGCCGGGGGGGACTGGACGCAAGGGCTGTGCCAGATTCCCAGTCCCCCCCCCACAAAGGCGAGGAAGGAGTGCCGCTGGGTCGTTTAGTGGGTATACCGGTTGACTAGCAACCGGGGAGTCCCACATAACCCTTCCTGTCCCCCGACAGGGAGGGTATGCGTAACGCATTTTTCCCAGCGTAAAAAAAAAAAAAAAAAAAAGGTTAGGTTAGGTTAGGTTCCGTCCCCCCCGACGTTGCCGCCACCTTGTCGTGGTGGGGGGGCTTGCGTGTCCCAATGATCCACTGAGGCTATACCGGATAGGTCCAACCATACCGGGCAGGCTCGTGGTGAGGGGCATTACCAAGAGCGGCACATCCCACCCTATCCCATCCCTTCCCCTATCCCTTCCTCTCCATACACCTCTTCCCATCAGGACACATTGTTCTGAATCCTTCCCTATTCCTTCCCTTTCCACCGTCCCCCTTTGTTCCCCCGAATCCTAAGCTCTGCCGCCCGGCGATGGGATGCATGGCCGGGGGGAACCCGGTCCCAAGGGCGGCACCCACGAGGGACCCCACCCTCCAAAAAAGGAAACGATGAAGGTCACACTAGGTAAATGTAATACCCAGGAGGGTCCCGGCCAACCGGCCGGGGAATCCCTCGGCGCACTTTGTGCGTTCAGCCCCGACGTATCTGGGGGGGGCAACCAGTGTGGGAGGCTCGCGGGGCGAGCGGGAGTGGAAGGAGGAGAGAGAAAGGGAGGTGCAGCGGGAGTTGCTGCGGATGTAGTGGTGGTCGATGACGGCGACATGGTCGTGGAAGAACCTGTTGAGATTTGTTCCAGGTTCTTCGGTGGGAGGAAGCGGTCTCGTTCGCGGAGCCGTACCGACTCCGAGAGTGGGTCCGCCTCAGAGGCGGGGAGCCTAAAGCGGTTCGCCAGAGAGAGGCGTCCGAGGCTGCAGAAGGCCGGAGGGCTGTTGACGCCGAGGTCGGAGGTCGCGGCGTTCAGGCGATCCGAGGCCGAAAAGGTGGCTGAAGAGGAGGTGGCAGCGATGGCGGACCAGCTTCGTCCCGTCGCAGCCGGAGAGGGATCCCCGGGTAAGTCGATTTTCGAACTACCCGCGGTTGAGATCGTCCAGAGGGCGTTGGACTCCGTGGCAATCGTGCAGAAGGTTGCCGCGAAGTCCAACAACCTCAAAGGGACGTTTAAGAAGGGTCTGCAGGAGTCGGCATCGGCTCTGGCGGAATTGGTGCAGGAGCTGCAAACCCGCACCTCCGACAGCGAAACCAGGAGGCTGGCTGCGTTGAATGCCAGCCTTATGGCAGAACTGTCGGCGATGCGGAAGGAAGTAGCGCAGCTCCGCACCGACATGCGCACTGCGCTGGAGACGCCGAAGCCGGCGCCTGCGAGTGCCGTACCGGCGAATAGCGACGTGGAGGCGCTGACGAGCGCCATCATGAAGCAGGTGGGCACAATGGTCAACGCCCGGTTTGAGGCGCTGGCGAAGGACGGGAGGCTCCTCCCCGAGCAGCGTATCCGCCCTCCACTGGCTGCGGACCGGGCGAAAACCAAAGTGCCCACGCCACCTGCACCTGCACCAGGGCCGGCTCAGCCGCCGCAGGAGAGTGAGACGGTGGGTCTGGGGACTCGCCGGGGGGGCAAGAAGAGGCGAACCGGGAAGAGGAAATCCCAACCCGCCTCCAACCCGACTGCCGAAACCGGCGGCCCCCCGAGCAAACCAGACGGGCCAAGGCCCGAGAAGAAGACGGCTCCCGCTACAACAACAGCGTGGAGCGTGGTGGCGGCGCGCAAGAAGGCGCAGCAGCCGCCCACGGCGGGGCAGACGGCCAGCGTTCGCGCCCATGTCCCCAAGTCCTCGGCTGTAGTGTTGAAGCTGCAGCCGTGGGCTGCGGACAAGGGCGTGACTTACGAGGCGGCCATTAGAGACGCACAGAAGAAGGTGGACCCGGCCAGCCTAGGCATCACAGGGATGCAGTTCAAGGTGGCCGCCACTGGCGCCCGTATGTTCTTGGTCACGGGCGCCAACAGCGCCGAGAAAGCGGACGCCCTCGCCGAAAGGTTGAGAGAGGTGGTCGGCGAGGGCGACCTAAAAATCTCCAGGCCGACGAGGTGCGCCGATTTGCGCATCCTCGGTCTGGATGACTCGACGTCGCCCGAACAGGTCGTCGCGGCGGTGGCCAGAGCTGGTGGGTGCTCGGAGGCGGCTGTCAGGACGGGCCCCATCCGTCGTAACCACTTCGGACTGGGCACAGTGTTGGTCAGCTGCCCTGCGGCGGCTGCCAATAAGGTGCTCGGTTCGGGGAGGCTACTGATCGGTTGGGTCTCGGTGCAGGTCAGACTGCTGAAGCCGCGCCCCATGCGCTGCTTCCGCTGCCTCGAGGTGGGGCATGTGCGGGAGCAGTGCGAGTCCGAGGTGGACCGCGGCGGGCAGTGCTACCGATGTGGCCAGCTCGGTCACAAGGCTAGCGCTTGCTCCGCCGCGCCCCACTGCACGGTGTGCGCGGCCTCAGAGTTGCCGGCCTCCCACACGGTGGGAGCGAAGACCTGCGTCGCGGCGCAGGCCAAAAGGAGGAAGCGGAGGCGCGCCAAGCCACGAAAGGCCGGCGCCGCTCCGAACCCGCAGCCAAGCACCAGCGCGGCGGCGGACGTGGGGGTCCCAATGTCATTGGGATAACGGCACCCCTACGACTGCTGCAGGCGAATATCAACCACTGTGCCAGGGCTCAGGACCTGTTGGCTCAGAGCCTGGCGCAGTGGAAGATCGCGGTGGCTGCGGTGTCGGAGCCGTACCGGATCCCTCCGGGGGACGACTGGGTCGCGGACCGACAGGGCGTTGCTGCCATCGTCCGTCGGGGCGCCGCGGACTGCCCTCCCTTCGCACAGGTTGTGAGGGGAGATGGGTTCGTGGCGGCTCTGTTGGGGGAGATTGTGATAGTTTCTGTCTATTTCTCCCCCAACAGACCCCTCGCCGAGTTCGAGAGTTTCTTGGACGAGGTGGGGGCCCTGATCGGACGGAGCCATCCTCACCCCGTGCTAGTTGTGGGGGACCTCAATGCCAAGTCAAGGGCATGGGGATCCCCTGCGACGGACGCGCGGGGCGAGCATCTCGAGGAGTGGCTATTAACCAACGACCTGTCGGTCCTGAATCGGGGGGCCGTTGACACGTGCGTGCGGTTTCAGGGTGGATCTATCGTGGACGTGTCGTTCGCGTCCTCCACCCTGGTGCGCCGTGTCAAGGGCTGGAAGGTCCTGGAGCACGTGGAGACTTTGTCGGATCACCGATATATCCGATTCGACGTCTCCACGTCGCTCCGGACGCCCAGTCGTTCCCTAGGGGGGAATGCCACCTGGCGCCTCAACACGCTGGATGTTGAGGTGGCCAAAGAGGCGGCGGCAGTGCAGGCCTGGGTGTCTGCGCCCGAGGGCCCCGCGGTGGCGGTAGAGGAGGAGGCGGGTTGGTTCCAGGAGACGCTTACGCGGATTTGCGAAGCGTCCATGTCTCGAACCAGCCCGCGCCCTCCCAGAGGTCAGGTGTACTGGTGGTCCGCGGAGATCGCCCAACTTAGGGCGGCGTGCGTGGTGGCGAAGCGCCAGTACACCAGACACCGCAGGAGGAGGCGCAGGGGCCCTTCGCATGAGGCGGAGGAGGCTGCGCTGTACGCCGCCTACAGGGTGGCGAAGGAGTCGCTGCAGATCGCGATCGCTGAGGCCAAAGCCCAAGCGTGGAGGGAGTCGCTGGAGACGCTCAATCGGGACCCGTGGGGGAGGCCGTACAAGGCAGTCAGGGGCAAACTTCGCCCCTGGGCCCCCCCGGTAACCCAGAGTCTCCAGCCTCAGCTCAGGGAGGCGGTAGTTTCCGCCCTGTTTCCACACGGGGCGGAACATCCGCCCCCGGCGATGGCGTCGCGGTCTGCGGCGGCTGCTGCTCCCGAAGCGGACGAGGTGGTTGAGGTCCCGGAAGTGTCCCAAGGGGAACTGGGGGCGGCGATTCTTAGGCTTCGTGCCAAGAACACCGCTCCTGGCCCCGACGGAATTCCGGGACGGGTGTTGGCCCTGGCCCTGGCGGAGGACGCCCTGGAGCAGCGCCTGAGGAGGCTATTCGACGCCTGTCTGTCCCAAGGGACATTCCCACAGAGGTGGAAGACGGGTCGTCTAGTCCTCCTCCAGAAGGAGGGGCGTCCTCCGGACTCTCCGTCCGCCTACCGGCCCATTGTGTTGCTCGACGACATCGGCAAGCTGTTTGAGAGGATTGTGGCATGCCGTGTCGTCGAGCACCTAGAGGGGGCCGGTCCGGATCTGGCGGAGAACCAGTTTGGGTTCCGGAGAGGGCGGTCCACCATCGACGCGCTCCTCAAGGTGAAGGCCCAAGCGCAGGAGGCGGTTGCCGGGGGCGGGGTTGTGCTGGCGGTGTCTCTCGACATCGCCAATGCATTCAACTCCCTCCCCTGGAGCTGCATACAGGAGGCGCTCCGGTTTCATGGAGTGCCCCTGTACCTGCGCCGGATCATCGGGGCCTACCTGGGCGAGCGGTCGGTGGTGTACCCCTGCCAAGAGGGCTGGGGCCAACGCCGGGTCATGTGCGGTGTTCCACAGGGGTCGGTCTTGGGACCGCTCCTGTGGAACATCGGATATGATTGGGTGCTGCGGACGCCGTGCATCCGGGGTGTGGGCGTAACTTGTTACGCCGACGACACCCTGGTCACGGCCCGCGGCGCCACCTTTCAGGAGGCTGCCTACCGTGCGACCGCGGGGGTGGCGCAAGTGGTGGGCCGCATTCGGCGTCTGGGCCTCGAGGTGGCGCTTAGTAAGTCGGAGGCGCTGTGTTTTCACGGGCCCCGACAGGCGCCACCTCGGGACGCCCACATCGTCGTGGGGGGTGTCCGTATCGACGTGGGCCCGGTAATGAAGTACCTGGGGCTCACGTTGGACGGACGGTGGGATTTTGCGGCCCACTTCGAGCGCCTGATCCCGCGGGTGATGGGGGCGGCGTCTGCCCTCGGGCGGCTGCTGCCCAACATCGGAGAGCCGGGCGGCCTCTGTAGGCGGCTGTACTTGGGGGTCGTGCGATCCATGGCCCTGTATGGGGCCCCCGTTTGGGCGGATGCCTTGAATCGCCGCACCATCTGCGCTCTGCAAAGACCGCAGAGGGTGGTGGCGATCAGGGCGGTCCGGGGGTATCGCACGATCTCCAAGGAGGCGGCATGCGCGTTGGCGGGCTCGTTGCCCTGGGACCTTGAGGCGAGAGCCCTGGCGTCACTATATATGTGGCGTCAGGAGGCGCTGGCCCGGGGCGACAGGCCCGCACCGCGCGAGGTGGAGGGGCGCAGAGTGGAGCTGCGCGCGCTCGCCGTAGACGAGTGGGAGACCAGGCTGGAGCAGCCTAGTGCAGGGCTTCGGACTATCGGCGCCATCCGTCCAGTGCTGAGGGAGTGGCTCGGGCGTGGACATGGCGTGTTGTCCTTCCGGCTGACGCAGATCCTCTCGGGGCACGGGTGCTTCGGGAGGTATCTGCATCGTATAGCCGGGAGGGAGCCGTCCCCCGTATGCCACCACTGTGACGGGTGCGCCGAGGAGGAAGCCCAGCACACGCTGGAGGTTTGCCCGGCCTGGGCGAGTGAGCGCGCAGAACTCTGCGCCGTGGTAGGAGGCGACCTCTCGTTGCCGACAGTGGCCCGGGCCATTGTCGAGAGCGAAAGGTCGTGGGGCGCCCTCCGCTCCTTTTGCGAGCGTGTGATGCACGCAAAGGAGGCGGCGGAACGGGAGAGGGAGGTCAGCACCACCCACTCCATCCGCCGCAGGAGAAACGGGCGCCGGAGGGTTGCCTCTTCTAGGCTCCTTCCACCCCCGAGCCCGAGGGTGGCCGATTTGGGACAGTCGGCCACCCAACATTTCAGTCTTCGGGCTCAAGACTGTGCGCGTGTGCTCTCGCACGCAACTCAAGGCGTGGCGGCGGGGACCGGGAGTCCAGTCCTTAGGACTGGAACCCCGGCCCCCGTTGCCGACGACCGAGAGGTGGCCCTTCAGGCCGTCGCTGCTGGGTACGTGGAAGAATGCTTCGGCGCTCCCATATACCCAGCGAGTAGCGACACGTAGAGCACCCCAGGGTTTTAGTCGGAATGCAGATAACCGACATAACCGTGTACGGCGGTCAATCCCCGGCCGCCGGGTATCTTTACCTAAAGATTTCCCTGGGTTAAAAAAAAAAAAAAAAAAAAAAAAAAAAAAAAAAAAAAAAAAAGGTTAGGTTCCGTAGCGGGAGGGAATGGCCGAGCACTCGCGGTCATTCCCAGATCCCCCTCCCAGCACGGGAGGGGGACGAGAAGGGCTCGCCGAGAGGGCGGGCGGTCGCCGGGGGGGACTGGACGCAAGGGCTGTGCCAGATTCCCAGTCCCCCCCCCCACAAAGGCGAGGAAGGAGTGCCGCTGGGTCGTTTAGTGGGTATACCGGTTGACTAGCAACCGGGGAGTCCCACATAACCCTTCCTGTCCCCCGACAGGGAGGGTATGCGTAACGCATTTTTCCCAGCGAAAAAAAAAAAAAAAAAAAAAAAAAAAGGTTAGGTTAGGTTTTTTTTTTTTTTTTTTTTTCTTGGTGATGATTGCTATTTTCCTCTGGCCGTGGCCAGAGACTTTGGTCTTGCTTTATTTATTTGTCTGCTTTTTTATTTTGTTTTGGTTGTTTTTGTTGAGTATTGTTCGATGTTACTCTTGTGCTGGTTTGTTTCTTTGTTTGCTTGGTTTTATGCTTGTAAATATATAGTTTTATATTGGATATATATGTTATATATGTATATTTAATATATTCACTTATTGATTATTTGTTTATTATTTTCTTTACTTTCATTTTAATATTGTTTGTGCCAATCATCCTTATTCTATTTAACTTAAAATTATGTTGTGTTTGCTTTGTTTTATATATCTTGTATGCATTAAAATCATCCTTATTTTATTTCACTTATTGTTCTTCTTATGATACTTTTTATTATACTTTTTATTATACTTCTCATTATGCTTCTAATTGTACTTATTATTGTAAATTGCTTTTAATCATCCTTAACCTAATCTGTTTATACTAATTTTTATGATTTATTATTTCTGCGGTTATTGTTTTTTAAATATAGGTTAGGGTTTTTTTTTTTTTTTTTTTTTTTTCCTTATTGTTATTATTATTGTTATATTATTATGTACACTTAATTAATTCTTATTAGCTACTTGTTTCTTTTTATTACTTTCTCTGCTATATATTTACAATAATTTACAAAGTCGTCCCTGGTTTTGGGATTGCTAATTAGATCCTTGAAATCTCCTGCTGTCACGTCCGAGTTTAAAATCCGCTGGGCCTCGAATCGCTCCCTCCCGAACGCTGGGCACTCGGCCAGGAGGTGACCGATTGATTGGCTCACGCCCGGCTCGCAGAAACACGATGGGTCCTCCTTACACTTGAAACGGTGTAAGTATTCGGAGAACCCACCGTGCCCCGAAAGTACCTGCGTCAGGACGCCAGCCGGGCGGAGCTTACGGATCACCCCGTAGGCCTCCACTGCGTCCGGGAAGAACACCTTCGTGGTCCCAGCGGTGCTGCCATTTTGGTACCTCTGGTTCCATTTGTCAAGCGAGAGCATTCGCAATTCTCGCTTGACAAATGAAACCGGGCATGCGTCGTAGTTGGGCTTAGTTTTAAGCTTTAGAGCTGCCTCTTTTGCCAACTCATCCGCTCGCTCGTTGCCTTCGAGCCCAGCATGTGCCTTTATCCAGAACAGGGATATCTCCCTGTTCTGGAGCCGGCTCGACCTAATGTGGGCCCTGGCTTCAACGGCGAGCGGATGAGGACTTTCTGGGTTTATGACACAATCCAGAGCTGAGCGCGAGTCACTCAGGATCGCACAGCTGTCGGCCCCGCATTTTAGGGCGAACCTCGTCGCCTCGCAGATGGCCAGGAGTTCAGCCTGGTATACGGTGCTGTGAGACGGCAGCTTTAGTTTGAGGGCTCGGATCTCAGTCCCATTTCTCCATATGGATAAGGCGGACCCGACTTTGCCCTCAATCTTGCTGCCGTCTGTGTAGATCCGGACCGAGTGGTGAACTCGGTCCTCTACTTGCTCCCGTTCCGTCAGGCTGACGTACTCCAGGTCGATCTGCTCGGCTGGATGCGGGGCCTCTGTGGGGTGTACGCTGCGTTCCATCTCCCTGTCGCCTAGCACTTCCTGGGATAACCCTCTCTTTGCCTCGAACAGGGCGGCTGCCTCCTGGATTCGGAGGTCGAGAGGCAGTATCCCAGAAAGTACCAGTGCCGCGTTTAGGGAGACTGTGCGATACGCCCCACAGATTTTCTGTGCGAATCCCCTTTGGACTGCGCCCAGCTGTCTCTGCACACCCAGTTTATGGGTGGCCGGTGCCCATACGCTTGCCGCGTAAAGTATTATAGGCTCGACTACTGCCAGGTAAAGGATGCGGACGATTTCCGGGTCTAGACCCCACTGTATTTTAGCTGCCCTCGACAGCTGCTGGTAAATGCCGAGGGCCTTCCGACAAGCATTTGCCACGTGGGCGTTGAAGGTTAGCTTGTGGTCTACAGTGAGGCCCAGGATTTTCATTTCGCTGGACATCGGGATGGCGACTCCGCCCATGCTCAGACGCGGAGAGTCAAACTTGAGTTTGTTGGTGATAACCATTGCCTGGGTTTTTTGCGGCGCAAAATTCAGTTTATTTTGGACTCCCCACGCCCGAACCTGAGCGAGAGCGGAGTTAGCCTTTGACTCGATTTCCTTTCCCGATTGTCCAGCGAAGACCAGGACAATATCATCCGCGAATGCCTGGCAGTAGTCGCCCCTATCGCTGAGCAGTTTTAGCAGGGGATCCAGTAGAAGGTTCCAAAAAGTGGGACCCCCTATGGATCCCTGCACGCAGCCTTTGTTGGTTTGGCGGGATACTTCCTGATTGGCGTATTTAAGCTTTATTTCTCTGTTTTTCAGATAGCTGTGGACCATTCTCCTCAAATTCCACGGGCATTTGATCTCCTCCAATCTGCACATTATTGCTGGCCACCAAGCGTTGTCAAATGCACCCTCTATGTCTAGTGATATTATTGTGACTATTTGTTTGTTGGCGACTTCACCTTTTATTTTAGTCATTAGGGCATAGAGGGCGTCTTCAGTGGATTTTTGCGGCACGAAGCCGTACTGGCTGCTGCTCAGTTTGGGGAGAATGTGCCACCGAATTCGCTTCATAAGCATTTTCTCCACTATTTTCCCCAAGACTGGCAGCAGTCCTATAGGTCGGTACGACTTCGGTGCCGTGTAGTCTGTTTTGGCCGGTTTTCGGAGTACCACAATTGTGGCCTCCTTCCATACGTTCGGGAAGTGTCCCAGTTCCAGGCTTTTATTGGCCATGTCGAGGAAGAGCTTTGGGTTCTCCGAGATCGCATGTCGACAGATATCCGCTGTGAGCCCGTCGGAGCCTGGGGCCTTTTTAGCATTGAAGCTGTCGACAGCGGTTTCTAGCTCCTTCAGAGTGAATGGCGGGTCTGATTCCGTTTCGTCCTTTTCTACTTCCTTTCCGCTCTGTTTCCGAGTTTCTTTCTGTTCATCAGTGTCATTTGCCGGGTCGTCTGTTGGGAAGAAGGTTTCTGCTAGAAGGTTTGCCGATTCTTTGGGGTTTAGGGGTTTTCCGTTGGACGCGAGGGGTAGGTCTTCTTTCCTTTTTGTTGTCCGCCCTATTACTCTGTAAATGCCTTCCCACATTCCTTCTTTTTCTTGTGTTGTGCAGAAACTCTTCCAACTCTCAATTTGTGCTGTTTTAGCTTTAGCCTCGTATTCTTCCTTCTTTTCCAAGTATTCTCCGATCACCTTGTCCTTTCTTATTGGTGCTGCACATCGGATTCGGCGTTTGTAAGTGGTTGCTTGTCTCTTCAACTTTTCCAGCTCATCATTCCACCATGGTAATTTGAACCTGTTATTGTTTCTTATTTGTGGTATTGTTTTGTGGCTGGTTTGCTTTATAATTTCTGTGTATTTTTGTACGTATTCTTCGAGTCCTATTGTGTTATCTATGGTTTCTATTTTAGGTAAATGTTCGTCTGTTTGTTCGGCAATTGCTTCGTGAAATTCGCTCCAGTCTGCTTTTCTGGTATTAAAAATTCTGGTTGTGGTTTTTATTGGATTACTTAGTGATCGTTGGAATTTCAATTTAAATGTTATCGTGTTGTGGTCCGAGCTGGTCGTTCCTTCCTCCACTTTCCACTCGTCCACGACACTGACCGTTGTTGATGTGCAGACCGTTATGTCAACTATACTGGACAGTTCTCTGCCCCCTCGTATAGTGTGGAATGTGGGTGTGACTCCTTCGTTCAGTATGTGCATTCCCATTTCTTCTAGGTTTTCGGCAAGCACCTCACCTCTGTTGTCGAGTTTGTCACTGCCCCACCATGGGCTTTTGGCATTGGCATCTCCTCCCATTACCATTCTTGACCTAGGAAATCTTTCCTGTATTTTGGTTAGGTTAGGTTAGGTTATGCCCCGGATTCACGGATATTCCGCAAGGCGCCAGGTGTACTGGTGGGCCGCCGAGATCGCACGGTTGCGCGTCACGTGCGTGGCGGTCAGGCGCCAGTACACTCGATACCGGAGAAGACGTCGTCGGGACGAAGGCGAAGAAGCCGCGCTGTACGAGGAGTACCGCGCGGCGAGGAAGACTCTGTGGCTGGCCATCGGCGAGGCAAAGACCCAAGCCAGGAAGGAGATGTTGGAGACTCTAGACGTGGACCCGTGGGGGCGCCCTTATCGTGCGGTCCGAGGGAAACTTCGAGCCGCGGCGCCCCCACTTACGCAGAGTCTCCAACCCGAGCTGCTGCAGGAAGTGGTCACAGCCCTCTTTCCGGCTAGGTCGGAGCACACTCCACCGCCGATGGCTTTGCCTACGGCCGCAGAGTCTTCTGCAGAGGAGAACGCCACTAGCGTCCCAGAGGTGACACAGAGCGAGATGAGCGCAGCCGTGATGAGGCTCCGAGCCAAGAACGTGGCTCCGGGGCCCGACGGGATCCACGGCTGCGTGTTAGCTCTCGCTCTGAAGGAGCTTGAGCCCCAACTGATGGGACTCTACTCAGCGTGCCTTGAGCGGGGCCAGTTTCCCACGCTGTGGAAAAATGGTCGACTGGTCCTGCTCAGGAAGGCGGGGCGCCCTGCGGACTCGCCGTCCGCGTACCGGCCCATAGTGCTGCTAGACGAGGTGGGCAAGCTGTTCGAGCGGATTATTGCAGCCCGCCTCGTCAGCCACTTGAGCAGGGAGGGGCCGGACTTGGACGACAGCCAATTTGGGTTTCGGCAAGGGCGCTCCACCATTCACGCTGTGTCGCGGGTGAGAGTCCTGGCGGAGGAAGCAGTATCCCGGGGCGGGGTAATGTTGGCGGTGTCCTTGGATATTTCCAATGCCTTCAATACCCTGCCCTGGAGTTGTATACGGGAGGCACTGCTTTACCATCGGGTGCCTCCCTACCTCCGTCGCATAGTTGGGGCTTACTTATGTGAGAGAAGTGTCACCTACATGGGACGCGATGGCGAAAACCAGCGCCACATGTCGTGCGGTGTTCCGCAGGGGTCGGTTCTAGGCCCGCTCCTGTGGAACATCGGGTACGACTGGGTGCTGAGGGGCGAGCTCCAACCCGGGGTCGACCTGACGTGTTATGCGGATGACACGCTGGTCACTGCCCGGGGGAGCTCGTACAGGGAGGCAGCGTTGCTGGCGACGGCTGCGGTCTCACAAGTGGTGGGCCGCATACGTCGCCTCGGACTGGAGGTGGCCCTCAGCAAGTCGGAGGCCATGGTGTTTCATGGCCCCCGGCGGGCGCCGCCGGCCGGTTCTCATATCCTGGTCGGAGGGGTCCGGATCGCTGTCGAGTCCACCATGAAATACCTGGGACTGGTGCTCGACAGCAGGTGGGATTTCGGACCCCATTTTCGACGGCTGGCGCCCAAATTGCTGGGCGCTTCTGGTGCGCTGGCAACGCTGCTCCCAAATCTGGGGGGGCCGAGGGCGGAATGCAGGCGTCTCTACATGGGGATCGTGCGATCGATGGCCCTGTACGGGGCCCCGATCTGGGCAACTGACCTGACGGCCGGTAGCATCGCAATATTGCGAAGACCGCAAAGAGCGATGGCCGTCAGAGTCATTAGGGGCTATCGCACGATCTCCTGCGAGGCGGCCTGTGCACTGGCCGGATCTCCACCCTGGGACCTCGAGGCGAGCGTACTCGCGTCACTTTATGTGTGGCGCGAGGGGGCGAGTACGCGAGGTGAAGTACCGATGCAGCGACAAATAGAGCTGCGTCGGTCTCAACTCCGCGAGGTCCTGGTGGCGAAGTGGCGGGACAGGCTGTCAAGCCCTACCGCCGGTTTCGCCACTGTCGAGGCGGTTCGGCCGGTGCTCGAGCGCTGGCTCGAGAGGCCGCACGGCTCTCTGTCGTTTCGGGTGACGCAGGTCCTTTCGGGGCACGGTTGCTTCGGAAGGTACCTGTGTCGCATAAACAGGGAGCCGGACGCCCGGTGTCACCACTGCGTCAATTGTCGGGAGGACACGGCGCGGCATACGCTGGCAGAGTGTGCCGCTTGGGAGGAGCCGCGTCGTGCCCTCGTCTTAGAAGTAGGCAGCGACCTCTCGCTACCAGCCATAGTCGATTCGATGGTTGGCAGTGAGAGGTGCTGGGACGCGGTGGTTTCCTTCTGCGAGACAGTCATCTCGCAGAAGGAGGCTGCGGAAAGGGAGAGGGAGATGTTCTCCACTCACCCGGCCCGCAGCAGGCGCACCGGGCGGCGGCGAAGGGCGGACAACGCCCTCTTTCGCCCCCCCTAAATGGGTCCAGGAGCGACGGACCTGGGAACGGCCGTCGCTCCCTACACCATAGGACCCGAGGTGGTGTGGACGTCATGGGGGGAGGCCCTCACTCCCCCCTTGACCAGATGAGGCTCGCGCAGTCGCGGGCCGGCACTAGTCGGGGGTTGCGGAAGTATCATAAGTTCCCGCGACCCCCGACGTAGGTGAAGGACGGCAGGAAAAAAAAAAAAAAAAAAAAAAAAAAAAAAAGGTTAGGTTAGGTTAGGTTAGGTTAGGTTAGGTTAGGTTAGGTTTTTTTTTTTTTTTTTCTTGGTGATGATTGCTATTTTCCTCTGGCCGTGGCCAGAGACTTTGGTCTTGCTTTATTTATTTGTCTGCTTTTTTTATTTTGTTTTGGTTGTTTTTGTTGAGTATTGTTCGATGTTACTCTTGTGCTGGTTTGTTTCTTTGTTTGCTTGGTTTTATGCTTGTAAATATATAGTTTTATATTGGATATATATGTTATATATGTATATTTAATATATTCACTTATTGATTATTTGTTTATTATTTTCTTTACTTTCATTTTAATATTGTTTGTGCCAATCATCCTTATTCTATTTAACTTAAAATTATGTTGTGTTTGCTTTGTTTTATATATCTTTTATGCATTAAAATCATCCTTATTTTATTTCACTTATTGTTCTTCTTATGATACTTTTTATTATACTTTTTATTATACTTCTCATTATGCTTCTAATTGTACTTATTATTGTAAATTGCTTTTAATCATCCTTAACCTAATCTGTTTATACTAATTTTATGATTTATTATTTCTGCGGTTATTGTTTTTAAATATAGGTTAGGGTTATTTTTTTTTTTTTTTTTTTTTTTTTTTTTTTTCCTTATTGTTATTATTATTGTTATTATTATAATTATTATTATGTACACTTAATTAATTCTTATTAGCTACTTGTTTCTTTTTATTACTTTCTCTGCTATATATTTACAATAATTTACAAAGTCGTCCCTGGTTTTGGGATTGCTGATTAGATCCTTGAAATCTCCTGCTGTCACGTCCGAGTTTAAAATCCGCTGGGCCTCGAATCGCTCCCTCCCGAACGCTGGGCACTCGGCCAGGAGGTGACCGATTGATTGGCTCACGCCCGGCTCGCAGAAGCACGATGGGTCCTCCTTACACTTGAAACGGTGTAAGTATTCGGAGAACCCACCGTGCCCCGAAAGTACCTGCGTCAGGACGCCAGCCGGGCGGAGCTTACGGATCACCCCGTAGGCCTCCACTGCGTCCGGGAAGAACACCTTCGTGGTCCCAGCGGTGCTGCCATTTTGGTACCTCTGGTTCCATTTGTCAAGCGAGAGCATTCGCACTTCTCGCTTGACAAATGAAACCGGGCATGCGTCGTAGTTGGGCTTAGTTTTAAGCTTTAGAGCTGCCTCTTTTGCCAATTCATCCGCTCGCTCGTTGCCTTCGAGCCCAGCATGTGCCTTTATCCAGAACAGGGATATCTCCCTGTTCTGGAGCCGGCTCGACCTAATGTGGGCCCTGGCTTCAACGGCGAGCGGATGAGGACTTTCTGGGTTTATGACACAATCCAGAGCTGAGCGCGAGTCACTCAGGATCGCACAGCTGTCGGCCCCGCATTTTAGGGCGAACCTCGTCGCCTCGCAGATGGCCAGGAGTTCAGCCTGGTATACGGTGCTGTGAGACGGCAGCTTTAGTTTGAGGGCTCGGATCTCAGTCCCATTTCTCCATATGGATAAGGCGGACCCGACTTTGCCCTCAATCTTGCTGCCGTCTGTGTAGATCCGGACCGAGTGGTGAACTCGGTCCTCTACTTGCTCCCGTTCCGTCAGGCTGACGTACTCCAGGCCGATCTGCTCGGCTGGATGCGGGGCCTCTGTGGGGTGTACGCTGCGTTCCATCTCCCTGTCGCCTAGCACTTCCTGGGATAACCCTCTCTTTGCCTCGAACAGGGCGGCTGCCTCCTGGATTCGGAGGTCGAGAGGCAGTATCCCAGAAAGTACCAGTGCCGCGTTTAGGGAGACTGTGCGATACGCCCCACAGATTTTCTGTGCGAATCCCCTTTGGACTGCGCCCAGCTGTCTCTGCACACCCAGTTTATGGGTGGCCGGTGCCCATACGCTTGCCGCGTAAAGTATTATAGGCTCGACTACTGCCAGGTAAAGGATGCGGACGATTTCCGGGTCTAGGCCCCACTGTATTTTAGCTGCCCTCGACAGCTGCTGGTAAATGCCGAGGGCCTTCCGACAAGCATTTGCCACGTGGGCGTTGAAGGTTAGCTTGTGGTCTACAGTGAGGCCCAGGATTTTCATTTCGCTGGACATCGGGATGGCGACTCCGCCCATGCTCAGACGCGGAGAGTCAAACTTGAGTTTGTTGGTGATAACCATTGCCTGGGTTTTTTGCGGCGCAAAATTCAGTTTATTTTGGACTCCCCACGCCCGAACCTGAGCGAGAGCGGAGTTAGCCTTTGACTCGATTTCCTTTCCCGATTGTCCAGCGAAGACCAGGACAATATCATCCGCGAATGCCTGGCAGTAGTCGCCCCTATCGCTGAGCAGTTTTAGCAGGGGATCCAGTAGAAGGTTCCAAAAAGTGGGACCCCCTATGGATCCCTGCACGCAGCCTTTGTTGGTTTGGCGGGATACTTCCTGATTGGCGTATTTAAGCTTTATTTCTCTGTTTTTCAGATAGCTGTGGACCATTCTCCTCAAATTCCACGGGCATTTAATCTCCTCCAATCTGCACATTATTGCTGGCCACCAAGCGTTGTCAAATGCGCCCTCTATGTCTAGTGATATTATTGTGACTATTTGTTTGTTGGCGACTTCACCTTTTATTTTAGTCATTAGGGCATAGAGGGCGTCTTCAGTGGATTTTTGCGGCACGAAGCCGTACTGGCTGCTGCTCAGTTTGGGGAGAATGTGCCACCGAATTCGCTTCATAAGCATTTTCTCCACTATTTTCCCCAAGACTGGCAGCAGTCCTATAGGTCGGTACGACTTCGGTGCCGTGTAGTCTGTTTTGGCCGGTTTTCGGAGTACCACAATTGTGGCCTCCTTCCATACGTTCGGGAAGTGTCCCAGTTCCAGGCATTTATTGGCCATGTCGAGGAAGAGCTTTGGGTTCTCCGAGATCGCATGTCGACAGATATCCGCTGTGAGCCCGTCGGAGCCTGGGGCCTTTTTAGCATTGAAGCTGTCGACAGCGGTTTCTAGCTCCTTCAGAGTGAATGGCGGGTCTGATTCCGTTTCGTCCTTTTCTACTTCCTTTCCGCTCTGTTTCCGAGTTTCTTTCTGTTCATCAGTGTCATTTGCCGGGTCGTCTGTTGGGAAGAAGGTTTCTGCTAGAAGGTTTGCCGATTCTTTGGGGTTTAGGGGTTTTCCGTTGGACGCGAGGGGTAGGTCTTCTTTCCTTTTTGTTGTCCGCCCTATTACTCTGTAAATGCCTTCCCACATTCCTTCTTTTTCTTGTGTTGTGCAGAAACTCTTCCAACTCTCAATTTGTGCTGTTTTAGCTTTAGCCTCGTATTCTTCCTTCTTTTCCAAGTATTCTCCGATCACCTTGTCCTTTCTTATTGGTGCTGCACATCGGATTCGGCGTTTGTAAGTGGTTGCTTGTCTCTTCAACTTTTCCAGCTCATCATTCCACCATGGTAATTTGAACCTGTTATTGTTTCTTATTTGTGGTATTGTTTTGTGGCTGGTTTGCTTTATAATTTCTGTGTATTTTTGTACGTATTCTTCGAGTCCTATTGTGTTATCTATGGTTTCTATTTTAGGTAAATGTTCGTCTGTTTGTTCGGCAATTGCTTCGTGAAATTCGCTCCAGTCTGCTTTTCTGGTATTAAAAATTCTGGTTGTGGTTTTTATTGGATTACTTAGTGATCGTTGGAATTTCAATTTAAATGTTATCGTGTTGTGGTCCGAGCTGGTCGTTCCTTCCTCCACTTTCCACTCGTCCACGACACTGACCGTTGTTGATGTGCAGACCGTTATGTCAACTATACTGGACAGTTCTCTGCCCCCTCGTATAGTGTGGAATGTGGGTGTGACTCCTTCGTTCAGTATGTGCATTCCCATCTCTTCTAGGTTTTCGGCAAGCACCTCACCTCTGTTGTCGAGTTTGTCACTGCCCCACCATGGGCTTTTGGCATTGGCATCTCCTCCCATTACCATTCTTGACCTAGGAAATCTTTCCTGTATTTTCTTCAGGTGTTCAATATAGGGTTCAATGTCCTTGTCGGGTTCCAGGTAGAATGAGACGACGACGGTCTCCCATGCTCGCGTCTTGAGGGCCACGACAGCGATGTTGGGTGTGGTGAGGTCTACACAGTGCGTGACCTGGATGTTCTGGTCGAATACTACGATCGCTGCTTTGACCGTAGCATCACCGTGGTTCTCACACTGGTAGAGCCTCACCCCGCCGTAGTCCCTCATTCTACCCAGACTCCCGACGTAAGGCTCTTGGAGGAGTGCCAATGCCATTTTCCGGTTGTTTCCCGCCATTAGGAGCTCCTGGGTCGCCAGCTGTTTCCTTTGGAGGTTAGCTTGAGCGACCAGGTATGGCTTGGCGGGAGTTTGTTTGCTGGAGTTGTCCACGTCGTTGCCCTTAGCAGTACGCAACTGATGCTCTGGCTAAGGCATCCCACCTCTGCCTGATTGGGCAATTCTCGCTGAAAGCGTTATGCTCTGCGTGCTCCAACCGGGCAGATGCGCAGTTGCTGCACTTTGGCGGGATGCCTTGCTTCTGCACAGGGCAATCGCCGCGGACGTGGGGGCCGGCGCAGTGGCTGCAGACTTCTTTCGTCTCTTTGCAGAATTTTCTGCTGTGGCCGTAACCCAGGCACATAGAACACTGGGTCAGCGGGGATTGGTCCTCTGCTCTTATTCTCTGCATGTCTATTAGGACGGTGCCCGACTCCATCACCCGGTTCCAGATCGTCGGTGAGGTCTTAACGACGATGTGACTGGTATGCGGGTTGCGGGTCTTCCGCCTGTATCTTATTTCGACCCTGCTGTCATTTTTGTCCAGCCCCTTGAACACTTCGGCGTTTTGTCTCTGGAGCGCCGTTAGTATGTCCTCATCGGTATTATAGTTGAGGACGTCTTTGAGTACCAATAGGGGGTCCTTGTTTTGGACATCTGTTACGGCCAGGTTATTGCCAGCTTTGATTATTCTTTGCTTTATTTTTTGTCTGTCATCGTTTGATTTGCAGCTGAGTATGATTTTCCTGTCCTTGCCTTTCCTCACTTTTTCGACAAAAACGCCTCCCTCCTTCGCGTTAACCGCTTGTCGGACTTGGCTTAGGACTTGCTCTCCAGACTCCTTTTCGTCCTTTGAAGTTATGACGATGGAGTGGAGAGTGGTGGACGTCTTCTTGGAGTCGCTAGTCAGTACGCTCGCATAGGAGGGTTTCTGCAGTGCTGCGTGATGTTCCTCCATCTTCTCCTTAAGAGTTTCCATACGGTCGGTGTTTTCCTTGATTAATTTGGTATGTTCTTCTAGTTTTTTGATAAGTTCGTCCTCCCTTCTTCCCGCTTCTAGGTCTATGATAGGGGTGATAATGGGGGTGGGTGGTGAGACTATTTCCGCCACAGCCGGCTGGCTAGGGCCGCACTGCTCGCTCTCCTTCACCAGTTGGTAGAGGCGGTCTATAGCGGCAATTGTCTCCACCTTTATCTCGGTTTTCAAATTCCGGGAATTATTGAGATTTAGTTTTGCTTTGTGGAGGCAAGCCCTCGCCTCCAGGGTTCGGGATGCATACTTTACAACGGGGGGTGGGGTGCTGATTGGTGCCTTAAGCTTGGGTTTAGTGGTTTGGGACAAAGTTTGGGATGTTTTTACTGGAGCCGGTTCGTTACTGAGATCGATATTAAAGGTGGTGTTGTGGTCAGGGGCCGACGGGCCAGCCTTCGGTGGAGATTTGGGCTTCGGCGGGGGGCTATGACCGATTAGGGACATGGTAAACGGTGAATTTATTCGAAAATGTGTAAAATTTAATAAATTTGGTCAAATTTGGTGTTAAAATGAAGTTTGCGGGTGCTGTAATTACTCTAGAATTTTTTACTTATTTTTCTGTTACTCTACTTTAAGTAATGAAGGCGATAACCGAAGCGGATTTTTAAAATTAAGACTTTGAATTTTTCCTAAATCGATCTTGTCCAGCTGGCGGAGCGCCAAGTGGGTGGGTGGGCGGGCAAAAATTTGCTCCCAGGGGGCCGTATTTGGTATTAAAAGATGCGTCTCGGCGCGGCGGACTCAGGGGTGAAAGAAAATTTATATGTCTCTATAGAAAAATCTGAAGAAATTATGAAAAAACTGTTTTTATAGGTGAAATTTACTAATATTTGTTTATTTTTCAGGATCCGGAGGTCGGAGGACGGAGCGGAAGGTGTCTTTCGACGCGTCTCGTCGTGTTCAACAACCAGCCGAAAACGGAAATAAATTTGGAAGAACTAGATAGAAATTAGACCAGAAAATGTTATGTGAAAGTTACTATGAAATTTGTATGGAAATTGCTGAAGGCAATTTATCAAAAAGTCGGGTTTATCTGAGAAACGCCGGGTGTTTTTCGCGTAAAAGCGTATGTGGGAGCAAGATCTATGAGCTGTGACAAAAAATCGGGAGAAACGGGAGATTATTAGGAAATTTATGCGATGGTTAGGTTAGGTTAGGTTAGGTTAGGTTAGGTTAGGTTAGGTTAGGTTAGGTTAGGTTAGGTTAGGTTAGGTTAGGTTAGGTTAGGTTAGGTTAGGTTAGGTTAGGTTAGGTTAGGTTAGGTTCCCCCCCGGCCCTTTTCAGGGCCCGTGTCGTCACCTTGTCGTGGTGGGGGGGCTTGCGTGTCCCAATGATCCACTGAGGCTATACCGGACAGGTTCAACCATACCGGGCAGGCTCGTGGTGAGGGGCATTACTAAGCACGACACTCCCTTCTTTTCCCCTTCCTTCCTTCCCCTTTCCCCATCCCCAAGCAGCTCCGCGAAGTCGCGGTTCTGCATCCTTCCCACTTCCCTTCCCTTCCCCTTTCCCATTTCCGTGGAGAGAGCGGCGGGTCCGGTGTGCACTTACACTGCCTCCGGACACGGCCTTTTTCAAGGCCACCGTCGGTCAACCCGTAAGCCGCAACGAGGGGGGTTTCTCCCCCCCCCTACGTGGACCGGGGGCCTGGGCTTCACCGCCTGGGTCGCGAGGAAGAAAACCTCTATAAAAAATTACCCGAATCTCAAGCGGCGCCGCACCGCGAGGAGATGAATGGTCGGACGGAATTCCGGCCACTAGTGCGTGTCCCCGGTGGGGTACTTGCCGACCCCCCATCGGGTTATCCTAGGCTTATCCGTGTACAAGGCTCTGGCGGATGGACATTCTTTCCTAAATACTCGTGGGATTTACAATGGATCAAATTTTCAAAAACAAACACAAAAAAGATGTAGCGGTGGAGGAGGAGAGGAGCAGCGACGAAGATTTAGAGATGGAGGAGGTACCGGAGCTGGAAACGGCTGGAACTAAGGAGAGGAGGGAGACGAGGAGTTGGCGCAACATTGCGTCCTCTCCCATTACCAAGGAGTTACGAGTTCGTGTGTCGCGATTATCTGACACAGATTCGGAATGCAGCGTCGCATCATCTGGCGCTGCAACAAGCCGTCACTGGCGAAAACGAACTTTCTCGGACGATGACCTGGAGATGTCAGAGCCGCCAAAAGGGGCGGCTCATAAATCAAAAAGAGGACGAGGCCGGCCGCCCACCACGGGCGAATACGTCGGTCTGGCAGAGGCGAGAGCGCAGCTGAATGCCGCGAAGGCGGAGGAGCTGCGCCTCGAAGCAGAGGCAAGTGTCGGCGAAATGTCTAAGACACTCCGGGACAGCCGACACTCCTGCCGGAGTGCGTTGAACCCCCCGACTGAAGGAGAAGATACAGCGCAGTCGCTGGCTGCGCTGTATCAATTGATGGTGGACGCCGCTGCCACGGTAGAGGGGGTGGCAGGGCGTTCAAAGAATTTGAAGGGCACGTCGGTGAAGGCCCTCAAGGACGCAGCGGGCCTGGTTAAGGAGGCCGCTGCGGGCATGAGGGCCCGAACTATAAATGAGGAGGTCGCCAAGTTGGAGCTGGCAAATCGTCAGCTAACAGCGAAACTGGCGGAGCTCAGCCGCGAGGTGGCTGAGCTGCGGAAACAGCCTGCCGCACCTCCCCCGCCGGCCACACCCGACACAAGCTCCATCAAGGAGTTGTTGGAGCAGACGACACGGGCGAGCATCGCACAATTTAGTGCGATGCTGAACGCCCGCTTTGACGGGATCGAGAGCCGGCTCTTGCCGGAACCCCGATTGAGGCCGCCCTTAGCGGCCGACAGGCGAAGGGCGGAAGCCGAAGCCGCGGCTGAGGCACCACCACCGCCACAAGCATGGGGGCCGCGACCATCAGCGGCCCCTTCAGCGCCGTCTGCCCCCCCTGTAGCCTCAAAGGGCAAAGGGAAGGGCAAGATGAGTATGGCGGCCAGAGAGGCGCGCGCCAAGTCCCTTGACCGCGAATTCCCGGAGCTTCCTGCCCCGGCACCGCCACCAACGTTGACGGCCAGCAGGGCAACTAAGAAGAAGGCTGGACAGCCACCCAAGCAGCAGGCCGCCAAAGACAACTGGCAGGTGGTCGGCGGAGCCAAAAAGGGCAAGAAGCGCCGGAAGAAGAGAAGCGCTCTCAAAAGGAGGGAAGCAGCAAGGCTACGACCGCCTACTACCACTGCGGTCGTCATAACCTTGCAGAGCGGCGCCGAGGCGCGAGGGGTGTCCTACAATGAGGTCATGAAGAAGGCAAAGACCTTTGACCTCACCGAAGTGGACATCCCGGAGGTGCGCTGTAGAATTACAGCCACCGGCGCGCGCCTCCTCGAGGTGGACGGCGAGACGAGCGGCCCGAAGGCCGACGCTCTTGCCGAGCGGCTGAGGGCCCTGCTCCCGGCTGAGGACGTCCGGATCTCCAGGCCGTGTAGGACGCTGGATTTGCGAATCATCGGCCTGGATGATGCCGTGACCGTCGAGGAGCTTAGGGCTGCCGTCGCACGGGCGGGAGTCTGCTCCCTCGACAACGTGAAGGCGGGCGTCATTCGGAGGGGCCCAACTAGCCTGGGCACGGCGGTAGTAAGCTGCCCGGTCGAGGCCGCCCAAAGGCTTGCCGAAAAGGGCAGGCTCCTGGTGGGGTGGGTCTCGGCCCAGGTAAGGCTGTTGAAGCCCAGGCCGCTGCGGTGTTTCCGCTGCCTCATGAGCGGCCACGTCGGTGTGCGATGCGCGTCTGGAACAGACTGCTCCAACAGCTGTTTCAGATGCGGAAACACGGGCCATCAGGCAAGCGCCTGCTCTGCCGAGCCCCACTGCCCTGCGTGCGTGGCCATTGGCAAGGACCCGCACCACTGGATTGGGAGCAAGGATTGTGCGGCCAACAAGCCGCAGGGCAGGAAGGGCAAGGGCAAGACATTGGCCCGTGGTAAGCCACCATCGCAACCGGGACCGAGTCAGGCCCCGGCAGCCGCCCAAGAGGAGCCGTTCGAAATGGAGTGTCTCTAATGCACGACCTCCATTTCGTTCAGGCGAACATCAACCACTCTGCCAGGGCACAGGACCTCCTGTATCAAACCCTGACAGAGTGGTCGATCAATCTCGCGGTGATCGGGGAACCCTACTTCGTTCCCCCCAGGGACGACTGGGCGGGAGACCTGGACGGCACGGTGGCGATGATGACGGCGCCAGCGTCCGGCTCACCGCCACTAGAGAACGTGACACGAGGTCATGGTTTTGTGGCGGCTCGAGTCGGACGCCTGGTTCTCATAGGCGTCTACATCTCGCCCAATAAGACACTGGCCGACTTCGAGGACTTCTTATCGTCCTTGGAGCCGGTCGTGTCCCGTGCCGGGTCCTTACCGGTCGTCCTGCTGGGGGACTTCAACGCGAAGTCCTCCGCATGGGGATCCCCGATCACCGACGCGAGAGGGCGGCTGCTGGAAGAGTGGTCGGTGGAGGTAGGCCTGGGCCTTTTGAACCGAGGCACAGCGCACACGTGTGTCCGACACAACGGCGGGTCCATCGTGGACATCTCGCTGGCGAGTCCGACCCTGGTCAGCAGGGTGTCGAATTGGCGGGTCGTCGAGGAGGTCGAGACGCTTTCTGATCACAGATACATCAGATTTAGCGTCTCGGCCCAAACCTCTGATCGGCCGCCGTCGACTGATGACCAGGGTCCAAACCCACGATGGGCGCTCTCCCGATTCGACCGGGAGCTGGCCGAAGAGGCTGCCATTGTGCAGGCATGGCAACCGGCCCCGGATCGGATCGGGGACGTCGAAGTGGAGGTCGCGTGGCTGCGCGGCGCTCTTACCGCCGTCTGCGACGCCTCTATGCCGAGGGTGCACCGTAGGTCTCGTAAGCGCCAGGTGTACTGGTGGTCGCCGGAGATCGCACAATTGCGACGCTCCTGCATCACAAGGCGCCGCCGGTACACCAGGCACCGCCGAAGGCGTCGAGTGCCCAACTACTCGACGACCGAAGAGCAAGCGCTGTACGAGGCCTATAGGGAGGCAAAGAAGGCGTTGCAGAACGCGATCAAGAGCGCCAAACTCCAGGCGTGGCAGGACCTAGTAGAGACGCTGGAGCGGGACCCGTGGGGACGCCCCTACCTTATGGTACGGGGCAAACTCCGCGCGTGGTCCCCTCCCTTGACATTGAGCCTCCGGCCACAGTTCGTCGAGGAGATTGTCTGCGCACTGTTCCCGAACGGGGACGACGACTTTAGTCCTCCCCACATGGGCGGTGCGCAGCAACCGCAGAGACCCGACGACACTGTGGCCGATGTCCCGGAGGTGACGGAAGAGGAGCTCCAGGCAGCGGTGAGACGCCTTCAGGCGAAGAACACTGCTCCGGGACCAGACGGCATACCGGGAAGGGCCCTAGTCGTGGCCCTGAAGGAGCTGGAGCCACGATTTAGGAGGCTCCTGTGTGCCTGTCTGGGGAGCGGTGTCTTCCCTAAGGCGTGGAAGACCGGCAGGCTGGTGCTCCTCAGAAAAGAGGGCCGACCTGCGGAGTCCCCCTCGGCCCATCGGCCTTTGGCGCTGCTCGACGAGGTGGGCAAAATCTTTGAAAAGATCATTGCAGACCGCCTTGTCGAGCATATGGACCGGGTGGGGCCAAATCTGGCCGACAACCAGTTCGGGTTTAGACGAGGCCGCTCCACAATGGATGCCGTCCAGCGGGTGAGGGCCCTTGCAGATAGCGAGGTGTCCCGGGGCGGGGTGGTGCTGGCAGTGTCATTAGACATTGCCAACGCATTCAACACCCTGCCCTGGAGCTGCATACTGGGGGCTCTCAAATTCCACGGCGTGCCAGGGTACCTGTACAATATTGTACAGGACTACCTGAGGGAGAGGGCCGTGGAATACCCCACGCAGGACGGCTGGACGCGCAGGGCGGTGACGCGCGGTGTTCCACAGGGGTCGGTGCTTGGGCCGCTCCTGTGGAACATCGGGTACGACTGGGTCCTGCGCGGTGCCCTGTTACGAGGTGTGTCGGTGTTTTGTTACGCGGACGACACCCTCGTAACGGCACGCGGCGAGTCGTACCGACGGGCGACCATACTCGCCACGGCGGGAGTCGCCCAGGTTGTCGGCCGGATCCGCAGGTTGGGTCTGAAGGTGGCGTTGGAGAAGTCGGAGGCCCTGTGGTTCCACGGACCGCGGAACAGGCCTCCGGCTGGCTCCCAAATCGTTGTCGGCGGCGTCGGCATTGCAGTCGGCCGCTCGTTGAAATACCTCGGCCTCCATTTGGATGGCCGATGGGACTTCGGGCGCCATTTCCAACTCTTGGCGCCCAAACTGACGCGAGCGGCTGCTGCACTGTCTCGACTGCTGCCGAATTTGGAAGGACCGAACCGGACGTGCAGGCGACTGTACCACGGGGTCGTGCGGTCGATGGCCCTCTACGGCGCCCCTATCTGGGCAGAAAGACTGTCGGCCGTCAACGCTGCGGTCCTGCGAAGGTCGCAGCGTGTGATGGCCATAAGGGCGTCACGAGGATACCGCACGATCTCGTCGGAGGCTGCGTGTCTCATTGCGGGAACGCCACCCTGGACGGTGGAGGCTAAGGCCCTGGCTCGTATGTACCATTGGTACCAAGAGCAGCAGGAGCAGGGCCGAGTCGAGATTGACGCCGTCCAGCGGAAAAGGCGAGAGCTTCGTGCAGCCGTCCTTGCGGAGTGGGACGAGTTACTCGCACACCCCACCGCGGGACGGCTCACGATAGCGGCCATACGTCCCGCAATGGACACGTGGCTGAAAAGGAGACACGGGAGCCTCACGT